>OZ035884.1:59837301-61037301 GCA_964034835.1 Muscina levida | reverse complement strand
GAATAGTAAAGCTGTTACAACAACAACAACTGTGGGAATAACAGCAATGAATCATCCACCGACCACATTATATACGACTGCCCCGCCCTATACAGAAGGAGACTGGAATCCTTGGGGAAACCTCTTCTTAAATAGTATAGAAGAACTTTGATATCGGAAGGATCAACAACTTTTGTAAAATCATCAATTGGATGGTTTGGATCGAAACTCCGGATTCCCAATCGACAACTTGCAACACAATCAGTCAGCATACGCGCTGATAGCATAGGTTGAACGGATGGCGCAAATGCCTACAATGGGTTCATAGGGACCTAAGTGATCCAACCAACCAAATAGTTTGCGAAAAATAACGTTATTTAAAAACTAAAATTTTGTTTAATAAGGGCTCAAATTTTATTTTATTTCATTTGTAAGGTTTAGCAATTTTTTTTTCTCTAATTACCCAGTTGGGAAAAATACTAGTTCGAAACTAGTATAATACTAGTTCCCCATAGGGCAGTGAACTAGTTCACCTTCCATACAAGCAACTGTCTCATTTAACACGTAGTTGTCCTAGGATTGTAGGGAATTGTCCTTTTTGTACTAGAATAGAACTAGTCCAGAAATTCTAGTCGGGCGGTAGTTGATTGTCTCCTATGAACTAGTATGGAACTTCTTCAAGAAAGGTTAATAAGAACTAGTAATATTCTAGAAAAAATTGAGCTAGTACTGTACTAGTATTTTGAATACGAAAAAATACATAAACGACGTTCAAAATTCATTTTAATGAGGGTGATAAATACGATATTTTAATTAAATGCATACAACAATTGAATTTTTTCTTCATCTAGAAAATTTTTAAATTAATTCCCTTTTTCTTATTCATTAGCTTATAACGTTTAACTAGTTCAAAATTCGATAGTTTAGGACTAGTTCATTTTGGGAGTAGTTCACAATTCCATACTTTTGAACTAGTACGTTTTTGAACTAGTTTGACTATTCCCTACTGGGTACTTTTAAGTAATTGTATTTTTTTTTAATTTGTAATAATTTTTATGTTGTGTAATATTTTTTGTTGAATATTAAGAGAGAAATAAATATTTATACAAATAGTTTTTTTCTGAAAAGTAGAGAAAAATGTAGTGTTTTTATATAAAAATGTTTTTTTATGTTCGGTGAAATTTTGTTTCTAAATTTTAATTGAATTATATTTTTTTTATATTTTTTAAAAAATATTTTGATCAAACAAAATAGATTTTATTTGTAACTAGTGGGCCCGGCAATGCTTCGCTATTGCACATTAACTTGTAATATATTTCACATTTAGGTCTACAAAGTACTTTGAAAACGTTCATCAGCAAAGTCATATCTATAGTGCTTACATGTAGATTAAGTTTTTTCTGTATGTAGGGCGAAAAGCCACTTCTTCCAAAAATCGGAAACAGACATTAATTTTAATAATTTTTATTTTGATCTGTAGTGGCGGATACTAACTATCTTTTTGGGCATAAAAAACATTTTGTTATGCCTTCTCCGCCTATTGACCGCAAATGAAAATTCCGTCTGAAGCTTCATGCCTTTAGCCATAAAAACTTCTTTGTCATGTCTTCTTATCACGCGGATCAAGAATATTCCGGAATACTATTTTTGTATTGAACTCGTATTACCATTTTTTTGAGATAATTCGGTCACCAATGTTTGGCTTAACAAAGTGATGGTCTCACGCGCTGTATGTCATATTACACCGTCGTGTTGGAACCATTTCTCGTTCGAATAATGTGCAATGACATGATAAATAATAAAAATCACTTGATCGTCCACTGGCTCAAATTCTTCCACCAGTTAGATCTTATATAGATGCAGGCCAAGATCTTTCTTCAGCATTTGCATAGACCGAGTTGCTGAGAATGGCGTCGGTTTGATAAATTCGAGTCCCCTGTCACACTTACGTCTAAAACGTCGATGGCTTCTATTAGCTGCTCAGATGGATCATTATATGCACCCTCAACTTCACAAAGGGCTCCATAAGTTTGGCGAACAGAAAGCGCATTTTGAAAATAAATTTGCAAGATTTGCAAACGTTGTTCTTGTGTAGTTTTTACATGGTGATTTTCCAAAGTATACTAAAAGTAGTTCTATGCGTCAAAAAAAATTACCCCATATATAGGTTATTTACAAATATTTGCTTATGTTACCTCTGACATACTTTAAAAATGTTAATTGTGCCCCAATAAAACAAAAGGTGTTTTCCAGTATAACTACAATGAATATTGCATTTTTTTCTGAAAAGTAACTGGTGTACGGACCATTATTTGATACAGTTTAAATATTTAACTATTGAAGTGCGTGGCAGCGCCTCGGCACTTTTTACTTATTAAGTTCCAAATAGCCTGTTCATTAGGGCGAAACTATTTGTTCGCGTCTAAAAAAACGTGGTAATCGTAACCAGTATCGCAATGTACGATGAATTCTTAGACAATTTCGCTTAGAAACTATATGTCTACAATCAATTCCTAGTTCGCGCTGAGAAGCATGAAGATTTCAGGTTTAGGTATATTTTTAGCAATTTTTCAGTTACGTCAGACGTACCATCCCGATGTTTGGAGACCAAGACGAAGAGAGTAGTATATTTTTGACATTGTTTTGGATCCCGCCCAATATACTGAAAAATGATTTTTAAAAACTTAATTTCTGTATGCCAACTCTCAGAGGTCATAACTTTTTAACCAATACATAGATTTGCTTCTGTAATACCACATTTACTTTGCTGGGAAATTAGTTTTACGCAGAAGGTCTCGAAAAATATATATCTGAAGTTTTCGGTTTGTGCTCATTTAAAAACCAAAAAAATTACTTGTAAGCGCGGAATACCTTGTGTTATCGAATATTGCCATTTTCACCCCCTAAATGTAGAAAAATCCAAACAATGTGTAGCCTATGTTACTCGCGGGGTTATTCGGAAGATTCCCTGAAAATTTCATCAAAATCGGTCCAGCCGTTTTCGAGTCCATACGTTACATATATACACACATCCTCTTTTATATATATAGATAGATAGATGTTTGTATTTTGTTATTTTTTATAGATTTTTTTATTTTGTGTAAATGTAAGTGCATGATATTTTTTTAATTATTATTTTCAATTGGTTGTTTAAGGTTTTTTTTTAATGTAACTGTATTGTATTAATTTTTATTTTTAGTCCTTCACTGGGCAATTTTAAACCATTTTTTGAATATACTGAATAAAAAATTGCTTCATTTTATTTTAATTTTTTTAAAATTTTGCTGGATAGTTAGTAAAAACTATAAATTAAAAAAAAATAAACGAAACCAATTTATGTTATTTGTTTCTTTTTTAACTAGAAATAAATGTGATATGTTTTTATTAAATGACATTTCGTTTGTCGTCATTGAATTTCTTAAGCAAATTTTTTTAAATATATTTTTTTTATTTTAATTTTTATGAAATTTTTATTTAAATATATATTTTTTTTAATTGGAAATAATTTATTTTGAAAAATTATATACCTTTATTGAAAAAATATGTATTTTTAAATTAGAATGTTATGTGTCTAGTAAATATTTCGTTGAATTTTATAATGAAGTAATAAGAAAGTGTCTCTATTCGTCAGGGTGACGTCCCATTTCTAAACTTTGGGGATATACCCACACATTCCCCCTTATTATGTATGTCGAAGTCACGTCAAATCATTGTCGTTTTTCAAATATGCTAATTTTAATTCAAATTATAAAAACCATCTAATGTTGTCGAAAGTCGACTACGACATTCGCAATAAAGGGGATTATATACCTTTATTCAAGCCCCCCTCCCCCATAGAATCATTTGAAATCTAGGTATATATACATATATCCGAGATGTATTCATCCAATCCTATATTTGCTACATGTTATTAATAAAAACACAAATACTTATTAAAACATAAAAATAATGAGTTTTATTTAATATTAAATTCATACAAAGATCATTATATAGAAAAAATAACAATAGTTTAACAGATATCTGGACGTCGACGAGAAAATGCCATGAATAAGCCATGCGACCACGGCGGCGACTCAGCTTCATATAATCATTTCAATACTTAAATGCAATGTAATTACCAGAAAGTAGTGGCAACAACAATTGTTAAACAATTATTTTAAATAAACAAACAAATAGCCACAAATATATGAAATAGATCATTTTCGAAATTGCTTTTAATACTTTGTATCCTCATTGTATGAAATAAATTACTAAAAATAATAAATATAATTGTTATAACAAATGTAATTGTGTGTAGGCCAATAGCGAAGAGTTTAAAACGAATACAGTTAAATGGATATAAATTTGGTTGTTGCATTAGAAAATGTTTTACTAAATAAATAAATAAGGATATAAACTCCACTATTATTATTATTATAATTATTATATATATAATATATATATATAAATATTTATTTAGTAGTATTTATTTAATTTTATTAATTTTACTAATCAATTTATCAATGCCCTTGTGGATCCTAAGTATTAAGAGAAAGCCAATTATTATTGCAGGCATACTAACAAAAGTGGCAATGCTTTCGTAAATAAAGCGTGGGGCGAAAATTTTCCAAACCATAAGATGGCGACAGTGTATAGTGCAAGCTAACATGGCGCAAAATACCTAAAATTAAAAGAAAAAGATAAACACAATTTTATTACAGCAATTGTATTGTTGCCATACCTTAAGACCCTGCAAAATGTACAACTGCACGGCCAGTTTAAAGACAGTGCCAAGAAATACGCCTTCGCTTTCAAACAATACCAATTCGCCGCGAGTCATATCGAAACCTACGCACTCATTTGAAATATCACTCAACGATCGTTCAGTTGCATATGACGAAGTGGGGTTCGGAGATCTCGTTGATCCAGTAGTTTCCGTTTTGCGTGGCTGATCCCGATTGGCATTTGTTTTTATCAGATTTGGAAATAGCGCAAAAATTGAGAACGTCTCGGTAGATAATAAGCCGTACATGCAAGAGAACAATATCTGACCGCAGAAAGTATTGAGTATAACCAATATACCGGAAATAAAATGAGACTGGCCAATACTAGTGGTTCGGCCAACAAAAGCTGCTCGCCAGTCAATCTGCGATAGGGTGGTCTGATGCGATGTAGCAAAGAAACAGAAATGAGCCAACAAAAACCATCCAACTATGGCGGTAAATGTAGGTTGTACACACGTCTCTAAAGGATGAAAAAGAAAAAAGGCGATGTTTATATTGATAAGTATGTATAAAGATTGCAATAACATAGTTGGGCACAGAGTTTGTTTGCTTACCTAAACTAGTTGCAGTCCTGTAGCGTAAAATTGCGTGCAATGACAGCATTATTGCAGCAATGGCAATACACACGACGATACCGGAACAAGTTCTTGGCTCGAGAAGAATTACTAAAACCATCGCCAGAAAAATTCCAAATGAAAAAACAACGGATGAGTATATTGTTGCCAGACCGTAGATAACTGGTATCTCACTACGACGTTCAGCGTCGTCACCTTGGTACATATGTTTCATTTTTCTAAATATCTCGGGAATTATGCTTTCGGTGCGACTAACAGTAATCGATGACGAATTCTTTGGCGGCAGCACGTATACCATGAGCGGTGTAATTGACACAACGATAATTTGGATAACCAAAAGTGAATAAACCACCAGGGCCATGGCATCGATATGAGCGCGTTCTACATTCTTAATAGAGCTGTTCGACAAAAGAATATGACCGCCGGCACAAATACTTGCTACGGTCGGGCCATAACGTGCCATTAGCACATTAACCGAATTGCCAGTCAAATTACCACAAGAGCGCAAATAGATCCTGCTGAGGGTTGTGTACACAACAACGATCACAATAGACAGAACGTATGCCTTGGCAGTCGACGGTCTTTTTAGAGAGAAACCAGCAGCCGGATTGTTGCTGACAAAGTCTGTGCAGTTGCCCTGTTCCTCCCTGCACCGGAAAAAGGTAGTCGCAAATCGTATGAAAGAAATGGCCAAAATGCTGGCCAGTAACAACTTCAGAGCAGTGGACCTTACAAACTGTTGGAATTTAAACTTGGTTTTGAAATCAACTCGCACGCATTTCTGCAACAATTCATAGACCATCAGTAAGATGACAGCCACCAGTAGATACGACAGCACTCTTCCTTCGTTCACAACAAAACTGTTGGAAAAGAACACCGCCATCAATACAATCAAGATACCGCGGACGGGCATGTTGCTGAATCTCTTTATTTTGGACCAATTCATTGCAATGGCATACCAATTCTGTACTGTATGGAAAACAAGTATCAAGGTACTTATCATATTGGTGAAAAATATAATAGCGTGCTCCTCTGTTTTGAACGAGAAATTCTTGTAGTAACGATAGCCGAAAACACCAGCAGCCAAATTTAGTAGGTAAGTGTAGCCCATCTCCTTCAGAGTAAATATTTTAGAGAGATTTGATGCCGGCGTGTTGTTTATAAGAACAAACGACAGAAATATCGATAGGAATGTCACCAACAAACCCTGAGACATTTGCGTTGCATCGAATTTTACCCATAGTTCACGACAAGTGCTTAGTATCTGTCGAAGGTGAGAATTTAAATCACCAATAAAAGACTGGAATGCAGCCTCACTATAAATAGATTTAACACGATGCGTTAACAGTATGAATTCGGTGTCCATTCGATCCATTTGGTCGGCATTGAAATTGCGTTTGTTCTCTAAAACGTAATTATAAAAATAGGTGTAAATCTGTTGGGCATTTTGCCATGCGTGGATGATGAGCGCCTGCAGTTGAGTCATGTGTGGCACGACCACATTGGGTATAAGATTAAAGTTAATTAAACCCAAGTTTGAGTATGGAATTGGTACGCCCAATATAGTTGCTAGCGTTGGTACCAAGTCAATCTGAAAAATATTAACCAAGACAAACATAAATAATATTTATTTATTGGTTTATTTAAATCGTACAGTAATACTAGGCGTCAAACTTGATCATATGGTTGATTTAGAGATTATCAGCTTATGTGCTGTCTTTGTGTATTCGAAGTGGGAAAAATAAAATATATATTTCAATTTATTATTAAATTTGCAATAAAGCATTATATGTTTTATGTGGCAGAGCTGTAAACTTATTAATTAGCGAATGATTGAAGCACCGAAAAAGCTAAATTTTTAATTAAATCTTTTTAATTTTGAATTAGTTCAAATAAATTTGAAAATGAGAGTAATGCTTGCCGTCGTTGACATGAAAAAATGAGTTGGACGACAAAACGGGAGTAATACTTTCCTAGACTATTTCCAATTGAAATTTAAAGAAAATCAATTGAAATTCAAATATTTTAATTCAAT
This sequence comes from Muscina levida, assembly GCA_964034835.1. Classification (NCBI taxonomy): domain Eukaryota; kingdom Metazoa; phylum Arthropoda; class Insecta; order Diptera; family Muscidae; genus Muscina; species Muscina levida. The sequence continues at coordinate 61,029,949 of OZ035884.1, read as the reverse complement.
TTTAAAAACCGATAATTGAAAATTAGAAATTGCCATAATTTCAATTGCAATAATTTTTAAATTTCAATTGATTCTTTTTCAAAATCAATTCAATCCCAAATTTTTTATATTTTAATTTAAAATGAATAGAAAAATAAATACATTATTCTAATTTTATTTATTTTTCCATAATCATTTGAAACGGAAATGAATTACAATTGATTTTTGCTAAATACATATTAATTGATTCAAGTATCATTAGAATCATTATCGATCAAGCGTTTTCTAACTGCAAAAGGCGAATGAACTGGTCAGTATTTTATGCATTACGGCATTTATATGGTAAACTTTGTCACTACTACGGGTAAATTGGAAAACGCTCATCATATTGAATAGACCTGGGCCATTAAACGATTGAGACGTCTCCAGGAAAATCTAAAATCAAAAGTACATCCAAACTAATGAAAATGATAAAGAATGATGATCGCCACTAATCGTCATCATTACAAGGTAAAGTCTATTTAGGGCTTTCACGCGTAGTAGTGCTTAAGAGATTTTTTTCCTGGACGGACTAAGTTGTGCAGTTAATCTGGTTTTAGAAAGAGATTTTCTTCGTAAGTGATGACTCAAATTGATGATAAAAAGTTCGAACCCACTACAGATTAAAAAGTAAATAAATTGAATACGTTATCTAGAACATCTGGAGAAGCTATCAAATCTTTAATAAATAAAAAATCTTTATTTCCTTAATATACTTCTTATTATGTTTTCCTTGCGTATCTTTTTTCATCTTTTTCATATGTAAACATTTTTTCTTAAAGGGACAATGGAACAAAAGGACCACTGAATAAAGTCCTAGAATTATATACATGTATGGAAATTTAAAAAAAATATCAACCAGAATACATGACTGAAAATCTTAAGTTAAATATTCGCTGCCACCCCAACATATATTTTTATTTAATTTTCCTTAATACCACAGATTAAGAACTAAATTATGTATACTGAATTTGTTTAAAAAATTCAAAATTGTCTTTTACCAAAAATTCTGAATTATAATCTTATTATCCTCCGATTTCATTACATGCAATCACATAAACTGAAGACGATAATTCAGAATAATTGATGCATATAAGATCCCTATGTAACTCAAAATTGTTACATGCATCCTTACGTTCTAAAACCAAAAAAGTAATAAGTGAAATAGTATATCCAACTTCTAAAACTGTACCTATTTAAAAGTTGATCAAACAGTGGTAATAAAAAACCCTGAGTTTGTCTAATCTCTTAAATTTGTCGAATGACGCAGTTCTGTTTTTTTTTTGTTGCTACTTTAATACACGCACTAACAACTGAAATGTTTATTCTACATGTCTTTTAACAGGCATTTTATCTTGCATGGCGTAGTATCTGATCGCATCTTCCGTATCTTATCGGCTAAACTTACCTGCTGCATAGTCTCGTTATCTGAACCAGAATCGTTTGCAAAGAATTTGGCCTTTTTTGTGTACGCAAAGAGCAGAGCATTGGTTTCGTCATCGGAATCTCCACCATGATCACCAGAAATGGTCATTCCATGGTCACCCATAATGAACAATGTTGTTTCGTCATCCATCTGGGACACAACGCTCCTAGAATTGTATATCCGTTTAATTTGTACACAGGTGTATTACGCGCTGCATTTACATACCTGATCATGCTATCCATTTCTCCAAGTTTTCTTGACATTTCCTCGTGTAAAGGTCCATGCTTGTGGCCGCAATGATCTACACCCAAGAAATGAGCAATTAAAACTTGCCAATCGTTCTTTTTTAATTCCACCGGCAAATGGCCTTCAATCCTACGATCGACCGAGTCTAAATCGAAAATATCGAAGCTTGGGTAGGAATAGGAGCGTTTGAAGCGCTTCGGGTATAGATCGGTCCAGGTGCTATCACCAAGGAAAACCATTGGCAGATTACTCCTAACCATTTGGTCGATAATGTTGTCTTCGTTTATTTCCGAAGATGCAAAATTCGAGCCGATGTCAACAAATGTTGGTAGCGTGCCCGTAGTCAGCCCCTTCAGTCGCTGCAGAGTCGTGGTGGGTGGATCGGCTTTAAACCGCATCAGCCGTGTATGCTCCGGCCAGCTCTCAGCCAATTCATGTAGGACACTCAGTTTGTTTTCGTAAGGCAGAGGGCGCGTTAAATTTTGTTTGTAAACACCAAATTCGTATTTGAGCGCATCAATCAGCAATATAATAACACGGGACTTTTGGGGAAGGCAGAGATTGGACGATGCATTTACATCTTTGAATATCTCTTGCACTACCTCCTTTGTCAGATGATACTCCTGCAAAAAACGTAAAGTTACATTTAATAAAAGTGTGCACAGCATCAATCGAGTGAAGCTTACGTCATTTGGATCAATTGACAAATGCCGGCAACTGCTGATCTCTGTCTTCGAAACGCGCGACAATAGAAAACCACGGGAAAATAAATAGACACCGGATGCAATTAGGTACGCCAGCCAAACTAGCACCAGGGCGTAGCTCAAAGCGAACTTCATCTTCAAAAATGGATGAGAGATTCCAACTGACTAATGTATGTATGACAAGAAGATGTGTGGGAACCGCTCGCTAATGCATCTAAAACAATGCATTCGAACGATAGCAATAGTGGACAACGAACGTAGCACTTAAATATGCCGTAAATCTCTTTGTACAATACTTGTGGACGTTAAATTATAAACATTTTCAATATATTTCACTGTAGAAAAACGACAAAGTCGAACACAAATAACTTTGAGAATGGATTGTCACAATGACATTTTGCCGCTATTGTAATAGATTATGTTGGTACACGGAAAGAAATATAATTGTGTATAATGGTGTGGTACCACATGCATGATTATCATATATCGGTTAATAAGCATATGAAAGTGTTCCAATCAGTGATGGTATATTTGACGATTTATCGTCATTTTGACGATTTTTTGTCCAAAAAAAACAGAAATGACGATTTTTACCCCTTAAATGACGATTTTTACAAATTACAACATGCCTTTCCAAGTTTGCGCTTGATGCCAAAAAAATGTTGAATTCACTACAATACATGGCAACAATACTTTATGTAACACTATATGCAAGTAAAATTTAGTTTGAAACAAAATTAACACAAGATGAAATAGATGAAATTACAATGAACTGCATTAATTTTTACATCGAACTTTGTGATCAAGTTCTGAAACGATTTAAATTTAAAAATAAATTCAAATCATTAAACTTAATTAATCCGAATGTATTAATAAATGGTCCAGAAAAGTCTTTCTCTATTATTGTAAAAGAGTATGAACATTTTATTGAATACAATGAACTGCAACGTTTAGACTCCGAGTTCCGCGAATTATCCCAGTTAGATTTTAGAAGTATAATTAATAGTAACAACGAAGAGTTTTTGAAATTTTGGAAAACAGTCTGTGAGCTAAGACGTGTGGACTCTAAACATTTAGTCAAGTTAATTTAAATAAAAATAAATATAGAAACCGATTAGGAAGAGATCCAATGGAAGGTATTCTTTTCACAAAAGACTTCTTTAAATTAACGATTTAAAGGTAAAGCCAGACGTACTTAAAAAGTTTAATAGTGACATATGTTAAAATAACAGTACATCTGCTTAAAATGTAAAATTATTTTTTAAAATAATTTTTATAGACTGAGAAAACTAGAAAGGTAATAGCTTTCTAAAAGCACAATGTAATACAAATTGTATAAAAATATATTAATATGTAACCTCTCACTTTTTTTGGTTATTGTTATGTTTTTTCTGTTTTTGTTTGTTTTTTAAGTTATTTTATTCAATGAATTATTTTATTTAAATTAATTTTATAAGTATTTTAAATAAAAGGTTTAAAAAAATGTATTTTATTGATTTTTTTTTGCATTAGCTTGTTACATACAGAATAAAATGAGTTAATTTTTGTGTAAAGATTTTTTGACGATTTTAAAATCAGGTTTTGACGATTTAAAAACCCAAAATTGACGATTTTTGCCCAATTTTGTATACCATCACTGGTTCCAATATAGCAAAGAATATTCATTATGAAAGAAATCATAATGGACTGTGATGAAATGTAGGACAAAAATGCTGAAAATGGGGCGGGAGCCCAAAAAAAAAATGCCACTCCCCCAAATACGCCCTAAAACACGAAAATCAAGGTTTAAAGTTGGCGCTAAGGGCCACGGGGCCCAAAAAAGGGGCGCCTTAGGTTCTACGATAACCCTCATAGTTTCGAGACGAATATAACGGTGGTATTTTTAAGTTCCTACGGGTCTCCTGGACCGAGTTAGAGCCATTTAAATTTTCGGCATATACCAAAAAAAATTAAAAAAATCATGGAAAAATTTTAGGAAATAAATTGAAAAATTCTAAAAAAAATAGAAAAACTAAAAACCGCGCGATGTTTTTTAAAAAAAAATTTTTTTTCTGAAATACCCCGTAAAAAATTTAAAAAAATGGGGAAAAATCATGGATAATTAGAAAAATTTAAGGAAATGAATTGAAAAATTCTTTAGAAAAATGAAATGTCAACAAAAAAGTGTGAATTTTTTTGTATTATTATTATTTTGGCATTCTGTGCGCTTCGAGGATGCATTCTTTGCACCGTTGAGAAAAGTTCTCATTAACTTTGAGATGCTTTCTTCCCTTAAGGTTTGTGATGAAAGTGGAGAAGGCACAGCAAAGGGCGCTGACGAGACAATGTGGTTAATGTCGAAATAACGTCATACGCCTAACCTGCTGTCAACATAATACATTTCATACAAAAACCTATTGGCAATAATAAATAATTGCCAATAGAACTGATCTTAAACCGAACTATGACAATATGACTTTTTATGAATTTTTAGGTTTTTTTTTAATTAAAAAAAGAAAATTGAGAACAATTTTTAAAAAATAAAGGAAACAAATGGACTATTTCAAGAAATATTTAAAAAAAATTCATGAAAAAGTGCAAAAAAAAATATTTGAAAAAAGAAAATTGATAAAAAAAATTATAAAAATGGAAAAGTTGAAGAAAATTTTGAAAAATTATTTTAAAAAAAGTTATGTTTTGTAAATTTCTATTTATTTTTGTTGATATACCCTTTAAATTGTTATTTGTTTTTTAAATTAGAGTGGTAACGGTTGAGATGGTTGCAGAAGCGCCGAAGGCAACTTCAACATATCCATTTTCACTCTGATTTACAAAAAAAAAAAAAATATTTTTCCCGGAATATACCAAAAAGAATTTTTTTTAAATCGCGCTCCGCATGCGCTATGTCCCGGAAATTTAAATGGCTCTAACTCGGTCCAGGAACTGGGTAGATAGCGTGTAAACTATACTTAATTTTATCTTATTATGAAACAAGGGAAATTTATGAGAAATTGTCTGAATTGCACTTTATCGTAATTAAGGCAAGCGATCTTATAGCCTTTTTACACCGAAACGCATTTAGCATATTATTATTTGCATTATTCTGAATTTTTGAAAGATGCGACCAATATGCAAAAAATTGACATGTATCTTGTTGTTGTAAAGATGTTAGCATATTTTCGCATCCATGAAAGATGCAGAAAAATGCACTGTACTCTGAAATAGCTGAATTTAAGCGATTATTCTCAATTAATGTTGTTGATCAGGCAGTCACCATTTTCGTTGCCAAACAACATAGACCGACAAAAAATTTACATTTTTGCCAAAATAATAATAAATCAGCCTTTTTTCAGTAGTCGTCGTCGACGCAAAATGATGTCGTCTTGTGACGACGCTGTAAAATCGGTATTCTCGTAGTCGTTTTCGATAACTATGGGTAACTATTGACACAAATTTGGTATTCTGTAAGGAAATCTGACGACGACGAAAATTTTAGATTTTGTAAATTTAAAAAAGGTTTTGTTTAATGACGTCAATAATGAAAATGTCGAGTAACAAATAGGGGTTTGGAAGCAAAATCCCTCATTGGTACAAGGACTTCGGAGAGAAGCAGTTCCTAATTTTAAGGGGCGATGTGAGAAAATTGGGAAAAAAACTTCATTCCTTTGGACCGCCTTTAAGAATCATTTGCAGTTGTAGTTACGATTCTTGTCTTCTTTGTAGCGAAAATTTTGATATGGGTTCCATCGACATATCCAATAAATCCAGAAAATTCTGTTTTGTTTAAAAAATTTGACATAAAAACGACGACGATGTCGACGACGACTACGGGAATAGGGGTGAATAATTATTCCAATTAGTTAAAAGCATTAGTGCTTCGTGGAATACTGCCTCCGTAGCAATGTTAATAGATTTGTGGAAGGAAAATATTGCATGTTTACAAGGCAAATGGAAAAATGTGTAAGTTAGACAACAGCCGACAATATGAGACACTGTAGCATTTCGCAAATTCAGCTTTAAATGCGAAATGCTTTTTTGGTGCAAAAAGGCTATTAACCAAATGTGGGACAGATGCTCCCTCTGCTACAAGAACGATTGGTTTGAAGTACATATGTATGTATATCGCTCATTTGCGAAAAGACCGGCATATAATATAACTTAACGTTTTTATTCAAGAAAATATTGAGGTATTGGAACCTTTATTTTCGGGTTTTATGGTATGTGATTTGCTTCGGATCCCAAACTTTGTTGTGTTTTTGATATTTGGTTGGATGTTTTGCTCAACTGAAAGCTGGCATGAATTAGACAAAAAAAAAAACACTGGACTTCAAATATATATACAAATTTTCAAATATCGTCATTATAAATTTTTAATTTAATATTTCGTAATTTCAAATTTATTGCAATTCTGTAGTTCCGTAGTTTCGCCACTTTTAAAAATTTCTTTAAATTTTGACCCTAATTTTATAAATTCCGTTTATTATGTAATTTTTTTTTTATAATTCTTGTTATTTTTCGTAATATTTTAATTTCTGTATTTTCCTTGTAATTTTAAAAAAATTGTAGTTTTTGTAATCTTAAAATTTTTTGTACAATTCCTGTTCTTATTCTGTAAATTTTCCAACATGTAGTGTAGATTTCGTATCATTTCGTAGAAATTTTCTTAACTGGTATTGGTTTTGTGCTTTTAGTTGTTAAACTTCGGGATTTCTTGTACAATTTAGGCTTGTATAGTTCCGGAACGAACTAGTTCCAATGAACGATTTCATGTAGTGAACGGTTGGAACTAGTTCCATATATTCTGCTCTTTTCGTTCTTTTTGCTTTTTAGTTCATTCTGGTCTTTTCGTTCCTTCTGATCTTTTCGTTCTTTTTGCTAATTTCGTTCATTTGAAATTTTCGGCCATTCGTTCACTTGTTCTTACGTTCATATGTAACAACTCTACAGTGGTGGCATCACCACAACAAAAACGATAGAAAAAAAATCCTGTAAACAAAGCCTTACTATTTTTTTAAACACACCATTTAAACAATTTGAAAACAATTTCATAAACTTTTAAGCAGCTCTGACATTTTTCAATGTGTTTGTTTACAAATCGTTCTAAAAACAATCAAAACTAATAACAATCAAAACATAGTGAACGAAGTGATGAATATGAATATGTGAACGAAAAGATCAAAAGGAACGAACTAGTTCCTTTTGATGAACGGAACTGAAAGGAACGATTCACCAATAGAAACTAGAAAGTCCAACTCTAGTACAATTCGTAATAAAATAATTTTTCCCCTTTTCAAGTATGGCCAAAATGTCGGCGGCCCTGATTGTGCTTTAAAACCCGCTGAAATTTGCCTCCTTGCAGCTTCGCTGGAACACCGGGAGTAGGAAATAGCGTAACCTCTTTAAAAGGTTCATCCGAGTCTGTCCGTCCGTCCCTGTCTGCCCGCTGAAGTTTCGTATTTTGTAAGTTTTACTTTTTTCCCGTTTTCACTTTAATTTTTCCTTTTTTTTCAGGACTCTTCCTTTTTCTTTAATTTGTTTTTAGGGATAACTTTTTCACTTTTCCAAACGGACCTAAGATTGAGCTTGAACCGGCCGGATCCAGGCTATTTGGCTATTGCCGGTTGTCGCTGTTGCTGCAGACTGTGGTTGTGGTTGATGAACTTCTCTGCTTGGCTACCAAAATCCAAAAAGGATGCCCTTTTAGGCTCCTGGAGCGATGACACCTTAATTTCGTTCCCTATCTTTTCACTTTTCTTTCGTTTTTTCCTTCTCAAATTATAGCAACATTGCAATGTTGCATTTGTTTATATTCTTTTTTTCCTGGGTTCCTCTTCTTCTTCCGTCGCACTACACACATAATGGAAAATCGGTCAGATTTATCTGGTCGTTCGACCAACCGCACACGACAAACTGGAGGCTTAAAGTGCACTTTAAACCTACCTTTTGGAAAAGAAATAAAATCATCAAATAAATCAAATTTTGAGCAAGATATATAAAAATATGAATGAAAATCTCTTGAATCTTTTGAAAAACTTTAAAAATCTGGAATGAATATGAACTATATTGGCCGACCCCATCTAATATGCCATGTACACAAAAATTTATATACAGTCGAGTGGTAAATATTGATATGTTATTTTATTGTTTTTATTCATTAAGTTATTTTTTAAATTAATTGATCTCGTAATTTTATTGTAATAAAATACTGGTAAAAATAAAAAAAAATAATATTAGATAATAAAAATTGTTTTGACCTCTTTTTATACCCCGGTTATAACGAACTTCGCATATAACGAACTGAAATGTCTAGTCCCTAGGGGTTCGATAGAAAAGTATCTAAATAAACACTTCTCATTCATGAATTCCATTTCAAAAAAGATTTCGCCAAAAATCTTTAATAATTACAGAGTGCAACACACTTTTTTGGGGGTGAACCAAACCAATATCAAACAATATCATTTGACCTCAGAAACAAATCCCTAAACTCCATTTTGCTCCACTACGTGACAAATTTATTTTTTTACAGTGGTTTAAAGTTTGATTTTTTTGGTCAGAAGTCGAATCAAAGAATATTAAAAATCATCTGTAAAAATACGTTTGGGGTATTTCATGTCTTCGGAGACCTATATTAAAACAATCAGGGGAATCATTTCTCAGAACATTTTAACCCTCTAGCTCCCACCCGAATGGGACATTTTTGGCCCAATTTTGAAAAACTGTTTAAAAGTCAACTTTGGCCGGAGGTCAAGGATTAGAATCTTCGATAGAAATATTCTCCGGAAAATTTCACTAAGAGTCACCGAAGACAAATAACTTCTACGAGTCAAAGGTTCCAAAATAAAATCAAAATGAAATGTTACTGAAATGTTAAAAAGTCTATTTTTCAGCAAACAGTGCAGAGGGAGGGAGCTAGAGGGTTAAAATGTTCCGAGAAAATATTCCCCTGATTGTTTTAATATAGGTCCCCGAAGACATGATTCGACTATTGACCAAAAAAATCAAACTTCAAACCACTGTAAAAAATATTTGTGACGTAGTGCAGCAAAATGGAGTTTAGGGTTTTGTTACTGAGGTCAAATGCTATCATTTGATATTGGTTTGGTTCACCCCCGAGACAATGACCATCAAATTGTGTCATAGTGTTATTTGTAAGTAATGGAATAATATTCGTGATGTATAAACAATCAAAACAAGGAAATAATGGTATCAGTATCCGATTACTATGTCAACATGGGAAAAGAAAATATAATATTTTGTCTATTTTTACTTTAAACTGTTTCTTAGCGTCATGTTAATCGTAGTCTATGAAAAATCGTGCGACAATAATGTTCTATAGTTTTTATAAGTCCACATAAATGTTTTGAATTCGTTTATAAAGCTTTCGTATCCGATTATAAAGCTTCTTTTTATACAGCATTAACGACCAAAACAGTCGGCGTTGACAGTGGAACTGCAATTTTGCCCTGTATGCAGCATCCTTTTCATCAGCCATTTTGCGATACTCGTCATCGTACCAGGGCTTGTCTGAGCGTGGTTTTTCATAACCCAGTACGTTCGTTGCGGCTGTGGTCTTAAAACTCGCATTATACTGCGACTGGGTGTCGGGAACATCAGAACTAGGGTGTTTGTTTGAAGAAATTGAGAGTTGGTTGGAGTAGGCATTGGCTATCTCCCAGAACAACTTTAATGTTATGTACAGGGCAGCGGTCATATATCTCCTACAGGCGCTCATAGAATGCATCTTTAATGTCATCGTCTTTTTCTTCCGTCGGGGCGTGTACACAAATCAGGGTAATGTAGAAATATTTCGCCCGGATACGAATAGTGGGTATTCCGTCACTCACAGGATTGATCCGCGAGACCAGGTGTCGAAGTCTCTTGCCGACTATGAAACCACATCCAAATTCGTGTCTTTATGCAAAACAATTATTATGAAAAGACGAAGAAAAGAAAAACAAGAACCCCCACAAGGCGAAATATTTCTACATCAGGCTGATTTGTGCTCATTCACCGACATTCAAGATAAAGACGATGCGATTAAAGATGCATTTTACGACCGCCTAGAGGAAACATACGACCGCTGTCCTGGCCACGACATTAAAATTTCTCTGGTAGACTTTAATGCAAAAATAGGAAGATAACATGTTCTTGGTCCATCGATCGGTAAATTTAGCCTGCATACCGACACGTCGGACAACGGGTTTAGGCTGGTTAGCTTCACAGCGGTAAGGAACATGGTATTGAGTGGAACCAGATTCCAGCACCGATCAAAACATCAAAAATCAAATTAATCATGTGGTAATTGATGACAGTCATGCATCATGGGAGTGCGTGTGATCCGTGGTGCTAATATTGGCTCGAATTAGAGACATTTTTTTTAGATGGCTGGAGCCAAGAGTTGGACCAGGGATCCCCCGCATGGTAGTAGAGTGTTCAACCATTATGCCACGGCCGGTCCCAATAGCTATTTAAACGTAAAAATCTCAGATGATAGAACAGAGACTGTCGACTTTGAAGTTGATGACTGGAGCTTGCGTTCCTTGAAAAAGTTCGTAATGGTGGTCAGGTACTGTATAATTTTGGCACAAATATCGTCAACATTAACGCCAGACGAAAAGAAGGTGTAGTCGTCTCCGTACGATACCACCGAGATGCATGGGAGATGGGGGAAACTTTGCAAGATAAAGAGTAAAAGGAATGGGTGGCACGCCCATCTCTATCCACAAATGCTTGTTTGCCACTGGGATAGTTTGTGACCCAGTATTTGATGTCATTTGACAGGGTTGAGTTCGAGTTGTCACTGATCATGATAGCTCCAGAACAGTCACAACAGTGCGTTGCCAAGGTCGTTACTGATCGAGCTACACAATTTAGAGCCGTTATCGTGCTATGAGGTTCCCTGAAGCCATGCTGGTGAGATGAGAGCTGAAAGTGTTCATTTAGACTGTAACAGAACCGCGCTTCCAAAACCTTTGCTACAGGTAATAAAAGGTAGATTAGGCGGCATGACTCCTTTTGTAGCGAGTTTGTCAGGTTTTGGAATGGGTATTATTTTCGCTACCTTTCAGATATCGAGGATAACCAGCTGCTGGGAAGATAGTTCTACGATGTTAGGGAGGAACTACTGTGCTACCTACTAAGTTTCTTCACCATTAACATAGAGATGGTTTTGCCTTGGAAATTATCTTTTTCACTGCCTCTGAGGCTGTCCTTGTTGCCCTTTTGGGACGCGAGGCACCGCGCTAGGGAAGTCAGCGCCTTTAGGCACTAATTCACATTAAAGGGGGGAAGGGGGAGTAGAGGGTTTACTTACCACATCGGCCTTGCTGAAAGTCATCAAACATGTTCATGGGTCTTCTGGTTGTCTGGAGCTGACTCTTCTTTTCTCTCAGTCTTCACCTGTCTTTTATTTATTTTTTCATTCATTATTATTTACTATTCTACGTTTTTTTTTCTTTATTTTACCCTACATTAACATTACTGCACCGTTGTCCAAAAACCAAAACTGCAATTCTGCCATCAGCAAAATAGGGCGTTCAACTCATTCATTTTTCCCATGGCTTTGCCCATTTATGTAATAAGCGAACGTCATGCGGAAATACAGTGAATGCAATTCGACCTTATTTTGTCAACATGCAGAATGACGGAGCAAGAAAACAACTGGAACAACGAATGGCTCGTGTTGTACTTGCTCCAATTTCAGTTGTGTTTTTGTGCAACGACGCCAAAAATACTTAAGTGGTAACTTAGCAATTAATGACTCGCAATTACTAATGACTTACAATTGATGAATCACAACAGCCTTTTACCCATCGCATATAAGGTCCTGTCGAGTGTGCTATGTGAAAGACTAAAGCCAGTGTTATCCAACCTGATCGGGCCTTATCAGTGTGGCTTTAGACCTGGAAAATCAACAACTGACCAGATTTTCACACTTCGGCAAATCCTGGAAAAGACCCAAGAGAAACATATCGACACGTACCATCTTTTTGGCGACTATAAAGCTGCCTTCGACAGCCCGATACGGCAGAAATTACTTGAAGCCATGGCTGAGTTTGGTATTCCAGCGAAGCTGATACGTCTTTGCGGAATGACGCTGACTGACACGAAGTCTTCAGTGAAGATTGGCAAGGACCTTACGGAGCCATTCTATACCAGACGAGGTCTAAAACAAGGCGACGGCCTATCGTGCGATCTCTTCAACATTGTGATGGAGATGATAATGAGAAAAGCTGCGGTAAACACGAGTGGCACTATATTCAACAAAAGCCACATGCTACTCGCGTACGCTGATGACGTAGACATCATCGGTCGATGCAGCCTTCTTAGGTATACAGAAGGAATCAGCGAAAATGGGCCTAACGGTGAACGAGGACAAAACGAAGTTATTAGTTTCAACGAACAAAGAATCTACTCGTTTGGGAAACTGCGTGAACGTTGACAACTATAATTTCGAGGTGGTAGATAATTTTGTCTACCTAGGCTCCGCTATCAACATAGCAAATAATCCGGAGAAGAATTCTGCTTGCAAATAAATGTTACTACGGACTAAGCGAGCGATTCAATGATAGAGCCCTCTCTCAACGAACAAAACTCCAGCTATACCAGATACTGGTTCTACCTGTCTTAATGTATGACTCAGAATCCTGGGTTTTGACACAAGCGGATGAATCGGTTCTGCCGGTATTCGAGAGACAAATACTCCGTTAAATAAATGGGCCCATCATCGTTAACGGAGAGTATCGGCGTCGTATGAATCATGAGCTGTACGAGCTGTACCCTGACGTGGGCAAACGCATTAAGATGTAACGGTTGCGTTAGCTAGGTCATGTTGTACGCATGGACGAAAATGCTCCAGCTCGAAAAGTCTTCGACTATGAACTCGGCGGACGGCGCAGAAGAGGGCGACCAAAACTCCGTTGGAAAGACCAGGTTACTGAGAACCTTACAGAACTCGGTGTGACCAACTGGAAAGGAAGCGCAGAAGATCGAGGCGCTTATAATATTTTTCTACGTGCGGTATATAATCCACTGGGATTGCATAGAAGTACCAGCTAAGTAAGTAAGTAAGATACTTAACATCCCGGTTAGTGTCATGTTTATTTACAATTGTTATATTATTACTTGTGTAAACCCCGAAGCGAAACGTAAGTTACCCGCAACTTAAGTCCTAGAAATCCCTTTTTTATTCTTATAAATAAACCTATACGTTTTATAACTTTTTTTGTGTTTTTTTATTCTCCGAAATATTTCCTGAGCAGTTTATTTTAGTACGAAGCAGTTTACTTTCCGCACTAAGTAACAGTTAGTTTTTGTTTAATCATAACATATGTATTATTATTCCAATCTTTTGTCCAATTCATACAGATTTCTATTATTTCATGCATGCATAAGATTTTGTTTATAATAGTATTTATAATTACAAAAAATTGATAAATTTTTACAATAAACATTTGTAAACTAAATTTTATAATTGAAAATGTATAACAAATTTTATAATTTTCTTTTAAAATTTAAATAAAAATTCTTTTTGTTTTCTTTCTTTTAAAATTAAAATAAAATAAATGAAAATATTGGGTCTCATGCATAAAAACGAGTAAAAGGGCTGAGTTGAGTCAGGTGAGCAATTGCTCGTAAGTCGAGTTCAATTAAACAGCAACAGCTTTTGCTCAATTTCGTATGCATAAAAATGAGTTCACACCAATTGCAATTACTTGAGCAAAGGAAGATCAAACATCTAATTGTTATTGAAGTGCAAACATGTCGTCAAGTGAAAGTGAAGTAGAATCATATAATAATAATAAAACAGAAACTGGCGACATTTCTAAATTTTTAGTAGAAAAATAAAAAAAATATTTACTAGAAAAAAGTCAATTACCAAGCATTACCAATAAGCAAAAATTGGCATTAAATTAAGGGGGGAAAATATAATAAAAACCAGTGAGAAAGATTTAGTCGGGCAACCCGACATACATATACCCTCACACTTAGTAAAATATAAAATTTTCTATTATATTAATATTATTACTCGATTTCTAAAGTGGGCGGAGCGGTACATTTGTATGGGAGATACAAGAAGGGGCGCGGCTAGACTTTCAGTTTTTTTTCTCCAAAACTTTGTCCTGTTACACTGTAAGACAAAATTGAACTTTTGACCTCACCCATGATCAAACTGACCAGAATCTGAAAATATAGCTCAAAAAAATATATACGTATCTCCCAGTTTTTCTAGATCAGCTCATTTAAGTTTTTTACGAGCAATTCAATTTTTGGAGTGAAGCTCCCATACAAGTATTCGAAAGTGAATTGTTAATGTTCGCAGAACTCTGCAATTGTTAACAGATTTTGATGAATTTTTTTTTTTAGTTTAATTCAAACTGCCAGGGGCTGTTTCTGACGAAGCCAAAATTTAAAATTTGTCACAAATTTAATTTGTCACAAACTTATTTTGTCAACAGATTTTGATGAACTTTTTTTTAATATTTTTCAAATGACAAGGAGTTGGTTCTGACGTAACCTAAATATAAAATTTTTCAAAAATTAAAATTGTCACAAATTGTCAATAAATAAAATTGTCACAATTTTTTTTTTAATTTGTGACAAAATTTGAAATTTTGCTTCGTCAGAACCAGCCTCCGGCCATTTGAAAAACACTAAAAAAAAAAATCCATCAAAATCTGTTAATAATTACCGAGTTCTGCGAACATTAACAATTAACTTTCGAAAACTTGTATGGGAGCTTCGCTCCAAAAATTGAATTGCTCGTAAAAAACTTAAATGAGCTGATCTAGAAAAACTGGGAGATACGTATATATTTTTTTGAGCTTTATTTTCAGAATCTGGTCAGTTTGATCATGGGTGAAAAATCGTGTCGTACAGTGTTATAGCTTTACAAAATACAGAATTTGGGCACGATCGTGTCGAGTGTATTGATATTATTACTCCATTTCCAAAGTGGGCGGAGTTGTACATTTGTATGGGGGGGTACCAGAAGTGGCGTGTCCAAACTTCCAGATTTTATCTCCAAAACTTTATCCTGTTAAAGCTTTACTTAATACAGAATTTGGGTACGATCACGTTGGATTTATTAATATTATTACTCCATCTCTATAGTGGGCGGAAAGATGCATTTGTATGGGAGGTACCAGAAGGAACGTGTCCAAACTTCCAGATTTTATCTCCAAAACTTTATCCTGTTAAAGCTTTACTAAATACAGAATTTGGGTACGATTCCGTTGGGTGTATTGATATTATTACTCGATTTCTTAAGTGGGCGGAGTGATGTATTTGTATGGGAGGTACCAGAATGGGCGAGCCCAAGTAGCCCATTTGCAATGCCGTAAGTAGTTTTGGGAAATATGAACCCGTGCACAATTTCAAAACATTTGGTTGCGTCTTTCGAAAGTTATCGTACGCACCAGCCGGATAGCCAGACAGACAGACGGACATGGCTCAAACGACTTAAAAAGTCATGAATCACATGTGGTTCAAAGAAACCTAAGGTCTAAAGTGACTCCTTCTATGTGTTACACTTTTGGGCCGAATCAAAAAATTAATAATTAGGAATACAACCTGTATAATTTTTTTTCCTCACTTGCTAAATTTTTTTTCAGCTCACTAAAGAAAGCAAAAGCTTGTTTTTATGCATATGAAAATGAGCACAAGCACATCTAACATAGTTCAAACTGAGCAAGACGATATCAAATTTTATTATGCATAAGACAAGCACCTTTTACTCAAAAAATCGAGTCCGAGCTCAAGCTCACGTTTTATGCATGAGACCCATTATACATATGTATGCAGATATAAAAGAATAACAAAGTTATTTTATACATAACTTTTGAAAAACAATACTGTTTTTTAAAAATATATATTTAAATTTCTTTAATCAGTGGTTCTTTTAATAACTTAGTCTTTCAATTAAACTTTCATAGTTTATAAGATAGTATTTTACCCCTATCAAGGTGGAAAAAGATACAGGGATACTCAAAAATATTGTTAAAGTTATGTGGACATTGGGGTAAACATCTTGAAGATTACTTGAATGTAATATATCGGATATTGGGGTAAACATCTTGAAGATTACTTGAATGTAATATATCGGATATATGTTACGCAGAGCGCACGTTTTCAGTACTTGCCTATGAATCTTTGAGTAGATAATGTAAATGAATGCATTCATTTGCTAATGTCTCTTTTAGATCATCAAGATACTTTTTGGCGAGTTTATTTGCTTGACTTTTTAATTCATTTGTATCTACATATTTTATATAAATTATCAAAAAAGTTGAAGTTTACAAAAAGCTTTTCGTATGTGTTTTTACGTTCTGATAACTGTACACTCAGAGTGTCCAAAATAGGGTTATAAATATTTGTACGAAAATGTTCTTGTCCAGAAAATGGTGCTCTTTCATTTACCCCTGATTCATGTGAATGAAGTTTTCTGGTTTTTCTGCGACCAGTATCATAATGATAATAAACTTGAACTCCAGACAGCGCTTTGGCTTTTTCTTCAAATTCAGAAAACTGTTTATTTCTCATATCCTGAAGAAATAAGGCTAAAGCAACAGATGATAAAGCAGCCTGAGATGCTTGAAGTTACTTACTAGCAGTATTAAAACGATCTAAAATAACATTCCAAACAATGACTAGAATAGCTGTTTCTAGATTCTGTAATTTTCATTGTAGTCCAATAGCTTTAGATCGTGTAGTCGATTTCTTGTCTTTGTTTTATGCAATAAAGTCTAAGGCATCAATAATTACAGACCACACTTTTACTAAAGCATAACATGCAACATGTCGTACAGACCAGCGAGTTTGACAGAGACTTTTGAGTCTCGGGCCTGTGGGTATAGCTGAAAATCAAAGCGAACAAACTTCAAGAAAAGCTAACAATATAATAGGTCATAAAGACCAAAAGGGTTTGGGGGTGTAACCATACTGACCTAGTTCCTGAAAATGTTTCACTTTTCTATGGATTTTTTGGGTCGATATTTCGATGCGCCTACCAGCCCTCGTATAACAAATCGTTTTTGCATCGCAAATAATAAAAAATTATGTAATTTTTTTTATCGTATAATAGTGCAGAAAAATTCACACAGTTACGCCCACATAACAGAATTCTACAACGAGTGCGCTCAAGGGTAAAACTGATAGGAAACTATCAGCTAAGAATAGGCTTGCCAGATTTAAAATCGTAAAATTCTTGACATTCACCAAAAAAAAATCTTGATTGTGAAAAAAAATCTTGAAAAATAAAAATACTCATACGTTAGAAGTTGTAAATATTTCAATTTCATTTATTTTTGTTATAAAAATATAATATTCACATAAAAAGTATACGAAACATTAAACAAATCAAGTACAGATGTTTTAATATGTTAACTGAATGATAAATAGCCTTACCTTATGTATGATATTGTTTAGGTCTCGAGTTATTAAAACTCTAGGTCATATGGCCACTCATTTACTGACACGTAGTTACACCTTAGAAAGGGTTACAGTGTAAAAAGTGTTCATAAATTGGCCAAAAAATCAGAACTTTTAATTCTATATCTCTGGATATAGGTTTATTTTCCATGGGGGTACCGAAGGAGTCTTTTACGCACAAAAATTTCTTAAGACTTCATAATTTCTAATGGGTTGGGTAAAACACCCCAACTATTTTTAATGTATTGAGCAGTATATTTTAGAAATTATTGGAAATATCTAAATTTTCGGTTAATTGCCATATTTGTATTGGAGGTATCAGTAGGGACAGAACAAATATCCCATAATTTCTAATGGGTTGGGTAAAACACCCCAACTATTTTTAATGTATTGAGCAGTATATTTTAGAAATTATTGGAAATATCTAAATTTTCGGATAATTGCCATATTTGTATTGGAGGTATCAGTAGGGACAGAACAAATATCCTGATTTTTATTTGTAAGTTAGCGTTGAATAAATTTTAACCTTGGGCAAAATTTCACTAAATTCAGTGTACTTACAATAAAGATATGCATGTATAGTTCTACATTGTATAACTATATGTGTGTTTTTGATCAATTTTATGGGAGATACTAGAGGGGGTGTGGCAAAAGTTAAGGTTTTCCGAGGATTTTCTCCTATCACTGTCAGTTGGGAAGTAAAGGAAGAAATATAAATTTTCCAAAAATATGTCATTTTGTAGGAGAGGAATCAGATGGGATCGGTGACTTTAGTCCCTATTCATAATACGGCTGTTTAATGTTGTCAAATCAAACTGTGGTAGTCGAAAAAAAAATACAAGACCGGATTTACCCTAATTCGGACATGACAATGACGGTTTCATACAAAATTTGTTTTATAATTTTTTTTTTACTTTGGGTTATTTATGGGGTTAAATAGAATTTTGACAAGCTAAAGTTGGTGTTTCAGATAAACTTGCCTTTTTAAAAAAAACTTTGTCGAAGGGCATATCTGAAAACCCAACTAAATCTGCGAAAATCGATTTGAGCTCATAAAAAACATTAAAAAAAGCTTTTGAATAAAACCGTCGTTGTAAATCAAATGATGCAGTTCAATTCCTAGTTCCGAATTAGGGTAAAACCGCCAAGTCCGGCTTTTCTTCGAAAGTTTTTATCAAAAACTATCATAGTGTTATAAGTGTTGAATAAAGGGGGAAAATATAAGTGTTGATTGATTTTCGAACAAAAACACCAAAAGAAAACTTCTCTCAGTAATATTTCAATGAACTGTTCATTTGATTTTTACGAAATTTTGTGGAAGGAAAATAACTTTGAAAAACATATTTACGTAATTTTTGGTCGGTCTGTACAAAATTAGTGCTCTAGGCTTGTACCGGGATCCCGGGAACGGGTTTCCCCGTTTTCCGGGAATCCCGGGAAATAGAATATTCCCGGTATAACCGGGAATCCCGGGAAATAAAAAAATAATTTTTTCTTCGGTTTCTTAAGCAAAGATGCACATAATAGCTTGAAATTTTGCAGAAATCATAAACGGAGACTTGGTTATATTCTCCCAACAAATTATGGCATTTGATGGAACGCTGTCCAAACGCCGGTCCGGGAACGAAAAAATTTCTATTATTTTCATACATTTGTATGACTATTTTCGGTTTTCCGGTCTATCCCGGACCGGCGTTTCTAAAGTACTTTTTAAAATAGATCGAGAGTTGGCAGTATTAAAGAACGACATTAGTACAACATTTCCACGGATTTTTGTGACGTTTGCTTAACAACTGCGGAAACGCCGGTCCGGGATAGACAAAAAACAGTAATTTTTTCATAAATGTATATACAGTGACGAGCTCAAGTGAGTGCATGTTCACGACACTGACTTTTGTCATCCATAAAAACAAAACCATACAAGCAAATCATTTTTTTTTTAAAGTTTCTAATTTTCATTTTATTCGTAACAAAAGGATTAAAGTAATATTTATAAATGAGTTGAATTCAAAGAGTTTGAAAGAAAAAACGAAAATAACCCACATAAACTCAATTTTGCACGTTTCGAGAAAATTAATATCGTTACCCAATATCAATATTTAGTCCATAGCCGCTTATTAGAAATAACTTGATTTACGCGGTTTGGCATGCTTTCTACTAAATTTTCGATAACATCTTTAGGAATCCGATTCCATTCCGCATTAACACGATCCCAAAGGTTGACCATGTTTGTTGGGGCTGTTTCGTACTGCCCGAGCCTTCTTTTCACGATTGACCAAAGATTTTCAATCGGATTGAGGTTCGGACTTTGTGCTGGCCATTGCATCAATTTAAAATTTTGTTTCCCAATCCATTCCTTTACAATTTTTGCTGTGTGCTTCGAATCCCCATCTTGTTGAAAAATAATTTGTTTTTCGGGATAAGCACATTTGTCCATAAAATTGGGAAGATGGGTTTGCAGAATCTGTAGATAGTTCTGTTTTCGCATGATACCATCTATTAAATGTAGAGGGCCAACATGCCACCATGTAAAGCATCCCCAAACCATTATATTTCCGCCTCCATGTTTAACAGTTTGCTTCACATGCTGTCTTTTAAGACGTTCCCCGGGTCTACGCCAGCAGTATTCCTTTCCATATGACTGAAGACGGTTAAATTTGGATTCATCAGACCAGATAACACGTTTCCAATCATCAATAGTCTAATTTCTGTGCTCCCTTGCAATTTTCAAGCGCGCTTTAACATTCTTATCGGACAATGCATGTTTGCTTTTTTTAACAGTTGAAATATATCCGATATCATGGAGCGCTCTTCTTGCAGTCCATTCGCTTACGTTTTTGTTAATTGCTAGAGAAGCACCCTTTGGTGTTAAGAGCTTGTTTTTTCTCATTTCGGTCATCATTAGTCGAGCATCTGAGTCCGTTAAAAACTTTTTGCGACCTTTGACATGCGATTTTGAAGTCACATTTCGTCTCTTCCGAGCTGCGATCACCGGCGATTGACTAATACCAAACCCTTTTGGGAATGGTACGTGAAGAACAGCCTTTTTCGGTCAGGCACACAACACCATTTTCAATTTCTGCAGATATTTTTCTCATTTTTATGAAAAAAATCAGCAATCTGCTTTGAGTCACAAGATACGAACATGAAGAATATGATAAGAACAAACATAATGGTTAAACTGCATGATTTCTGCTGATAATAGAAGTGGGAGCGCATATATAGGTGCAATTCATAAAACGTGCAAAATTGAGTTTATGCGGGTTATTTTCGTTTTTTCTTTCACTTTCTTTGAATTCCTCTCATTTATCATTGTTGCTTATTTCTATTCGTAACGAATAAAATAATAAAAAATAAAATTGAAATATGTTTTGATTTGCTTGTATGGTTTTGTTGTTATGCATGACGAAAGTCAGTATCTGGAACATGCACTCACTTGTGTTCGCCACTGTATATGGAGCTTCGGTTTGTTAAACAAAGATGCACAGAATGGCTTGAAATTTTGCAGATATCATAAACAGAGACTTCGTTATATTTTGCCAAAAAATTATGCAATTCGATGAAACGCTGTTCAAACTCCTGTCCGGGAACGAAGAAATTTGTATTATTTTCATACATTTGTATGAAATTTTTCCGTTTTCCCCTCTATCCCGGACCGGTGTTTCTAAAATATATATTCAAATGGATCGCGAGCTGGCAATATTGAAGAACATCATTAGTAGAACATTATCACGAATTTTTGTGATATTTAATGAAAATCTGCGGAAATGCCGGTCCGGGATAGACGGGAAAATTGATAAAAATAGTGAAAACTTCATCGCTCCCGGACCGGCATTTCCGCAGTTTTTCATCAAATATCACAGAAATTCGTGGATATGCTCTACTAATGCAGTTCTTCAATTTTGTCAACACGCGACCAATTTGAAAAAGTATTTTAGAAACGCCGGTCCGGGATAGGCGGGAAAATTTAAAAAAATTATTGAAACTTCTTCGCTCCCGTACAGGCATTTCCGCAGTTTTTCATCAAATATCACAGAAATTCGTGAATCCCGGGATTCCCGGGAAATATAACAATCCCGGTTTTCCGGGAAAGGACCGGGAATCCCGGGAATACCGTTTCCCGGGAAATGGGGAGCACTAGTACAAATCTTGACAAAACATTTTTTTCTTGATTCTTGACGAGCATTTAAAATTCTTGTAAATTAAGAAAAATCAAGACCGTCTGGTAACCCTAGCTAAGAAAAACCACAGACGCGCCCTATCGCACTATGCTTGTTATTGTAACTGAACTATTGTCGACTATATAATAAATAAAAAATTTTCATTTCTTTCATACACAAATCAGTTTTTAAGGGAGAGCAATCATGGAGACGAAATTATTAATTATGTGTTTGTTGGATATTTCATTTATCCTCTGTGCCAGCGCTGGAAAATTTATTACTACCGAAAGTGGTATTAATTATTATGTGGATGATGTGCTGGTAACTGCTACAACAACATAAAATTAGTAAAATCTAACAAATTTTTTTTAAGCGCAACTGGTATGATGCGATATCGGTGTGTACACGTCAAAATATGATGCTGGTCACGCCTGATACATTGTCTAAACAAGCGGATATTTTCAATGTTATAAAGAATACAAGTAGTAAGTTTTAAGAAGTAATATATTGCTAAACATAGCCTAAACTAATCTTTCGTTCATGTATTTAGGAACGTACTGGTGGACATCTGGCCAAGAAGTAAAAGACTATACATTTGTGTGGACAACCAATGGTAATACGTTAGATTATACAAATTGGAGAAGTGGCGAACCATCTCGGGGTAATTCTGCAACTCAGTGCATCGCAATGTATATGGACAATACCCAAGCACTTTGGAAAACCTATTCATGTGCAAACAATAATTTTGCTGTTATATGTGAAGAAAGTCCTCAAATGCTTACCTTAAAAAGTGAATTAGAATCATTAAGGAATTCCATCGAAAATGCAACGGAGTTGGCAAAAACATCACATGTAAATGAAATAAATTCTATATTAGAAGAAAATAGGAGACTATTAGATGAGCAAAAGAAAGTTTACGACAAACAGTTAGATCTAGTGGCAGAGCTAAAAAAATCCTTGGAAGCTCAAACGAAACTTGTAGGATCATCTCATGAAAGTGAATTGAAACATTTGTTGGAAGAAAAGAATTCAGCAATGAAAGTTCTAAACCATGAATGTGAGAGAAAAATCGAACAAATGACAAACAATATGAAATCTCAAGAAATTGAAATGTTAAAAAAAATACACGAAATGGAATTAAGTTATCTAAAAGAGGAAAGAAAACTTATCCAATAACTATTAATGAATAGATCGAGTGTCGGTGTCAATTAACAATATACATACATTAACCGTAAATGCTGGACAAGCTGAATCAAAAAAAGTACCGCATCTTAATTAAAAAAAATTTTTAACACATAACTAGTATCTATATATTATGTAAAAAAAATTAACTATAATAAAATCAAATTTTAATATTGGAATCGTTCTATAAAACTCTTATAAATTTTAATGAATAAAACCATAAATATTTAACTTTACAAACTATAAATTTTTACAGTTGCAAAAAAAATTATATCGATATTTTTTATTTTTAAAAAAAGGTTATTATGATCTGAAACAGACAATTGATATATCTTATGTATGGGAGTGATCTACTCCCATGGGGCTATGACGTGATGCAAAGTACTTTCATTCCTCTCTGCCCCTAGTGCCCAATCTGGGCCCCCGAATACGCTACTACTACATATCATTTATATCGCACATACTTTGTGATATATCTCTGATCTGAAACAGACAATTGATATATCTTATGTATGGGAGTGATCTACTCCCATGGGGCTATGACGTGATGCAAAGGACTTTCATTCCTCTCTGCCCCTAGTGCCCAATCTGGCCCCCGAATATGGTAATGCTAAATATCTTTTACATCGCATATACTTTGTGATATATCTCTGATCTGAAACAGACGATTGATATATCTTGGATATGGGAGTGATCTACTCCCATGGGGCTATGACGTGATGCAAAGGACTTTTATTCCTCTCTGCCCCTAGTGCCCAATCTGGGCCCCCGAATATGGTAATGCTAAGTATCTTTTATACCACATGTATTTAGAAAGGAAATTATTTATTACAAATTTAAGAAATGTATTTATTTATTGCTATATATATTAGTATTATTCACTATTTTTCAATAATTATTCACCATTTTCAAGTTGAAATATATTTTTTTCATATACAAACTCGTTTTGATGAATTCCATATTTGGGGTTTGTGTCTTCGCTAAAAACGTATTTAAAAACGTATTTAACTTCACTCCCTTCCTACTCCCATGGGGCTAAGACGTGATGCAAAGGACTTTCAAGCAGTACTCTTGTCTGGGTTTCAAGGCTGGCATTATTTGTTTTGTTGATGGCGGAGCCTAGGTAGATAAAATTATCTACCACCTTGAAATTATAGTTTTCAACGTTCACGCAGTTTCCCAAACGAGTAGATTCTTTGTTCGTTGAAACAAATAACTTCGTTGTGTCCTTATTCACCGTTAGACCCATTTTCGCTTCCTTCTGTATACCTGAGAAGGCTGCATTCACAACCCGATAATGTCTATGTCATCAGCGTACGCGAGTAGCATGTGGCTTTTGTTGAATATCGTGGCACTCGTGTTTTCTACAGCATTCCTCATTATCATCTCCATCACTAAGTTGAAGAGGTCACACGATAGGACGTCGCCTTGTTATAGGCCTTGGTATAGAATGGCTCCGTAAGGTCCTTGCAAATCTGCCCTGAAGACTTCGTGTCAGTCAGCGTCATTCCGCAAAGGCGTATCATCTTCGCTGGAATACCAAACTCAGCGTTGGCTTCGAGTAATTTTTGCCGTATCGGGCTATCGAAGGTAGCTTTATAATCGACGAAAAGATGGTACATGTTGATCTGTTTCACTTGGGTCTTTTCCAGGATTTGCCGAAGCGTGAATATCTGGTTAGTTGTTGTTGATTAACCAGGTCTAAAGACACACTGATAAAGTCCGATCAGGTTGGATACCACTGGCTTTAGTCTTTCACATAGCACACTCGACAGTACCTTACATGCGTTGGGCAAAAGGCTGATCCCACGGTAGTTGGATCACACACGTGGATCACTTTTTTTCAGTACAGGATATAATACGCTTAGATTTCAATCGTAGGACATGAACTCTTTAAACCAAACCATGCGTAGGAGCTGATGCATGCTCGTTATCAGCTCCTCACCATCGGACTGGAAGAGCTCTGCCGGAAGTCCGTCGGCACTGGCTGCTTTATTACTTGTCAGCCGCGATATTGCTCTTCTTACCTCGGCTTGACTTGGTGGTGGGCAATCTAAGTCGTCGTTGACAATAGGCGTGATATCTCACTTGCGCTGCCTTCTGGAACCAGCACTTGCTGGAAGTTTTCTCTCCATATATGCAGCAAACTCTGCAGTAGGGGAGCCCATTACCGTAGCCTTTTCTCCTTACTTTCTGGTAAAATTTTCGGGCCTTACCTCTTAATCCTCGTTTTCGCTCTATATCCTCGTTCTCCCGTTCCTTCATCTGACGTTTTTTTTCGCTTAAATAGCTGTCTCGCCTGTTTTACTGTCTCTTTTTGCCGTTCCCTAACAGCACGGGTTACAATTGGCTGTAGCGTTGCCCTATAAGCAGCATCCTGTCCCTCAGACGCTATGCGAAATTCTTCATCGTATCAAGATTCGTCTGAGAGCCGTTTTTCATATCCTAGCACGGTTGTTGCGGCGGTTGCCATGGAATGCGCAATGTGCTGCCACTGTGTATCGGGAACGTCAGAAGTAGAGGCGTTTTGTCGTAGAAGTTGGGAGAGCTGGTTGGAGCAGGCAATGGCTATCTCTGGGGTTTGCAGCTTCGCGATGTCCAACTTTCTTTGAGTTTGGTTTCATGCGTTTTTCGCTCTGCTCAATCTTGTGCGCACCTTGGCTGCAACCAGGTAATGATTCGAGCCACTATTAGCATCAAGGACCACACGCGTCGGGAGTGTGATGCAAGGTAAAGCTTCTGATCGGTTTAACTTGGCAAACCCAGAGTGATCCTTGCCAATTGCACTTCAAGTCTACTCACAGAGCTCCGTATTCGTGGTACTACTGCGAACGGAGTACCTTCTCGTGGTGACGCCTGGAAACGTGCTTCTGACACCCGTCAGAGCACGGCTAACTGTGAGGGGCGAAACCTAAAACCCAGGCACGTCAGCTCAGAGCGTCTGACCCAGAATGGGAGGCTGCAATAAAATCCTGGCAGGAGGAGAAAACTGCGACGTAGTGCGCTGGGCTTGCAACCCGCCACTGACGTATAACCGATTGCAATGAAAAGAAGTAAGATAAGAATAAAACGGACCCCCCAAAATGTTGACGACCACCGCAAACGAATTAAGGACCATGATTTAAGATATGCACCTGGAATGTTAGAACACTGTATAGACCAGGTGCCTCCATTCAACTGGCGGATGTCCTCGAAGAATACAAGGCTGACATAACCGTCAACCGGAAATCCGGTGGACGGGACACAGGTGCTCGCGCATGAAGACGTGCGACATCTACTATAGTGGCCATGCGGACAAGCACAAGTTTGGATGTGGATTTGTTGTTGGCAAGAGATTGCGACAACTAGTCTCAAGGTTCAACCCGGTGTGTGAACGTATAGCCACCATGAGAGTCAAAACTAAGTTTTTCCACATAACACTTATATGTGCCCATTAGGGTGAGTCTTAAAAAATGTTTTTGGAATTTTGCATGGGCCAAGTTAAAATTTTATTAAGACGTACAAAAAAACTCTATGTGAATTTTTTTAATTTTTTTCTTAAAGGTTTAGGGGTCGCTACCGGGGTTCGAAATTCAAAATTTTACCGTCATCCTGAGGGATAAGCCGAATAACTCGAGTGAACCTTAACTGATTCTTATGAAAATTTTTCAGTATTAATATTTTCCATAACGAAGTAATGGAATTGTAAATGGGCAGAATTGCCCCACCCCTTCTGGTACCTCCCATACAAAATTACCTATTTTTTGATAATTAATATTTCTCCCATAACTTTCAAATGGACAGCTGGATGGCATTTAAACTTGGTCAGTTTAATGACCTTGTAATAACAGATAAACCCCCAGAAAATCAAAAGCTTTGTCACACCCCTTCTGGTACCTCCCATACAAATGACCGAATTAACCCCTATATTTTTACCTACATATCTTTTTAGTAAAAATACTGAATTCAATAAAATTTTGTGTGAGATAAACTCATGCACAAAAGTGAATCGTGAGTGAATGTGGACTATACCGGCCAACCCCTTCTGGTACCTCCCATACAAAATTACCTATTTTTAGACAAATTATTATTTACCAATAATTTCCAAACGGACAGCTGGATGGCATTTAAACTTGGTCAATTTAATGACCTTGTAATAACAGATAAACCCCCAGAAAATCAAAACCTTTGTCACACCCCTTCTGGTACCTCCCATACAAATGACCGAATTAACCCCCATATTTTTACCTACTTTTTTTTTAGTTTAAATACTGAATTCCATAAAATTTTGTGTGAGATGAACACATGCAAAAATTTGACTCGTGAGTGAATATGGGCTATATCGGCCAACCCCTTCTGGTACCTCCCATACAAAATTACCTATTTTTAGACAAATTATTTTTTACACATAATAACCAAACGGACAGCTGGATGGCATTTAAAATTGGTCAGTTTAATTACCTTGTAATAACAGATAAACCCACAGAAAATCAAAACCTTTGTGACACCCCTTCTGGTACCTCCCATACAAATGACCGAATTAACCCCCATATTTTTACATACATTTTTTTGTAAGTATGCTGAATTCATTTATATTTTGGTAAAGATATACCCTTATTGTAATTTTACTAATGCTTATCTTAAATATAAATCTTGTTTAATGAATGTTATATGATCTTCAACGTAGATAATGGAACGCTATTGTCTTGCCCCATTCCACTAATTTGCAGTCCAACTTAGGAATTTTTACAGTACAGTTAATAAGAAATGATTTATTTCAAATTTGTTCATCAGTTTTTGTTGTGTTATTATTTAAAAAGATACATTTCAAAAATAAAAATTAAATTAAACAGTTAAAAAAAAATATTAAAATAAAAATTTAATATATTAATATTAAACAACAATTCATTGCATGAAAAACTTAACATTAAAAAATATAATTATAAACAACTGCATTTACTGCTTACAATTTTCTTTGAATTTTAAAATATTGTAAAATATATAATTATTTACACATGGTAGATTTTTTTGGATCTGAATATTTTTTCCTAAATTCTTTCACCAATAATAATAGTAACTGCTTCTGTTCTTCATTATGTGTATGCAATTTATTGTATTCCTGCATCAAGGCCACTTCGCGTTCAGCAATATCGTTAAAAACCCTCATAGACCGAACTAATTCTTTACTTAATTTACAGTCGGCAATAATCTTCAACATTTTTTTTTAGGAAACCCGATATAATACCCGTTCTGCTGAAAAATTTAATAGTATTGTTGGATACAAAATGCTCAAGACTTTTAGAATGTAGTAGGTTTTCATCTACTGTAACTCGATTTTCTGGATTATCTACTCCTTCTATGTTTAAAGCATTTACCATCTTCTTCTTAATTTCATGAGAAACTTTGTCATCAAAAAAGCAAATCCATCTAGCTCTTCTGACAAATACCAGAGATGACCTAGAATTTTTTTAAGGCTATTGCCGCTATCTCTTTATTAATTGTTGCATAAGACTTCAAGTCTTTTAATAACTGGAGGTCATTTATTGAAGCAGGAGGTCCAGAAGTGGATTCAAACCAATATTTAAGGTAAATATTAATTATAAAAATGCAAACATCCTGTATTTAACATAATTCGCTTTCCTTTAGCTTGAACTGCTCTCTGAATAAATATATTTTTATGGAATATATTGCCTTAGCCATCCATCTAGCACGGTGAAGACTTGCTGGTGCTCTGAAGAATATTGGTGTTTTTGGAACACCTCCGCAGAATATTATTGTCAGCTTAAGTAGCTCTTTGTAGTCATCTCGTGGCTGAAACTCTTTAAACTGATTTTCGGCAAAACAAATAGCATCCGCAGAATTCTTTGTTTTTTTTTGTAATGGTATGGTTGCTGTTTGATACGAGTATTTCGGGGAAGTCCCGAAATACCATGCATAAGTCATATTATATGACTTCTACGTTTAAAACTGCGCATGGATTTCAGGGCACTGAAGCGAGTTCTTTTGTACTTCTTAATAACATTTTAAGTTAACCTATGAAAAAAATCAAAAATAAGTAGCATATCTATGTAAAACTATCAGGGTGAATTCTGTCATTTGTATGGGAGGTACCAGAAGGGGTGTGACAAAGGTTTTGATTTTCTGGGGGTTTATCTGTTATTACAAGGTAATTAAACTGACCAAGTATAAATGCCATCCAGCTGTCCGTTTGGAAATTATTGGTAAAAAATAATTTGTCTAAAAATAGGTAATTTTGTATGGGAGGTACCAGAAGGGGTTGGCCGGTATAGTCCACATTCACTCACGAGTCACTTTTGTGCATGTGTTCATCTCACACAAAATTTTATTGAATTCAGTATTTTTACTAAAAAGATATGTAGGTAAAAATATGGGGGTTAATTCGGTCATTTGTATGGGAGGTACCAGAAGGGGTGTGACAAAGGTTTTGATTTTCTGGGGGTTTATCTGTTATTACAAGGTCATTAAACTGACCAAGTTTAAATGCCATCCAGCTGTCCATTTGAAAGTTATGGGAGAAATATTAATTATCAAAAAATTGGTAATTTTGTATGGGAGGTACCAGAAGGGGTGGGGCAATTCTGCCCATTTAAAATTTCATTACTTCGTTATGGAAAATATGAATACTGAAAAATTTTCATAAGGATCAGTTAAGGTTTCCTCGAGTTATTCTGCTTATCCCTCAGGATGACGGTAAAATTTTGAATTTCGAACCCCGGTAGCGACCCCTAAACCTTTAAGAAAAAAATTAAAAAAATTCACATAGAGTTTTTTTGTACGTCTTAATAAAATTTTAACTTGGCCCATGAAAAATTCCAAAAACATTTTTTTTTGCCAAATAAGAATCAACCTAGTGCCCATGCTCCGACAGAAGAGAAAAGCGATGAGGACAAAGACGAGTTCTGCGAGAGCCTAGAAAATGTATATGACCGTAGCCCCAGCCATGACATCAAAATTGTACTAGGCGATATTAATGCTAAAATAGGCTGGAAGACCGCATTTGAGCATACAATCGGAAAATTCAGTCTGCACACCGAAACGTCGAACAATGGCATCAAACTGATTGATTTCTCTGCAGCAAGAAATATGGTGTTTGGCAGCACTAGATTTGACCTTAAAAATATTCATAAGGCAACATGGTTTTTTCCAGATCAATTGACGAGGAATCAGATTGATCATGTGGTAGTCGATGGAAGGCACGCATCGAGTGTTCTGGACGTACGAGTGATTAGGGGTGCGAACATTGACTCCGATCACTTCCTTACCGCAGTTAAGGTACGCACAAGGCTAAGCATGGCGAAAAACGTACGTAACCAGGCACAACGAAAGCTGGACATCGGTAAACTGCGGACCACAGAGGTAGCAAACGCCTACTCCAACCACCTAACTCAACTGCTGCGGAATGCTCCAACCCCCGACAATATAACCTCGCAGTGGCAAAATATAGCCGACTGCTTAGAACGGGCTGCGAGTAGCGTACTTGGGTACTCAAAGCCGTCTCAAGAAGATGCCTGGTACGATGATGAATGTCGCAATGCCACGAGAGAGACGGTTGCTGCATACAGGGCGAAACTGCAGCCAATGGCAACGCGAGCTGTTCGTGAACGGCACAGGGAGAAGAGACGACAGGCAACTCGTCTTTTTAGAAGAAAAAAGAAGGAGCTGAAGAAGAGGCAGGATGAGTGCACTGAGTTGCTCCGAGGTAGAGGGGAAGCCCGAAAATTCTACAAGAGAGTTAAAGCGAAAATGCGTGGAACAGGGTTGCCCTCCTGCAAGGACAGCGGTGGTCAGCTAGTGACGGACCCGGATAACGTTCTGAAGATATGGAGAGATCACTTTAGAAATTTACTGTATACTGACACCACTCCAGAAGACCCCGCTCCAATCCATGACGATGGTATTAACTGTCCACCTTCGAGCCAGAGCGAGATACGTATGGCCATCTCCCGCCTTAAAAACAACAAAGCTGCTGGAGCAGATGGTCTCCCTGCTGAATTGTTTAAGATTGTCTCGAAGATGTGCCAAATTTTATAAGGATCGGAAGCAAAATGCGGCTTTTAAAGCTATCAGAATGTAAATCGGTTGAATGATATACACTCATACCTCTTTATACGGCCCCTCTTTTTACGGCATTTCGCTATAACGGCCTTTTTCAATTCTGGAACACCTTCGCTAAATCATAGTTTTCCACGTAATTAAATTAATGGGTTTTGAACTCCCATCCCTGCCTTACATTCTCGTTAGAATCTTTCTACTCTCTTTAAAATACCTCCTTGTGGTGTTTACAGATTCTAACGAGTAACTTAACGAATGTTTGGAGTCGCCGCCACCGTACTTCATTTTGTTAACTCTTGTTGAACCTCTAAGTTAACTCGTTATCTATCGATCTCCTACATTGACAGCATCCTACCTGGATACCGTTGCAATCCAAATTACAATTTGTGTAATTTAAAAGGTAAACTTGTTACCATAAATAAAGCAATTGGTTTTTATTCGCGTTATTGAAAACTAGTGCTCCAGGCTTGTAATGGAATCCTGGGAATCCCGGGATTTAGAATTTTGCCGGTATTACCGGGAAACCCGGGATTCCCGGGAAAAAAAATGATTTTCTCTTCGGTTTGTTAAGCAAAGATGCACAGAATTGCTTGAAATTTTGCACGGTTCATAAACAGAGACTTTGTTGTATTCTCCCCAAAATTATGCCATTTGATGGAACGCTGTTTGAACGCCGGTCGGGGAACGAAGAAATTTCTATAATTTTCATACATTTGTATGAAATTTTTCAGATTTCCAGTCTATCCCGGACTTGCGTTTCTTAAAACAATTTCAAATGGATCGCGAGTCGGCAGTATTAAGGAACAACATTAGTAGAACATTTCCACGAATTTTTGTGATTTTTGATGAAAAATTGCAGAAATGCCGGTCATGGAGCAAAGCAGTTTCTATTATTTTTTTCAGTTGTCCTGTCTATCCCGGACTGGCGTTTCCGCAGTTTTGAAGCAAATATCACAATATGTTCATTCGTGGAAATGTTCTACTTATGTTGTTCTTCAATATTTCTTATTCGCGACCTATTTGAGTAAGTATTTTACAAACGCCGGTCCGGGATAGACAGGAAAACTAAAAAAAAAAAAATAATAGAAACTGCTTTGCTCCCTGACTCCCTGTTCTACTAATATTGTTCTTCAATATTGCCTACTCGCGATCCATTTGCCGGTCCGGGATAGACAGGAAAACTAAAAAACAAAAAAAAAATAGAAACTGCTTTGCTCCCTGACTCCCTGTTCTCCTAATATTGTTCTTCAATATTGCCTACTCGCGATCCATTTGAATAAGTATTTTAGAAACGCCGGTCCGACATAGACGCGAATACCGAAAATTTTCATAAAAATGTTCGAAAATAACAGAAGTTTCTTCGATTCCGGGCCGGCGTTTGAACAGCGCTCCATCAAACGCCATAATTTTTTGGTACAAGATAACGAAGTGTCTATATGTGATATCTGCAAAATTTCAAGCCAGTCTGTGTGTCTTTGCTTAACCAACCGAAGAAGAAACATGTCAATCCGGTTCCCGGAAAAACTAGGAATACCGTTTTCCGTGAAATGGGGAGCACTATTGAAAACTATCGTTTTTTTTATTCCATCTTTCTTTTCGAACAGCCACAGTTATGTAAAAAACAAACACACAATTTAGTATTTTTATGTAAAGAATTAAATTTTTATTGGTTTGTATTTAATCTTCGAATCGGAAATAATAAAGTTTATTAATTATATTATTATATTAAATATATATATTTATATATATATATGTATGTATATAGGTATATGTCACTACTAATCTTAAGAGTAATTTAATTGTAATATAATTATAATTTCTTCATTTTTAAATTACACATCGAAACTTAATTGTTCTCCATTTGCTAACTTTCTGCGTTACAAGTATTCCGTCGTTCGTCTCTATTACGACAGACAATACTTGCTTGCAAATTCATTTCAATACAAACATACATACATACAGGGCTTAATGTTATGCATGATGTTCTATTTAAGAGCTACATCAATTATTCTATATATATAATGTATGTCATCATGTGTGTATGTTTGTTTTTGTTGTTGTTGCGATTTTTGATTGTAAACTGTGGGGCGGGGCTAGATGTTGACAACTCATTTCACTTTTCTTACAATACACATTAAAACGAAAAAAAAGAGAAATGATGAATTATGATTAAATTATTTTATTGTATATGAATGAATATATAAGTATATTTATATATATATATATATTATATGTATATATTTTTGCATGTACGCATATATATGCATGTATATGAATTAATATTAGAATATAGAACAATAATTATTACATTGTTGGATTTTCCGCGTTTAAAATGAAATGCAAAAGGGAAGTTTGTCATTGTTTTTACATACAAAATAGAAGAGTATATATATATATTTATGTATAGAATAACCATAAAAAAAGCCAAACTTATATTAATACAGGTCGTATAAAATAATACAATACAACATTTATATATATATTTAAACGTATATATATATATATGCATATATATATATGTGTGTGTGTGTGTGTGTGTAAAGTTTAATCATTTTGTTTTGCTAGTTAGTTAGTTAATTGATTGTTTGTTGGTTTGCTTATTCCTTAGCTGGGGTTCGTATCAAAAATTACTTGTAGTACTCAGTTAAATAAATTGCTAAATGTGTAAATGAATATCGTTTGCTAAAATGAATGTGATTGTAAATATGTTTGTTTATGTTTGTGTGTGTGTGTGTGTATACATGTATGTATATACGAGCATATGCATACCGACGACGACATACATATGTCTAAATGTAAGGGGGCGTGCTGCTTATTGCATTTACTTCAGTAATAAATTTTTGTTTGTTGTTATTAATTTTCTGCATTAAATACGTATTACAAAAAAAAAAAACATACAAAATGAATAAATGTTAGCATTACAACAATTGTGTAAATGTATATAAATGTAACCACTATGTATATCGTTCGTCTACTATAAATAATACATCATCGCGATCAGAGTTCAGTTATAAACAAAACAAAAATAAATTATTTCTTATAAATTATATTTGTGGCTACACAAAACAAAATTAACAGCAGAGTAAATAAGGACATGTGTTTAATAAATATAAATACTCCCAAATATGTACACACGTATACACAGACAAGGTATGTACTATACCTACATATACATAGATAGTATTTATGTATGAACTTTGTTTTGTTTAAATACATTACAATTTTGTAAAAGTATACGATCGATGTGATCTGTATGTATGTAATTCATGTAATTCGTGTGTGTGTGTGTGTGTGTGAGTTTTTTTGCCTTTTGCTTATATAATTGTATGCAGCATATACATCTATATTTGTGGGTATGTGTGTGTGTGTGATTTATGTAAATAACTGCAACAAAGGCAGCGCATTTGTTTTCTTTTATTATCATACAACTCAGCTTGTTTTACACTTATTGTTATTGCTATTGCTATACTATATGTACTAGCGTGGTATGGTATGCACATCAACACCTTGTTCTGACTGTAATGTCTAAATTCAATTGCGTTTCTATGCAGTATAGATTATACAATAGTTAGGGCGCTACTTAAATACATGCTTTAAACATATTCGGAAATTTAATTGTTTTATAAAATAATTTTTAACATAAATTATTAAAAAAAAAATAGATCAAAAGTAGAACAATTTTAAACGAACAAATTTTATATTTTCTTTATATCATTAATATACAATTCATCGAATTTGCTGGCTTTGTGCTTGTATGTATAAAAATTACTTGTTTGTAATTCGTTAGAGCGTAAAAATCATACGGTGTCCAATTAGTAACACTAAGCATTCAAAAATGAAAAACTCGTACGATCGTAGGCTTTAGTATCCAACCGGCATTCGATTAAATATTCAACATCAAAGTCCGACACACGTTACATACTATCTGAATTCTGGTAATCCTACTACTAAAAACTTTTGTTATTACAAAGAGAATAGCTTTTGTTTTGTTGTTTATTTATAGTTTGCTGTAAAAACGTTCGAGGAGCTGGAGATGTTTTTAGCATTTGTAATTGTCAGTAGAGATGTTGGTGATGCATTAGTTTTCGTAGGCGTTGTTGTTGTTGTTATTATTGTTGATGTTGCTGCTGCTGCGGCTGTGGTCTTTGATTTATTGTTATGTTGCTTGGAAGCATAAAGCATTTATCAGTAGGCTTGTGCTTCCTTATAGTCACTTTGATCTGACGTATAGAAGTCTTCCAGTTTCCATTGGAGGGTCTCAAAGGTTGGTCGCCTCATAGGATCCTTGTGCCAACATTCCAACATAATTTCATATAGACGTTGATCACAATTGGGTGGTTGTGGCATGCGATAGCCATGTTCAACTTGAGTTAACACTTCGGCATTTGTCATTCCTAGGTGGGCAAGCGGGAGATGAAAATAGAAAAAAAAGAACAAGAAACCAATAAAACAAGTGTTTACTTTAGATAACAAACGACAAATTATAGATTTGATTACAAAAAAAATTAATTACACTATGACAGATTTTCGTGGTCATTGTTGGGGGTACGAGGTTTCGAAATTTCAAGTCAGGATGTAGGTACTTACTGGTACAATAGGGAAAAATACTAGTTCGGAACTAGTAAAGTACTAGTTCTTTATAGGAACTAGTGAACTAGTTTACATTCCATACATACCCAGTAGGGAATCGTCAAACTAGTTCAAAAGGTACTAGTTCAAAAGTATGGAATTGTGAACTACTCCCAAAATGAACTAGTCCTAAACTAATTTTGAACTAGTTAAACGTTATAAGCTGATGACTAAGAAAAAGGGAATTTTTAAATAATTTTTTTAGATAAAAAAAAAATATATTCAATTGTATACATTTAATAACAATATCGTATTTTTCACCCACATTAAAATGAATTTTGAACGTCGTATATGTTTTTTTTCGTATTCAGAATACTAGTACATTAGTATCTCATTTTTTTCTAGAATAATACTAGTTCTTATTAACCATCCTGGAAGTAGTTCCATACTAGTTCAAAGGAGACAATCAACTACCGCCCGACTAGAATTTCTGGACTAGTACTATTCTAGTATAAAAGGGACAATTCCCCCCAATCCTAGGACAACTATGTGTTAAATGAGGCAGTTGCTTGTATGGAAGGTGAGCTAGTTCACGGCCCTATGGGGAACTAGTATTATGCTAGTTCCGAACTAGTATTTTTCTCTACTGGGTAGCAACTGTCTTATTTAACAATTTTTTTCCCAACCTCATAAAATTAGGGGTCTATGTTGGTGTGGAGGGTGAAAAATCTACAACCAGCCCGCAACTGCCCCAAAGTAGCCCCTAGAGGGATAAAATGTATGACAGACCTCCACCAAACATACCTACCTCATATCTTGACCCCCCTAAAGGTGCACCCATTCAATTTTTTAAATTTACTCCCAATGCTGCAATTTCCCCAAAGGTGCCCCTAGAGGAGTCAAATGTATGACCGACCCCCAATATTTTTGCAAGGCGAACAGTTTGTCAGAACTACCCTTTACCCTATATCTACCCTTTACCTTTAAACCTTAAGGTGGTTCCCATACAAAATTGAGGTCTAGCCACGCCCCTTCTGGCACCTCCCATACAAATGTACCTTTTCGCCCACTTTAGAGATGGAGTAATAACATAAATCCCACGCGATCGTACCCAAATTCCTTATTTAGTAAAGCTATAGCGGGATACAGTTTTAGAAAAAAAAATTGGAAATCTAGCCAAGCCCTTTCTGGTGCCTCACATACCCATCTGGTACCGCCCACTTTATAAATCGATTAATATTATTAATAGACCTATCCAAATTCTGCATATAGTAAAGCTCTAGCAGGGTAAAGTTTTTGAGAAAAAATCTGGAAGTCTAGCCGCGCCCCTTCTTATGAAACTAATTTTTAAACAAAAAATAAAAAAAAAATGTTTTTCCTTTCTGTCTGGCTGGCTGATGGGCAGGATAATTCCAATAAACCATAACTGATCTTTATAACCAGTATTATTATTTTTCAGAATGAAGTAATGATATTGTAAATGGACTGAATAGGCCCACCCCTTTTGGTACCACCCATACAAAATTACCTTGTTTGAAAATATATATTTCTCCCATAACTTTCAAACGGAAAGCTGGAAACCATTTAAATTTGGTCAGTTTAAAAACCTTATAATAAGAGACAACCCCTCAAAAAACCATAACATTTGTCACACCTCTTCTGGTAGATCCCATACAAATGATCGAATTGACCCTCACAGTTTTACATACATATCTTTTTTGTAAGTTCATTGAATTTAATTATTTTATTCTTATTTTGCGTAAGAATGGCAATTAAAAAAGAATAATCGATTAATTAATCATATGATTAATCTAAACAACAAATAAATAAACGCGATTAATCGGGAACAATTAATCTATTAATCGATAAATCGATATTTTCAACTAAAAATTAAAATTATCATAAATAAAAAAAATATTATTTAATTAATTACAAAATTTTCTGTTTATTCAATTTATTAAAAAAGAATTTATTTGTATAGTAAAAAATTTAAATACAGGAGCTTTGATAGCCGTTTCGTGGTTGATCTGTTCCGTTTTTCCGTTACTATTGCACCCCCTGTGGAAAAAAGCCGCTCTGATGGTACAGATGTACCAATCATAAAGCAATATTTGCGTACAAGAGAGAACAGCTTAGGGTAGACCTATTTCATTTCTTCCCATGCGTCTATTACATTGCGCTTTAATTCTAGTACTGGAGCATTGACAAAGAAGCTTAGTTCATCTTGAGGAAGTGTTGAGTCATTGTCCTTCCTTCTTCGCCCATAAATCAAATTCAGCTTCACCAGCAAAACGTTTCACTCCTAACGCTGTTAATAACTAGGGATGCAGTTCTAGGTCTTTTGTCGTCAGCCGTCAAAATTCAATGAATACATTTGGAGGCTGGCGACGAATCTTTTTTGTTCCTGGATGTCTATCGATTATTATTTAGAATAATCGATTAATTCAATTAATCGAAGGAGAATTCACGATACAATTAAATCGTTAAATAAAAGAAAATAATCGATTATTATCAATTTTTCGATTAATCGTGCCATCACTACGTAAGAAGTAAGTTTATGAAAATTTCACACTGAAGTAAATTTGGAATAAATCGGCCGACCTATTCAGGTACCTCCCTTACAAAATTACCTATTTTGTAAAATTATTATTTCATCTATATCTTCCAAACGGACAACTCGAGAATATTTGAATTTGGTCTGTTTAACTATTTTCTTATATTAGACAACATCTGAGAAAACCGAACCATTTGCCGCACCCCTTCTAGTACCACCCATACAAATGACATTCAATGTACACCAAGCTGAGAGCAAATTGCGCCATACTTTCATTGCAGCAGCAGCCCGCTTTATACCTGCTGGAATACTACCTTTAGTGCGGCCGCACTTCCCAGCAGAGGCAGCGACATTAGCAGATGTCCGCGATGACATCCGAAGTGCCAACCCTGACGACCCACGTATCTCGAGCTGAACCTTGATATTAGCAGGTTGGTAAATAAGGACAAGCGGAGAAAATGGATAGATCACCTGAAAAACTGCAACCTGACCTCAGGAGTGCATAAGTTGTGGTCCACAGTTCGATCTCTCTCTAATCCAACGAAGAAGGATGGCAGGGTCACGATTAAGTTTGCCGACACTACCATTTCCGACCCTGTACAGTGCTCGAGTGCATTTTGCCGGCAATTTATTGAGCTACCAGAGAGAGACAAGGCGAAACGAAGTGTTGTTCGCAAACTTCACAACCTTCCAGTTTCGGACATACCACACTCCTACACCCCTTCAGAAGTCTCAGTGGCCATCAATGCAGCCAAACTATCCAAGGCAATTGGACCCGAAGGCATATCCACGCTGATGGTTAAATACCTTGGCGAGCGAAGTGTCAAGTATCTGACAATGGTTTTCAACATGTCAATGAGTAGTCTAATAATACCTGATGTCTGGAAAAAGGGTAGAGTCATCCCGGTTCTCAAGCCAGGGAAGGATACGAAAGAGGGACAATCTTACAGG
Organism: Muscina levida; assembly: GCA_964034835.1. Classification (NCBI taxonomy): domain Eukaryota; kingdom Metazoa; phylum Arthropoda; class Insecta; order Diptera; family Muscidae; genus Muscina; species Muscina levida. The sequence goes on along the minus strand of OZ035884.1, from coordinate 60,990,679 downwards.
CCGATTTCCCTCCTGTCATCAGTCGCGAAGACTCTAGAGGCACTCCTCCACCCCCAGCTGTCAAGTCACCTAACAGCAGCTCACCACCAATATGGATTCCGCATAGCACTACCACTGCTTTAACCGCCATAACCACTTAGATCTCACAGGGCTTGAATCAGCAGAGGCCCTGTGAAAGGACACTCTTAGTGGCACTGGACCTGTCGAAGGCCTTTGACACAGTCAGCCACACCACACTCTATCAGGACATCCTGCAGTCCAACCAGCCCAAAAATTTGATGCGATGGAGTGCGAACTATCTAAGTGGTCGTCGGTCGTTCGTGGAATTTAGAGATTTCCCCGTAGAGTTAAACAAGGAGTACCACAGGGCTTCGTTCTACTCCCCACACTACCACAAGGTTTAGACTGTACTATTAATTCGACGGGTCAAATCATTGATGAGCTTTGCGATCGTATAAATGGTTATCTCGGAGTATTACACAATTTCTTCACTGGACGCAATTGAAGCTTTCAACGGCGAAGTCATCAGCAACATTATTACCACTTGGACAAAGGAGGTAAACATAAATTTAGTCGTCGTAGCCGATGCCGTCCAAATAAAGACTGTGAACAATCCAAAAATTTTGGGGGTTACCTTTGACAGCCTGTTTACCTCCTCAGCCCACTGCAAGTAGAAACAAGGTCCTCATAGCGCTAGACGGCAGCACTTGGGGAAAGGACAAATAAACCTTGTTGGCTACCTACAAAACTATTGACCGGTCGGTGGTGAACCAGCTGCTCCAGTGTGGTCTTCTTCGCTGAGTGATATCCAGTGGAGAAATATTCAAAGCTGCTAAATTGCTGCCCTGAGGACTGTAACGGGTTGCATGCAGATAACCTCTGAACACCATCTACATGGGGAAACGAAGGTCCTCCCAGTCGAGCAACACAATGTCATGCTGACCAAACAGTTCCTCCTGGGATGTCATCGGAGGAGTCATCACAACTTTAACATCACATAGTTTGATGTTCCCCCGAGGCATGTCAGGAAGGACCTTCGAGTATACGAGCATAACATACGCAACTATATACAGGATCTCTTGGATCGCTCCTCGTATGCTGAATGACATTTATAAAGAAGCCACCAATTCCGCGGTTTCAAGTTACCGCATGAATGTCGTTCTTGGAGGTCGCCCGCCCCCTGCCTACTCCACTTAGCGCCCAATGGATTAATAAACCAATCCAGTGGAAAAAGCCCAATTTTAAGGACTGGACACTTGCGAAGAACCCCCGGATTAAAACTTGTAAATTTTGAATAGTCCAAGCTGTTACAACAACAACCGAATTAACCCTCATAATTTTACATAGTTTTTTTTTGTAGGTACACTGAATTCGGTCATATTTTGTGCAAACTATAAGCTTATTGAAATTTGACTCAGGAATGAATATGATCTATAACGGCCGACACTTTCTGGTACCTCCTATACAAAATAACCTATTTTTGGAAAATTAAAAATTACACAAACCATTAGAAATTAAAATTTGGTGAAAATCAACGAATTCACTTTATTGTGAATAAATTAAAAAAAAATAAAGCAATAAATATGAAAAATATCCGTCGTTTCCGACGGAAACTTCCAAACTACTAGCCGATTGCAACGCAATATATACCCGAATTAAAGGTTTTGTAAATTTAAATTTTTCTAAGTTTATTATAATAATATCGGACTATCCCTCTTTGAGTTATCATTAATTATGTGGAGACACATCCTAAAAAAAATCAAAATTTTACGTAAAATAGAATTTAAAATTTCGACCATATTTGTACTACTGGAACCGCAATACATCAAAATTGTATAGTGGTTTTTGAAGAGTATCAAATTTTTTCAATTTTGTTGCCTTGTGTTATTTATTTAAGCCTTAGCTACAATTCTGCTGAAGAATGAAATATGAAGCCATCAATGGTTCTAGAGTTTTGGCTGAAAACCCAAAGGTAAAAAAAAGTTTGGCCTGAGATGGCTAAAGGAAGTAAAAATACCTACATCCTGACTTGAAATTTCTCACCCCCCCCACAGATTGACTGTTAATATTTAACAATTAAAAATATAGTAGAAAATAAACTTGTATTCTTAAGAATTCGAAATAAACCAAGAAATAAATATTTAGTTGTGGATAAGATTTTGTTACAATGAAAATTAATGTTTAAAAAAAATCATTAATTTTATCTGCAATTAACTCAAAGTACAAGACCTATATTTCGATTATTGTGCTATAGAAGAATTCTACTCACCTGGATAAGGTATACGGCCGTATGTTACCAGCTCGGTCAACAGAATACCAAAACTCCAAACATCGGATTTAATCGAGAATTTTGAATAGTTGGCAGCTTCGGGAGCCGTCCATTTAATGGGGAATCTAGCACCAACACGAGCTTCGTATTCATCTTCTTTTATAAGTCTGGAGAAAACAAAAAATCACACATATATATTTACATTATTGTTGTCGACAAGAGGCACACAACTACACTTACCTTGCCAAACCGAAATCAGCAATTTTCACTATATTATTATCACCTACTAAAACATTCCTTGCAGCCAAATCTCGGTGAATGTAGTTTTGTGATTCCAAGTAGGCCATGCCAGCGGCTATTTGGGCAGCCATATCAATTAGTACTGGCATCTTGAGACTACGTCCTTTGCCTGCAATAGCTGAAGAAATGAAATCATACTGACTAAATAATGCATGGCTATGGAATGCGATGAAATGACAACATTATGTTATACGAAGGCTGGCTGACAACTAAGCGCGATTAGGCAAAATAAGCGGAGGTTATTGTAAAAGTCTTATTACCAAGAAGAAGACTTTTAATCGATACACTTTGTCCGTCCAATAGTCGTTTAGTTAGTTAGTTTGTCAATGTCTGATAGAACAATATATATATACCGAAGTTTCCTCAAAAGGTGATATTTGTATCTTTTTCATCTTAAAAGTTAGTGACTATCTCTTTTGTTCTATTGTTGTATATGTAGTTTTTGTTTGCCATGAGACATCCAATGTTTCGCCTATTAGAAGGCTTTAGTTGTATGGTGGTGTATCGCAGTTGTTGTTAAGCGGACAGCACGATGAAATTGTCTGACATTATTCGTTATAAGACAGTGGATCGTTGACTATGTGATATTGACCTCTTCCGGACGCGAGTGCTTCAAAGTCGAATATGCTAGACGGCACATTAAATTGCAAGTGTTGATATTAAGAGAGCAGAGTTATTGGCACACACATCGTTTAACCCAATAATATAAACAATCGATCGTTGTAATGTTTGCTAGATAAAAAGTACATATCGTCGTTAGATGTAAATGTCAAGGACCCTAAGTAACAAACAGCGTTGTAATCGAATGAATACACTATTGAATTTCGTTAATTAAATCACTATATTTGATTGCAGCTCATTTGAATGTTGTAATAACATTAGAGTGGGTCTATTTTGTTTTGTCAACCAAGCGGTTATCAAAATCATAATCTACCAAGAATTACTAGTTAATTTGACCAATAAATCATGGGTCTAATATAAAATCTGTTAAAGTTCCCTTTAAAAACCGGGGCCTCAATTTAGATTTTAGACCCATGATTTCATCAGCATTTTATCTTAGAATTCACAGTAGATAGCAATTTTCATAACCACTAGGTGAATATTTTGCGAAGTATTTTTCATTCGAAGACTCCCAGAATAGATTGATCCGCTTGTGTCATTACCCAGCATTTTGCGTTGTAGAGCAAGACAGTTAGGATCAGTGTCTGGTAGAGTTGGATCTTGTTTCAACGAACAAATAGTCCATTCTTGGTTTTGTCCTCATTTATCAACAGACCTACTTCCGCCGACTGCTTTTCAATGCTGAAAATGCCACAGTAACGTCCCGCAATCTATTTACTACGGCCTTCCGCATGATCATTTCCATGACGATGTTACAGAGATCGCAAGTCAGACTATCGCCTTGTCTAAAGCCTTGCTTGGTAGAAAATGGCTCCGTTAGATTTTTGCCAATTTTCACTGAAACTTTGTGTTAATCAGTGTCATCCCGCAAAGTCGTATAAGCAACGCAGGGATACCAAACTCAGCCTTAGCATCTAGCAATTTTTGTCGTATCGGACTGCCGAATGCAGCTTTGTAGTCGATCAACAGATGGTAGGTGTCGATCTACATTTCTTGGGTCTTCTCCAGGTGATAAGGTCCAATCAGATTTGCTCGGGTGAGCTTTAGTCTTACACATAACCCAAAAGACTGGACCTTGTAAGCGATGGGTAAAAGGCTGATCGCGCGATAGTTGGTACACACACTTGGATCGCCTTTCTTAAGCACGGGACATAGAACACTCGGATTCCAATCATCGGTCATGTATTCCTTGAGCCAAATCGTGTTTATGAGCTGGTACATGCATGTTGCTAGCTCATTGCGGCCGGCTTTGAAAAGCTCTGTCCATCGGCTTCTGCAGCTTTATTATTTTAAGCCTTGCGATCGCCGTGCTTATCTCGTTTTGGCTCGGTGGTGGGCAATCTATTTATGCTGCCTTCGGTGGTGGGCAATCTATTTCGAGTAGAGATAGAAAATGTTTCCTCCATATTTGCAGCACACTCTGAGTGTCCGTGACAAGATTTCAGTCTCTGTCCTTACAGGTGGGGATCCCTGTTCCAAAACCTTTGCTTTTAACCTTTACGTAGAACTTTCAGGCTTCATCTCTATCCCTGTAGTTTTCGATATCTATTTGGCTCTCTATTTTCTTCCACAGGTTTTCATTTTATTCCTCTTCTCATTATAACGCTCCGTCACTGCACGCGACGCCATTGGCTGCAGTTTTTCCTTGTACAGCATCCATTTCCTCAGACATTTCGCGACATTCTTCATCGTACCAGGGCTTGTCTGAGCGTGGTTTTTCAAAACCCAGTACGGTCGTTGTGGCAGTGGTCATAGAATTCGCAATATGCTGCCACTGGGTGTCGGGAACATTAGAATTTAGGGGGGGTGGGTTTAAAGTAATTGAGAGAGTTGGTTGGTGTAGGCATTGGCTATCTTGGTGGTATGCAGCTTTGAGATGTCTAGCTTCCTTTGCGTTTGGTTACGAGCGTTTTTAGCACTACTTAATCGCGTACTTAAAACCGCGCATCACACGCACGTCCATAACGCTTGAGACATGCCTTTCATCAACTACCACGTGATCAATCTGATTTCTTGTATTTTGATCGGGAGGTATTAAGGTTGCCTTGTGTATATCTTTACGCGGGAATGTGGTTCCACACACTACCATGTTTCATGCCGCCGCGAAGTTAACCAGTCTGAATCCGTTGTCAGACATGTCGGTATGCTGGCTGAATTTACCGATCTATGTACCAAGAACATCTTTCCTTCCTGTTTTTGCATTAAAGTGTCCCAGATCAATTTTAATGTCATGTGCAGGGCAGGGCGCCGTCGGGGCGCGTACACAAATCAGCGTAATGTAAAAATATTTCGCCGCGAGACCAAATGTCGAAGACGCTTGCCGACTATGAATCCATACCCAAATTCGTGTCTTTCTGCACAGCAGCTATAAAAAATGTCACAGTTCCTTCGTCTTGTGCATCCCTGTCCCGTCCATCGCCATGCATGTGTGGCGGTGATGACATTCGCCAGTTGGATAGAGGCACTGTCTCTGTATAGAGTCCGAACATTTCATGTTTATTTAGAAACTCCAATACTTGCTAACTTATGTTTCGCCATCAATAAATGTTATTATTTGTCAGATAACAAACCATAATTTCTTGGTGATCCATACAACAACATCAATATGATGATGAACCTGTCACGGGATTCGAAACAAGTTATCCTTTTGCCGTGATATATGTGCATAGGCCATTAATATCAACAATAAAAACTTTAACAAATTTGGTGTATCATTTGGATACACTAACACAAATTAAAAAAATTGGGTAATTTAGGATTTGTTTACATATTTCGATTCGGGTTGAAGAGGTCTATCAATTTGAGTACCTATTCTAATGGGAAACGATAGGACTTATATGGGGCTTTTACTTTCTTTTTAATTTACCAACCCGCTGCATACGCTGCTGCACTTAAGTTCTAGTATTTAATTACCACATTATGGTAAATTTCATTCAAGTTTTTAAAATTTCTCAAGATGTTAACTTTTAATTGCAGCCAAAAATAAAAATTGCTGACATTTTTCACATAAAGTGATATGATAAGTAAACGAAGTACATTGCAAAAGATATTCCAGAGACGATTAGTTTTTAGCCAAGCCTCATATTGTGGCCCCATTGTCTGCGCAAACTAAGCAGAGTACAATTTTTAATATTATAACTTAGTGTTATCGTGCATTGAGCAATTTGAAATCCCACATCCAAATGTTTTGCAGCAGTTATCACCAAATAATTTTGCTACATTTCTCATTGAGTACACTGCTGCTGCCAGCAATATCTGATGGTATGCAGTACGAACTAGCGGCGAAGGTGAATCAACTGAAGTGTCGGTGGGTGGTACGAGTAATGTTAGTGAATTTACCTTGCAAGTACTCCAACAGAGAACCATGTTTCATCAGTTCGGTTATAATATAAATAGGCTCCTCCACAGTACACACTGCATAAAGCTGAATGAGCTTATTGTGCCGGAGTTTTTTCATTATTTGAGCTTCTGCTAAAAAGTCTTTTGGATCCATTGTGCCTGTAACCAAACAAAAAAAAAACAATAAGAGTTAGTAAATACCATAGGTAAATTACATTTGTCGCAGGGTAACTTACCTGATTTTAGTGTCTTTATGGCCACCGATGTGGTATTATTCCATAAACCTTCCCATACTTCACCGAACTGTCCAGAACCCAGTTTCCGCACAAATTTCAGTGAGGTTCTATCGATTTCCCATTGGTCGCGTGTTCGATGCGACAATCCTTCGGTGACAGGTTTTTCAATCTAAATCCATATGAAAAATTAAACAAATTTTTAGATGATAAAAACATAATTTTGATAAAAGAGCTACAGATAATTCGTTTAAATAATACACGGTAATTGTGATTGTTTTGTGTGCGTTTAGGTGGACGCGGTACATATGTTGTGGGTGTTTTCTATCTAAATACCAAAGTGTTACTTTATGATATAAATGACAACAGTGTTAACAGACACGTAGAGAGGAGACAAAGCTGGTTTGATATTACAAATCATCACATGGGTATAATGTGAATGAGGCGTTTGATTGGCATTAGATGTAGGAGGCTAAAATGACCTTTAACATTATATGATATTTATGGGTGTACGTTAGGGTGGTCGTATAATTCGTTGTTAAATTATTGTTGGTGCCACTCCCCAATATGATAAATAAGCCTTTGCAGATTTTAAGATAGCCAAAGTTTGAGGGAATGGGAACGGGGGATTTTCTAATTTCAGGTTTTTTGATTGTTATTCATTTAGGAATAACTAGAATTTCTCTTTGGAGGTCCTCAAGCAGCTAACAACGTCCGAGAGATCACGTATTCCCCAGGAAATGTCATTGAACATCCGTTCAGTGCTAGCAAATGTAAGAAGGTGCAATGTTAAGTAACCTAATGGCATGCTACCACCGATGCGTCTTAGGAAATAGGTAACAGAAGATACTGAAGCTCAACACAATGGCTCTCTTAGTGGCTTTGGCAGCCCCAAGAAACTAGGATCGGTCTCGGTGGCCTAATAAGCCCCTCTCTTTAAACAAAACCAATTATTATGAAAACTCTAAGAAAAGAAAAAACAAGAACCACCCCAAATGTTGACAACCCCCGCATGCGTTATAAGGACCATGATTTACGGATAAGCTCCTGGAATGTCCGAACTCTCTACAGAGATGGTGCCTCTATTCAACAGGCGGATATCCTCGACTTATACATGGCTGACATTGCTGCCATCCTGGGAAGTTTTAATGCTAAAATAGGAAGGGAAAATTTAGTCTGCACATCATCTCCGATAACTAGTTAGCTTCGCGTCGGCAAGAAACATGGTAGTGAGTGAACCAGATTCCCAGATTGATCACGTTGTAATTGATGGAAGGCATGTTTCAAGCGTTATGGACGTGGGTGTGATGCGCGGTGCAAACTTTGACTCCACGCGATTAGGTAGTGCTAAAAACACTCGTAATCAAACGCAAAGGAAGCTAGACATCACAAAGCTGCATACCACCGAAATAGCCAATGCCTGATCCAACCAACTCAATCAATTACTTCAAACCAAAAATGCTGATGTTCCCGACACCCAGTGGCAGCATATTGCAAATTCTATGACCACTGCCGCTACGACCGTACTGGGTTATGCAAAACAACGCTCAGACAAGCCCTGGTATGATGCTGTATACAGGGAAAAACTGCAGCCAATGGCAACGCGTGCAGTGACGGAGCGTTATAATGAGAAGGGGAAGGAACTGACACGCCTCTCCAGGCGGAAAAGCGTCTATGGAAGAAAAGAGAGAGCCAGGATATCGAAAATCATAGGGATAGAGGTGAAGCCCAAAAGTTCTACCAAAAGATAAAAAGTAAAGGTTTTGGACCAGGGATCCCACCTGTAAGGACGGAGACGGAAATCTGCTCACTGACATTCAGAGAGTCCTGCAAATATGGTATATCTCTACTCGTTCCCGAAGGCAGAAAAAAAGACGAAATCACACCAACCATCGACGATCAGCCCGGCAATTGCACGGCTTTAAAACAATAAAGCTGCTGGAGCCGATATACTACAAGCCGAGCTTTTTTTGGCAACGTGTATGTACCAGCTCATAAACACGATTTGGCTCAAGGAATTCATGCCCGATGATTAGAATCAGAATGTTTTATGTCCTGTGCTTAAAAAAGGCGATCCAAGTGTGAGTACCAATTATCGCGATATCAGTCTTTTACCCATCGCATACAAGGTCCTGCATTCGACAGTCCGTTACGACAAAAACTATTAGATGCTATGACTGAGTTTGATATCCCCGCGAAGCTGATACGACTTTGCGGGATGACACTGACTGTTATGAAGTCTTCAGTGAAAATAGGCACAAATCTAACAGCGAGGCTTTAGACAAGGCGATAGCCTGTCATGCGATCTCTTAAATATCATAATCGAGATGATCATGCGGAAGGCAGCAGTAAACACGACTGGCACCATCTTTAACAAAAGCCACATGCTGCTCGCGTATGCCGATGATATAGATATCATTGGCCGAGGTCTACGGAATGTTACTGCGGCCGAGCATTGAGAAGCAGTTGACAGAAGTGGGTCCGGTGGTAAATGAGGACAAAACCAAGTTTTTTGTGTCAACGAACAAAGAGTTTACTCGTTTGGGACGCTGCGCGAACGTTGACAACTATAACTTTGAAGTGGTAGATGAAAATAATAATGTCATCCTGCGCTGAGCAAGCGTTTTAATCATAAAGCCCTCTTTCGACGAACGAAGATCCCATTCTACCGGACACGGATCTTGCCTGTCTTACTCTACAGTGCAGAATCCTGGGTAATGTCGCAGGCCGATTAATCTGTTCTGGGAGTTTTCGAGAGAAAAATAATACACAAAACATTTGGATCCATCATCGTACCGTACCGTCGTCGAATAAATCATGAGCTGTGCAACGACATCTACGTAGTCAAGCAAGAAGAAAGTTTGAGCACGATTGGCGTATGTTAATTCATGCCGTTGGCGACTTAAAGTTTTTAAGCTCCAGTAGTCAAGTCCTGGGGGGGCATTACTCAACAACTACTAGTCCAGTTTTAGTGAAACAAAAATCCGAAATTTCAGAAGAATTGGCCGGATCTATACAAATTGCAAATTTAACTAATCCCTGCCACCACCGTAAGAAGCCGTATGTACCAAACATACATCAGATTTTCAAATAAAAAAAGAATTTCATTGATATCCACACAGTTTGTTTAATTCCATTGCAACAATATTTCCCACTTTAAGATTTTTTTCTTTTTAAATGAAGTTTCTTTTCATCTGGAAAGATCGAAATGCAATGTCGGCGGGACTCTGTATGGTGGAACAGGGTACAGGAGCTGGTGTGTACAGCGAAGACCTGCAGATAAGCCTCTCTTTTATTAGAAGACGGATAACCATCTGAATCGGTGCGGTTAGCCAGGCTGTAATAAAAGCGATCAATTCCACCTTACCGAATACAGCAGATTCCGATCGGCTTACATGGTGGACCTGTGCAGGAGTGATTTGAGTCTGTAAGACAGGCCATTGCAATATTAGAGACACACGACAGGCAAATGGGCTACTGCCGTAAGTGTGAGGACAAGAAGGATTCTGAGACGATGGCACATTTTCTCTGCAGCTGTCCGCTATAGCCCGTTGGAGGCTAAGATACTTAGTGGAAAGTCATATAGAAGATCTAGAGTCTCTCCCCTCAGTCCGAGAGGGCAACATAATCTCCCTTATTATGTATGTCGTAGTCGACTTTTGACAACATTTGATAGTTTTTTCTTATTTGAATAAAATTAGTAATAATTAACAGAAATCTTTAGTGTTGAGAATTTTTCATCTTATGAAGAAGAACATGATACGAGCAAGGTCAGTCGTATTATAGTCTCACAAACGACATCAGCGATGCGAAATTTTAAAAACAACAAAGATTCGAAGTCACTGCGACATATATAACAAGGGGAATATGTTTTATGCGGAGCCTTTCATGGCTGACTGAACGTAGATGACGTTTGGGTTCCCACAATTTTCTCTTCTTTCTTTGTTTGTAGTGTGATCTGGTTTATAACAGATTACACGGGTCCACAACTTAGCCTAACCTAATGTTAATAAAATTTAACAAAACTTCCACCATTGAAATTCAGTTTTGGACATGGAATGAAACTTAATGAGACTCTATGCAAAAAGTTTCAAGATTAGTAAACGTAATAGGCCGAGGCCTTACACTCAGTAGGAAAGCGGTGAATGGCAATAAGTTAAAACCGCTCTTCAATTTGTTGCAATGCAAATCTTCACCAAAAGTCTTCAAATTTGGTGCATACACTTTCTAGAAAGAACAACAGATGTGTGCCAAGTGTTATCAAAATCAACCACGTTCACATTCCACCGCCCATCCAGCCCAAGATCGTATTTTTTTTTTGTATAAAATCGAGTTTTTTCGCATACTTTTTTTTTTCTAGCCAAGAAAAAGTCTTCAAATTTTGTACATACACTTTATAGAATAAACAATAGAGGTATGCCAAGTTTCGTCAGAATCGAACACGCCCACCGTCTATCGCCTATACAACGCAAGATGGACATACATAAAGGCGTAGTTTAGACCTACATAACATTAAATTTACTGTATAATCAAAAATTATGCAAAATTACATAATTTCGCAGTATGTAGCAGTATAAAGAGTAACTAAGTAATCTATATAAATCTAGGGTCGAGCTATTACACAACTTAGCACATCTGCGGTTACTGATGAGTGAAATAATGGTAGTATGCATGGAAGATGGTAACGGATAGCTGTGATTTGGTGGTTCATAAACTTTGTAAATCATTGGGTAAAAAAAAGAAATACAGAGAAAGGTATTTAATGAGAATGTACAACGTGACAAGTTAATTAATTACATTATAATAAACAGTTACTTGAACAGTCCTACCTCAAATATACCCGCAAACTGACTGGTCTTTAGTTTTGTTGTTGTTATATTTTATTTTTTTTGTATAATTAATAGGATAAGTTTTTCAAGTAACAAAACAATAATAATAACAATAATTGTGTTAGTAATGTATTGTTAATATAAACGAAACAACTACATACAAATGAATGGGCTTGAAAAGAAACAGTTGCGCGGTTAAGAACCAATTTTAATAGAGTATTTTGCCAATAGACTTGTAAAAATCATATTAAAACAAAAATAAGTCAACAAGAGACAAACAGTTGCTCGATGTGTGATATGTAGCATTAATTTAGATGCAAGTGACCTTACCTGTACACACGGTTTGCATAAATTGACACATAGGCCATCAGAGTCCTTGGAATAATGTTCGACCAGTTCTTGCAGTGTTCTAAAGAGGGAGAGAGGAAAAAAACATATTTTAGACAATTAGTTTGAAATTTTTTATCAAGAAATTCTATTAGCACACTTACCTGAATGTTGTGCGTCTTGCAATAAAGAAACCGCCTTCATCCAGCTGTCGTATGCGATAATGTTTCACTGTGTCACCATCCCGGACTGAAAAAGAAAACGATACAAATTTAATTGAAATGGGAAAATGTAGATTTATGTTATTTAGAAAAATATATTTAATTTCGTGGTAATTTTGAATTTTCATTCTACCAGTATAACATTTTATAGTTCATTGATTTGGGACTCAGTTCTGCGAATCGCACGTGAAAGTAGCCCCAAAAATAAGAACTTCTGCATCATTCGTTTTGCATTAATTATTTAGTGGCTATGTGCATTTTTTAGCTCAAGGTGGATTTTTAGCAAACATTTTTTTTTTCCAAAGTCGAGGGCAAATATTAAAGATTGCTTTGAGACAACTTCAAAAAACTTTTTGTTTTTGAACAAAACTGTATACTTCCAAAGCAAAATGTTCTTGGTTTTAAAGGGTTTTAATGCTACAAAAAAATGTTTTTAAATTTTAGGGGTAGAACCTGCTCTAAATGAGGCCAATGAGGCAATTGATGTCGTACGTCAGTGACATCTATAGGACAAATGTAGTACTCGTCGAAACCTATACACCTATGTTTTTTGTTGTTATCATTGAGCCATAAACAAAAAAGCAGCGATAAAAAAACGATTTTAGCTGTTTGTAAGGGGGTGGGGAAGGAAAAAAAAGTTTTGAAGTTGTCTCGAGGTGATCTTTAATATTTGCCCTCGACTTTGGGATTTTTTTCGTGACCCGAAATAATGTATAATATGTTACGGTTATTTATATAGGAGGTACCAGTTGGTAGTAAGATTCCTTCATGGTACTAAGATCAGCCAAATTTTAGGTAAGTAGAGTCAACCAACCTGAAGTTAACGACAGGATATGTCTTTTGTAAGGAAGGTAATTGAAGGGGCGTAACTATTTAGCCCTTTTTTGTAGCCCAAGCTGCACATTGGTCGGATCTGTGAAAAATGTACCTTCATCTAAAGAAGACTTCCGATGGGCATAAAACATGGTACTGAAAAAACCGAATGTCGTCTAACCCTTAAAACAAAATGGAGGATACAAAATGACGGATTTTTTTTTAAAAAAAATTCGGAATTTAGCCGATATTGTGCCTAAGGGGGTTTTTTGGGGTCGTTGAATTCGAAACTGAAGTCAAATTTAAAAAAAAAATGGCGGATTTTTTTTTCAAAAAATTTGGAAATTCAGCCGATTTTGTGCCTAAGGGGGTTTTTGGGGTCGTTGAATTCGAAACTGGAGTTAAATTTGGAAAAAAAAAATATTGGACATTTCTTCGAAAAGTTTGGGAATTCAGCCGGTCTTGTGCTTAAGGAAGTTTTTGGGGTAGTTGATTTCGAATTCGGAGTCAAATTTGCTTCAATTTTAGTGATATTGTGCCTAAGCGGGTTTTCGAGGTCACTGATTTCGAGTCCGAAGTCAAATTAAAAAAAAAAACAAAATTACGGAATGTATTTTCAAAACATTTTTGAATTTAAGTACATAATAGAGCGCCTAAGCGGGATTTCAAGGTTGCTGATTTCGAAACGGAAGTCAAATTTTGAAAAAACAATATGGCGGACTTTTTTTTTAAAAAATGATTGAATTTAAGTGATATTGTGCCTAAGGGGGTTTTCGAAGTCGCTGATTTCGAATCTGGAGTCAAATTAAAAAAAAACTAAATGGCGGACATTTTTTTTAAAAAATGCGTGATTTTATGTGATATTGTGCCTAAGCGGATTTTCAAGGTCGCTGACTTCGAATTCGGAGTCAAATTTTGAAAAATAAAACAAAATGTTGGAAATTTTTTCAAAACATTTGGAAATTCAGCCGATATTGTGCCTATGGTGGTTTTAGGGGCCGCCGATTTCGAATCCAGAGTCAAATTTTAAAAACAATTTTTTTTTTTGAAAAAATCCTTGAATTTGAAGTTTTTTCGAAGCAATATTAAAATGCAAAAATCTTTTGAATCGGTTCATAAATGCACATTCCTCAAGCATTTGAAATTTTGAAACACCCGAGGTGACCAACTTTGGAAGGCCAATCTCCAATCTCTAAAACACCTCAGCTTTAACTATTTTAAATTTCATCAAGATACCATTATCCGTTCAAAAGTTTCAGAATTAATTCCAAAAAAACCAAAAATGAACCACTGTGCGCCGTTTTAAGTTTTTTTTTGTTACCTTGGCCGTGTTTTACTACTTACCCGATAGTGAATAATCATTGTGGCGACTCTCGGAGTCTCTAATCAAAAATGCTCCGTGTTCGTTTTCTGGCAGTAATAATTTTTTTTCAGCTTCAATACGTTTAATTTTTCGGAAGTACCATCTGAAAGTGAAAAAGAAAATAATATATTATAAAAATAACAGCTAGTAACGGCTAAAATAAACAAAATTTGATGAAATTAATAAATTTTTTTTATTGTAAATTTATATTTTGAAAATTTTTAACAGTTCTCAATCCAATGACCTTTGCCAAATTAACTTTTGTGTATATATACCGCTAGAATAAAAAAAATTCCAATTAGCATTTGTCCTTGCCCCTTGTGATCGCATGAAAATGTTTATTTGTTTTGCAAAACTTTTAAGTGACGGTTAACTCAAATCACACGTTCTGAATATGGTTTTAGTTATAAATTTTAAACTTTCCATTGAACGCATTAGCGGTCATCCAACAACACTTGGGGTGACCAAGGCACACCATATAAATATTGACCTATGTATGTGCTTTGTTCTCATCACATATCCGGAAAAAAATAATTTACATTCCCTTCAATAAAATATAAATATAATTGCATTTGTATATTTTCTGTGGGCGCCTGCAATTATCGCAACAGTGTTAATTGCAAATAAATCTAGAAAGTAATTAAAGCCCATTAGCCATCATCACTAACCAAATGTTATAGTGAATTCCAAAGCGTTTTCATACATGCAAATTATATTTCTAAAGGTTTTTCTTACAATGACAATAACGTATGTAAGAGTATCTTTACAATATTAGATATTATTATTATATGATTATCGGCACAAATTGAAATTTCGATTGCGCTTGTGGTACATTACGTATGTATAAATAAAAAAAATAAAATAAATAAAATAAATAAAATAAATAAAATAAATAAAATAAATAAAATAAATAAAATAAATAAAATAAATAACTCAATCTACTACCACCTGATCTGAGCTGCAAATGCTCCGCTCTCAAATCGGCTATTCGACTAAACGAGATTGATCATTGGGATCGTTCCATCGGACATTCAAAGATCCTGAACCATATCAACATGACTACATGCTAACTGACTACATGCTAAACACACGGAAATCAAACGTTCTATACGAAACTAGAACGCCCTCCAGAAAGGAGTGGGCAGAGAACGAGAACGCAATGTATGGACCAATAAACATATTTACCGATGGGTCCAAACTTGATGACAAGGTCGGCTACGGTATCTACTCCGCGGATCTGGGCCTAAATATAAGATCGAGAATTCCAGATTTCTGCAGCGTTTTCCAAGCGGAAATACTTGCTATTAAACGAGCCGCGGACGTGATCAACGTGAGGAAGATATCACAGGAGGATATTCTCCTGTTCACGGATAGTCTAGCGGCGGTAAACTCGTTGAAGTCCTGTGACATCAAATCGAAAGTGGTCAGTGCCTGCCGGAAATCTCTTAACGAGATATCCAGGAACAACAGAGTTCTGGTTACGTGGATTCCCGGACACAGCGGAATCGAGGGCAACTGTAGAGCGGATGAAGAGGCCAGACAGGGCTCAGCCCTGCAAGAAAGCGACGTTGAACACGTAGCACTTCGCCCTATATCCACCTGTAAAAGTACCATTGAAAATCTAACGTTTAGAATTGCAAACGACAGATGGAAGAATGAAGAAACCTGTAGAAAGGCCAAAATGACTTGGCCAGAATACAACGCGAAACGTGCATCGTACCTGGTAAGTCTTGAGAGGGACCAGATAAGGAAGATTATTGCCTTCCTGACGGGACATGGACCCATAGGCAAGCATGCGAGAAGAATGGGATTCGCAACGAAAAGCGAATGCTACTACTGCGGAAACAGTAGCAGTGAACCATCCACCGACCACATTATTTGTGATTGCCCAGCGCTATACAGAAGGAGACTGGAAACCCTGGGTAAACCCTTCTTAAATGGTGTAGAAGAACTTGCATCGTTGGACATCGGAAGGATTAACAACTTTTGTAAAATTATCAACTGGACGGATTGGATCGAAACTCCGGATTCCCAATCGACAACTGGCAACGCGATCAGTCAGCACACGCGCTGATAGCATAGGTTGAAGGGATGGCACAAATGCCCAACGGGTGTCACAATGGGTCCATAAGGACCTAAGTGTTCTCCTTTGAAGAAGGAGATGCCTGCATACCAACCAACCAAATAAAATAAATAAAATACATAAAATAAATAATATCAATAAAATAAAAAAAAATTAGTTTCAATAAATAAAATATATAAAATAAATAAAAAATAATAAAAAAAATAGTTTAAATAAATAGAATAAATAAAATAGATAAAATAAATAAAATAAAAAAAGTAAATTTAGGTCCCAACGGCTTCTACGGCGGCCCAAGGACCGAACCATGAACATGAATTCGATCAAACAAACCAAACAACAACTACAGAGAAGTCCCTCATGATCGACGCTACCGTGACCGTCGAAGGGCCAACTACATCCTTTCAACCGTGGGCAAAATCTCTTAGGCTCAAAGATCCAGGGAGCAAAACCAATTGGTTCAAAAGGCCAAAAACCAATTGAACCAATTTCAAACCCCACAAGGGACTGCTAACATAAAACGTCAGCGATCTGCTGACGAAGAACCTGGCATTGCCAGATCACAAAAGAGATTAAAGATCCAAGAAGGTGCTCGCCGTCGTAGATAACTCACATCCTAGCGGTAACATCTCGTTTGATGACTGTAGAAAATTTAACGCTGAGCTGTTTGTTGCGTACGCTGGTGTAATAATGGACAATCCTTTCACTCCAGCAAGATGTACCGATGCAGGTTGGCATCAGGGCAGAATAAATTCATGGCCTTCGACGATCAACGCTCGCTCCAACAAGCCTAGAGGTCGCATAAAAATCTCAGATATTACGACAAAAAGATGGAAAGAAGCAGAAGGCCAATAGAACGGGCCAATGTTATGAGTACAAGGAGAATCTAACACTCTTCAAGAAAGCGATAAGATCTTCATAGAGAAAATACACTAACGAGCTCGAAAAAACCCCAGAAGTAAGGAGATTTAGGAAAGTATTATCTTCGCCCCAGCATAATTATTGGACCTGGACTGAATCCTCAAGGGAAGCCTTGGATATTCTACTCACTTCCCTAGTGGAGCATCCAACACCATTACCGTCGCACTTACCACCTTCTTAACAGGCCCTGAAGATACTTTTGCCGTGGCTAGAGGCCAATAAGATAGAGAACGGCTGAGGTGGTCTTCATCCCACAGGCGGGAAAGCCATCGCACACCAGAGCGAAGAACTTCAGACCAATAAGTCGTTCATCATTCCTTCTGAAAACTATTGAGAGAATCATGGACGACATCAACACGCTTACACAAAAGGAAAATCGTCAGAAACCGCACTCTATGCTCTATTGTATCCATGAATGAATATTCACTAGTGGCCATTATAGAAGTAGATATTAGCAAACTGATTTGTAACATGCTACTAAAAAGAACTTCCAACCTCACTAAGAGGGTAACTACAGACACTCCACAAGGGGGAGTATTACCAACAGCTTGCTTAAACAACTGGAGTCGGAATAATGAACGATAGTAACGTACGCGGACGACACATCACTCTGCGTCTCTGGTATTAGTTTACAATACCTCGAACAGAAGATGCAGGACTATATTAACATACTGGCAAACTGGTGTGCCAGCAGGGGGACTTAATGTGAACCCTGATAAAACGGAACTAGTTCTGTTCATTCGGAAAAAGAAATCTCCCAGCATATATGTAATATCCATTTGGGCAACAAACAACTCAACTTCTCCAAAACGGCGTATTACCTGAGCCTTTTTTTGGACATGGGGACTCAAATCTAAAGTAACACTTTGGATTTAAAACGCGGTAGTGAAGCCAATGGGACCGGCCGGGAGATCACAGGTTCAACTCCTGGCTATATTCATCTTGACAAAAATCTTAACATTCGGCTCCCCTCGAATGTTGTCGACAGCAACTTCGCAGTATTAGTGTCGAGTCAATCGGCATGTCTAGTAAGAGCTTCTCAAACACTGACGTCCGCATTCGTCGATAAACAAGTAGGTGCCGTTAGTTGTGAATCTAAATAGAAAGCGTGTTATTTCAAAACAACGCGAAAAGCTATCTCATACCTCTTTCATGGGGTGTAAAGGGAAATTAAGTTTTTTTTAAGTAAGTGAAGCCAATACTACAATATTGATCTATAGTTTGGTAGTATGCGCTCGATAAGAGTGGCAAGTACCAACAAATGTATCGTGTTCAATATTCATCTTGTCTCCTGATTATCGGGTACATGAGATCGACTGCCTTTTGGGCACTCAACACGATACATAATCTACTACCACCTGATCTGAGTTGCAAAGTTTCACCCTCAAATCAGCAAATTCAGCTAAACGAGATAGAAAATTTCGATCCGTCTCTCCGACTCTCCAAGTATTCTGAACCAAATCAATATAACACTTGGAACTAACTACATGCTCTTTGAAACCAAAACGACCTCCAGGATGGAGTTGACAGAGAACGAAAACGCTATGTATGGACCACTAACGACTAGGTATAAAATCAAGAATTCTAGACTTCTGTAGCGTTTTCCAAGCAAAAATGTTTGTTAATAAACGAGCCGCGGGCGTGATTAAAGTGAGGAAGGTATCACCTCGTCATAGACAGTATAGTGGCGGTAAACTCACTGAAGTCCTGCAACACTGAATCAAAAGTGGTCTGTGTCTGCCGAAAATCTCTTAAAAAGATATACAAGAACAATACAGGATTTCTGGTTACGCGGATATCTGGACACAGCGAATTTGAGGACAACTGCAGAGCGAATGAAGAGGACCGACAGGGCTCTGCCCAGCAGGAAAGCGATGTTGAACACGTTGCACGGAAATCTAACGTTTAGAACGACAGATGGAAAAATGAAGAAAACTAAAGGAAAGAAACAAATTCACAACGAAAAGTGAGCGTATCTCATGCAATAATAGCAGCAGTGCGCCATCTATCGACCATATTATGTTATATGCGACTGCCCTATGCAGAAAGAAACTGGAAACTCTGCGATAAACCCTTCTTAAATGTTATAGTAAAACTGGCATCCTTGAACATCGGAGGAATCAACAACTTTTGTTAGACCATCAACTGGACTGGCAAAACACACGCTGATGACTAACGCAAATGCCCAAAGGGTGACGCAATGGGTCCATACACAGAAAAAAAAAAATTGCATTCTAAATTTAAGTTTAAAATTCTTATTTTTTGCAAAAACAATAGTTTTTAAAGAAAAAAAAAAGTTCAAAAATGATTAAAATAACAATAAAATTCTCTAATTAAGTATGTACAAACTTAATTGAAGAATTCTATGTAAGAAATTGTCAGTTATCAAAAAAATTAAAAAAGTTCTTAGAATAAATATTAAGTTTTATCTGACTAAAAATACGAATAAATTATCTTACATTAATATGTGAGAAAAAAATGTTTGGGAGAGAAATAACATTTACTCTCTCAGCTTAATGTTTTCTCCCCACAATTGATTCGTATTCCAAATTTAAAATTCTTATTTTTTTTTTAAATCGTGATCTTCGTTGATGCTATTTTCGTACTGGTGTGTGTTTGACTTCTCGATACTTTCGTGAAGATTATAACACCTAAGGTTTGTGATGATAGTAGAGAAAAAAAGCAAAAGGGTACTGATAAGATAGTTTGGTAACTATCCATATAATATTTAATAAAAATCAAGCTCTACTAGGCTTAATGTCTTCTATAATTAAGAGTTCTACACTTTAAAGCTTATTGTCATCTATAATTAAGAATTATACACATACAAATAATAGGTTTACTTTCGTAAAGTAAATCTTCTGTTTCAATCTGTTTCCAATTTCCTTGGACTTCAAATGTTATCAAAGAAACTAAATTGCAATTAATTATATTATATCACTGATTCTGTCATAGTTGGCCAAAACAAGCAGCCGAAAATTTACGTTAAATTTCTATACCGGATGTGAAATATACATCAACATTTATCTAATCAAATTTGACAGAATAACAAAGTGTGGTTACGGTACTAAGTACTTATCTTATGTTTGTTTATGTTAAAACGATAACCGGATGGTCAAGTACCGGAATCACTGAAATTGAACACTTAATGACTTGTTCCGATATTGTTGATGGTAATATAATGGAGTTGATAAGATATAACTAAATGTAATACACCGTCTACATCAGATCGGCGAAAACGGATACATTTGTACATGTTTGAGTACTAATGGATCGCTCTTATTACACTATATAGGTCCGTCGAAACTGGTTAAGGCCTTTAAGTCACTTGCTTAACATGACAACGAAGGGTTGACTTCATCTCTAGGGGCTGACTTTATTACACAATTACCATAGTAGATACAACTAAAAATACCATTATTATATCAAGTAATACAATTAATATTAATATAACTATATGTATTTCTGTATAAAATTCTGTTTAATTGCTCTCTCTCTCTCTCCCTCTCTTTATCTAAACGAGCATGTATCGATTGTACTTGAGTCAATTTAAATTTAAGACGTAGATCTGCAGAGAAATCATAAAAACACAACACACTTCTTAGCCATACTTGACTTTTCTTTAGGCCATGATCACTGCAGACCATCCAATCCGCATGGCTACAAGAGATGGCGACCTGAAATTGCTCCATTCGCTTTAACTTTTGCTTGCAGCACAACAATCGTGACCAGCAGAAGAGTGGGGTGGGCATTATTTGTATTTTGTTTATATTTTTAGTTTTGAGAAACTTTCTAAAGGTAGAATAAACAACAAACTTGTCGACTAGCGTGCATTGCATGCATGGCGTGAGAGAGAGGGTGAGCTAGTATGAAACGCTTCAATGTATTTACGAAAGTTATTTGCATAATTTTATGATTGGAACCAAACACAACAAAATTATGAAACCACAAATCCATGCACATGTACAAATGTATGTGTTAAATAAAAGCTGCCTGTGGTTAATTCTGTTGCGAACGAGGGTCGATTTAACAGTTGAATATGCTTTATTCTGGTTATTATTGTAATTGTTGTAAATGTTTACAGCTACAAATGCTTATGACAACATTGTATGAAAAAATAAAATTTTGTCCTCCCTCACCCCCGGGAAAATAGCCAATATCGTTTTTATCGCTGCTTTTATGTTTGTGGCTCAATTGTAATATTCAAGACATCGTTGTATAGGTCTCGATGAGTACTAGATTTGGCATATAGATGTCGCTGACGTACGGCATCATATTGTAATGATCGCCTCATTTAAAGCAGTTTGTACCTTTAAAATTTGAAACTATTTTTTCCTAGGATTAAAGTCCTTTAAAAACCAAGAATATTTTGCTTTTAATAAAGTTTTATTCAAAAACAAAAAAGTTACGTATGACAAGATGTATTTGCAGCATTATCACAAATAATTGTTCTTGTTGTTTAATTTTGTTTTTTAATGTCGCTAAATAGTATGCAATGATTTGAGCTACAAAGTATGCAATCGTATTTATTAATGTTTTTCTAACAAGGCTAAAAAGTATGCAATAATTTGTGTTAATGCTTTAATCCTAGAAAAAAATGTTTTTTTTTGAATTTTTAAGGTAGAAACTGCATTACATGAGAGCTTTATTAGAAAATGATGCAAACGTTAGCGACATCTATAGGTTATATGTAGTAATCGTCGAGACCTACATAACGATATGTTGTATGTTATGATTAAGCCACAAAAAAAACCATAAAATTGGAATCTCTGTTATTTTCAAACTTTCATGGCTTTTCTTGTAAACATTTTGCATTTAGCAAAGTTTAGAATCAAGGTATCGATGTGATTACAAATTAAACTAATTTTTTACAATAGTTCGCTTTGTTTAGCAGATAACGGCACATATTTTATGATAAGATCCCGACCGTAACATGATGATTTCTCAACTATTGTATGGTGATCACCAGTACAACCAGAAATATGCAAATGCATGTAATTATTACAAATGTTTTGACACCTATTTGTTAGAGCATATTTTTGCATATTTTACTCATAAAGTCATATTTTATCATATTTTAGTTTTAAGATCATATTTTAAAAAAACAAATCATGATGATTTCTCAACTATTGTATGGTGATCAGCAGGGAAACCGGAAATATGCAAATGTATTCTTTAAAACGAGATCTATTTGTTAGAGCATATTTTACTCATAAAGTCATATTTTAGCATATTTTGATTTGAAAAAACCAATTTGTTATAGCATATTTTTGCATATTTTATCCATAAAGTCGTATTTTAGCTTATTTTGGTTTTAAGATCATATTTAAAAAAAATATCATGATGATTTCTCAACTATTGTATGGTGATCACTTGCGAAGCCGGAAATATGCAAATGAATTCTTTAAAACGAGATATTAACGAATGGGTAAGATATTTATATGTTTCATACTTACTTAATTTCCCTTTCTCTTCCTTTTCATACTCTTACAAATGTTTTGACACCTATTTGTTAGAGCATATTTTACTCATAAAGTCATATTTTAGCATATTTTAGTTATTAAGAGCATATTTTTAAAATAAATGTTTTGACACTTATTTGTTAGACCATATTTTATCCATAAAGTCATATTTTATAGCTTATTTTGGTTTTAAGATCATATTAACAGAAAAAAATGATCAACTGTTGTATGGTGATCACCAGGGCAGCCGGAAATATGCAAATGCATGTTTTCTTTAGAAAGAGATATTAACAAATGTGTAAGGTATTTATTTATATGTTTCATACTCTTACAAATGTTCTGACATCTATTTGTTAGAGCATATTTTTCGCATATTTTACTCATAAAGTCATACCTTACCATATTTTGGTTTTAAGAGCATATTCTTAAAAAAAATCATGATGATTTCTCAACTATTGTATGGTTATCACCAGGGCAACCGGAAATATGCAAATGCATGTTTTCTTTAGAAAGAGATATTAACAAATGTGTAAGGTATTTATATGTTTCATACTCTTATATGCATATGCATATTTTAGCTTATTTTGGTTTTAAACATTTTGTAATGCATAATTTCTTAAATGTAGCTATTTTAAGGCATATTTTAAGCACATAAAACATGATGTTTAGTGCATATTTCCGGTTGCCATGGTGATCAAAAATTAAGCTTCTTTGTGCGATCGAACACTTACAAAAGAAAACATTTTTTCAGCTCATTGATTTGGCACTTAAATCTAAAAATTGCACAAGAAAGTAACCCCAAACATAAGAATTTCTGCATCATTAGTTTTGTCCAGTTAGCAGCATTTATTTTTCTCAAGTTGGTTTTTTTTAGCAATTTTTTTTTTTAACACGGTTATATCTCGGTTTTACGTACGGAATATCTCTTTTGTGTCTGAACCAAAGTTATAAATAATGAACAGGAGAAAAAAAATGCGGAATAAATTTACTCGAAAAATTTTCATCTGGTCCCTTAAAAATCGCAAAAATTTCCATTTTTACCATTAACCTATAGGTTTAAGGACATGAGTTCAGGTTTTTCTCTTAAAGATATTTAATTTTGTGTTGGGGTTGAGATTTATGACCTAAGTTTGTGATAAGCAACAGTTTTACTTTTCCATTCATCAAATGATTTTGAACTAGGTTTATTTTTTAGCAGTTACAATGTTTATTGATCATGAAATATTTTAGGAGGAAATTGTTTATAAAATAATTAATTTTTGTTGCACAGAATTTTCAAATCAATGACTGAAGTCGAATGCAAAGCTTGGAATTCATTTAATTTTTTGTTTTGGTTAAAAGAAATTTCCAGGAAAAAATAAATCTGACGACCATGTCGATCTTGTTGAGTACAAGCTTTTGAATTTGTAAGTGCCAGGGTGAAACATAAGCATAAACATCCACTTCCTGCATCGAATTTAGAGCGATCAAATCTTAGTGATTTTAGTAAGAATCTGGGTGAAAGGTCTTCGGACAGTGGAACAGCGTTATCAGGCAAGGTGAGACTCACGTATGATTACGGACTACTGCGCTGGAGTTCAAGGAAATCTTATAAAAGATCATAGAAATCAGTTATGTGTAATTTTTGGTTTTTTTTTTATTGCAATTTTTTAAAGCTCTTGTGGTCGTCCATCGACCTTTAATTTTCTTACGTGCTACCTTGATTGGTGTGGAAGTTATCAAGATCGGTAATGTGTAGAATATATGAGAAATATTTACAAATAAATCATTTTTTTTGGCTCTAATGAAAAAGTAATTGAAAAATACATGACTGTTCTGGTCGGCGCGATATGTATAAATATTTTGTATTTTTTTTGTGAAAATAATAAAACCATTTCCCAGTATTATATGTACCAAACCTTTTCAGTACGCCCTCTAGAGACAAAGTGTCTTCTTCGCTGGTAACATTGTCACCACCAGTGAGTTGCTGCTAATAGATAAAATAGCCTATGAAATGAATGGTGCACCGATTTCATATCTATTCTACACATAGCCATAATTTACCATTTTAAATATTTGTATTGCAAATTAGTGGCATCCGGCTTGGTTTTGACTTGACTTTTCTATTTAACGTTAAGCATCTTAAGCGGATGACTGGATGGGTATCTGTGACTACCATCAATATTGCCAGAGCACACGAACACATTGTTGTCTAATTGCATATCAATCAAACATATCGGCAGACCAGTGGTTGGACGTAACTAACCAACGGATTGAACTACCGATTCATGTGCCATATGCGATGTGTTGTTATTGTTTCGTTCAGCATCCTGCACCTGCAATCTCTGGATAAGATGTACCAGTAAAATACTAAAATCAACTATATACATATTCTGCGACTGACTAATATATGTATGCTCTCTATGATGCGCATACATAAATATGTATGTATAACATTGACCGTCGCCGCAAAAACGTCAAAGCCTTCAACATAAACGTCATTTGTAGACATGAAAGAAACTCTGCCTCCGAAGTTAAATGTATTTTTAACAATGTTGCAATAAATCGCGCAAACTATGTGGCAGGCAGTGAGTGACATTTTCCTTATGTGTAAATGATATTTTTACGAGTATAGAAGAGCAGAGCAGAGGACAGCTATTGTCGTAGAGAATTTTACAAATTATGTTTGCAAAAATAGTAAAAATTCATGAATAATTATGCTGTTTAAATAATACAGTAAAACATATGAGTTTGGGACTCAATTCTGAGAAAAGTATGTGAAAATAGCCCCAAAAAGAAAAAGTTCTGCATCATTCGTTTTGTCAAGTTACATGCCACTAGTCCGATTTAGCAACAACAAATTTAGAATTAAGAATTACAATTCCTTTAATCTGTTCATATAACGTTTCCCTACATAAGCAACAGTTTCACTTATTTTATTTTGTAGCAAGTACAACAAAACTGTTGTAATCCGTGACGTATGATTTACGTGGAATATTCCTTATGATAATCATACGCTACCATATAACAATATAACAAAAGTGCCTAAAACGTGACAAATTCCCCTATACGATACTTACTAACTTCAAATCGATATTAAATTATTCTGGCATGTAACTGGGTAAAACGAATGATGCAGAACTTTTTCTTTTTGGGGCTACTTTCACATGAAGTTCTCAAAATTGAGTCCCAAAATCATGTTATTTTTTCTGAGGGTATACCACAAGACGATTATTAATATTGTTTTTATGTAATTTGTACAAAAATAAATAAATATATTTTTTAAATAAAACAAAATTTTTGTTCTCTTTTTTTTTAATTTAAACCAGGAAAGAATAAAATATTTTTTTCCTGAAAAAATGTGACTCGGCTTTGGCAACGACCAAATTGTCTTTAGTGGCACTAAGCGCGGTTTAACTGTGTAAAAAACTGCATCATTTAATTTGTAAAAATAATTGGCAGAAAAATTACATTTTTGACAGCAATGTCCCACTGTGCTCACTATGTAAATCATTTGATAGCTTTGCTGTCTGCAAAAGTTAATGTTTTGTGCACTTTATCCTAATCATTTGATAACTTTTTATTTCTTTGTGAAACGTGTTATCTTCACTAAAGTCGAGAATCTCACTCACATCTCAGACCTTAACTGTCTAATTATTATAAATTCTTAACTAAAACGACCTTAACCGACTTTCAAACATTACTTATAGGCAAAGTTTGTCTATCGCGCTAATCGAGTCTACACTGTACATTAAATTCGCATTATTATGAAATTATTCTGTACAATTAAGCAGGATTACATGATTAACATGCTGCTCATACATAGGCGATATTCACAAATGATTTGCGTATCTTCGTACCACTGATAGTCCGGCATTAGCAGCTACGCATAAAACCAAACATGCCTCCAAAAGTTAAAACACCACAAATTGTCGGCGACTGGTGTAGCGACACCTATCGTCGAAGCTTCGAGAGAAGCGTTGAGAGATGAAAACATGTTCGTTCAGCTCAACCGTCTGTCATATAGGATGTCTGCAGGCAAAATACTTGGCGCCATCATTAGTTGTGGCATGTAGTATAGTAGCGGCATCAGCAGCAGCAGCTAACAATCTCCCCTGCGTTGCTGCACATGTGTTCCAGTTGCAAGGGGAAGGCAATCTATTGGCGGCGCGACTACACATTAATTTAAAAAAAAAAACTGACTTGGACTTCTTGGGCCATGTTTCTTCATCTCCACAGACGCAAACGAACGTATCAATTTAAAGCTCATGTTTATTTATACTCAAGTGATTTTGTCGATATTTTTAGATAGCAGCCAGCAGTGGCTAGCTAACGCCGACCACAGCGCACACAGCTAATGAATGCAAACCACCAATGGCTACAACAACAGCGCACGCGCAAAAACCGCGACCTTAACGAAAAATCAAATGCACCTCGAACAGCAGCCGTGTAGCAACATTGGGCGAAGGCGCAGGCGCAGACGCACATGCGTTAATATCGTCGGCTGGCATGTTTTGTTAGATACCACCAGCATCAATGGCTTGAAATTGACGCTTGTGTTTGCTGATATGCTGACTTTGCTGTTGCTGGCTTGCCACCACTTCAACTTCAAGATTACATGGTTACTTTTTTACATCTCTTACCCATAAACTATTTTTAAACCGATGCCAAATGTGGTTTTTCTAAAAATATCACAAATAGTGCCAGCAACAACATCGCCATAGCCATTATCCGCCAATATTTGTTGGCTAACTAGTTTGATAGTGGCTGTGGCCATACAACACCACCCAAACAAACAACCAATTGATATCAGCAACAGCAGCAGCAGCAACATGTATTTACGTTATGTACATGAACACAAACACACACACACATGTAAGAAAATTGGTTGGTATGGCGTGTGAATGTAAGTACTTATTAACAACATCCTACCCCCGCCACCCTCTCCCAAAACTGTGAGGAAATTATATGTGGCAAGCAACATAACTATTTTCTGCATCATCATCATCGACAACCACAACAACAACAGCAACAAATGTCCATGCCAACAATACAATATCATTGAGGCAACATGTTTAGTTGTGGCAATTATGCCAACGTTTGTTGCAACGTCTAATATAGTCAGGCTAATTCTGGATTCAGTGGGAATCATGGATGATGATGGTCTGGAATTGAAGTAAAACACATGAGAGAATTTCAATGAGGCAGACGACGACGACGAAGGCTTTGCAGGTAAAACAAAAAAAAAAACAGAATATAAAACAGGAGGCTATATTTTATTCCGATAGGATGTGTCTGAATGACGACGACAAAGGAATGCATCTTCTACTGCTGTGTAGGGATTCTCAAAATAGACATTTGTTGTAGCAAAAATTGATAATAAATTAAGAGATAGGTATTTTGTATAGAATTAAAATTATTATTGGTTCCTTTGTAGATAATAAACAAAACCGAAAAAAACGACAAGAAATAGAATATACACCCTTATAAGGTATGTCGTAGTCGACTTTCGACAACATTCGACTGTTTTTTTTTTATATTCAAATAAAATTAGTAATAATTTACAGAAATGTTTAGTGTAAAGAACTTTTCATCATCTGATGAAGAAGAAAATTATAGGAGCAAAGACAAATCGTACTTCAGTCTCACAAACGACATCAGCGATGGAATATCTAAAAAACGACATAGATTCGACGTGACTACGACATACATAATAAGAGCTAGATAGTGTCGAACATGACGTAGGAACTTAACTAAGGTAAAACTAGAAATATTAATTACTTCGACTATGCCAAAGCTCAGATGCCCTTTACCATTTGTGAAAATGGTGATTAAAATAATATTATGTAGATCACTTTTGTCTTTATCATCATCATTCCTATGTAAACAAGCAGAACTGTTGTTTTTGCAGATAGCTCAATCCTCATGAGACTTTAGTGCATCCCAAAAAAAGTCACTGTTTGGAACGGTTAATATGCCAAAGACAACATTGGCTCATTTGTCTTTAAATCCGCTCCAAGTGCCAACAATACCGTGAATGGCGAACGCTAAAAGCAAATGATTCGTAATAATTTTATTAAGCCAAACGTTTGGTGTCCAAATAATCTCAAGAAATATACCATATTTGACACATTTCCACTTTAATTTTGTGAGGGTACGTCAAATCTCTGGTCTATGCTGATAAAACAGCAACGATTGATCATTTACAAGCCATTATTCGATGCTTTATTGACGAAATGACACCAAATATGATCGACAAAATTTTGCAATACATAGTTCAAAATTTTTCAATTCATGAATTTGGCGCTCAATTCTGAGAACTGCACCTAAAAGTAGCCCCAAAAACAAGAACTTTTGTATCATTCGTTTGGTCAAGTTACATGCTATAATAATTTAATAGTACAACATTTTTCAGATTATTGATTTGGGACTCAATTCTCAGGATTGCATGTGGAAGTAGCTCCAATAATAAAAACTTCCGCATCATTCATTTTGCCAAGTTACATGCTATAATAATTTAATATCGATTTGAAGTTAGTAAGTATCGTATAGGGGAATTTGTCACGTTTTAGGCACTTTTTTGACATAACTTGAGAACCACTAGTCCGATTTAGCTGAAACAAATTTAAAAAAATTAATCTATTCATATAACGTTTCCCTACATAAGCAACAGTTTCAATTTTCCACTCATCAAATGACTTTGAACTGGGTTTATTTTGTAGCAGTTACAATAAAATTGTTGTACTACCAGACCACGTAATTCATACTGATGATAATCATACGCCACCATATAACAATACAACAAAAAAAAACCTAAAACGTGACAAATTCCCCTATACTTACTAAATTCAAATCGATATTAAATTATTATGGCATGTAACTTGACAAAACGAATGATGCAGAACTTCTTCTTTTTGGCGCTACTTTCACATGCAGTTCTCCGAATTGAGTCCCAAAATCATTTGTACAACATTTTTCAGTTCATTGATTTGGGACTCAATTTTGAGAATTTCACTTGAAAGTAGCCCCAAAATTAAGAACTTCTGCATCATTCATTTTGTCAAGTTGGCTGCATTAATATTTTAAAAGCCGAACGAATTTTTCACCTGAAGGTGGAATTTTAACACTTTGTCTATATTTGAACACGGTTATATCTCGGTATATCGTTCGGACTCAAAAGAGATCTGAAACAAAGTTGTAGATATTGAAGGACAAACAAAAAATGCGAAACAAACCTATCCCAAAAAGGTGCATCCATGAGCAAGGACATGAGTTCAGGGTTGCCTCGTAAAGTTATTGAATTTTGTACTTTTGTTTGGGATTAATGATCTGATTTTGTGGTAAGTACAGTAAGTGTTGCCTTTATGAGCACGAAATAGTGTTTGTTTCTTTCGTAGAAAAAAAAACTAAAATATACAAACTTTCATACACACGAAGGCGTAGATGAAATACGGCAACGTATGTCTTAGGTGGTGAGAGAAATTTTTTGATTTACCATGAATAATAATATGAGCCTCTTTTCAATCGGGTATCAAATGAAGAAACAGCATAATAAGTACTATATCAGTGGACAAAGAGGGCGTAGTTTTTTTTTAGTCCCAAAAATATAACATTTGATGCAACACTTGACATTGCCCTTGGTGCACAGAGAGTAACTACTTTGTACTAGACTGTCCTCCTAAGCAAGAAAGTATCCATCTCCATTGATTCTCAACTAATGCTAGTATACAGAGATAGTGTCAAGGAACACAACTGCACACTTATCTATTTTTTTTTTCAATTTGTCACTTGCACCCCTTTGCTTAAAACCCCTTCATATATTAATTTAAACCCTAATGACAAGATATTGTCAACTACAAGCCAACTTCAAAAGTCTACATAAAAAAAAAACAAAGTAACTTTTTACAACCCTTTAAAGTTTTTGATATATAGTACATACTGATGGTCTACTTTCATATCCCTTTGGTGTCATTCGATAGATATTTTCTTGTTGCACTGTGGTGCAATTACAAAATTCCGATATTATAAAAATGATGCATTTAAATTAACTGTTAATTCTCCTGGCAATGATGCCAAATATGTACATGACACCAAATCATTACAACTCCGTCCAGATAGGTTGATCCCCTAATGCAAAAAACGCATGTTTCGTGGAACCAACAATCCAGCACTCCTGCACCAGATTTACCGACGACAAGCACACATGTGACCCACTTACTTGGGTGCATTTGTGTTATTGTGTCGGTCGTCTACTCCAGCTTTGATTGACACCCCCACAACAGTCAGCACACACACACACACACATTTAACGCAGACAGGTGCTGTTTGCCTCACCTACAACTCGTTTGCATTAGACAGTTTTCATGGAGTCAAGTGGTAGTCGTTCACAATATGTGGCACATTTGCACTCAACCTAAAATCGGGTCACGAGGGTGCGTTGTCAACGCTCATGAGTGGTAAGAAATTGTGCCAACTTTTCTGCAGCAATCAAACTGAGAAATTATCACAAAGCGCTCTAAACTTTGTGGCTTTTTGCAAAGGGCAGCAAAGATTCGAATTCGAAAACATCCGTTAGGTAATTGCAAAGCTACGTCACAGTGCCTCAAATGTGATTCAAACAATAGCAGAACAACGAATCTGGGATTTCACAATATTGGCCAGCACAATGCATGCGCTGTTAGCCATGCAGCCTGTGCTAGAATTTACCAAACCAACATCATGGCTGACTTTCCTCCCCACTTGAGAGGAAAGCATCTCAACATACTCGTAGAGACGACGCGACACAATCAATTCAATGCCAATCTTTGATGTCTTTGCTTGTGAATTCATAAATACTAAATAATGTACAGTCAAGCTTGTTGCGTGTTGTTGCTATGATGGCCATAACTCTCTGGGAGCAAAAAATACTCGTTTGGTTATTTTTTTATGTTTTGTATACGGTGGACAATAACTGGCTACTGTTTGTTTTTGACTTTGGCAAATAGCCCCAAGAATTCATTAGCGCCACTATGCCACCATCATCATCCATGCCCATGAAAACAAATACATGTTTGACACATGTATGTGTATGTTACCAGCGCGCGCGCACACACCCAAACAAACACCTGTATGATGAGCGGTAGGTCGGTTTTTTGATAAAAAAAAAAATCGAGCTAAAAACAAACATCTTCAGTTTGGAAAATGCGGCGACTATTCGTATCTGCTGCAATGCAGCAGCATTAACGATGCAATCAAGTGACGGACGGATGGACGGACAGCCCACACCAGGCTGAGGCGGCGGAAAACGTTTGTATCTCGTTTATAAACTCTGTCAGCGATAATGAGTCACTCGGCTGTTTGAAATTGCGATGAATTGTTGATTCAATTAAGTAAATACGTCTTAATTATGAATATCGTTATTTGCATTATAGACATTTCACACATCTGAGACAATTTATCGCGCCGCCAACATATTGATAGGAGTAATGACTTCATTTAGACGGCAATGCAATGCAAAGCAGTTACAGATTTTATTTTGACATTTTGTTAAAAAGAGGAGCAATAATGGAAAGATTTTTAAGCTAAAGGCAATCTGAGAGCAATTAGCACAATCGAAATATTAGTTTGAGGTAAAATCGTGGAATTCTAATTAGATCTGGTAGGAGATCTTTTTACATACACTACTTTACCAAATCTTTATAAAGGATCAGATTAGTTTGTCTAATGAAATCTTATGTTATCTGAAATTTTGTCGTGGATATATTTTGGTACTACATGTATGTTGATACTCTAAACCTTAGGTATGAGGGTATATAAGTATCATTTGATACGAGAATAAGTGTAACACAAGGAGACGAGTTGGGGCACTCGTATCTTAAAAGCAAATTTGTTTTGGGACGGTTGAGCCATGTCCGACAGTCTGTTTGGCTGACGGCACGATAACTTGAGTTAACCTTCACTAACGCAGTTCAACATTTTTCAGCTCATTGATTTGGGTCTCAATTCAGAGAACTGCACGTGAAAGTAGCCCCAAAATGAAGAAGTTCTGCAACATTCGTTTTGTCAAGTTACATGCCATAATAATTTAATATCGATTTGAAGTTCGTATGTATCGTATAGGGGAATTTGCCACATGTAAGGATCTTTTGTTTGACATAACTCGAGAACCACTAGACAGATTTAGCTGAAACAAATTTATCAAAATTAAGATTTACAATTTCTTTAATCTGTTTATATAACGTTTCCCTACATAAGCAATAGTTTCTCTTTTCCATTCATCAAATGATTTTAAACTGGGTTTATTTTGTAGCAGTTACAATAAAACTGTTGTACTACATGGCGTATGATTTACGTGGAATATGACTTATGATAATCATACGCCACCATATAGTATTTATGTTATGTCAAACAAAAGAGCCTAAAACGTGACAAATTCCCCTATACGATACTTACTAACTTCAAATCGATATTAAATTGTTATGGCATGTAACTTGACAAAACGAATGATGCAGAACTTTTCTATTTGGGTCTACTTTTACGTACAGTTATCAGAATTGAGACCCAAAATCATGTGTTGTACCGTGTAATCTTTCAGAAATTTTACCATCCTTAATAGTTTTCTAAATGAAGCTATGTGATTGTAAATTAGCAGAATGGTCCCACCTCTTCTAGTATCCCCCAAACAAAAATTTATATTTCTCTTATAACTTACAAATGGCAAACTGAAGGAAACTTAAACTTTTTCAGATTTATGACCTTATAAAAGTATGAAGTGGAAAATTATATTTCAACACAAACTTACGAGCGGAACACTGCATGTGAGGTACATTCTGGTACCTCACTTGCATATGAGAGAAACCACCCTCATAGTTTTATATGTTCCCAGTGGTAAATGAATCGAAGTACCTATTTAGTAATCCATTACATCAGTATGACATTGTTAGCGAGCGATCTAAGTAAATACTTAAGAGTCACGTGTGTGTAATGTAAAAAATATCGTCCACTCATTACAACTCCGATTGAAATGGCACCTACTGACATCGTCACTTACTTCGTCATCAAGCGTGTTATCAAGCTCACTTAAATGGCACTAACTCGCTTACTTTTTAAGAGAGAGCGCATCGATATACGTCCTATGACACTCATATGCTAAATTTAAGTAGGAATTTGAGCGTGTAAATCATCACTGATTGGTACTTAATATAACTGAAATTAGTTTGTGTTTTGTACAGTTTGCACAAAGCAAACGTCTATTGAACATAAAAAAATAATGGACACGTTCTGCAGTCCACTAGGGTGGCAGCGAAATGTATGGACGTTTTCTTTTTTTGAGGATATTTTTTTGGAGTAATATTATGCCTCTTGAAGTGAAAAATACACGACAGACTTTTTACTAAAATCGGACAACTATTTACCGTGTCCCAAAGAGGTCAAAGGACAGGTTCTTAGGGTATCCAATGTTTTTGTTGTTTTTTTTTAACAAATGTTCGATTAAGGCATTATATTTTTTCTCGCAAATATGTAATAGTCAAATGTTGACGTGTGTGTGTATGTCAACATGGTTTCAAATATCCTGGTTATAGCTCTGTTTTACTGTGGAATTTTCAGGACGATCAAACTATTATCATAGCTTTTATAACGGTTTATTTTAAAGGGGGCGTGGCACAGCCCACTTCACCCTGGCTGTAATTCATACTTTTAACAACAACACATACCAAATATCTACTTAATATATACCTTCTATAGTTCATGAGATACAGCGGTTTAAAGTTTCAAGTTTTATACCACGCCCACTGATCCGATAATAGAGTCCAACGGTTGGGCGGCCACTTGGTGTATATATTAAAAATTCAAGTACCATATTTTCACCACCGACCACACAGCAACATTCTGCAAAAATTCAAACCAACAAACACAAACTCATTATCATATATATATATATCACCTTTGACCTGTTTGGGGCATAGCTTATAGTTGTCCGAGTGTGCTTAAATTTTGACCATATAAAAACTGACACAATCTTCTGCTCGGTCTTTACCGATAATCGAAAGTTGAATTTTAGCTGTCACCCTACTGTCCCAACTTGTGTTTCCTATACAAATTACCCAATTTTCCAAAAATTAATTTTTTTCCAATTTTTCTAAAAGAAATAATTTTTGTGTTTTTAGGATACGCCCCCCTACAAAGTGACCATATGCCCAGAAATAATCTTATTGTAATGAACTTTTTATATTTGTACCTTATCTACAGTTTTACTACATGTCTGTACATGTCTGGTCATACGACCGAAAGTCTAATCTCGAAAGAATAATATATAACTCGAGAATTTAACAATATCAGACCTAGGGTGAGGGTATTTAAAATAATTGACCCCGTCATGATGGTTAGATCAAGCGAATTGATATTCAAGTACTGTCACATCTATCTAACTTTCTTTAAACAGCAGTCCCCTCTATTTTGTCTATAGCAACATTATAGTAGACAGGCTTATCGTCATGACTAGTGAAATTTTCTCAAAAGAATTATATTCAGGGGTAACAAATTTTTAGTCAGGGTGAAGTTACTAGGTTAGTGTAGTAAAACGCCCATAGGTTTTGGAGTTCTCAGGGTAAACTTTTTTTTATGACCTTTTATATTTTTTCCTTCCATTGATGTTTGTTCGCTTAGTTTTCCAGTTATTACTCAAGAACCATTGGTGATTTCTTATTTCATTCTAAAGCTGACTTGTAGCTAAGCCTTAACAAAATAATTGCTATTAATAGATCCATGTAAAAAATCAAGTTGGACTAATTTTATCAAATGAAACTAAAAGAAAAAAAATTGTCATTTATCGCTTATTTTCATAAATTTTCTATAATATCATCAAATTTCTGGTCATATATAGGCAGTCTCATCTGTGATTAGTAGAAAATGGATATTTTTTTTGACATCATAAAATTAAAAAGTTTAGGTAATCTTTACGAATCATGTAATATGTAAAAATGGCATTCAATCATATATATGCATATTTTGCATTTTTTACAAAAAATACATATTTTAGCACATTTTACAAAAAAAATATTTTTTTTATTAACAACCAGTTTAAAAAGTAAAACGCCTTTAACTTTTTGTGGGACATCTTTGGATAAAAGTTGCTTAATAATTTGTTACAATTGAATTTTTTGACCTTTTTTTTACCAAAATTCATGCAAATTTTTAATAATTTTTAATTGCATATTTTATATGTTTTAGTGCATATTATTTAATTTTAAGTGCATGTTAAATGCGCATAATATCCTTTTTTTAGTGCATTACATTTCTTGCCCTACTGGTGATATTGAATGACGACCCTAACTCAAGTACTGTACTGTAGATATGTAGCGAGTTTGCACAACGTATGGGTAATATTATTATTTTGCGCGGATTTTTATATTAATCATACGCACATCGTTACACAACCAATCTGGAGGATTAGAAATTCCAAGTCAGGGTAAAGTCATACTAGGTCAGTAGAGTAAAAAACCCAAAAGGGTTAGGTGTTCTCTACAATTCTGTTAAAGAATAGAATGAAAAATCATCAATGGTTCTTGAGTTAGAAGGCAAAAATACACTGGAGAGCATAATGATATATAGGCACCATTGTATTTTGCTGTAGATCGACTTGAGGGGTCAAAGTTCAAAAAACCGAATATGAAGAATGAAAGAGAATCAAAAACAATACTTTTACATACAATAGCAACAAAACGGTATTGGGTTTAGCTTATCTTGTGTGCATTTCTTTTGGGGCGATCATAAAATTATACGCAGTGGTGTTTAATTACGAAATAAAACTTTTTTATTAAAAGAAATTACCAAATTTTAAATAAAAAAAACACTTTTTAATAATGCGTATGACCTTTCTTATTTTGAAGAAATTTAAGTTAAGGCTCGGCATATTATTTTGCAGGGTCTTTAGGTTTGGACTTTCTAAGGGATCCCAAGTCGCTTTTACTGCCAATTTTAGCTCTATAACGCTATTGTTTTGCTTGTTGTTGGAGTACATTTTATAAACAAGTATGCCCTATACGTTTTCACAAGGCTTTATCACGTGTAGTTTTTGATTCTCTTTCATTCCTTATATTCTGATTTTTGAACTTTGACCCCTCAAGTTCATCTGCAG
Source organism: Muscina levida (assembly GCA_964034835.1). Classification (NCBI taxonomy): domain Eukaryota; kingdom Metazoa; phylum Arthropoda; class Insecta; order Diptera; family Muscidae; genus Muscina; species Muscina levida. Next base: position 60,953,806 of record OZ035884.1, on the reverse strand, counting down.
CAAAATGCAGTGATGCGTATTTCATAAAATAAAATTTGACCAAAGAGCGCCAAACTGTTTAGGGGTTTGTACAATACTGAACTAGTACCTTAACCTTGACTTGGAATTTATCCCCACCCCAAAATGTTCTACAGTGTAATTGACGTCGCATTTCCTTCGCAATGACACAATTGCAAACAGCAAAACATTTGTGACGTTTTAAGACGTTTACTTAATATCTAGATGTATCACTCTCGCCGGTATCTACATCCTATTAGTCAACCGAAATAGAAAAGATAACAAATTTAAATATTATTCGAGTTGTTTGACTACCGCTGTGTTATCTGTTCAATCAAGAAATGTTTGTTTTCTTTTTCTGAAATAATCAAGAATGTGTGTTTACTTTAAATTTACTAAAGCATAAGGGGGTCACCAGATGTTGGAGAAGGGTTTGTTTATTTATTTAAATAATTGCAAGATGCGCGCAAGAAGTTCTAAAGCCGAATAATATGATGAAAACAAAATATTTTTCTAAGCTATGATATATATAGCCGTCCGCTTAGCAATGCAACATGTATTAGCTGATACATTCAAAAGTGAAATACTTAATGTTTCAGCTGAATTAATATGAAACGGATTTTAATTTTAAATATTCCCATTGGAAATAAAATTGCATTAAAAATTCTCATTTCATTCTTTAACTGAATTGTAGCTAAAGCTTATATAAATAATTTATTTTAATATATCTTCGTAAAAAATCAAGTTGGACATACTTTATCTAACGAAATCTTCAAAAAAAAAATTAAATTTATTGCCTTTTTTCATAAATTTTTCGCAATAACTTCAAATTTCTTATCTCATCTGTGATAAGTAGAAAACTGATCATTTCTGATGATATTAAATGACAACCCTGTCTCAAGTACAGTACTGTACATATGTTGCGAGTTTGCTTAGGGTACTCTCTATATACAACGTATGAGTAATATTAAGTTTTGTGCGGACTTTATAGAAATCATACGCATATCGTTCCAATTTCCAGTGCAAGAGCCAATCTAGAGGGTGATAACTTTCAAGTCAGGTAATAAATTTTCTCGACCAAGCGGTTATCAAAATCGTAATCTACGATGAATTCTAAGAAAATCTGCCCCACAAACCATCGGTCTAAATTTAAAATCAAACCCCCAGTTTTTAACAAGAAACTTTTCGTATTGGGGCAAAAAATCCACAACAAGTCCCGGACAAAAGAGCCTAAAACGTGACAAATTCCACTATACGATAATTATTAACTTCAAATCGATATTAAATTATTATGGCATGTTACTTGACAAAACGAATGATGCAGAACTTTTTCTTTTTGGGGTTACTTTCACGTGCAATTCTCAGATTTAAGCCCCAAATCAATAAACTGAAAAATGTTGTACTTTTAAATTATTCATGCAGCTAACTTGAAAAAAACAAATGATTCAGAAGTTCTTATTTTTGGGGCTACTTTCATGTGCGATTCTCAGAATTAAGCCCCAAATCAATGAAATATTGAACTGTGTAGTGCATCATCACCCCAATGTGCACAAAAGCGGACGCGGATCCGAAACTGATCAGTATCGGATCCGACAAAACGGAATCCGCGCAGTCGGATCCGAAACTGATCAGTTCCGGATCCGACAAAACGGAATCCGCGCAGTCGGATCCGAAACTGATCAGATCCGGATCCGACAAAACGGAATCCGCGCAGTCGGATCCGAAACTGATCAGTTCCGGATCCGACAAAACGGAATCAGCGCAATCGGATCCGAAACTGATCAGTTCCGGATCCGACAAAACGGAATCCGCGCAGTCGGATCCGAAACTGATCAGTTCCGGATCCGACAAAACGGAATCAGCGCAATCGGATCCGAAACTGATCAGTTCCGGATCCGACAAAACGGAATCCGCGCAGTCGGATCCGAAACTGATCAGATCCGGATCCAACAAAACGGAATCCGCGCAGTCGGATCCGAAACTGATCAGTTCCGGATCCGACAAAACGGAATTCGCGCAGTCGGATCCGAAACTGATCAGTTCCGGATCCGACAAAACGGAATCCGTGAAATCATAATTATAGTAAAAATTCTCAAACTTGGTTGAAAATGCATTCATATTTTTTTTTTTTATTGTAGGAAGTATTATATAATTGTAATTGAATTGTATAACATAAACATATATAACATAATATTAGTTTAGTTTATTGAATTAGGGGCAAAAAATACAGTGTTTTCCTATTTTAATTTTAAAAATCTTGGTTATGTTAGTAAGCACATTCTGCTGCAGCTCGCCTTCAATTCGCATCGATCCGATCCGGATCCGATTTCGTTTGAAATTCCTTTTTTAAATCGGATCCGTTTTTCATCCGCATTTGAGTCCGATCCGGATCCGGATCGGGATCCGTTTCGGATCCGGCAAACGAATTGACAAAACGAATGATGCACGACTTCTACTTTTTGGGGATACTTTCCCATGCAGTTCTCAGAATTGAGTCCCAAATCATTGTACTGTGTTAGATATGTTCCGATCTTGTCTGATTCTACTAGATTTAATAATTTTTTGGTTCTCTCTAGGCCTACAATTGGATCATTTAACACAGTTAACACAACTACATAATTTCCATTGACATCTTTAGCTACTTTGCAGTTCGTTTATGACAAAAATTGACCGCACCAAAGAATCCCCCTTATTACGTATGTCGTAGTCGACTTTCGACAATATTCGATTGTTTTTTTTTAATTTGAATAAAATTAGCAATAATTAACAGAAATGTTTAAAGTTGAGAATTTTTCATTATCTGATGAAGTAGAACATGATAAGAGCAAGGACAGTCATATGTTAGTCTCACAAACGACATCAGCGATGTTATATTGGAAAAAAACGACAAAGATTCGACGTGACTACGACATACATTCTAAAGGGAGGAAATATTTCAACGTGCCCCACACAATGTAATGTAGGGCATACGATACACATGATTATACATCAATTATATGTAGATATAATTACTAGCACACACACTCACACACAGTATAACCAAATACCTGATAACTTATCTGATTTATTTGCATAATTGCACAATTAACGTAGGGAAAATCCAAACACTTACCTGTAAAGAGAAAACAAAACAAAGAAAAAACAAAAACGAATTAGTAAATTTGTTAAAATATCTAAAAAGATTATAGGGGAATAAAACAATTGCGACAAAAGTAAATGAGAGGAAACGAAAATGGCAATACAACTTTATTATCAAATTTGCACAAATGATGTAAACTCACACTCAATGAGCTGTCATATGTAGTCAAATGTATGTCCCCCCCTACATGTGTTGTTAATAAATATGTATGTAATACCTATACAAGTTGCAAATCACAACCGAACAGGAAATCCATACTGAAAAATTCTGAAATCATTTAAGGACTATGATTGCTATATAAAAAAGTTTTCTGTTTTACATTTTAAAAAAATATATAAAAAAATAGTTTTCTTTTTCAACGAAATCGAATGCATAGAAAAGCATCATTGATGCTTTGCAGCGTCGTTTAAAGTACATATTCATAGTAGACTGACATGTTTCTCTAAGCGGTGTCCAATTACGTCCAACTACGTACACACACCGCACGATGGCATGACATGGCGCTGGAATCGAATGAATGATAGTGGTTACATTCCAAATGCCACAAATAACACAGTAGCGCAGTAGCGGTAATATTATTAACTTAATTGATGATGGCGCCAAAGCGAGAAGTCAACATATGAAACGACGTACGACGACTACGACATCAGCAACGGTGGCGCTCCATTGACGAAATGATGTCGTCCATTCGTACAACATAATTTCGTTGAAACAACAACCCAAATGGTCGACAAAACACACACACACACACACACACACACACATGGACTCATCACATCATACGGTATTTGAATTTTCCTGCTGTTTTCCAACCAGCTCACTTTTCACACCGATTTACAAGACATGGTCAGTGTGGACCGTTTCACGAGAAAGCGATCAACGCCACGAGCTATACGAAGCGTGCCAATTATCGCTAACAACCTGTTGAGCCGCCAGTGGGCGTGGTCATTGTAGACAATTCAACAATATTTATCAACGAATATATTTGTTAACATATATTCGTGAGGATTTATTTTCTCCAATTAAGATGGAAAATTTAACATTTGTATGTAAAATATTTGCGATCATTCAACGGGGATTAATCGAATTCAGAAGGCTCGATTTAGATTTGTTCGTTAGCTCTTGATTCTTATAAGCAAGTACCATACAACATAAGCAACGTTGCGGGGTCATGTTGTTAAAATAGACATTACTTTAAACGAGGTCTTAGGTAGCTCGTATATGATAGGTGTCGGTGATTTGAGCATTACACAGTACAATACCTGATTTTGGGACTCAATTCTGAGAACTGCACGTGAAAGTAGCCCCGAAAACAAGAAGTTCTGCATCATTTGTTATGTCAAGTTACATACCATAATAATGTAATATCGATTTAAAGTTAGTAAGTATCGTATAGGGGAATATGTCATGTTTTAGGCTCTTTTGTTATATTGTTTTATGATGGCGTATGATTATCATAAGTAATATTCCACGATAATCTTACGCCACGGAGTACAACATTTTTATTGTAACTGCTACAAAATAAACTCAATTCAAAATCATTTGATAAATGGAAAAGTGAAACTGTTGCTTATGTAGGAAAACATTATATGAGCAGATTAAAAGAGCCTAAAACGTAACAAAATTCTCTATACGATACTTACTAACTTCAAATCGATATTAAATTATTATGGCATGTAACTTGACAAAAACGAATGATGCAGAACTTCTACTTTTTGGGGCTACTTTCACGTGCAGTTCTCAGAATTGATTCCCTAATCAATGAGCTGATTTCATAAGGATCGGTGAAAGTTTACTTGAGCTATACTTCCCACCAGCCATCCAGTCAGCCAGACGGATATGGCTCAATCGTTTAACAAAAGTTCTGAAACAAATTTGTTCTTACGATACTTGGGGTCGAAATAGTCTTCTTTGGATGCGTTACTCTTTTTCTTGTCTTAAATCATTTATATACCCTTTCCTCCTATGGGTCAGTGTATTTTTATTACATAAGTGAACAAAGTTACTATTTGTGCACATTTGTAATGAATATCGTAAAATTATTTGAAAAGGACGTTTCGTCAACACTAGGATTCTCAAAATGTAAAGTAGTTCCATTGAAAGACACCAGTGTTTTTAAATATCCATTAAATCATTTAATGCTAAGGAGACTGCTTATGACACGATCAAATGGTATCGCAACTTTGTTCCCTCCTCCATATCCACATAGGGTTATGATCAATCTCCCGATCTCCCAAAAAGCACACAATACAAATTCACCTTGAAGCCCTAAAGTAAATATATATGTACTAAAAATAATGGCGCCTGCAAGGCCCTCTTAACGCAATGCAATGCCAAAGGCTAACATAAATAGAAATAGATGTATATAATCATCCAACCTTTAAGACAATAAACAAACATTATGTATGAAGAATAAAATCACATTCCAAAGTAACCAGCGCTTGCTATTGCGCATTGGTATTCCTCTGTTGTGGTCATTATTGTTTCATTCCAACATTACATAAATGCAAAACTTTTGTACATAACCACAAGAATGTTCCTCTACCAAAAACAACCAGTCAGTCAGTTAGTTAGTCAGCCAGTCAGTGGCAGTGACTTCGACGGGAAGCAATTTTCTCTATTGTCACGTTTCAGAACGCAACGTTTTACATTTCAAATGTTCTCACACACACACACACACACACAGCCAATCGACTACCGACGTACGCTGTCGCATTCAAATGTGATGATTTTGTTGTTTTTAATAGCTGCGGGTACTTAGAATGTGTTACATTGTGTGGTTGCTACGGGGTTGCATCAGTTGCCGCTTGCGTTCATGCGTTTGTTATTTCCTTTTTCGATTAGGAACGTACGAGCGAACGAACGTCTTCAGTCAACGCATTCCATGTAAAGTTTTTTACGTGGAAGTGCAAATACAAACTGTTTAATGACATCGATATTATTCTGCTACATCCGCACGCTCTCATCCGCATCACTCATAGACAGAGATGGTCGGAGGCAGTGGCCATAAATGCAACTTTAGGAAAATACATTAGAGTCGGTCAATTTGTATGGAGTAAAAAAATGCATCAAGCGTTTATCAAAATCGTAATCAACGTGGAATTCTAAGAAAATTTTCCCAAGAAATCTTGAGTTTTTAACAAGAAACGAGAAATTCACAACAAGCCCCGAAAATGCCCCTGAATCGCCTCTAGAGGGTTCAAATTTATTGCCGTCTAACCCCCAGTTTATGGCCCCCAGTTATTTTTGTCAAACATAACTACTCCCCATCTTCACCGACTAAGGGGATAAGCATACAGTTTTTTTTATTTTATTTGCTCCCACCGCCCTAGCTACCCCGAAGTCGTCCCTACAGGCGTAAAATGTATGACCAACCCCAGTAATTTGTCCATCCTAAAATCTTTCGCAATAAGGAGGCTCCCATAAAAATAAAATTTTTATGAAATTAGCTCTGACCTTCCTTAAAGAGGACCCTAGAGGAGTCAAATGTTTGACCGGCCCCTAACATTTTTGAAACCCCAAACCTTTTCTAACAACATATGGGAGCCACCTTAGGGTGTGAAGATAGGGGTTAGGAATGTTCAAGAAAAATGTAAGGAGGAAAATACTAGAGGGAGTCGGTCGTAGGTATTACCCCTCCAGAATGTACCATGGACCGACAGGAGCTGATTTCATAAAAAAATATAAAAATGAATAAGTTGTATAAGGACCACATTTAGGGTTCAAGAATAAGGGTAGATATGATATGAGAAGCTGTAAGGGTTGCAAAAATATTGGGGGTCAGTCATACATGTGACTCCCCTAGGAGCATCTTCAGGGTTGTTAGAGCGGTGGAAACATCCCCTTAAGGGATGAAGATGGGGTAGGTATGTTTGGCAAAAATGTTAGGATGGAAAAATGTGAAACTGAAAACTTTTCTTTCAATTGCAGTGTGTACCAATTAAAAATAAGTCACACAATTTAATCAAGTACTTTTAGTGTACTCAAAATATACATTTATTGCATCCAAAAAATCATTTGTTTTGTACCTATTGGTATATATTTTGTTGTAAAAAAAGTAATTTTAATGCACCGCTTCTATTGCAACCAAAATAACCAAAAGTTTATTGTATCAAAAATTATATTTTTGTTCTAAAAAGTACTCTATTTTTCTTAGAAGTACTCAAAAAGTACTCTAATTGTACCACAAATCACATTACTAAAAAAGTATTTTTTTGTGCAAATTGGTAATTTTGTAGTACCAAAAGTATTCATTTTGTACTCAAAAAGTATTTTTTTTGTACATGTACTTTTACAGTACAAAGTATCAGTACCATTTTTGTTGTTCTAGAAAGTATTCTTTTGTACCAATATACGTTTATTGTACTCAAAAAGTACTTTTATTGTGCCGGATTTTTTTTACCTATTGTTAATTTTATAGTACCAAAAAGTACTTTTTTGTTCCGCAAATTATTTTACCAAAATGTACTTTTATTGTACCAAAAAGTATTTTTATTATACTCAATTGAAATCAAAAAGTAAGTTTATTGCACGTTTACTGAAAGTACAAAAAGTACATTTTGTCCGCAAAGTATTGTACCAAAAAGTACTTTTATTGTACCGGAAAGTACTCTATTGTACCAAAAAGTATTTTTTATGTTCCTAGTCGTACTTTTGCTGTATTCGAAAAGTACTTTTGCTGTATTCAAAAAGTACGTTTATTGTACCCAAAAAGTCAATTTATTGTACACAAAAAAAAAATTTTTTTTTATATCCAAAAAGTATTTTTATTGCAGAAGAATTACTTTTATTGCACACAAAAAGTACTTTATTACACCACAAAAGAAATTCTATTGTACCCAAAAATAGCAATAATATGTATTTAAGAAGTACTTTTATTGTATTAAAAGCAGAAAGTACTTAAACTGTACACAAAAGTAATTTCAGTGTACCGAAAAGTACTTATATTGTAATAAACAATTACTTTGTTGTACCCAAAAAGTACTTTTTATACTTATACTTTTATTGTATCCAAACACTATTTTACACTTCTGGAAAGTATTCTAATGTACCATAAAATTTTTACTGTATTCAAAAAGTACTTTTATTGTACCAAAAAATTACTTTCATTGTAAAAAAAGTAATTTTTTGTACCTTTTTGCAATTTTTACATTAATGCGAGAAGCTATCTCATACCCAAGTCATGGGGTGTAAAGGGAAATTAAGTATTTTTTCTTATTAGTTTTTTTTTTATTATACCACAAAGTAATTTAATGGAACCGCAAAGTACTTTTATTGTATACAAAGTAATTTAAGTGTACCATTATTTCTTTTTATTGTTTCAGAAAGTACTTTGTACTAAAAAGTACTTTTATTGTACACAGAAGTACTTTTGTTGTACGAACAAGTATTTTTAATATACTAAAAAGTAAATGTATTGTATCAAAAAGTACTTTTATTATACTAAAAACTACTTCTATTGTTCCAAACATTCCGAATTGTACCAAAATGTAATACACCCCATGAATGAAACGCTTCTCGCGTTGTTGTGAACTTACACGCTTTGTATTTTTAGATTCACAACTAACGGCACCCACTTGTTTATCGACGAATGCGAACGTCACTGAGAAGCTTTTACTAGACATGCCGAATGACTCGACACTAGAGTGTTCAAATACCTCCTTTTTTTAGAAACCCGGTTTCCGAGTTATTCGAAAAATAGATTTTTTAGAAAAATCGGATTTCGAATACAGCATTTGAAAGAAAACCGGTTTAACCGGTTTTTTCCAAAAAAAGTTAAAAATATTTATAAAAGAAAATAATTTGGTTTAAAAAAAGGCATTTATTTAGTATGTAATATCAATACTCCCAAATCCTACATTTAGTAAAACTATAACAGGACAAAGTTTTGGAGAAAAAACTGGAAGTCTAGCTACGCCCCATCTGGTACCTCCCATACCCATCAGGTACCACCCACTTTAGAAATCGATTAATATTATTATAGATCCAACGGGATCGTGACCAAATTCTGTTTGTAGTAGGGCTCAAACAGGATACAATTTTATAGAACCAATTTGGAAGCCTAGCCACGTACCTGCTGGTACCTCCCATACAAATGCACCATTCCGCCCACTTCAGAGATGGAGTAGTAATATCAATACACCCAACGTGATCGTGTCCAAATTTTGTATTTAGTAAAGCTAAATCAGGATAAAGTTTTTAAGTCTAGCCACGGCCCTTCTGAGACCTCCCATACAAATGTACTAATTCGCCCATTTCAGAGATGGAGTAGTAATATCAATACACCCAACGTGATCGTTCCAAAATTCTGTATTTATTAAAGCTAAATCAGGATAAAGTTTTGAAGAAAAAAACTTTAAGTCTATCCACGACCCTTCTGGTACCTCCTATACAAATGTACCACTTCGCCCACTTTAGAAATCGAGTAATGATATCAATATACTAGAAAATTGACTTTTGAGTCAATTCTTCTGTTTCGTTTTTATAAAGCTTGATGCAGAAAACACGCGCTCACTTATTGTGGAAGTAGGATTTATTGACAAAAGAGCGTTTAGAAGAATGTTCAGCTTTTCTGTCCTTTTATTAAATCTATCGAAATAGTTGAAATCATCATATAAGCTAGTGTCTTTGCAATTTGTTTTCACTGGTGGATTTTGGATGTTATTTATTGTTTTATTTAAATCGTTGCAAAGACTACCATTAGGAGCTGCCCCCATCTCACAATCTGAACTGTTCTAGACTCTGCCGTTGTTGGGGAAATTGCAGGATAAAGTCTTTTAAAAAGCTCGTTAGCAAATTCCATCGTTTCCGCCTTTTTAGACTACTTTACAAAGGATTAGCTTGTAGGATATTTTCCGGTCCTAATACATATAATTAGGGTATTCAATGTTTGTAAACGAGAATGTTTTTAGAAGCTTTGTAAAATTTTAAAATTAAATTTCAAATTAATTTAGAAAAAACTTTTAACGTTTTACAAACGAGATTGTTTTTAGAAGCTTTGGAATTAAAATTAAATTTCAAATTAATTTACAAAAATATTTTTACATTTTATAAACAAGAATGCTTTTAGAGCTTTGTAAAATTTTAAAATATAATTTCAAAATAATTTAAAATAAACCGAGAACCCGAAGGAAAAAACTCGGTTAAACCGGTTATTCGAAAATGGCATATTTGCAAAAACCGGCATACGGTTTTAAATAAAAAAACCGGTTTACGGTTTTTCGGTTTCGGTTTTGAACACCCTACTGGACACTGATACTGCGACGTTGCTGTCGACAACATCGAGGGGGCCGGCAATGAAAGAAAAATGTCGACGACTGGAGCCAGGAGTTGAACCTGTGATCTCCCGCACAAATATGATTGTATTAATTTTATGTTCTTTTTTGTTGTTATGTTAAGAATTAAGATATTGTTTCATAGTTCGGTTTGAAGATCATTTCCTATTGGCTATTATTTATTATTGCTGGGTAATATCGAAATTTAACCACCCTGCACACCACTTCATAATCCATAATGGCAAATGTTATTCGTACATCTGAAAGCATCATCGCCCTACTGCAATTTGTATAATTCCCATTTGTATAATAATTGCAATAGATTATTAAGCGCTGTAAACCTACCCCCGCCTCTATCTCTCTCTCTGTCAGCCGACCGCCCTCCCGCTCTAACACTGGCTCTATAAAATTTACTTGGATGGATGATGGCTCTTAGACTATTGGCTAAGACCAGTCCAGACCAGTATGTATGCAGACGTGATTACGAGTTCCGCCAACGAACTGGTCAGTTGTCGCATTGTTTGGCTGCCGCATAGTTTGGCACAGTTAAATGCCCTTTATTTGTAATTTGTATGTACAATTACAAAATAATATCGTTACTAACAGACATACGCACAGACAGACACATTCATATCTTAAAACATTACGTCGTAATCGATATAAATGTATAAACTGTATGTATACAGTACAAACATATGCGAGTGGTGGCAAGCATGTCTGTCGGTGGCCTGCCGACACGCAGCAGACATTAATTGTATTGGTCAGAAAGAAGTTTAATTGTCTGTCATTTGTGACAGTGGACTGTGTGCCGTACGGAATAGCGGAGAGTTGATTTCTGGAACTTACAACATTTAACAGTACTGTAGAAACTAATGGCAGTTCTGCATATAGGCCGATCTCTGAGAAGAATAAGAGTCTAATTCAAAAACACAAGGAAAAAGTCATTAAGTTTCAAAAGAAATACCCTGATGTCAGGTTCCTTAGTGAGTCCGTTAATAAGCTTCTCCAATCAGACTCTCTGGTGGCTATTGAGCCCTGTGAAACCGTGCAGCAATACAGCGGTGACGGTACAGTTGTGGACGGTAAGCTATAGACGTGAGGCCATCAACTTTAAAGGCGGCGAAGGCTAAGAATCTGGAGGTGTTTCCCTTAGCTTGTCAGCTAATGACAAAAAGGTTAAGAGGACTCGCTCTGGGAACGAACTCATCAAAGGCATGAAGTAAACTGGGCAACATAATGCAAAATAAATCAATAAAAACCAGCAGGCGCCATCTTTGGAGGAATTTGGCGGTTAAAACTCACAACAACACCTAACAATCCCTTGACACGAACCTTGTTTTCAAAAAAGGAAAAAAATAGAGTTGCGGATTACATGGACGAGCGGGTGACGATAAATTCCTGCAGCTGTTGCAACAACAACAACTGTGAAAAGGAAAAAAACGGTCAATCATCTCAAAAGCAGGGTCAATAATTGTGGTGAACTCAAGTCTTGTAGTCGTTCCTAGATCTGTATTTCCACTTCGGAAGATCGCTACGATGTAGATTCTACCACACAGTAAGACGACAAAGCTTGCTCTTGACCTGCTGGCGAAACATAACCCACCTCCTTTAACACTAGCACCTGGGACGAGAACGAAGGTTCTGAGAACGAAGGAATGCATTTCCGACTGTCAATTAACACATACACGTTGTCCCTACTGGTTGCTCAAGAGGTTAGGTTAGGTATAGTTCTGTCATCCCTTCATCACCAGCAAGAATATGAGCCAAGGGGCTTGGGTGGTGCAAATTACAGTGTAGCTGCTCGGACCGGCCGTGACATGATTGTTACAACACGCAACTACCATGCGGGAGATATCAGGTTCGACTCTTGACTCCAGTCATATACATTTTCTTTCATTGACGGCACCCTCGCTGCTGTCGACAGCAACTTCGCAGTATCGATTGTCGAAGTTATCAGCATGTCTAGTAAGAGGTTCTTAAACAGTGACGTTAGCATTCGTCGATAAACTAGTAGGTGTCGTTAGTTGAGAATCTAATAATAGAAAGCCTGTTAATTCACAACAACGCGAAAAGCTATCCCATACCTTATCCATTGAATGTAAAAAGAAATTAGTGCAGCTGTTGCGGCAAATCTCTTTACTGCTCTTGCCCAAGAACCCTGGATTGTTGGAAATAGAGTCAGGGGTTTGGATGATGACAGCTATAGTTATTTTGTGTGCGACTTAATATAATTCTTTCTTCAGATTACAGTTCTGGTGACATGACGCAGAGTATGTTTGAAGGACAAGAGGCGAGTTCGTCTTGGATTTTATTTTTCAGTATGACTTGAAATATAAACTGAGATGCTGTCATTGACAAAACCCTGCCAACTAGGAACACTTCCATTGTAAGGGGTTGGAGGGTCTTCGGGGAGCAAGAGTTACATTTACTTTACAGTGGATACAGTAGGGGAATACCAAGAGCCATACACGAATCCACGGCGAGCAAATTGGTTTCGATCCCAAACTGTTACTGCAGTGAATTCTCTAGAGGCAACCTGTAGTACAATTGCTGAGGTAAATAGGAAAGTGGATGACCTGACTAAAGCTCTCAATATTTGCATTGCTTGGTCTTGCCCTCTCACTTATCTTCCATTGCAAGGGAATGGAGGGTCACTGGAGAATTCTCTTTCTCAGACCATGACTCCATCTACTTTACAGTGGATATAATAGGGGAATGTCAAAGGCCATACAGGAATCCACGGAGAGAAAATTGGGCGGAGTTCCGGACCCAAATTGCTACTCTCTAGAGGCAACCTGTACTACAATTGGTGAGGTAAATAGAAAAGTGGATGACTTGATTAAAGCTCTCAATATTTGCTTTGCTGAGTCTTGCCCTCTCACTTTTTCGGGCAAGAAATCGCAGCCAGTATGGTGGAAAAGCAGTTGAAAGCCCTGGTTTTTTTTAACAAAGCGAAGTGAAGAGGGATTTGAGGAGGACTAGAACGTTTATAGAACCAGTTCACAAGTTACAAAAGATATTTTAAAAAGTCAAAGAGAGCTACGTAGAATAAGTACGGACTTACAGGTCTCGGTGTCAATGATGCGCTCCGATTCAGAAAGGTTCTGTCTAATGAGCCGTAGGGATTATGCTTCATTCGTAGGACAGAATCTAGCACTGAGAGACTGGAGCTCATTGTGAATGCAGATTTACAATTTGTGGGGTAAGAAAAAGTTTATGAAAAGTCAAGTTACATAATTGAAGTCGGAGCTAAAAGTGTGCAAAAGGCGAAAAGTAGCGTTTGATAAAAAACGAACAGTGATATTTATTTATTTCATGGATTGGAGAGGCCTTCATGGACATTACAAGAAATGGGCATCATATGTATATAGAAAACGAAATACAGGAAGTCAATAGTCAAAATTGACTTCAAAGTCAAGAGTGACTAAATGGAAAAACGGAGCCTTTGATATACCAAGAAAAACGGTATGAGTGTTGTTTCGATATTACATCAAATAACAAGACAGCTCAATAAAACGTATTAGGGTGCACTGTCTTTATGGTAATTGTAGGGGGTGTCCACATCAACTTTTTTTTCGACCCATACTACTGTACAAAACATGGTCGTGAGTACACCCTAATATCTTCCCGACTGATTAGCCTTAATAGCGTTTGTGCAAATTGGAGCAGCAGCAGCCAACAATTGATCGTATCTAAATCACTTGAGTGGCTTTAGTTTTTCTCTAGCATTGTGCAAAGTCCCCCCCTCACATTTCCAGCAACTTATGTAATAGTGCAGTCTAGTGACTAAGTATGCAAATGCTTTTATATAGAATGCCATTAGTTATTCAAAGTGGAATCAGTGCGCGGCAGCTGTCACATCGTGGAATTTACACGTGTCCGGAGGAAGGCAACGTTTCAAGCCAATACCTGAGTAATTAATTAAATTGAGTTCATCACGTGTGGGCATTAATCACTGCGAGCGATGGACAAGATAAGAGAAACGTAATGAGTAATTTCAGGTAAAATAAATATTACTCGATGCCAGAGATTCTGAAGAAACTTTGTATGTACGTTCTATAAGGTGTTGTCAAACACACAAAAAACTCAGTGACGTTGTTGTTTCAAAATGTTATAAAGTAATGAAGAGCGATTCATTTTGTGGTCTGTTTGTTTCTGGGTTTTCATCAAGTTCAAAGCAGTTTTTATTTCAGTTTTTCACAGAGAACGAAAAATATAAAATCTCCTTTAAGAACGAATGATGAAAGAATAAACAAACAATTTGTATCGCCTTATAAACAAAAGGCCGGATAGAAACATGTCAAAATATCCCTTTTTAAAAGGTCACTTGAATCTTTCAGAAGTTATTTTGATATGCCCCAAAAAAAAAAAATTGTGCTATCAGCATAAGTACAAACTTTCGATTTCTCGTACTACCAACTTTGCTCAAAACAATCCCTATTAGGTGTTATGAAAGCGCGGCTGACTTTCATTACATCCGTGGTCGGTTTGTGGGAGGAAGAGGAAGCTCAACGTTATCTAGTAAATTCCATTCTTGGCTAACATCCTACGTCTGCCCGCTATTCGTTACCCCCTGTGCTCAATGGCTATTTGTTTAGTTTATGTTTATCAATAAAAGTTACATTTGCTTATTAAAGCTTTGCTGTTGGAATAGGTGGTGGGGCAGTGGAGAAGCAAAAAATGAGAAAGAAGCGCACACTTACAGTTTTTCATTTAAAAATTCACCCCGCGTAAATTCCGATAGTCGCCGCGATTTGGTTTTCTTGGACGCTAATGCTGGGGTGGACGATTTGCTGGCATTAGACACAACAGCAGCGTTCGTGGTATTTCTGCTTGCCAAACACAGGCAAGGTAAGTCTGCATGTATGGAGCACGTACTACGGGCGGGGGTGCTGCTGTTCGGAGGTAGTTCGGCGTTTGGTGCTTCAATGACACCACCATGGGTGTTGAGGGGTGTTGGTGGCTGCGTATTAACGCTGTTCGCGAACGGTTCGCCACAGGTGCAGTTTTTTGGGTTTTGCTTTAACGCAAACTCCCAAGAACTGAAGAGATCGTTGGAGGGCGCTGCATTGGATGCCGACGTTAAATGATCACAAGTGCACTTGAGGGGAATTTGATTGGACCATCGGCGTAATTTGATCTCTTTGTCGTGACTATCAGCAGCCGAAGCCGTCAGTGAGTTGTCTAGCGAGAACTTCTTAACCAACGGTAGTTGTTTCGCTTTATGGCCACCATCTCTTAGACAGTTGTGCTGCTTCAAACTTCTTCGCGGTCGTGGAGGCGAGGGGGTGGCAGGTGGCGATATATTCACAGAGGTAGATATGGCATCCAGCGAGTTGGATTTCTGTATTGGCACGCCAGCAGCTTTGGATCGCGTTTTGGCAACTATTCGCGAATACAGTTCTTCACTGTCGAGCGGTATAAGATTGGATTTTATAACACCAGTCTGCTCCTTGATACTCTCTGATGTTGCTGCAACGTTCTTGGTGTCACTTTTTGTTTCGCCAGCTCCTTTCAGCATGTGCGATAGTCTTCTCATTTTATTAGGTTTAGATGCTTTCGAGATGTTCTTGCATTCCGTCGGCACTTTACCCGCTCCTCCACAGCTTGTACTCTCTTCGCTGCCATCGGCATGCTGTTGCTTGGCACTCGACTCATCAGCTCTATGAGGCTCGTCGATTTTACTCACGACAAATCGATTCTTAACATGGCCTTTTAGTTGCTTAACACCGTTTACCGCTGCCGTCACCGTTGTCGTAGCTGTGGCCATTGCCACCGCCATTGCGGTTTCATTGTTGGCATCCAATTTCTCCCCTTGTAGGATGTCATAGATGGTACCATATTTGCGCGGCACATTACCATTGGATGTTCCTGTGCCATTCTCTTTGGCATCAGCGGCATTAGCATCGTTGTTTGGCGTTGAGGATGCTGCCGCAGTGTGCTGCACTTGCTGCACGGTATCGTGCGGAGCGCTCTGTTGTTCGTGTTGCCGTTGAATAATGTCATAAATCATGCCGGACTTCTTCAGCTTCTCCAGATCTTGTCGCTGATGCTTATTCGCAAAGCCGGATGTTTCCTTTTCTAAGATTGCAGCTAGACTTTTGCGCTGGAACGGTTTGCCGCCACAGCTGGCGGTGGTGGTGTTGGAGCATAGCGACGTTTGCGATGTCTTGCGGTGCAGAATCTCGTAGATGGTGCCGTATGTCATGTACTTGTCGTAGCGCTGATAGGTGAGATTGTAGATGTCATTCTTGCGCTGGATTATGTCGTAGATGGTGCCGTACACCAACTTGTCGTAGATTTTGAAGTTGTGCTTGTAACTGCTGGTGCTGGTGGCGTCTGGCAGTTGGCTGCTCGCTTGCAGCTTCAACTGGTTCTTGCTGCTGCTGCTGCTGCTGCTGTCGGCCGGTATAGAGTCGTTGGGTTTCGTCGCAGTTTCGCTGGCATCTTTAACGCTGGAGTTGCGTCGCATCAGCAGGAACGACGCATAACTTTTGCGATGCTTGGAGTTCTGGCGTTTAAAGGGGGTGGTCGGGTCGCTGGACTGTTTGTCGCTGCCAGTGGACTCGCATTCTCTCACCAGCCGCTTAAACTCCTCGTACGACTTGCGACGCATGTGAGCCTTTTCTTTTTCATTCGCCATGAGTTGACGATCGAGAATCTTCGATAGAAAATCCGAGTTTTTACGTAAAATCTCTGTAGTTGCGGGGGTATCTGTGGTGGTGGTGGTGTTGGCGGCGTTGTTATTACTTGCGGTTGAGGTTGTGCAGTCGCCACTGCCACTGCCACTAACAGTGCCCGTGGTGCTAATGCTATTGCTGTTGCTATTGTTAGCTGTGCTCAATGCTAGACTGTCGTTGGTGTTAGCGGTGTTGTGGCTGCTATCATCGCCATCGTGTGTAGCAGTATCCATTTCATTTGTACCTGGTACGGCGTTGTTGCTCGCAAACCCGTTTGTGGCCAGAGCCGGTTTGCGGCCAACAGAGTCTGCTCTCAAATCGACAAGCGTTTCTTCAACTTGAGTTGATTCTAATGACTGTTTTGTCGCTGTCGCTGTTGGTGTTGTTGTTGCGGCTGATGTCGTTGATTTTGCACATTCTTGTTCTGAAATGGATTCTAAAGCCATTTCCGTTTGGCTTTTCGGAGGTGTCTGCAGTGATTCGCAGCAGCATAGAGCGTCTTTCTCAAAGAGCTTTCTATGGTCCTGATATGTTTTGCGTCGTACTTGGACTTTATTGCCATCAGTACCTGCATGACTGCAGTCCGGCGACGCTGACGACGGCTGCGACAATGCATCTGAACTGGCAAACATGGCTTTAAACTCCTCGTAAGACTTGCGACGATTGCGAGATTGCGTCAGGCATTCTTTGTAATTAAGACGGGCGATTTTCTCTCCACTCTGGCCAACCTCCAATCCCCTGCTGTCCTCCCTTACTGCGCTCAAGGCGCTGCTGGTTGGCGGTACAAGGCCAGCGAATAGAGTAGCTAATGACGGATGCAGCGGCATATTTTCCATTTTGTTTTGCATCTCTATGAAACCCGAGTCCATGGAGCTGATCGTACATGTGGAATCGAAGCTGGTCTTGCGGCTTGAGGCATTACTGCGCGCGGGCGGAGGTGATTTATTCGCAGGCTCCTCGGTCGCCTCAGCCAAATCGACATTGGGCTGCGAAAGTATATCCACTATTTGACTATTTGTAGTATCACAAGTGTTTGGCTGAGCACTGCGATCAATGCCGACAGTGTCAGCATCATCGTCTTCAAAACTAATCAAATCCTTAACTACTGGTAGGGAGTCCATTATGATATCACAGTTTATGTTTGGCTGGTTGGGGCTCTGGCTGAAATTCTCCATTTCGATGAGAACGGTATCTTGGAGCGAGCCCTTGGTGGCGCCCATTTTGCGTTGGCGCACCAGTGCACCAGTGGACGCACTGTTGCCCGGTGGGCAATCGGTGTTGCGCGACGTGTTCGGAAAGATCGCGTTCACGGCGTCTACCTCAACGGAATCGGGCTTAACTGACGCCGCGTTCAAATCCATCGTCATTTTGGGTTTTGCGTTGTTTTTATTAACCGTTGCATACAGTACGGGCGTTAGCGACGACAGCCGTTCATGTACTAACGGAATTGTCATTGCTTGTGTTGTATTACTGCAAGCGGCAGCACCATTAGCCGATGTGGTGGTGGTGGTGGATTTCGCTAAGCCACCACCAGCAGCAACATTGTTACCTCCACATCCATTAGTGCACGCGTAGCTGCGATTGTGAAAGATTTTAACACTTTGCATCGGTAATTTGTGACGATGATTGTGATGACGATTACGTGCAATAGTCGCGGCCGACATATTGCAGTGTTTGCGCTGATACCGACGCGTGTACTTGTTGGCAATGTTGAGTGTCGCATCGCCGCCCAGCTGTTGCGGTTCGTTGACTCTACAACTGCAATCGCCATCGTGAGTGGACGACGTTTGCTGTTGATGTCGCCGCAGTGCCTGTTCTCTTGAACAATGTGCCAAAAACGGCGTTCTCTCACACGACTTCAGCAGCCGCTGTAACATTAATTGCGATTGGGCCTTACGTTGCTGTGATAACGATGAAGCCTTGGCCGATGCTGCACTCGAGCAACGTCCGCCGCTCGGGTCGTTCATGCACTTGGCACAGCACAAAAACTCGTAGAGAACTTCTTCGTCGACGGTCGAGGGCGGCGGCGTGAATGTTGAGTATTTTGGCTCCAAATCGAAACTCATCTCCTCGGTGTGTAGCGGCGGCGGCGGCAAGCTGGTATTCATTTGTGCCGTAGTAGTGACCGGCATAAGAATATAGGTATTCTTTACGGGTCTACTGTTGTTAGCGGTTTCATTGTCGCACGCGTTCTCTTTGTCACTGTTATCCAGCGGCTTGGACTCGGCTGCGGTACCTGCCGCAGCCTTCAACGCCGTAGAGGCGTTGTTTTGAACCTTGTTGACAATCGAACTTTCGATGCTAATGCCACTGTCCAGCAGCATAAATGTACCATCCGATGGCAATATAAGACGACCTTCAGCGGCGGCATTTACCAACTCCCTAAGAGCCAACACCTGTTTCTCGGTCACATTGCCCTGCAGCTGAATGCCATGGAGGGCGAATGCCGTTGGTTTATTGTTCACTGAATTGGGATCGGTGCACCACACCACAGGCATGGTTGCCATAACGATGTCCAAATCGAGACTTCCAGTCTAAGTTTGTAGAAATTGAAGCAGATTTGCCGCAGACGGCGGCAAAATCATTTAGTAGTCTTTCGACGGATCCCTCTCATCCACAAAACGCCAGATTACAGTTTGTGGGATGGTGTTGCGCACGTGCTGTAAGTCAGGAGGGAAAGGGAGTAAGATAATTTAATAGTTCTATAGTTTTTAGTTTGAAAATATCTAAATGTTGTAGTCCACTGTTACCAATGTTGGGGTATTGCTTATTGCTGCTGTTGCTGATGTGGGAGAAGAGAGGTTGGAATTGCTTCAGCGTGTTGTTGTAATGTTGCAGCGTTTAGTATTTGGCTCAGATTTGATGAAACTATTTGGATAATAACACAGACACAAAAAAAATGTATAGGGATTTGTAATGCATCCTTTTCAAGCGCTGAATTTGAATTTATTGATGCACGTCAGGATTTCTCCTTTACTAAATAAAAAAGCCAGGAAAAGTTAGGGGTTTTTGTAAATATGTCAAAAACCTATCCTGATTGGGATGCAGAGATTTTACAATCGAGTTCAGCGACACCAAAAACGTAAAGTAGTCATGGTCTGACCTCAAACTCAGAACATAATTTTTGGATTGCTTCCTATGCTTGTGCACACATAAAAGTTGTGTTCTAAGCTCAAAATCAGACCATGACTACTTTATGTGTTTGGGGTGCTGAAACCGAATCTGAAATCTATTCATGCTTTCGTGTTCGAATATTGGTGTTTCTGAGGTTAAGAAAAAAACCTGATGTGGTGGAACAAATTCGACTTCAGTTTCGTATTTAGCGTATCCAAATATATAATACAACCTCGTGTTTAATCTATACCCCTACCAAAATCCTTTAATGCAGTCTGAATATTTGATAATGTTGTAATTCTCTTTGGTCTACTCGGTGATAACTGGAGTAAATATCGATCAAATCAACTAAAAATTGTGCAGTAATAAAATTTACTCAGAACTAGGTCTGTAATTTGCAATTGGTAAAAAAGTCATTTTAATACCATCCACCTAGTGTAATCGCAAATGGGTAAAATAGGATTCATTTGACTAAATCTATTACTTCGGGATTATAAGGTCTAATCCTATTTCTTTGCCTCGCATAATACAGAGTTTTTCAATTAGTGCGGGTCGATGTTGGCATCCAGAGGTGGCCATGTTGTTTGGCGCAGTCAGTTTAAACTTTTGTATATTGTTCAGTTACTGATGGCAAATTACTATGACAAGTTACACGAATGAGGCGTACCTGGAATGGTGTCAAGTTTGTCTAATGATAATAAGATCAGGATCTTTAAAAATTTTTGGTTATCATTAGACCTTAAAACCGCCAAAAAGTACTTTTGCGGGAACAACAATATGGAACTATGTAGATCAAGATTTTCACTTGACGGAAAGTAAGTTTTTGTAAAATTGTTTAACAAAAAACCGAATATTATTGTGACTTCTTTTAGCTTTGATAAAAGAACAAAACCAATCATGCCCAAAAACTTAGTTAAAGCAGATAACCCACAAACATGTAAGTTTTCCAAAGCTATCTATAAATAAAGTGTATAAAAATGGTCCATTATTGAACTTTTGCCGATTACGTTGTACAATTTTGATGGGCCACCTAGAAACTCCTCACCCACTAGGTAAATGGAAATCATTTGGAAACATTTTAGAGTTAGGAGAGTGAATTTCGTTAAGAATCCGTCACAAATCCGTTCGAAAAAAAGAGCCACTGTGCGGCCCCTAACGAACACGTAGCCTGTGATTCCCATAGATCATACCACATTGACAACGGTAGGTTGGTCAGCAATCAATGTGACATCGACAATGTTCTTCTGTCCATCTGCAACTTGCTATTTCTTGCACAGAGGTATTCAGTGCCCACTGATCATACGTTGACGGTTGGACGTGTATACGCGGCCAGCAATAAAAATGTCCGCAAATATCAAAGCAACCAGCGGTGCATTCATCATACACGAATTCCATACCTAAGTTAGAGTACAATGAAACACAACATCGATCGAAAACCAAGTCAAAGGTAACCTTGATTTTAACGGAAATTCAAATTGCGTTGCTATCATTTAAATCGCCACCCAACGTGTTACTTTTTCTAATCATGCAAGCTTAGCAACCCCGCTCAATCGCAGAGACCATAGCGCCAACGGAGTAGGAGGAGCGGAGGTATTCGTAAAGCAAGACGATGTTGCAGAGTGCGCGATCGCGATCGAACATGCCTGAGGAACATGAAATTATTCAAAATGATATTCAAATTGTCAGCGATAAAGCCATCATAAAAACATTGTAAAATGACCCACAGAAGTACGCACTAATATTACAAATACTACTTGAGAAGTCTAGCATATAGCAGCAATCGATCTAAAGATCCGATGGCTATAGTACTGGTACCACCACCACGTAAGTGTGTGGGTTACTAGAAGAGAGAGAGGGGAGATTCCAGGGCCCAAGTAATGAATGGTGGGTCTGGCGTTCCAATTGTGTGCTGGCGTTGTTGTTGTTGCAGCACCAACATATTTGCGTTATTTTGCAAACCAAACAATTGAAGACAAAGGCAAGAAAAAAAAAAAAAACAAAAAACAACGCGCAAATACATTGCGTTATCACCGTCGACACAGTCGACGTTTCGTATGCAAAGTCGATTCCATTCATTAAACACATCATTGTTGTTGTTGTTTCTCATTTGATTTCCATCAGGCATGTAAGGGGTAGGTGGGTGGGCGGTCTGTTGTTATCTTTTGGAAACAAAAACAAAAATAGTTCATAGTTTACCCCTGGTTGATTCGTACGAATTGAACGTACTACACACAATATTCAAACGACGAAACGATATTAAGAATTAAGGTCCAAACCAAAACGTACTAGTGTTAAATACACTCTTAAACCTATGTCGGTCTTGACACAGGGTCAAGACCTGTTTATTAGTTCTTTTTTAAACATCTTCCCTAAATTCTCACAGCTATCGGGTCGGACTGTATATGAAATTTATACAAAAGATCTAAGAAATCACGGACGATGCATATTCTGTATGAACGATTTGAGATTATGATTATCTCTTGCATCGGTGCTCGTGTGATTTGACTCCGCACGACTTATTCTTGAGGGGTTTCCTAAAGTCAACTTAACCTAGACCACTAAGAACACTTGGATCTTTGTCAATATGTGGCGTACTTATGAATAATGTGATGTTCCACAAATAATGGCATACATAACCTTTTAATAAAAAAAAAAACTTATTTATTTAATATCTCGATCACATTTTGTTTGATTCCATTGCAATATTGACCCGCCCTTATTGAAAACACTTTACAGTTTACAGCAGACATCTGCAAACTTAGTCATTTTTGATATTTACTGTACACACAAAGATATTTCTGTGTCGGTCACACAGCAGGCCTTAACTGTACGATCGTTGATACACATTATTATTTTCAATCAATCAAGAGGGCACAGTGTTGCTGCTACACACCGTCTCGAGAGACACTTTGGTTGCTGTTGCGGTGATACCGACACAGTATGTGTAACAAGTGTACAGCAGGATCTAAAATGGCTATTTGTTCAAACACAACAACAAAACACACATAAAGAGGAGAGTTACCGAGTAGGAAGTATCGGCATACACGACTCTGTCGTCAACACTGTCCTCAAGAAAAAATGTGAAAAATGTATTTGTTAAAACACTCGGTTGACTACAAGCTGACCGATAAAATACTAACGTTGTCGTGCATCAAACACAAAAAATTCAATGTAACGGGACAGTAACGATATGAAATTGAAGAGAGGTAACAGGACGTAAAAAATGTTCAGTTTATTATAAACAGCAGTGCGCGAAGGTTTATGTATCTTATGTTGTCAATAAAACTACTTCAATGTGTGATTTAAACTCATTAAGCTCTGGTAACGACAATTTGACCGACATTGTCGCTCATCAGGTCGTGCATGACAAAGCGGACACTTGAATGAAAATTTCTTCGACGATTTGTATGGACGGTCCCCTACGTGTCATTAACGATTTACTATGGTCATGCACCTATTCTTGAGGATGTCTTGCAGACACTTCCTACCGGGTGATTGCTAAACTACAAACACTGAGAGCGGTAATACACTTTGTGTTGTGTGTTTACTCCCATCATATATTTGCAATCGCTGCTCGCACACTGTGCGATAAAAACAATGAAGTTTTCATTCATGTGTCACAGACACAGTTGTTAACGATATACTGTGTGTGTGGTAGGCACACTGTGTCAGAAAAGCACTTCACCACGATATACTGTGTGTGTTACACACCATCTGAATGTTGAGTTAAACACACACACACACACACCCACACAGCACAATCTTCGTTGATGTGTCAGAGACATAGTTGTGCACGATATACTGTGTGATGGAAGTGTGTACTTATTGTGGCGGTGTAGCGCTACTGTTCTCTGGTTTGCAGAAATTTTGCGCTTTTTTACATCATCAATATTTTTTGAATAATGAAAATAAACGATTTTGATTAAATTTTTATGTAAATCCGTGGATGGGTGCGTCGAACGGTGTTAAAGCATAAGAATATAGTCATTTCTAAATATTTTTTATAAAGTCTGAGATTTTGTGCCGAAACAACTTTTGGGCTGTTTCGTATATTTTCAAATTTTTCTGTAAAGGTTTGCTCGAAATTTTGTGTTGATCTGAAACGAATTTCGCCTTAAGATAGCTTAGGTCTAACTCGTCTCCTTTAATGCATTACACTTTTTTTCTAGTATCAAATAATATACATATATCCTTATCCATATGGGTGGGGGTTTACAAATACGAATATTTTGTTTATATAGAAAAAATGTAGCTTTCTTTTATTTGGCACAGCTGCGGTTTACAGTTTTTTTAAAGTATGATTCATTTAGAGGCTGTTTTTTATTTGTTGTTTTTTTTACAGATCACGAGTGCTAGGAGTCGAGTTGATGTCTAAGTTTTCTTTATTACTGTTTGTCAATACGTCATGAAAAGATTCTCACCGCTACCACGTCTCCAAATTAACTTTATTGTGTGCCTTACACTTTTTCTAAAGTGTGATTCATTTAGAGGCTGTTTTTTGAAATTGTTATTTTTATACAAATTTATCGTAACTTGTGTCAAGCTATCATCTTATTTTTATTAAATATTGTATGACATTTCGCCATGAAAGAACTGCCAACGCAACAACGTCTCTAAACTAATAAGTTGTATTACGAAATACATGTTCTATGAAAAATGTTTTTGAGCCGAATTTTGTTCAATGACGATGTATGTGTCTGGGTGAAATGGATACTTCAATTATCAAATTGGCGCTTTTAGCCAAAGAAAATCTCGAATAAACGTTACATTCACAAACTGGCACGTTTGATGTGGTTTAAGGGAATAAAATAATCTGTCCTTATTTCTATAAAAATGTGACCAGGACAGAACATAAACGTCCATGAAGAGTGTTACCGCACCATGAAAATTAGATTTTTGTAGCCTAATATTGAAGCCCGTGATAACTACGACACACTACTTAAATGAGATACAGTCGAACTTCTCTATAACGAAGTCACTGGGGATCGTTGATTTCTATGTTAAAGGGAAATTTGTTATAGAGAGGTAAAAATATGTGAAAAAAGTCAGGGAAACTGCTGTGTTTTTTTAAAAAAATTATTCGTTATAGAGAGAAATTCGCTATAGAGAAGTACGTTATAAAGAAGTTTGACTGTATTATTAAAGTGAACATCTCATTGGGCATTTCGGACTGACCGCCTAGATTGTGTGATGTCACAGCTATGTATTTTTGCTCTGTGGGGTTATTTAAAGTCAAAACTTTTCTTTGATTTCAATTCATGGTTTGGAGTTCAATATTACTCGCGAGGTACCGTTGTCAATGCTAGAAAGAGTAATTGAAAGGTGGACCTTAAGTAAAGACCACCTATGGCGTATTTGCGGCCATCATTTTAATGAATTTGTCTTTTACAAATTAAATGCCAAAGATTATTCTTTCGGGTCATAATAAATATTTCTACATCTATTTATATTTTAAGCGTTTTATTTAGAATTTAAAAATAAACTTCTTAATGAATCATCCTATACATAATAATAAACAGATATTTTTTAGCATGGGAACATTTTGATTTTATATTTTTTTGGTTGATTTACTTAAGTGTACATTCGCCGACATACAATATATTAATTTATTAAACTTTTAACGATTTGGCAACTAATTTATCTGGTCATCACCGACTGCTGCCTGCCAAAAGGCGCAGTTGTTAGATGTCGCTCAAGCTTATAGCTCCAGTGCTGTTAAATCCGAGCAGCACAACTTTTGGCAAATTCATCTCTGTCAACTCTGTTTCAAATTTTTGCACATGCCCGCCCACCCACATCATAAACATTACAAAGCATCAACGGGGGAAAAGTCCGTCCGTCCGTCCGTCCGTTCGTTTGCTGTAAGTATAGCGGCCAACGAAGACAACAACTATCCATACAAATGATCATCGTTGTCATTCATTGAATTTGGTTATTGGAAATTATCATTATTACAACACAAAATCGTCAACACTTAGCACCAGTCGGTCAGTCAGTCAGTCAGTTGAGTGTGAGCAGCCGTAGGTGAGTGTAAGTGTGTGTGCTTGTGTGGGGAACAAATGAATGAATGAATGAATGAGTGAGTAAGTGAGCAAACGAGCGGGGCATGAATGAATTGTCTCAGTGAAACAGCAAGTAAATGCTCGTTCGGGCAACAGGTGGTGGTTGTAGTGGCGGTGGCTGCCCGCCCGCCCGCCTTTTCATGTAAAGGTGCCTGATAAGTGTGATAAATATTGAGTTGGCGATAACAATACTTATGGGGCGTCAATTGATGGCAAATCGTAAATTAATAAACAAATTGTCATAACATCGTACTCTGATAAGCGATTTATGTGCGGTTACTACTCCCACACAAGATTGACAAGTAATTGGGTGTGTGTGTGTGTGTGTGTAACTTTCTTTGGTGCCTTAGTAGAGAAGAGTTCAATGTCAAGAGCATCATCTTATCAGACTGTCAAAAGTATGTCAAATGTTGATCCACATAAAGTGACTAATGGTTGGCCACACATCCTCTTCAAGTTATCTCGTGAATAAAATGACAACAAATGATGGCCGTTCCACTGAAATCTGAGTCATTTTCAAAAATTGAAGAGAGTATAATTTGAGGATAGGGGGATATATAGCCTAAGCGATATTAAGAGGTCCAAGTTTTGTCCGACGGTCCCCCCAGCAACACACATTGCCCTGTATTTAATGCTGAATTTTGACTAACTTGTTGTTGTTGTTTCCACAAGTATACAAAAATGTGTCAAGTTGTGAAAAGAATTAGTAATTCTAAAACTTAAACAATAAAAAAAAAACAAAAATCAGTCATGGTTAATGATGTTAATGAGCGAGCGAGCCAAAAGGTTCGAACTAAGCTGCTCATGGCGGCTGCTGTTGAGCATCACAGAGAAAACGTAAACCGTCGTCACACTGACGGACCAACACAAGACAAATGTCAATGCCAGCCATACATACATATGTAGGTTGGCATAGAGAGCTTACATTCTGCCAACACTAGTACCCACAAACTCACCACAGAAGAAAAAAAAGTGAAAATGCTTATGGTGTTGGCCTTAGTTAAGAACTATAGATACTATTTAGCGAATCAATACTAACAACCATTCGGGAGATATTGCCTCACGGGTGTACTGGCCTGGCCAATGACTGACTGTTCATGGTGGCATAAATACTTACATACATACATAAATACATATGTAGTACATGCACACCTTACGTGTGTTTGTGTGTGGAAATGTGGTGTTTGCCTTTCTGTATCTCACTATTGTTTACTATTTATCATTAGTTTGAGAAGAAAACCTGATTAGAAGCCCAGCTGTAGGTAACCAAAAGACGAACGCAACGCAACAAAAACCCCACCAGAGATACTGCCGAGAAGCTTGGAAAACAATATCACATAAACAATGAGTGTGCCTACACAAGCCACACACGCTTATGTACATACACACATATATAGATTGGCAATGTTAACAGAGGTATTCGTCATATAAAGTTTATCGCCAGATGACGACGACAGTTTACAGTGTTCTGTGCTCCACATACGAGTAATACGAGGGCTGCTATATATATTTCTGGCCTAATAATGAAAATGCGAATATTTATCATCAAAAATTGTTTTATTGTTTTTCAAAGTATTCTCCAGCCTGATTTATACACTTTTGCATGCGCTCAAACCAATTGTCGAAGCACTTTTTCCACTCCGATTGAGACACCTCCAAAACATGGTTTTTGAACGCTTCAACAGCATCTTCTGGGCACGAAAATCGTTGACCACGCATTTTTTTCTTGATGTGCGGGAATAAAAAGAAGTCATTGGGTGCCAAGTCAGGGCTGTACGGCGGATGACCCATCAATTCGACGTTTTGGCCGGTCAAAAAGGCGCTGGTTTGAGCCGATGTGTGAGAGCTCGCGTTGTCATGGTGAAGAATGATTCGTCTTCTCTTGTTTGTTTTTCGAATTTCTCCGAAGACTTCAGGCAAACAAATTGTGGTGTACCACTCAGAATTGACCGTCCTTCGTTGCTCAAGCGGAACAGTCGCCACATGACCAGTTTTGCCGAAGAAACAGGCGACCATTTGCTTCGAAGTGCTTCTTCCACGAACAACTTTCGTTGGATTTGGCTCGTCTTCGAAGACCCACACGGTCGATTGTTGTTTTGTTTCGGGCTCATACGCATAGATCCAAGATTCGTCACCTGTGACGATCTTATGAACATCTTTTGAAGCACCGCGATCGTATTTTTTCAACATTTCTTTGCACCAATCGACACGAGCCTTTTTTTGAGCGATTGTCAAATTGTGCGGGATCCAACGACAACAAACCTTTTTTACGGTCTGGTGTTTATTTAATATCGAATGTATGCTGGTGGAGAAATGCCCAAGGATGCCTCTATCTCCCGGTATGTCACATGACGATCTTGCATTATTAGTTCACGCACAGCATCAATGTTCTCTGGCACAACGGACGTTTTTGGACGACCTTCACGGAATTCGTCGTTGAGCGAACTGCGACCACGATTAAATTCGTTATACCAGTTTTTCACGGTGCTATATGATGGTGCTTGATCACCATACAAAAACTTAAGTTCATCGATGCACTCTTGTCTGGATAATCCACGTCGAAAGTTGTGAAAAATGATCGCACGAAAATGCTCACGTGTCAATTCCATTTTTTTAACGGAATTGAATTGTTCAAAGCTATGTAAGTTTAACAATTCACGATTAAATGACAACACGTTCTGAGTGATGTTATGCTAAAAAATGTCAACCTTTCCAATGGAAATATCAGATTGCACCTGGCAACACTTATTGTTGCCTAGGCCAGAAATATATATAGCAGCCCTCGTACAACAAATTTCGACATACAAAATATTAAATTTTCTTTATATGAAATAATATTGAATTTAGGCTGCCCTTGTTCTAAAATGTATAGCTAAGCTAAGAAGTCGAAAAGTGTTGCCAAATGTCAAGGCTTAAATTTCAAATGTGATGTCAAGGATATCGTGATGGTTTAGATATACATACATTATTACTTATGGAAATGATGTCGTATAAGATACATTATATAATGCAGTTATCTGCATCACATACAGAAATATATTGTAGGTAATATTGCCAAATTTGGTTTTGCTAATTTTTGTGGTATGGTGGAACAAAAAAATGAAAATACATATACAAATCTCTATAGAACTCTCGTATTTGTGTGTTGCAATGTTTGTAATTATTTTATTTTTTTTTTTAACACATCACAACACTTTGATGTTGGGACTCATTTCTGAGAATTGCAAGTGAAAGTAGCTCCAAAAATAAGAACTTCTGCATTATTCGTTTTGTCAAGTTGGCTGCATTAATAATTTAATGGCTATACGACTTTTTTTGCTCAAGGTGGATTTGTAGCTGTTTTTGTATATTTTAACACGGTTATATCCCGGTATTCAATACGGAATATCTCTTTTGTGTTGTATATATATATTATATATATATAAGTTGTATATATTGAATAGGTACCATAAATTGTACATTTTGTTACAATAAATTGTACTTTTTCGTACCCCAAATTGCACATTTTGCTTTTTTTTACATTTTGGTACCATAAATTGTAGTTTTTGGTACCATAAACGTACTTTTTGTTACCATAAATTGTACTTTTTATTACCATAAAAAGTGCTTAGATATTGAATAGGTACCATAAATTTCACTTTTTATTACAATAAACTGTACTTTTTGGTATCATTAATTGTAGTTTTTGGTGCTATAAATTGAATTTTTTTGTACAATAATTTTTACTTTTTGGTACCACTAAATGTAGTTTTTGATACCATAAATAGTACCATTTGTTTCCATAAATTGTACTAGTTGGTACAATAAAAGTACTTTTTATTACAATAAATTAAAACTATCTTTATTTGTAATCCAGTTATTGAGCAAAAAAGGTGAAAAATGGTAAAAAGAAGGGAATTTTGACATTCTTTTCCCCAATTCACTTTGCTTCTTAAAAAAATCCCTTTATCTTGAAAAAGGATCAGCTAGGATTTTGATTCAAGTGGATTTTTAATGTATAATTGACTCCCAACAAATCCCCACTTTCATAGCACCAAAAAAAGTACTTTTGTGGTATCTATCTATGTGGTATGTATCTATCCAGCCCAAACCGCTAAAGCTAGAATCGTGAATGTAGGTTCCTTTTATGACGTAGGCGCGCACTAAGGGATTTTTGGAAATTCGGACAGCAAGGGTGTAAAAAAGCCGTGGTACCGTTTTATAGAGCTCAAAATGGCTGTATCTCATCAATCATTATAGGTACGAAGTCGTGATTTGATGCATACATTGGTCGTACGGAAAAGATTACTTTTTTTTGTGAAAAGTGAGCGGTGTTACGCCCTTTCTAAAAAAAATTGTTATGTAACAAATTGCAATGAAATTCTCACTATATGGTACTATCCGTAGGGTCTCTATCATAGGCTACATGAAAACATAATTAGACAAAGGGGCGTGACACCGCCCACAATTCGAATTTGATATATCTCACGGGTCATTAGCGGTATGAAGATGAGATTTTCTACATATGTTACTGGTACAAGAACTATTATGTCTTGCTGGGATATGGGCGGTGTAACGCCCCTTTTTTAAAAAAAAGGGTTTTAATGGCCAAATAAATGGACCGATTGCAGTGTGTGGTATTGTCTGTAGGGCCGCTATCATAGGCTTCATGGACACATAATTAAATAAAGCGGCGTGACACCGCCAACACAAACCAAAGTTTTAATCGGTATATATCTCGTTTCATAATATCTATTCATATAAGATTTTCTACATATGTTATGTGGTACATGGATGATGAATTCTCTCTGGAAAATTGGCTTGGCCAAGCCCCTTTCGAATCTTCATCTTTAGGTCCGTCATATTAATAGACCGACTGTTATAAAATTTTCATACATATTTTTGTCTGATGATACGGCTGTAGATTGGATGATAAAATTTGGGGTGATTGTTCCCCTTTTTCGAACTGCGGACCACAGAGGTAGCGGGCGCCTACTCCAAACGACTAACTCAACTGCTTCGGAATGCTCCAACCCCTGATAATATAACCTCGCAGTGGCAATATATAGCCGACTCCATAGAACGCCTGCGAGAAGCGTATTTGGGTACGCAAAGCTGTCTCAAGAAGATGCCTGGTACGATGATGAATGTCGCAATGCCACAAGAGAGACGGATGCTGCATACAGGGCGAAACTGTTCGTCAACGGCACAGGGAGTAAAAACGAGAGACAACTCGTCTTTTTAGACGGAAAAAGAAGGTGCTGAAGAAGAGGCAGGATGAGTGCACAGTGTTGCTCCGAAGTAGAGGAAAAGCCCAAAAATTCTGCAAGAGAGTTAAGGCGAGAATGCGTGAAACTGGGTTGCCCTCCAGCAAGAGCAGCGATGGTCAGCTAGTGACGGACCCGGATAACGTTCTGAAGATATGGAGAGATCATTTCAGAAATTTACTGTATACGGACACCACTCCAGAAGATCCCGCTTCAATCCATGATGATGGTATTTACTGTCCACATCCGAGCCAGAGCGAGATACGTGTGGCAATCTTGTTTAAGGCTGGCGGGATGGAGCTGATTAGGAGCATGCATCAGCTTATGAAGAACATTTGGCTAAAGGAAAGCATGTCCGGGTATTGAAGTCTCAGTCTGTTATGTCTCATATACAAGAAAGGAGATCGTAGTGAATGTAAGAACTACCGTAGAATAATCCTTTTACCAATTGCGTACAAGGTCCTTTCAAGCATATTGTGTGAACGTCTAATGTCAATTGTAGAAAAAACAAATTGGACGATATCAGTGCGGCTTTAGACCTGGTAAATCTACGACGGCTCAAATATTCAACTTACGACAAATCATGGAAAAAACTCTTGAAAAGCAGATCGACACCTACCAGCTCTATGTCGACTACAGGAATTCGATAAGGAATAGGATATATGAGGCCATATCTGAGTTTGGTATTCCTGCAAAGCTGGTTCAACTTTGCAGATGTACCTTGGAAAACACAAAATCCTCGGTTAAGATTGGTAAAGATCAGTCTGAACCATTCAACGCGGAAAGCGGTCTCAGGCAGGGCGATAGCCTGTCCTGTACACTATTTAATATAGTTATGGAGAAAGTGATGAGAAAGGCTGGTGTCAACATGTCTGGCACCATATTCCACAAGAGCCACATGCCACTATCCTATGCCGATGATATAGACATCATTGTCCGAAATCTGCGTGATGTTACTGCAGTTTTCTCATCAGTAGAAAAGGAGTCAGCAAAAATAATGATTTCGACAAACAAAGAGTCCTGTCGATGGTGATGCACCGTGAACGTTGACAATTATAATAGTGCTAGCCAATAGATGTTTCTACAGACTTCGGCAGCACTTTAGTAACACATAAGGTGGTGTTACTCGGAATACTAAGAAACAGCTATACCAGGTGCTAATCTTACCCGTTCTGTTTTATGCTGCCGAATCATGGGTGCTTTCGACAACGGACATACAAAATCTGGGAGTATTCGAGAGAAAAGTACTCCGAAAAATACATGGACCTATATGTGTCGACGGCGAGTTTCGCCATCGGATGAACCATGAGCTTTACCACGACATCGAAGTAGGTAAAAGAGTCAGAATCCAACGACTTCGATTGCTGGGACTTGTTGTCAGATTGGATGTTAATGCTCCAGCGAGAAAGGTGTTTGAAGGCGAACCTGAAGGACGGCGCAGAGCAGGGAGACCCAAACTCCGTTGGAAGGACCAAGTGGTTGGCGACCATCTGTAGAACAAACTGGAGAACACACGCAGAACACCGAAGCGTGTGGAATTCTTTGAAACTTTAGGCCTTAAATTTATGAATCACGTTCGTAAGTTGTAATGGGCCACTTAAGTGAGTATGTAAGTAAGTTTACCTTTTTCGACTAAACGTCAGCTAAGAAGATGTTTTTGTAAATTCGTATTTTTATGGGTTAAAATGACCAAAAAGTACCATCAACCAGACCAATCGGCTAAAGCGATAATCACGAAAACTTAAATGGTCATGCTCACTATAAAATTAGTTAAAAGTTTTTTTTCAAAATTCGCATTTTCTTAGGTTAAAGAGAGAATTAGGAAATTTTTCGAAATTCGTGCTTAGGAGTAAAAATACCATTACTATCGCCTAGACCAAACGCCTAGACGAATAGTCACGAAAATTTATATAAAATGGAGGGGATCGTTCGCCTTATGATGTAGTAGCGCGTTTAAAAAGGTTTTCTTCAAAATTCGTACTTTTAGGGATAAAAAGAGAAAAAAAGAAAGCTATAGTTACCATGTTAACATTATAGAGATTTTGTACGATAAGAACAAATTTTTTCCAAATTTAAAACTTTTTATGCAAAAATAATGCAATTGCAAAAATTATATGTTCTATTTACAAATTTCACCTGTTTAGTGTGAAATGATCCATACATTAATATGTATTCACGTATGTACGTATATGAACAAGTATCGATATCACACCACCACAGTAATCGAAACTTTAAATCGTAAATCGATCTCGTTTGACAATTTCAAAGAATACAACAGACAGCAGCTGTTTCATTGTTACAATACCAAACAATGCCACTGATTGAAAGCAGTTGGTTGTTATTATAAGCTGACGACGCAGGAGTTTTCAGCCGCTGCAGATTCTGAAAGCTTCTGGGAAACCAGTTGTGCTGGTATTATTTTCTGGTAATTGCTCTACGACATTTCAATAACAGAAGAAACCAATACTGGTCATTGTTAAAAAAAGACAAAAACAACAAAATATTGCTGCTATACTTATTTACGTTTCTTTTATTTCATATCAGTTTGTTTGATTGTAGTTTTGTTTTCTTTCTTTTATTACGATTTCATATCATTGTCATATTTTTTCCATATTCATATTTAAACTTGAACGAAACAGATGTTAGGTGACGAGTATAACCGACGACGACGACAACTACATATGGATCGCGATCGCTGATATGCAGCACTATGCATACGACGTTCGCGTGCTTAGTTTTGTATTTCATAGTTAAGAAAATCAAAACAACACCATAATCTAAATTCTGACAAAATTAATATTATTGGCTATCTTAATTGCTTTCCAATGACGGTTTAAAATTTTAAATTTGTTTATTTAATTAACAAAGCAGAGCAAAGTCACTGTTTGATTGTTAGTCTAGTCTACGAAAGCGAAAAAACAAACATGCTAATCAAATCAACCATAGAAAATGTATCAAAAATCAAATGTTAAATAAAACACGAAATTTGTATCAAAAATCAATTTACTACAATTGATCTCTATATATGTATATAAAATACTGCAATTTTTGACAACTACTTGACAAAACGGATGATGCAGAAGTTCTTATTTTTGGGTCAACTTTCATGTGCAGTTCTCAGAATTGAGTGCCAAAACCATGTGTTGCTTCTATAATATGGCCTGAATGATTCGTTTACGGACAAAAATAAAAAAAAAAATTGTTAAAACCCTAATTCTCAAAACAATGGAATTTTACGGAAAATAACTTATTTTTACACCGATAGAGGGCGCCAGCCCAGAAACATTTGAATTTGCTGGTTCTACATAACTGAGTGAAATGGTTGGCCAGTTTTCGATTTAATAATTTTAATGGTTAACTTGCTTCTCGTTCTGTTCGACTAATCACTAAAAAAGTTGATGAAATCATGAACAATTTTAGGAAAGACCGGCACATAAGCAGCTTGGACACTGCCTGGGAACTTGATATTTATCACCAAACAGTTATCGACAATTTGGAGAAAGCTGGATACAAAAAAAAGCTAGATGTTTGGGTGCCACATAAAAATTTTAAAAAAGTGAACAATTTCCGAAAAAAGTGAACGAATTTCCATTTGCGATTCACTACTGAAACCACACGAAATCGAAGCGAATGGTTACGGGCGATGAAAAGTGGATCACGTTAGACAATAATAAGAGAAAAAGGTCATGGACATGGCAGCTTCGCAGATGGTGGCAAAGATAGGATTGATCCTATAAAAGGTAATGCTGATTGTTTGGTGGGTTTGGAAGGGAAACTTGAATTCCATTTCCATAGAGGCCGACAAAACGCAATTGGATCAGTTTTATCCCTCAAAAAGTTCCAAAGGTTCTACAAAAATAGAATAAAGGCTTTACCCAAAAAAAAAAAATTGTAGAAGATTATCGATCAAAACGGCACATATGGGGAATTTCATGGCAAGTTACCCAACTTATGAAACGATGAAAAGTGGATCACGTTAGACAATAATATGAGAAAAAAAGTCATGGACGAAGCAAGGTGCAGCTTTTGCTTCGACGCTATAAAAGGTAATGCTGTGTTTGGTGTTTGTTTGGAAGGGAAACTTGAATTCCATACAGGCCAACAAAACGCAATTGGATAATTTTTTTCCTTTGAAAAAGTTCCAAAAGTTCTACAAAGATTGAATAATGGCTTTACCCAAAAAAAAATTGTAAAAGATTACACAAGGGAACAAAATTGAACTTTTTGAGTGTTGTTTGGAATTCGATAGCTGTTTTTTACTAATTTGGGGTCGCTAATTTCAAATCTAATCTCCATTTTTCTCCATCAGCTCGAATTTTTAAGTTACAGGTACTAATCGTATTTTCGACTTTTTTCCAAAAAATTATAGTTCAAAAAATCATAATTTGTTTTTTCACAAGCCGGATTTTAAAATTTTTTTTTTTTTAAAGATATCGTTGTTACCTTTGAAAAAAATCAAATTTTTTAATATTACAAAAAAAAATGACTGAGTAAGGGCTGTTTTATTCAAAAAAAAAAAATACACAAAAAATTACACATTTTAATTTTCTTCACGCGGTTGGGGCAAATTTTTCTTTTTATTAGCTTTATTGAATATCATATTAAAGTAGCTTTCTAAAACATGTATGTACATAATAATCGATTGAAAATTGAATGAGTTATGCTAAGTTCGGTGATAACAGATTTTTCGCAATTTTTTGTTTCTACCCAAAAAAAATTAAAATTTTGTATTTTTAAAAATCATGACAAATTTGCAAATTTATTTATAGTTTAAATTATAGTTTTGCCTCCTATTACAATATTAATTAAAGGACCAAATTTAATTAATCGGCAGGTTTCAATTTGGAAGTTAAGGAAGAAATATTAATTTTCCAAAAATAGGTAATTTTGTATGGGAGGTACCAGAAGGGGTGATCCGATATAGTGCAAATTCATTCCTGATTTATATTTTCATAACCGTAAAACTTCCACATAGTTTGACTGAATTCAGTGTACTTACAAAAAAGATATGTATGTAAGACTATTGGGGTGAGTTCGGTCATTTGTATGGGAGGTACCAGAACGGGTATGGCAACGCTTTCGGTTTTTCTAGGGTTTGTCTAGTTTTGCAAGGTAAATAAACTGACCAAATTTCAATATCCTCCGGTAGTCTGTTTGGCAGCTATCGAAAATATATTAATTATCCAAAAATAGGTAATTTTGTATGGGAGGTACCAGAAGCGGTGGGGCTATTCCGCCCATTTACAATCCCATAAGTTCGTTTCGAAAAATATTAATACTGATAAATTTTCATAACGATCCGTTAAGGTTTGCTCGAGTTACACTTTCACAAACATATTAATAAATGTTATTTCTGTATGGAAATCGTGATTTTTGTAAATTTAGTTATCTCAGTAAATTGTTGACAAAATCAAAAGTTGTGCAGATATTTTAATGAAATAAAGCTCATTTGATTCACACTATATTTAACTAAATGTTTTAAGACAAACACTGTAATTTGTGTTGCATTAATTTTTTTTATGAATTTTTAATAAACAAAAATTTTTTTTTTGTTGTAAATTTTTTGTTTTATATTTTAAAACTACAACGATGTCTCTGAAACTGCTAAGCCAAATTAAAAACAATGTAGGCACGGATTAAAGATAATTTTGTTGACGAGTTTAAGTTTTTGTTTGTAATTGAATATGGTGAACCGTTTTCAAGTTATTCAAATATTTGTAGTGGAAGTGCCTTAGTTATGGACATAACGGTATATCGCGAAAAGTCGAGCTGATACAAAAAAACCAAGTGCAGATTTGGATTCAGCGTCCCAAATTACCTTTAAAACAATATTCAGTTCTTAAACAACAAATACCTTGTTCCCTTGTGTTATCGATCAAAACGGCACATATGGGGGATGTCATGGCAAGTTAACCACCTTTTGAAACCGATCGGGATGATCGAGATGAAATTTGCACCAAGGTTAGTAGAATTGTATAGTAGATTTGACACAATTATTCAACAAGATCTGTTAAGAACTCTCTGAGTTAAAGGGTGTCAAAATTTGACATATTGGCTTACCAGGTGTTTTTTTCATTCATGTTACTTTTTAGCTATTCTTTCTAGCAAAATGTATCAGTTTAGAGACTTATATCCCCAAGCTTTCGAAAAAAATATTTAAAAAATGTTGACTATTTTTTTTTTTAATAAAAACAAAAACTTTTTTAATTTTTTTTTAAATTTGCACCCATTTTTTTGTTTTGCCCAAAAGAAAGTTTATTTCTATTCCTTTAAGAGCTATTTGGTTACTATGTGGGATCCTATTGAACCAAACTTGGTGCAAATTTCATCCCAATCGGAGGACATCGGTTTCAAAAGTTGGGAACCTTGACATGAAATCCTACATATAATAAAATATGCTTAATTTTTGATCAAATTTTTTATCGAACTTATTTAGATCCTCTTTTTGTCCACTCCTTGTATAGGGACAGTTTACTGTGCGACATCTTTTTGTTAAATTCAACAGTTGTGGGATAGCCGGTAGAGTTCATTAGAAAAATAAAAAACAAAACATTCTCTCAACAAATTTTGCATTCTCAAAAATACAAGTTCCATATGAAAGTATTTACATTTGCAGAAGCAGCAGCGTACACAGATACGGCTGCTCATCAGAAATCACTCACACAAACATAGTATGTAATTCATATTACCAATGTTGAGATTCTTATGTAAAATACCTCTAAATTTCCGAGAGATTTAACAGTTATCATGTTTTTGACATGAGCTGTTATCATCGCCCCGTCAACAGAGAAACACTAGCGATCACACGATTTTACTTTGTTAATGAGTTATGAAACGTTTTATTGCGTTTTTGCCGTCTTAAACTTTACTTCCACTACATGGTTACGAAACCACTACATGGCATAAGTTTTCCCCATAAGTTGACGCAAGGGCCGTTGGTGAAGATAATGTTGATTGCCAGCATATGATCTATGAGTATGTATTTTGTGTTGAAAGTATTGCGGTCTAAATAACATTTGATTCTGTTTCTATTTGTCAAAATGTTGACTCGTATGCATATAAAAATGAGATTTATCTCAGAGATGAGTCGATCGAGCTTAAACTCTAGTAGTTAGATCAAGTGTTAGTTCCAGCTTGAATTGAGTTTCGTATGCAGAAAGTTGAGATTGTATACATAGTTCACAAAGAACTTAAGTTCAGTGAGAAGAAGATTAAAGCTTTGTTCTCTAGCTAAATTGTTGTTGTGATGCGTATTTTTGTAGTACACGATTTTTCTGCTGATTGATTTGGGACTCAATTCTGAGAATTGCACGTAAAAGTAGCGCCAAAAATGAGAACTTATGCATCATTCTTTTTGTCAAGTTGGCTGCATTAATAATTTAACAGCAATACGAATATTTTGGCTTTAGATGGATTTGTTATATTTTTAAAATCCAAAAATTTCCAACCTATAGATTTAAGGACATGAGCTCAGTTTACGATCTTATTTTGGGATAAGTGCAGTTAGTGTTGTCTTTATATGAACGAAAACGTCATGTCATAATATCAATGAAAAGTCAATTTCTAGTCACCCGGCGTCCCAAACAGTGCGGAACACCTCTCGTGTCAAAAATTATGACTATATGCTGCGCTGGCTGCTGTGTAGCTAACGCCTTGAATTCCAAATAGAAAATATTAGTTCATATCTTAACTCTAGAACGATTCCGGCAAACCACAAATTGTATATTTCGAATCGATTTAAATTTTAGTGGACGCAGCAGTTAAATTAGCTTTTATTTTTCATTTCATCATCATCATCATCATCTACATCGAATTCACATGAAGAGTATAAAAGCAAAGACCACAATGAAACCGGTTCCAAATGGGTCGTTCGTAGTACTTTGTGGTGTTGATGGCTGCAGTCATGTGCAAACTAACCGGGTTTGTGTGTGTTCACATTCAAATTCGATCGCATATCGTTCGTCGTGTCTTTATATTGTTGGGAGACACACACACACATGAGCGCATAACTCTAAGCCCAGCTGGGCTCGTGTCTCTGTGTGTTTGTGCAAATACTTTAGTACATGATGACCATATACATATATTGTAACTATGGTTAGTTACTATGCTCGCTCCAATCTGTAGTCTATTGTTGGGCACAGACCAACATGTCTTGAACACAAACTAACAAATGCACCTTACCACCACACGGTCGTACAAAGCGGGTTATAATGTCCCTCGACGTACCGAGATGGTGCTTAGTGCCCCCTATTGACGACACTACTCTTCCTTTAATCGCTTCAAACAACCAGCTAACACTATAACATAAATATTTTTGTTCGCGTCTATTGTATGTTGGAATAAAGGTCAGTAAACCTATTGGTCTGTCTGCATGCGGAGCGGGGAAGACAGCCTACCGAAGGCAGCTTTAATATCATCTTGTACACGCGATGCAAACACACATAAATAAACGTACGGCCAAGCTCTGCAGTGGTATTATCGAATAGACCGTGAGGTATGAGATCACAGATGAAGAAGGAGTGATTTCCCTAAGGGGGCGTTAATGTATTTTGTTTGGCTAGTGTTCGTTAGTTCGTTGATGTAACTTGTGGTACAATTAAGCCTCTAGCAATGTCTTTACATAAGCGTACAATTACAATTTCAAATGAAAAGTGACCCAATCATAATGTAGAATGATGCCAACTCCCTCTTTATAATTTCAAAGCCTCAGGCGTTTAGTGGCATAGATTTACAACCTGTATGTACATGAATGCAGGGAAAAATGTTAGTTAGTAGGGACAGTACTGGCAAACAAGAAAATTAAAACAAGTTAAGGTTTGTAAATCAATTTAATTAAAAATATTTGTGTAGTT
Source organism: Muscina levida (assembly GCA_964034835.1). Classification (NCBI taxonomy): domain Eukaryota; kingdom Metazoa; phylum Arthropoda; class Insecta; order Diptera; family Muscidae; genus Muscina; species Muscina levida. The sequence goes on along the minus strand of OZ035884.1, from coordinate 60,913,442 downwards.
CTATGTTAAGAACTGATATTCAGTGGTTTAGTAATGGTCTACAGTGGTTTCTGTTGTGGTTATACCATCACAAATGATGCCGAAAGTAAAACATGCCGTCAATAAAATAAAATAAGTGTGATTCATTTAGAGGTTTATTTTAATTTGTTTTCTTTTATAGACAACACAAGACTGTTGTAAGACAGACATCTTAATTTTAGTCAATATTGTTTGACAATTCATCTTGGATACTCCTCTTTGGTTTTTGATGTGGCAATTGTCACTGCAGGACTGTCTATTACACTAGTTCTTATACAACTATCTACTTCGCTATCCCTTTGGTAATGCAAAGAGGGGACAGTCAAACAGGTTTCATGTATATTATGTTGTAGATCTGATTTATTCCGTCTTTTCCGTGTTCTCTGCCGATACCCACGACAGTGTCAAACGTTTAAATCAGTAGTCTTTATTAAGATTACCCACGTAACGTAACTGTTTCAGAATTACAAGAAACATGTGTCACTAACATGTAAGCTTTTAGCAGAGTAGAAGCATATCGCATGTTTTTATGCTTTACAGATTTCAAAGAGAGCCAAATTTTGCTGTTGTTGTTACTGGTTTAAATCGAAGGTTTCATCCCCCGCGACAGTAACGTAATAAAACAAAAACGTAAAAATTACATAAAGTAAGTTCGCTACTGACTCCCCAGAAGCCTTAAAAAAGAAAACAACCAGATAAAGTGACCAGATAAGATCTTTCAATAGAAAAACCCAATAAGAAAGTTTCAGTCGGGAAAACCGACTTACATATAACCTCCCTTAGTTAAATATTAAATTTTCTAACATATTGATATTATTACTTGATTTCTAAAGTGGGCGAAGTGGTACATTTGTATGGGAGATACCAGAAGGGGTGTGGCGAGACTTCTAGTTTTTTCCTTCAAAACGTTATCCTGATTTAGCTTCACTAAATAAAGAAATAGGGCGCGATCGCGTTGGTCGCTTTCAAAAGTGGGCGGAAGGGTTCATTTGTATGTGAGGTACCAGATGGGGCGTGGCTTAACTTCCATTTTTTTTTCTCCAAAACTTTTTCCTGCTATAGTTTTACTAAATACAAAATTTGGGCACGATCACATTGGGTGTATTGATATCATTACTCGATTTCTAAAGAGTGCGGAGTGGTACATTTGTATGTGAGGTACCAGAAGAGGCGTGGCTAGACTTCCAGTTTTTTCTCCAAAACTTTATCCTGTTATAGCATTACTAAGTGCAGAACTTGGATACGATCTGGTTGGGTGTATTGATATTTTATTCAATTTCTAAAGGGGGAAATCTCAATTGTTTTATTATCCAATTAAGTTTGCTCAGTAAATTGTGGATTAAATCAAAAGTTGTGGACCGATTTCAATGTAATAAAGCTCATACTTTTCAAAATATATTTGGCTACATGATTTTAGACCAAAACTGAGATCAATGCGTGTCACCCCCACGAAAGTAACATAACAAAATAAAAATGTAAAATTAACATAAAGTAAGTTCGCTTCTGACTCCTCAGAAATCTCAAAAAAAAAACAACCAGAATAAAGTGGGCGTTCAAATTAGACCATTCAATACAAAAAAATATATATATTTGTTTGGAAAAATATTTTACTTAATTATTACCTGTAAATATATAATTTTTCCATTATTTCATAATGAAATAATCCCCAACTCCCGACAATATTAAATTATTTCCAATAAGGTTTTTCTTCTATTTTTTTGATTATTTTTGGTTTCATTGGTGATTATTTCATAGCACCTTCAGACTCCAATTTATTTTATGCATAAACTTATCTTGATAAAAATTAACCAATTTTCTTTGAGTGTAGTGGAATCTTCACTATCGTCATCAAGAGTTTGACAAATTATCTATACACATGCTTGAAATTGGCTACAGAAGATACTTATGATTTCGTATATATACAGACATAGAAAAGTGCACAAAATTACTTAATTAACCCTTTGACCTATGAGGAGCAAGTGTCTGGTCTGGGACATGTAATGTTAAAACAAATAATTAAACAATTAAATTTATATAATTTCCTAAACAAAATATGCAAATAAAAAGAGGAATTACCATAACATCGTAAATGTCGGTGAAACATTGCACTCCTTGCATGTCGTTGCAGTACTCAAAGAAACATAAATAGTAGTAAAGCGATTTGAACTCAAGGTCATGAAAGCGATAGTTGCCATAACCCAGCAAACAAAATGATCAGATCTGACAGACGGCAAAATCTTCCAATATCGTATCCGAAATCGTTACTAAAAACGTATGGGGGTTGACGCGAAGTCTGACCGACGCATGTGTTGGAAATCTGATGTATGTACGATATATCGTCCTGACGTCTAAAAGATTTCTGAATGTAAATCGAGGGAAATTCGACACGTTGTTACGAATTTGGACCGATATCTTACCAATTATCTGTAGCAATTCGGATGTTCTTGCCGAGGGGTCGTACCCATTTCTACCCGATGTATTTTGGAAAATATCTTCCGATATCGGAATATAGTGGTTGACGCAATGTCTGACCTACGCAGTTGAGGGAAATCTGATGTATGACATGTCGTACCGATGTCTGAAAGATTTCTGAATGTCTGAAGGGAATAATTTGTTGTTTCCTCCCACACAGAGAGTTCAGAAATCGCTGCGAACTCAATCAGATATGTCGGAGCAAAATAAATTCAATTTCCCTTCAATGAGTCGTACAGAATTCTCTACGATTTCGGTAAGAAGAGTTCAGACAGTGTGCGGACGTGTCGGATATCAGCCAATGTCGGGGTTTGGTATGCTGGGAAACTATGAAGTTTGAAATTTTCACAGAATGTGGCTGTGTTGTCGGTAGTGAAAATAGGGTACTTGTATTTTTGATATATCAAAAATAGCACTCTAGTTTTGAAACTGGAAGACTGTTTTCCAATCGCCTTAAAATATGTTCGTGATCTAACAAAAATTGGGAGGTTTCGGGTCAGTGGGCGTGGTATAAGACTTGAAACTTTTATAGGCTGTATCTCATGAACTATAAGAGGTATAAAGCTGATATTTGGTGTGAGTTGTAGGTACAGTATAAATTGCAGCCAAGGTGGAAAAGGCCTGTACCACGTCCTTCATAAAAGAAACCGTTATAACAGCTATAATAATGTATGATCGTCAAGAAAATTTGACAGTATTGCCAAAAAAGGGCCAAGGCACCGCCCACACACGTCAATATTTGACTATTACATATTGGTAAATCAAACAAAGGATTCACTAAAAAGTTACTAAGAACATGGCCTTTGACCTCTTTGGTGCCCCGGAGATCGATATTAAATTATTATGGCATGTAACTTGACAAAACGTATGGTGCAGAACTTCTACTTTTTTGGGGCTACTTTCACGTGCAGTTCTCAGAACTGAGTCCCTAATCAATGAGTCGAAAAAATTTTACTGTTAAATGCATTCCGTACTGTTTTAACATATATCTTTTAACTTGATTAACCTTAAAAAGTTGAAATATATAGTTGCCCATAATAAACTACTTCAGAATCCAATTTGTAAATTGTAAGGTGAAGCTAGATGACCAACATCGCAGTTAATACATATTTTTAACGAAATTCGAAAAAATGCCATATAAGGAACACCCCAATGCTCTTTGTTAATAATTAACGGGGTGGAGTATTCCGATCATATTGGTTGTTTACAGAAGTTGTTCAGTTATACAACAAGTACGTTTTTGGTAAAGATAGCAAGTAAAAACATTGCACAATGGCCCAAAACTCCTAAAAAACTGATTTGTTTAGATAGTGTGTTTTGAGAGCTATTTAATATCCTTAGACTTTTCCAGATTGCATGGGTTTGTTCAGAGAACTTATTCGGTGTTACCTAAACTACAAATTCACTGAATAGAGTATGCAAAAAATCTGGACTCCCTACGACTTATATAAAAAATACCGAAAAAATTAGAATTTTTATCGAAGTTTTTTGAAAATAAACAAGGGAAGTCTAGTTTTCTGGGGAAATTTTATTATATCAATTTCTTAAGTGGACTATTAGCTACAACTTTGCTTAAGAAGCGAAAAAGCTAGATTAAAAACTGTACAAACTGTTGACCAAAAACTGATGTCACCTTTTTTCAAGGGATCCAAGGGATTTCAAAAAGTTACGAGGGCCAAAAAAAAATTTGGTAGCCAATCTAGCCAAACTGAGCTAGGGTTTTACTCAGCTCCAGTTGTACGTGCGGGTTTTTTTTTCACTGTTGCTCTGTGTAATCATACGCCACCACACAACAATATAACAAAAGAGCGTAATACGTGACAAATTCCCCTATACAATATTTCCCAGCAAAATATTTTGTTGCAAAGAAACAATTACAGAACAGCTTTTACAGATAAGTAACAAGTTCCACTTTCGGTTGCACAATATATTATTTTTGTTTGAAATTGTCCCAAAACCAATATGTTCTCATGGAACCTGTTATGAAATGAATTGCTACATAACTGAATTAGATATGCTGTTTTTTGAAATTTCATTGATTTTCAATTGGGTGCTAGTTCGAAATATTTTTTAACTCAGATTTTTGAGTTTTTCTTAATAAATACCCTCTAAAAAATACTTATTTCGAATACGAATATTCATTTTCTGTTCTACGGAATCTGTGGTGCAACATGTTGTACATAATCGATTATATAGAACCAGAAATAGAATAGAAAGTCGATTAAAAAAGAAACGATTCTAGTATCAATACCATTCGCAACAAGTTCTGAAAAATTTTCCTGGGTTACTAAATCAAATCGATATTAAATTATTATGGCATGTAACTTGACAAAACGAATGATGCAGAACTTCCTCTTTTTGGGGCTACTTTCACGTGCAGTTCTCAGAATTGAGTCCTAAAATCATGTGTTGTACTGTGTTTTTTCACAAATTAAAAATAATAATAAATTTCCGCAAAAAAAAATTGCCGATCATACATTTCGCTGCCGCCCTAATGTATATGATAATTTCTTTAGCATTAAAATAATATTTTGATAATGTAAATTTATTTTAAAACTCGGTCAAGTAAATAATAGTTTAATATTTGTTGTTAACATTTGAGAATTTGTTTGTGATTAACTGGTTTGATGTCAAAATCATAGAGAACACGTTTAGTATTTTAAAATGCGCTGCCGGTGCAGCGTTGTGCTTTTTTTAAATAAACCGTTTTTAGAAGCTTATCTTTAAAGTTCAAATACAATTATTTAACAATTTATGACGATATTTAAAATATTTTTATATATAAATATACAAAAAAATTCACAGTCTTAATTCATATGACAATGATCTTATCTTATCTTACTCATTCTAATATGAAGAGTTTTTTATATACCACATTTTTTGGTAGAGATTTGCGTTTACAAACTTTTGATTTTCAGCGCGTAGCTTGTTTCTTATTTTTAAAGATTAACTGAGATAAACAAACAAATACTAACAGTAAAAAGTACTAATATATTCAAATACAAAGTCTGCTTAGTATAAAAATGTTTAAAGTTCATTTTAGAATAATATGTTTAGAATACATTTTTAACAAAATTAAAAACAATACAAATTATGACAAATAAGTAATTTTTTATGAGAGGTACCGAAAGGGGTACAATGAGATGATCCATTGTCAATGGATAAATTAAGTGGAACAATATAATATGAATACCCGACAAACCATGTGGCGTGATTGGTGATTCGCTAACGATTCGTTGGCAATTCGCTAAAGCGATTCTAAAACGAATTTGAAAATGATAACATGCAGGGTAAAAGATTTTTAAAATTTAATTTAGTTTTGAAATTAAAATGATTTGCAATACAGATCTTTTCTATTTCAAAACCAAACTGAAAAATGAATGATTTATAGATTTTGCAGCTTGAAGGGATTTTGTTATTACGAATCGTGTTTCTGATTCGTAATTGAATCGCCTTTTGGATTCGTAAAAAATTTGCTTTTACGATTCGAAAACGAATATAGATTTTCTCCCTCTCTCGATATCACGCCCGAATCTTTGGTGATTATCGTTCTCGAATAAAATTTAAATGATATATGATTCCAAAATGATATCATTATCGAATCGGATGGTTTATCGGGTAGCCATTCTTAAAACTATTAAATTGCATCAAACTCATTACAAAATATGTTGTCATATAGGTGATTTGATATGTTAGGTACCGGAAGGTGTAGGGTTACCATTTGGCAATGGATATATACTCAGAATGTAATCTTAACTTAATGCAACAAAACATCCCTGCATTCGCCCACTCTGACTCAATGGGCAACTATGTATCTAGCGACTCAGTGGTTGAAGTTCACCAAATTTTTGAGCAAAAAGTGATTTCTTAAAATAAAGGTGACATTTACTGGCCACATTGTAGTCCAGACTTATTGCCAATGAACTTTTTTCTTTAGAGATACTTTAAAAGGTAATTTTTCAACAGAAAGCAAGAAAGGATCTTAATATTGATATTATTACTCCATCTCCAAAGTGGCGGAACGGCAAATTTTTTTGAGAGGTACCAGAAGGGGCGCGGCTGGACTTCCAGATTTTTCTCAAAAACTTTTTCCTGCACGAGCTTTACTAAATAAAGAATTTGGATACGATCGCGTTGAATTTATTAATATTGTAACTCCATCTTTAAAGTGGGCCGAAAGGTACATTTGTATGGGTGGTACCAGAAGGGGCGTGTCTAGACTTCCAGTTGTTTTCTCTAAAATTTTACCCTTTGAGTTTTACAAAATACAGAATATGGATACGATCGCGTTGGATTTATTGATACTATTACTCCATCTCCAAAGTTGGCGGGGTGGTACATTTGTATGGGTGGTATCAGAAGGGGTGTGTCTAGACTACCAGATTTTTTTGAAAAACTTTATCCTGCGTGAGCTTTACTAAATACAGAATTTTGATACGATCGCGTAGGATTTATTGATATTATAACTCCATCTCTAAAGTGGGCGGAAAGGTACATTTGTATGAGTGGTACCAGAAGGGGCGTGGTTAGACTTCAATTTTTTCCAAAACATTATCCTGTTATAGCTTTGCTAAATACAAAATGTGGATACGATTCGGTTGGCTGTATTGATATTATTACTCGATTTCTAAAGTGGGCGGAATGATGTATTCCTATGGGAGGTACCAGCAGGGGCGGGGCTATGTAGCCCATTTGCAATACCCTAAGTAGTGTTGGGAAAATATTAACTCTTGAAAAATTTCAAAACATTTGGTTGGGTCTTTCGAAAATTATCGTGCGCACCAGCGGACTTGGCTCATTCGACTTAAAAAGTTAAGAATCGAATTTGGTTCAAAGAAACCTATTTTCTAAAGGTAATCCTTCTGTGTGTTACACTTTTGGGTCGTATCAAATGATATATACCCTCCTAGGGTGAGGGTATAAAAATTAGTAATTATAATTTCTATAATCTGTTCATATAACGTTTCCCTACATAAGCAACAGTTTCACTTTTCCATTCATCAAATGATGGGTTTATTTTGTAGCAGTTACTATAAAACTATTGTACTCCGTGGGGTATGATTTACGTGGAATATTACTTATGATAATCATACGACACCATCTAACAATACAACAAAAAAGCCTAAAATGTGAAAAATTCCCCCATACCATACTAGCTAACTTCAAATTGATTTTTAATTAATATGGCATGTAACTTGATAAAACGAATGAAGCAAAACTTCTTCTTTTTGGGGCTACTTTCACATGCATTTCTCGGAATTGAGTCCCAAAATCATGTGTTGTAAAATCTTAAGGATTACGCTGGATTCAACTCCGACACTAGCTTTTAATTAGTTTTTGCATCTTCCGTAGTATCCATTGAGAAATAAGCAACACAAAAAGCTAGTATTCGCAAAATAACCGTTACTATTATGTAATCGATTGTAAATCTATTTTTAAACATTATATATTTGGCTGTTACTAGATTCGGTGCTGCTTGTAGATTCAAGTTGTAAACATTTTTCATGTGAAATCGTACTTCTTGTCTGTGTGCACTTGGTCTGTGGTGGCCATGGTTCATTCATTTACTAGACTAGTTTAGAGCGCATGAGCGCGCTCGCGCGTTTCTTTTTGAAATATAATTTTGCAAATGTTATTTTCATAATTTGTTCAATGTCGGCCGCATTTGGGACATTTTCAATAGCTGCAAATCGAAACATATGATTTTCCATAGCTTCACACACACACACATGTATATACTTATGCCGTTTATACAGTTTAGAGTGTAAGAGCAAAAAACGCGAGGCAAAGTTCGTACCATTGATTTAGGTCATTGCACAAAGGTAACAAGATCTCACAATAAAATGTTTTTCTTCTACCAAGTGAACTCGTACAAATGTACACACACACATGTACGAAAACTTTACCAGCCACGCAGTATGTGTTAGCCAATTTTACTCGATTTCGATTGTAAATGGTTTGTGACGACTATTGAACAAGTACACCGGGGGCAACGCTAATATTAAATGCGATCATCCGTTTTGAATTGTTTTAGATCGTAGATTGTTACAAACGGTTTTTACGAGTGCACATACAGATGCATATAAATATATAAACATACACACGTATACACATACGTGAATTCTGACGATGCATGTATTAATCACACTGTAGAAGCAGAAGATACGAAAACAACAACTGTGGAAGTTCAACGAACTTAAAGGCCAAGTTACAACTAAAGTATGGTAGTATGTAGTTGAAGAAGTTGTAACGCTTATGAAATTGATATTTTCGATAGCTCTTTATAGAGGATACTATATCAAACTTGACAAAGCCAAAGCCCAGGCACACCTACACATACCAGCAATCACATACTATCTACATACATACACGAATGACATGTGGTTGCCAACAAAAGGAAGGAAGGGTTACCCAGAGAGTCAGCGTCATCTTAATGCGGTGGTCATATGCGTCTGGTAAGAGCCGCTGGAGGGGTTTCAATACAAAGGTCTTTTGTTGTACTATACTCTTGTCTCTTGTTGGTTGGTTGGTTGGTTGGGTGCTAACCATTTTCGTCTTACTATGGCTGGCCAACAGATTGGCAGAGCAACGGCACAGAGCACAGGTGACTCATAATCAGGAAATGCACTACCACTACTTGCGACTGCACACTACTCGTCGTAAAGAGAGAGGAGAGAGGGCGGCGGACAGTTTGCCAACAAAGTGGTCGCCAAAACCTGCCAATACAACTACTACTTGCTAGTAGCGAGTCGCATTCCAAAAAATGCGTTTTTCTGTTTTGCTTTCCATTGTTTGTTGTCGTTGTTGTTGCTGCTGAAACAATGCAAAACGAGTTCATGCGATTGCAATGCACGTTTGGCGTTCTTCAATTGCAAATTGTACATTATTCCCGTTCAAAATCAATTCAATACAAAAAATACATACAGAAAAATAAAAACGACCACATCGAAATTAAAGCAACAACACAAATATGTCCAAAACAATACGGTTGTTTTTGTTAATAGCCATCATCGTGCGCTGAAATTGTTTAATGTCACGTAAATGTTGATACCCATTCACCCAAATAGAAGCAAATAATAACAACAACAACAAAAGGTACACATACTTCCACTGGATACCACGGGGAGCGCTCATTCAACTGCAACAGTACACACACACATTATAACAACTGTGTGAGCACAATTAGGAATCTTTGTGATGTATTCAGAAAAATCGGCCTTAATTGTTTAAAGGTTCGCACAAATCATATATTTTCCCTTTGCTACCCATGAGATGGTATGAGACAGCTTTTTGCATTTCAGTGAGCTAACACGCTACTATTTGTAGACTCACCACAACGTGACCTACAGTCTAACGATCCGATTCCGAACGTTAGTTTTTTGAAAAAGTTTTTGTAAGACTCGACTAATTAGAGAAGTTGCTGTGCGTCAACATCAATTGGACAGCTAATCGAATAAATGTAGGTTAATATGACAGGGCTCCAACCCAGATCACCCTGTTCTAACCATATTAAATCGATCAGTTGCGAACGCTGACGTTTGTCGTCGAAACGTCGTCGTTTTTTTTGTCGACGACGACAACGGTAATATGGCCGAATATCAATACAACCAACGTGATCGTGCCGAAATTCTGAACTCTATATACTAGAAGTATAGCCACGCCCCTTCTGGTATCTCCCATACAAATGTTCCAATCCGCCCACTTTAGAAATCAAGAAATAATATCAATCCGCCCAACGCAATCGTGCCGAAATTCTGTAATTATTAGAAGCTATAACATGATAAAGTTTTGGACTAAAAAACTGGAAGTCTAGGCACCCCCCTGTTGGTAACTTCCTCCCTTCCAACCTGACTGTAATTCATACTTCTACCAACAACACATACCAAATATCAGCTTTATACCTCTTATAGTTAATGAGATAACGCTTTTTAAAGTTTAAATTTTTCTGCCACACCCACTCGCCCACTATTACCACCCAGTTTTTGTTGGATCAAAAACTGCATCCACAGAAATTCTCAAGGCGATTGGAGAAACAGTCCTCCAGATATTGCGGTTTCAAAAATAGGGTTCAATGGGCGGGGCCACGCCCACTTGATTCAAAAATGCAAGTACTCCTATTTGTACCACCGACCACATAGCAACATTCTGTGAAAATTTCCGTTTTCGAGTCTATACGGTACTAATACAAAGACAATTGGCATTGGCTCTTTAGTTACAATATAGGTGCCCATGTCAGGGTTGCTGTAGAATATCTCGCTATCTTCTTCAGAGATGACCGATATTCATGAACACTTCTTAAAGTCTTATACACGCCCACCAGGTATGAAGATGACCGCTTTACTATCAGTAAGTAGATGAATGTTGCCGCCCAATATCCTATGATACTAAATTTGCTCAGCGGCTACTCTAATGGTCATTATTTCGGCATGAACTATGCTATTGTAATCTGGTAGCCTAGGAAACAGTTGCAAATTTAAATCCTCCGAAAAAAATTTCAAAGCCGGCTGTTTCTTGCAATTTTAACTCTTCCGTGCAAATTTGGATTTCTTTCTTAAAGTAGAGGGCATTACACAGTACAACATTTTCCAGCTCAGTGATTTGGGACTCAATTCTGAGAACTGCAAGTAAAAGTAGCCCCAAAAATAAAAACTTCTGCATCATTCGTTTTGTCAACTTGGCTGCATTAATTATTTATTGAGGCCGATTGCCCCTTTGCAGCAGTTAAGGAAGAATCGTTGCTGCTTGGCTGATCCTGATCTGAGTGTTCAGATTCCATTTAAGTTTACTGTTCAATATGAGTCCCAATATGTTTGGCATTATTAGAAACTGTAAGTGATATTCCATTTAGTCTGGGTTTAGCATCTAATAATCCATGACACCAGTATGACGTTGTAAGCGAGCGATCTAAGTACTTAGAACGTCACGTAATGTAATGTAAAACATATCGTCTACTCATTATAATTTCGATTACAATACTATTGAAATGACACTTACTGACATCGTCGTTACTTCGTAATCAAGCGTGTTATCAAGCTCGCTTTAAACTCCGCTTATAACGTATTTGCAGCTGAAATGGTACTTACAACGTCGCTTACTTTGTAAGCAAGAGCGCATAGATTAAACGGTCTATGACACTCCTATGCTGAATTTCAAGCAAGCGAACCTGACTGATCTTTTCATGAAAAATTACCAAAAGGACTATCAAAACTTAAACAAGTTAATGTTTAGTTCTTGTGATTTGTGCACCCAGGAAAACAAAGAACATAGTATTTTCATGTAGACTTCTTTATTCCACGTACAACTAATAATCCACCTTGTGCCCGATTTCAAACATTTTACCCCTTGAATAAAAAACTTTTGCTCAAGCGTATAGAACTTAGTTTTCACGAGAGAGATGGTACAACAAGGCCTTCTGAGGCATTCAGACGTCAAGTCATCAAGGACTTGTTTTCACAAGCCTTTCTAAAATAATCCAAGCACATGTTCTCTCCATTCTTTTAAGACCAATGCTGCATGCCTTCTTTGAGAAGGGAGAATCGTCTAAGATGATTTTTTATTCCATTATTTCGTGTGTATACACATTCCGTTTCCCTTCTCATTGAAGGCATGTAAAGAAAAGGCAACGAGGAAGGTTTCTATGTTTCTCTTACAACAGCTTATGATTAGTTTCAGTCACACAATTAGAATGCATCCTTATAGGCTAGATGGTAGCATGGATGACTAACAATCGCGAGGTAAAAAAAAACTTAATTTCCCTTTACACCCCATGAATGAGGTAGGGAATAGCTTCTCGCATTGTTGTGAATTAACACGCATTTTTAGATTCACAACTAACGGCACCTACTTGTTTATCAACGAATGCGAACGTCACAGTTTGAGAAGCTTCTACTAGACATGCCGATTGACTCTACACTTATACTGCGACGTTGCTGTCGACAACATCGATGGGGCCGGCAATGAAAGAAAAATGTAGATGACTGGAGGCGGGAATCAAACCCGGGATCTCCCGCATGGTAGTTGAGTGGTCTAACTACTATGCCAAGGCCAGTCAATCGCGAGGTAGTGAATTCAAAATACAGCAAGGTTTTTTGTCATTGGCAAAGTAAAAGTGTAAGTATGGACAAATATATATAAAAATGTGAAATATCTAATAATAAACTAAACAACTTAAGGTTGACCAACTTCATATTATTTTTTAATTTTCAAGTCCTTATTTTTCTTATCTTATGTTATTTGCAAAGGAAGAGGAAAGTCATACTGACTGCTGTTGAAAGCGTTCTATAAGGCCTTCTAGGTCCGCCCTTTCGCCGCCCTGTATGAATGAAGACCACGTATTTACGTTATTGAATGATACGCGAAAAAAACCACATATATTTCGTACATTCCTTACAAGCTCTAACTGGTTCAACAATTTAACCTCCAACCATGATTAATAGAAGCATTTTGGGGGCATTAGTATTACGACGCGAGAGGTGAAATTCTTGGACCGTCGTAAGACTAACTTAAGCGAAAGCATTTGCCAAAGATGTTTTCATTAATCAAGAACGAAAGCTAGAGGTTCGAAGGCGATCAGATACCGCCCTAGTTCTAACCATAAACGATGCCAGCTAGCAATTGGGTGTAGCTACTATCATGGCTCTCTCAGTCGCTTCCCGGGAAACCAAAGCTTTTGGGCTCCGGGGGAAGTATGGTTGCAAAGCTGAAACTTAAAGGAATTGACGGAAGGGCACCACCAGGAGTGGAGCGGCTTAATTTGACTCAACACGGGAAAACTTACCAGGTCCGAACATAAGTGTGTAAGACAGATTGATAGCTCTTTCTCGAATCTATGGGATATAGCCTTTAGTTTTATTCATTGAAATCAAAAATGTTCCCATTTTTCTTGTCAAATTTTGTCAATATGGTTTAATGGATATCACAGTACAATATTTTTCAGTTCATTGATTTGGAACTCATTTCTTTCACTGCACGTGAAAGTAACCCAAAACAGAAGAAGTTCTACATTATTCGTTTTATCAAGTTACATGCCATAATAATTTAATATCGATTTGAAGTTAAAAAGTATCGTTTAGGGCAATTTGTCACGTTTTAGGCTCTTTTGTTTGACATTACTCGAGAACCACTAGTCCGATTTAGCTGAAACAAATTTAAGAATTAAGAATTACAATTCCTTTAATCTGTTCATATAACGTTTTCCTACATAAGCAACAATTTTACTTTTCCATTCATCAAATGATTTTGAACTGCGTTTATTTTGTAGCAGTTACAATAAAACTGTTGTACTCCGTGGCGTATGATTTTCCTGGAATATTACTTATGATAATCATACGCCACCACAAAAGAGCCTAGAATATGACTAATTCCCCTATACGATATTAACTTACTTCAATTCGATATTAAATTATTATGGCATGTAACTTGACAAAACGAATAATGCAGAACATCTTCTTTTTGGGGCTATTTTCACGTGCAGTTCTCAGAATTGTGTCCCAAAATCATTTGACACCAAGTGATTCCTGAACTACCTCTTCGTCCACAGAATACAGGTTGGTGTAGTTTATTGGACGCAAGAATTTACCAACGACAACGAGTTAATAAATTGTCAATATCGGTGAAATAAAAATCTTGTCCACTTATACAATTTTTATACATTTTTATTAAACAGCTCACCCTAACAAGTAAATCAAAACAAATTAGAATATATTATAGACATAGGACGCCATACAAAATTACAATTAATAAAGTAACGGCTGACCTTAAATTCGCCAAAAAAAAAACATACACACAACAACAACGACAAAAAGAAAAATCATATAGCGTAACAAACATTCGAGACATTACCGCATTCATTATATGATTCAATTGTTGCGATGAGCACGGGGACTCCATTCAAATTGACGATTTGATCACTCATTTCCAGCAACAATTGATTCTACAATCGACTGACAGCGGCGATTAGCTTAGCTCAGTCTGTGATATTGAGATAACAGATTTTGTATGCGAATGGCAAACGAGGCAGCAGCAGCAGCGTCGGCAAAATTCACAAATGTTTATGTGATATTTAAAACCATTTGAATTCTAACGGTATAGCCAGCAACAACAACAAAAGATACGAAATATGCGGCAAAGAAAAAAAACAAAACCACAAATTTAATGCCCGTGGTGGCACAAAGCGTGCTGGGAGTTGGAGAGAGAGGGAGAGGAGTTCATTGTTGGAAAATAAAATAGAAAGTTCTGTGTAAGTTTAAAAATTATGATGATATTTGATATGATATTTGGTCAATGATATGATATTTTGGTCAACGGATTAGATACAATGTCAAATGTCTGCACAACACTGAAACATAGCTCCGCTTCGGCGCACAGGTGGCGGCTACTACAACTACTCAAAAAAAAAAACAACATCACAGCTAAATTGTTCCAAAATAAATGTTTTCCGCTCAAAATAAAATACAGATACATTTTAGCCGATATCCCGATTACATGCCAGTCAGATAGATACCTGGCTGGCTGGCAACTGCAACAGCGACAATTAACAAACAAAAAAAAAATCCAATAAAACAGAGTAACACAAACATTGATAACATTTATAGCTGGCAAATTTACATACACATGCTGCCTTTCATTGGGACACATTTGCCCAAGTTGAGGAGCGCGGCGCTGGAGGGCGATATATAACATAATGATTACAACAAAAACAGCAACACACACACACACAAATGTTTCATCTCACTCACAGACAGACAGACAGTCACTAGCATAAAATCCATTTAAATGTTTGTTGTTACTCAACAAATAATAAATAAAATGCAATTAAACAAAAACAATACCCCAAAAAGAGAAGAAAAAAAAAACAATTTTGTGTAAATTAATTTAACACAAAAACAATAAGAAAAACACTTTTGGCCAGTTTTGGTTTATTATTAAACTATTTATGACGGGTTTATTTAATGGCGTTTAAAAAAGTCTTTAATTCGACTTGATGGAGATTTTTTTTTTTTGTAGTGTGGAATGCAGATTATACTTATGTTAAGCGACATTTGGATGTGGCAAGTATCTTTAAGAGAAAAAAATTGAATAAAGCTTTTAACATAAGTTAGCCAATCTATAAATTAAAGTAACTAAGCATACATAAATGAAATAAAACAATCGACACACAATCTGCTTTAATATTTGTCAATGTTATTCTGTAATATAATTAAATTGTAATTCTTAATTTTTTTTTAATTTGTTTCAGCTAAATCAGGCTAGTGGTTCTCAAGTTATGTCAAACAAAAGAGCCTAAAAAGTGACAAATTCCCCTATACGATACTTACTAACTTCAAATCCATATTAAATTATTATGGCATGCAACTTAACAAAACGCATAATGCAGAACTTCTTCTTTTTGGGGATACTTTCACGTGCAGTTCTCAAAATTGAGTCCCAAATCAATGAGCTAAAAAATGTTGTACTGTGTAAGAAAACATTTTAATATGCACTGTGAACTACTGAACTGAGTATTTTCAGTAGTTTGCAAGTTTTGAGTTATGTTTTTATTTTTTTTATTCCTCAATATTAGTGACGTATAGTTTACACCATTCAGGCAACTTTTTTGACAGCAGATTTGAAAAATGATTGATCAGTTCAAGAAAAAACAATACTCAAACAACAACAACTGGTTGTTAGTAACCCATTCATTGACAAATTCTGTCCAAACGCTGCGACTTATTGTTTTTGTAGTTTGTTGTTCAAAACTCTAAAATAATTTAAACTAATTTTTATGCATATTTTCTAAACAACTTTATCTAAAAAGCAGTAAGAAAGTTTTAGTCGGGCAGCCCGATTTACATATACCCTCACCCTCAGTAAAACAAAAAATTTTCTATTATATTGATATTATTACTTGATTTCTAAAGTGGGCGGAGTGGTACATTTGTATGGGAGGTACCATAAGGGGCTTAGCTAGACTTCCAACTTTTTCTCCAAAACTTTTTCCTGTTATAACTTAAGAAAATACAGAATTTGGGCAATACTTCCAGGTTATATAAGTACTCCATCTCTAAAGTAGGCGGAAAGGTACATTTGTATGGGAGGTACCAGAAGGGGCATGGCTTTTTTTCCAAACTTTATCCTGTTATAGCTTTACTAAGTACAGAATTTGAATATGATCCCGTTGAGTTTGTTGATATTAATACTCGTTTTCTAAAGTGTGCGGAATTATGTACAAATTTGTATGGGAGGTACCAGAAGGGGCGGGGTCATGTAGCCCATTTGCAATACCGTAAGAAGTTTTGGGGAAATATTAACTCGTTTGAAAGCATTCGGTTGCGTCTTTCGAAAGTTATCGTGCGAACCAGCCGGACAGCCAGACAGACATGGCTCAAGCGACTTATAGTCATGAATCGAATTTGTTTCAAAGGGACTAAAAAGGGCGTGGCACATTCCCATACTGTTCGAAATTTAAAATGGCTGCATCTTAAAACCATTATAGGTACGAAGACAAGATTTGGTACACATGTTGGCAGTACAAGAAAAACAACTTTTTTTGAGCGGAAATTTGGCGATGTCACGCCCCTTTTAAAAAAAACCGTTATATGACCCAAACAAATGGACCGATTTCAATGATATTTGCAATGTGTGGTACTGCCCCCCTTAGGGTCTCTATCTTAGATTACATAAAAACATAGTTAGATTATACAAATAGGATTACGTCTCGCTGGAAAATGGGCGGTACCACGCCCCTTTTAAAAGAAATCTTTATTTACATAAAAACATAGTTAGATTATACAAATAGGATTACGTGAATGATGCCTACTTGTGATATGGCGCACCACACAGTGACGCGGTTCGAATGCAGACGTCTCTGGTGAAGTTTTCTGGGGTTTGTTTCACTCCAACACCGCATATTTTGGGGGAACAGCGAATCTTTAACGTAAAGCACATTTGAAAATATTTAATACAAAATAACATCTCCTCACGCGTCCAATGCATGATTTCGACTGAAAGGCAGACAAATACAAATTTCCCGCCAGCCACAATAAGCCACGCACACTCTCCGCCCTCTTCGACCAACATTGCCGCCAAAATTACCAAAATTACCAAAATTACCGCGCTCCACCCTGTATATTTAAAATTGCTTGGAGACTGACTTACTGATTGGCTGAAACGGCTGTAGATAGGCGCATGAAATTTGGATTGGTTGTTTCCCTTTTTGAGTAAACGTCAGCTAAGAAGCGATTTTTAAAAATTCGTACTTGTACACAGTACAGCATTTGTCAGTCCATTAATTTGGGACTCAATTCTGAAAATTGCACGTGATAGTATCACTAAAAATAATAACTTCTGCATCATTCGTTTTGTCAAGTTGGCTGCATTAATAATTTAAGGGCCATATGAATTCTAATCTCAAGGTGGATTTTTAGCACTTTTTCTACATTTTAACACGGTTCTTTTGTGCTATTTTCACGTGCAATTCTCAGACTTGAGTCCCAAAATCCTGTGTTGTACTGTGTTAAGGATACAACAAACGAATCAAACGGGTAATGCTATAATCGTCACAATTTATATGGGCGTGCTCCCCATAGTATAAGAATAAAGCAAGTGAGGGTTTTACAAATTTGTACCTTTTAGGGCTAAAAAATGCCGAAAATAGATAAAACTGTTACCTGGCCTGCTGCCTATGGAGTAAAAGGAAGTAACAGTCTATCTTAGTTGTGCAATATGAAGGGGTTTGTTTTTAATACTTAGTTTTAGGAATAAAAAGGGACTAAAGTGGTACAATCACCCAGTCCAATGGGCAAATGCAAAACAATCACGATAAAAAAAAGTATTTTTCAAAATTTTTACTTTCAGGGATAAAAAGGAACAACAAATTATGGTACCCGTGATCTTATGGAGTATGTCTTGAAGAAGATCCATTGTAGGTTCGGATGGATCAACGCGAGTCTGGGAAAGCTAGAATTCGATAAAGCTCAAAGTAATCTTTGTCATTAGTCAATGTTCTGAACATTGTTTCATAAGCAGTGCTCTTAATAGGACGAGTGCGATTATAGGTATCCTAAGACACAATTAGCTTCAGTGCAAACATAAAACAAGCAACAACTTCGTAATTCTCATTAGGTTCATACCAGCTAAAGTATAAGGAGACGACAAGTTCGCTGAAATGGTCGTCGGTGACTCCTCCAAGACGAAGTTTATTGCCAATGTTATCTGACCTCCTTGATGCTACTGGGATTGTACTAAGACAACTATCATTGTTAAATAGACAATAAGCCTGTACAAAGGACCTTGATTACGAATAACGAGTCCTTAAACTTGTACAATCGGGCTACAGGCCTGTACAACGGACAATAAGTCTGAACAACGAGGCCTTAAACTTGTACAATCGAGCTACAAGCCTGTGCAACGGACCTTGAGTCTGTTTAACGACTCCCTGAACTTGTACAATCGGCTATAAGCCTGTGCAATGGATCTTGAGTCTGTACAATGGACAATAAGTCTATAGAACGAGTCCTTGAACTTGTACAACCGTCTTCACAGAAGGTCCTACAGATTTTATCTACAAGTCCTTAACGAGTTACCGTTTACCGAACCACATCAAACCCGTTCTGCACCTGTCCTATACCCGTCACCGAATTGCCGTTGCCCTTCTAACAATCACCTTCCAAAGGACAACATCTTCAGGCATCGCAATACATTACACCAGACAACGATACGAAGCCACCTACCAAACATATCAGATTGTCTCAAGGGCATCGATTGCACTTTAGCTTAAGGATCCGTAGTGTTTGAACTATATATAATATTGGCCAATATTTGAATAATATTATTTAAAATGCAAATGTCAGTAAATGTTTTTTTCGCGTTATAATAAAGTTTACATCTAATTTTTTCTTAAATTAAAATTAATTAATTTAATTAATTTCTTTAATTAAAAAAATGAATAAATCACCATTTACATTAAAATCTGTGAAAAAGAACAAAAACAAAAATTTAACAAAAATTCAAACGGATCATAACTTCTATACTTAACAGTAGATTTTCTTTAATTATGATGAGTTTTCTTCGATTAAATGCACAAAAAAAGTTTTTTATACAGTTTTTTTTAAATTTGTTTCAAATTGTTTTTAAAATAAATTTCTATTTTTCTATTTTTTTTTTGCCCAATGTACAAAAACTACTCTGTTGACTTAAAAACTAGATTCAGAACAATTGTAGACAACATAGATTTCTTTGAATTTAGACTATTATATTTGAATGTAGCCCTAGCCAAAATAGTGAAACCAAGACTGACAAAAATAAAATTTTGGAAAAAAAATAATACAAAAAAAAAATTACTTTTTTTAACTAAAAAGACCAAAATACGTTAAAAAATAGTATGTCGCTGCTATTGGTCCGTGGCTTTTCTTTTCAAACATAAATGAAACCTTTTGGCTGTACTATAGGTGAAAATTCGATACAAAGTAAATTGTTGTTTTATTTCACAATGAAAGTTTGTAATTTTTTATTAATAAGATAATTAATGTTATTAATTAAAATAAAATCCTAGAATAAGGGGTAAATTAAGAGTATGCATTAGGGCGGGTCAAATTTTTTTGTTCACAAAAATCTTACACCTTATTCGATATCTACAAAGTCTAAGAAAATTTCACTAAGAAACTATGTGTGTGCGATTTAACAATTGGCCACACAACCAACGAAATTCTGGCAACACTGCCTGAGCGATGCACCCTAGCTAGACTCAGTGAGTGAATTGAGTTTGTATATGTTATGCCCGTTTCATGCAGCAACAAATGTAAGCGATTACCACAGTGGACTACAACATAATAGAGAATACATAGCTTTTAAGTTTGTTTTTACCTTGATGGTCCTTTGTAAGAACGTCAAATCAGCAGCAGCGAAAATGTTATTTAGTTTGGCTCACTCGCTTAACACACTCGAGAGCACAAATGTTGCAAACACATTAACATTCACAGACACAACAGATGTAGATACTTCTTTTGCGAACTTGTGCAACAAACGACGAGAGTTACTCTAATCGCACATTCTTTTGCTTGGATTTCAACAATTTCTCACTTGGTTTAGATTGTATTCGGTTTCTTTTGCAATTTCTTAATCTGCAATGAGCGCGGAATATCACATTTGATTATAAGCTACTTTTTTGGTATTTTCTTTTGATTTATTCTTTTGCGAGAGCTTTATTGTTTTGCGAATTCTTAAGCGATTAGTGGCTAGTTGCTGTTTGCCATTGCGGATAAGATACAAGCAAGCGTCTGTCTGCGGTGGCACAGCTGCGTGGTGCCATGGAGGCAGGCAGACACGCGTTTCCAGCATGGTATGTGGGGGGCTTTGTGACGTGTGCTGGCATGTGGAGGCGAGATTGTCCGACATGGAGGTCGCCAGGCCCTTAGCAACAGCTACAACTCGCTACATGTTAAGATGGAGTAGAGATTATGGTTTCTGCGCGTTTCAGCGCTAATGGTAGCGGTGAATCACAACAAAGGCCGCTGTAATACCAAGCCCCCAAGCTGGCGTTTGTTTATTTTGACTGAGAAAATTACATTGCAAATATGTTCGTACATACATACGTATATACGTACATACGTACATATATAAGTGAACGTCATATGGCTGTGTTTTTCCTTTAATGATATTAACACAGAAAAAAATGCATGCGAAACCTGATCGCTTACGATGCGCACGAACGGCCAGTTTTGACAAACCGTCCATGCTTAATCCAACAGTATGATGGCAAAAACAAAGACGGACAACTCGCATTGCTCGCTGCCATCAATCTTTACAAAAATCAATGAAATCCAACTGCTGCAGCTTAACAACACTCGATCGCTAAAGTAACAAAACAAAATGCTCTTCGCCAACAACAAAAAATATAAAACAAAAAAATCAGCTCATTAAAGTCTGGACGGACGGACGAACGGTTGATCGGTCGGTCGCTGCGAGCAAAGAGCAATGGTGGACTACTCGTACCACCATCACAGCTATTTATTTCCTATCTACCGTACGAGACGCTTTTGATTCCAAACAATCGTAACGAACGGAAATAGTTTGGAAAACGCAACTAAAACACAACTCACGAGTTTCCGCAGCTGATCACTTTTCGCATGCGAATTTTCAATTCGATAGGCGACAAAGAAGCGCCTTTGACTTCTTCGTCGACGTCGTCTTCGTTGCGTTGCGTTGCAAACGTCGAGATTCTTTTGTTCGACACTCGTTTTAGCCGAGAACGCGCCCCGCAGCACTTAACGCGTTGTATGAAAATCTTATGAAATAAAACTGATTTTACTTGGTAGATTCTCTTCTTTCTTTGTATTCTTGTTTTAATATTTTCTTTCTTGTTTTCTTTTTTTCCTTTTTCTTCTTCTTTTGTTTCTTATGGATTGTTTTTGTTTGTTTTAGAATGTCACGGCGGTCACTTGCAATATTTTACGTTTTCCGTGTATGGACGTCCGTTTTGTTCACCGTTTCGCAGCCAACTGAATCGTATGTGAAACTTTATAGAAAGGTTTAAGCCGTTGTTGTTGACTGACTCGCTTTGTCTGGTAGTTGGTAGTTGGCCACCGCCACTAAACTCACAACAGCGGAGTACAACTCAGCTCTGAGCATTAAATTGGCTCATTTTTCATTTAGGTTTTCTCCATTTGAGCCGAGCTTAGTGGCGTGAGTGCGAATTGTTCATGTTAAAGTGCGGTGAGAAAATCACTCCCCAATTATTGAGAGATACAGAGAGAGACAAGTTTACATCAAGGTGTGATCCCCCACATATGTTGTTGTAAGTTTTTGTTCCTTCTTGTCGATGATGTGCAGAAGTTTCATGCAATTGTAATACAAACTGGCAGCTCTACACTGGTAGATCGCAGTTTTTTTCAAATAGTTATTATTACAAGCTCTCTCTCTCTCTGTGGCTCTGTATTTTTTACTCTCCCCGTTACTCTTTAAATGGCAAGTATGTTTTTGCTAGAATGCTGAACTACATTGTAATGGCTGTCATGTTTGGTCCAACGCATGCAATTGGCTAAGAAAACTAGTCAATTTTTTGGCGTTGCACAGTGGCGTGATGCCATAAAATTAATGGACAGAACGAAATAGGGAGTTAACGCAGATCAACCCATATATCCTTAAAGATTATACCGACACCGGTCGGTTATAAGGGCTTTAGAATGTTGAATTTAGTTTATATTGGTTAAAACCGATTTGGTCTATATAAGAACATTTCTATTGGTTAACTCGATTTCGATCTGCTGAAAGGAATTGCGATAGGTTTAACACGAGTTTAATTTAATCGGCCTGTTGAATTCATCTTCAATTCATCGGTCGGCTTAACCGGACTTAGGTCTAATGGATCCATCTTCTGTTACCATAACTCGGTTTAATTGGACATCGGCCTATTGAATCAAAATTGCATTGGTTTAGCCAGTCCACTTTCTAGTTTCTACCGGTTTAACCCGATCAGGTCTATATAAGATAATTTATATTGGTTTAACCCGATTCCGATTGGTATAATCGGGTTTCGGTGTGCTGAATTCAATTTCGATAGGTTTAACCCGACATAATCGGTTATCTGTCCGCTGAATTGAATTCAGTTGATTTAACCCCACTCCTTTTAGTTTAATCGAACTTTGGTCCGATAGACCCAACTTCTGGTGGTATGACCCGATTGCAATCCGTCTATTGCAATTTTGGTCTATTGGATCTATTTTCGGTTGGTTTAACAGACTTCATTTCATACTTTGGTCTACTGAAACCAACTTCCATTGTTTAACCAGTCCACTTTCCAGTTTCTACCAGTTTAACCCGGTTTGGTCTATATAAGATAATTTATTTGGTTTACCCTGATTCCGTTTGGTATAATTGGATTTCGGTCTACTGAATCCAATTTCGATAGTTTTAACCCGACTTTGCTTTAATCGGTCTACGGCCAGTTGAATTCAACTTCAGTTAGTTTAACTCTCGAACAGTTCAACCGACTCCAGGCGGTTTAATCTGACATCGGTCTATTAAATCAAACTTTAATTGGTTTAACAAGTCCACTTTCCCGTTTCTACCGGTTTAACCCGATTTCGATGGATATAATTTGATTTCGGTCTGCCGATTCAAATTTCGATAGGTTTAACTCGACCTAATCGCTTTTCTGCCTGTTAAATTCAACTTAAGTTGGTTTAACCCGACTCCGTTTGGTTTAATTAAACTTTGGTCTAATGGATCCAACTGCTGTTGGTATAACCCGATTGCCATCTTTTTAGTCAAACTTTGGTGTATTGGATCCATTTTCAGTTGTTTTAACAAACTCCATTTCAGCTTTTATTGGTTTAACCAGTCCACTTTCCAGAGCCTACCGGTTTAACCGGTTTAAAAGAATATGGTAGATGAAGATAAGGTGAAGTGGGCTATAAATACATTTGAGCCCAACAAATCGCCTGGTCCGGATAGTATAATAACTATCATACTCCAGATTGGTGGACCATATTTAAGCCCTCACACTCTGAGCACCTCTAAACATGCGTACATCGCAGGGAGATCAGATGAGAGCGCTTTCCATGACGTGGTGGGCTTTACAGAACGCAACCTAAATTCAGGTGACTTAACTTTACTGCCTTCCAGGATATAGAAGGGGCTTTCAATAATGTGACGTCATGTTCTATAAGTATCTCTTTAGAGAACATTAATGTGTCACGTCTGCTAGTGAATTGGGTGAACTGTATGCTAGGAAACCCTGTCGTCTACTCAGAAATTGGTGAAAGCAGCGTGAAAAAGATAGCTACTAAAGGAAAAGGACAGTAGGGGAGTCCTGTCCCCTCTTCTTTGGGCCCTGTGCTAAACGGGGTACTTAAATCGTTTAATGAGAATGATACGAAAATTGTGGCATATTCGGATGGTGTGATCATCTTGACAGGTGGGACATTTTTACCAATCATGTGTGATCTTAGCCAAACAGCCCTTGGACTGCTGCTACGATAGATCAATACCTGTAGTTTTGAGGTGAACCCTCAGAAAACTGAATTGGTTCTCTTCACTAGTATATACAAGATAAAGGACTTCAGGCCATCGAGACTAAATGGAGTGCAGCTGAAGCACTCAACGCAGACCAAGTACCTAGGTGTTAGCCTTTGTCAGAAGCTTAATTGGTCAAGGAATATCGAGAAAATATTAAAAAAAGGGTGTTAATGCCGTTTATGCGTGTTGGAACTCTATTGTTAAAAGTTGGTGACTCAGTCCGAAGGTCATAATGTGACTGTATACCACTATAGTCCGTCCCGGCCAATTATGACATGTGGATGTCTGGTTTGTTGAGATAAGAGTAATTTGTACAAAATGCTCAGCAAGGTCCAAAGAATGGCTGTAATGGGGATAATTGGGCTAGAAAAAGCACGCCGCAAGCGGCTTAAAATGTGTTCCTAGGTCTTCTGCCTCTGGACGTCAAGGCTATTGCAGCCCGAGGAGCTATAAGACTGAGGGAAGCTGGCGACTGGCATCAATCCTTACATGGTCATGCAAAGATTTTGCAGCTTTGGGGCAATAGCGTTCCTTTTAATCCGCCAGCTCGTACTAATCTTTTGAAAAAAATGTGTAGATTTCCGTAGAGTAAACGTTAAAATTCTTTAAAGATCGGAATGCAATGACTGCGGGGCTCCTTATGGCGATTCCATTTCTCAAAAATGGTTCAAAGACCTGCAGCTCAGCCTCTCATTCAGGTACATAATGAATGCAGCGTTTGCCAGGCTGAGGTCCTGACCATTTAAAAAGTTGCAGAGGCTATAACAGGATGTGGAATTGATACTAGCAGGCGGATAACCAAATTTGTGGATAGCCTGGCTGGGAAACAGCCAGCAGACGTTAGATCTCTAGAACCGTCTGTAAACTGGTAGATCGCTGTGGCCCGAATATAGCAGATCCCTATCAGCGTACATAATTGGCCTGGGCAGGAGTGAACTAGCCTGTGGAATTCTAACAAGCCTTTGCAATATCAGGCACATGACAGGTAAATGGAATAGGTCCATACCGGTCTGCGGATGAGGTGGAGTCTGGGACGATGGAAAATCTTAATTTTAACTGCCCCGCTCTAGCCCGTAGGCTAGACACTTATAGGAAAGTTGCATAGAAGATCTAGAGTCTCTCTCCTCAGTTTCAGTAGGAGATTTTATACGTTTCTTGCGGTACATTCACTGACTAACTGGGCCAAGAAAAAAATGGTGTTCCCACGACTTTTTGTACCTTCTCTATCCCTCTCCTCTTTCCTTCTTTACCCTCCCCCCTAGCCGCCGAAATTTTGTATACCCTCACCCAACGGGTTGGAGGGTATATATCGATACGATCCAAAAGTGTAACACCTAAAAGGAGTCATGATTCATGATTTATGACTTTTTAAATCGTTTTTGCCATGTCCATCTGTCTGTCTAGCTGGTGCGCACGCTAACTTTCGAAAAGTTTGAAATTTTGTTTTGAAATTTTGCACAAATTAATATTTCCCAAAACTACTTACAGTATTGCAAATGAACTACATGGGTCCGACCCTTCTATCTAGTCTCAAATACACCATTCCGCCAATTTTAGAAATTGAGTAAAAAAATCAATACACCCAACGGAATCGTACCTAATTTCTGTACTTAGATAAGCTATAACAGGATAAAGTTTTGGAAAAAAAATTGGAAGTCTAGCCACGCCCCTTCTGATACCTCCCATAAAAGTGTACCTTTCCGCCCACTGGAGCAATGATGGAGCAATAATATCAATAAATTCAACGTGATTGTACCCATATTCTGTATTTAGTGAAGCTATAATAGGACAAAGTTTTGTAGATAAAAACTGAAAGTCTAGCCGCGCCCCTTCTGGTACCTGCCATACAAATATGCCACTCTGCCACTTTAGAAAACTAGTAATAATATCAATATAATTGAAAATTTTGGCAAAGTTTCTTGGAATGACCCATATAATAAGAATAACGGTGCAACGTTTTCTCAAAATAATTACGCACCCTAGTTATCATTAATGATTAGCAGCCTTCCAAGACCATTTGAACTGCATTTCTTCAAATTTGAAGGATCCCAAGGGTTTGCATTATATTGTTGTTATAATAATTTTTAGCTGAGGAAGTCTAACGTAAATTTTATGTCAAATTCTTATTAATTGCAAATAATGTCTTTCAAAGAACAAAAGAAGACTAAAAGACTGTAATCCATCAATCCCTTCTGATTGTCCCAGATTTGATGTTGGCATATGTATGCCGGCAGTTTGTATATGTCATTACTTATTAATTAGCATTGTGATCATTTTTTGATTCCTCAGTTTTAATCTTTTACGTACAACATGTTTTTTAAGATTAATAAATATTATGACATTTACAAATCAATCAATTTTATGCATCAGTTCATGACGTCAATCATAACATTACACAAACGACAACGATTCATGTGCGATGACCAACTTTTAGGAAACCCGTCCGTGTTATCGATTGGAACTTTAATTGACGCCACGCGGGAGATTTCATTAATCAAATTCTAATACAAAAGTGACACTTACAAGCATCCAATATGATTACGCTCGAGATCATGTGGCATCAGTCGACGTCTGAACGTCTGGTAGATTTGTAACACAAAATGGCAAATGGAATAATATTCAATTGATTTATTAAAAGATCAATCAATGATGGAATGGAAATGTCAAGTGACGCCGCCTGTGAGAACCTAAAGAGTTAAATAATAATGTTTATATGACGTATTTGTGTATTAATGTAATGCTTAAACTTTTTTTAGTGAGTTTTTGTTGACATTAAACAGACGAAACTGACAAAACTTGTGAGATCAGCAAAACGAATTAGTCGCAGTGCAGCTGGGTAAAGTTTAAGGGCAAATTCCATAGATGAATACTACGAAAAAGACCTCCCGCTATATCATTGCATTTATTTCGCCAATTCTTAATTTTTAATGTTGTACTTAAATAAAACGCTTACAATATAATACATATAACAGGCGTTCAGTAGAGATGCGGAAAATATTTCGAAATCACAGATTACTTAAACGAATTGTTTAGCAAATTCAATTGATTCGTGTCGTCATAGTTTTATGTCGACTTAAGCTTTCTATTTCAGTTTTCAACGTAGCTTTACGTGAAGATGAATCAATTAAATATTTTACAGAGATTCATAATTGCTAAAAGTGACTAAGTCTATAAATATCACTTTTAATGAATATTGTTGATCCCAAGTATTTACTTACCTGAATTTCAGTATTTATTAAATAATTTATCAGTTAGCCAAAATATCGAGTACTTACCTAAAAAGAAAAAAAGAGAACAAAGTTATATTAGAGGCGATTTCTAGTTTGATAAATAGTCTTGTAAATGTTGTAGTAAATGTGACATATCTTTTTAATTAGTTGCTTTGATTGAGCACAGAACCAGTAAGAAAGTTTCAGTCGGTAAACCCGACTTACGTATAACCTCACCCTAAAAAAAAACATAAAATTTTCTAGTATTTATGTTTTCAGAGATGGAGTAATAATATCAATACTCCATCTCTGAAGTGGGCGGAGTGGTACATTTGTATGGGAGGTACCAAAAGGGAAGCGGCTAGACCTCCAGATTTTTTCTCAAAAGCTTTTTCCTGTTTGAGCTTTACTAAATACACAATTTGGGCGCGCTCGCGTTAGTTCTATTAATACTAATCGATTTCTAAAGTGGGCGGTACCAGATGAGGCGTGGGCAGACTTACAGTTTTTCTCTCCATAACTGTATCCTGCTATAGCTTTACTAAATAAAGAATTTGGGTATGATCGCGTTCGATATATTGGTGATATTACTCCATCTCTAAAGTGGGCGGAGAGGTACATATGTTTGGGAGGTACCAGAAGGGGCGTGGCTAGACTTCAAAATTTTTTTTCCAAAACTTTATCCTGTTATAGCTTTAATAAATACGGAATTTGGGTACGATCGCGTTCAGTGTATTAATATTATTACTCGATTTCTAAAGTGGGCGGAATGATATATTTGTATAGGAGGTACCCGAAGGGGCGGGGCCATGTAGTCCATTTTCAATACCGTAAGTAGTTTTGGGAATATATTAACTCGTGCAAAATTTCAAAACATTTGGTTGCGTCTTCCGAAAGTTATCGTGCGCACCAGCCCGATAGCCAGACAGACGGACATGGCTCAAACGACTTAAAAAGTCATGAATCGAATTTGGTTCAAAGAAACCTATGGTATAAAGTGGATCCTTCTATGCGTTACACTTATCAAGTGGTATATGCCCTCCTACCTGTAGGGTGAGGGTATAAAAATACACATAACAACTAAAGGTGAAATCATATCAGCAATGTTGCTAGTATCTGTACTACATACCTACATTAATCCCATGGAAGTCGGTTCTACTTATAGACAGGATTGACTCGGAGTATCAAACGTTCGACCAAGAATTTCCAACCACACAGTACATGTTTTTATTATGTATTCGTCCATTTTATTTGTCGTGAGATTTTCATTATCCGGAATGCCTGCTCCGAATGTTATTTGCCCGCGCCGGGATTGCGATGAACCCCGTGCCAAAACCAGAACCGTTTAACATCCGTGAGATGGAATAGATGCTTGGAGTGGGTACCTTTTCTATATGGTCGTCATCAACGTCGGCATCGAAATACGCAATCTGCCCAACGCGCATCATCCCCAACACCTTATGCCACAAATTACAGTAGCAACTCCGGAAGAGAGATGATCGGGTTGCAGTCAAATTTAGCGACTGGACGGTGACTGACCGGAAGAAGTGTGCAAGCTGTTTTAACTGGCACTCCTCCTCCTCCTTAACCACTCTGATTATGCCCAATGAATACCTGAAATGCAATAGTTGCTTGGAGTGGGTACATTTCCTAAACTACTCCGACTCAAATTTGGGGACTGGACGGTGACGAACCGGAAAAAGTGCACAGACAAAGAGACCTCGTTATGCACCGACAGGCCGGTCTGTGGTGAATTATTCAGCGCCAAACAACGTTTGGGATCGAATAGAGCCAAACAACCCAAACGTATGCCCAGCGTGGGGTCTAGGACCGCACGTGTCCAGCCAAGCCAGTGTGGGTGGCCGCATTACTACACTTAGAAACAGACAGAAACGCAGAGAGCAGACATAATATATCGCCAAACGGGAAAATTTTACTACTGGATACGTGGCTACAACTACAGCAACAAAAACTAATCCCTACGTACATATATTGAAAATCGTTCAACTTCATCTACATGTTGGTTATATCGACATCAATTCTAGTATATTGGCTAACTACACTGATTCATTTAAAGCAGTGTTCAACACTTCATTAAAAAAAAGCAAACTTTTAAACAATTTCGATACTATAAATGCCTTCTTACGACGTTAACAACATTTTCGTCACAATTGTTCTGGCCATCAGAGCTATTGCAATCTTGCACTTCTTTTCCATTGTGTTGTACACGTGAATTGTTTTCCATCGCAAGAAATTTCATTATTTTGCTTTGCCATGCAATGACCTAAGTGTTTGTGATACAAGGTTTATTGACAGTAATCGATGTAAAGACCTCTCTGTTAGCGCTATTTTGTTACTTTTTATTGTCTTCTTTGTTGTTATCACAAAATTCTACATGAGATAAAAATCAATTTCATAGTCATATTTAATGGAACTATTTTCGCAGCCAGTGTGGTGGAGTATTCAGTTGAAAACCCTAAACAAAACTACTAGAAGGCTTTTTAACAAAGCGAAGAGAACGGGATAAGGGACAACTGGGACGTTTATAGAACCACTTTCAACAATAGGTCAAAAACAATTAAAAGGTCCAACAGAGCTTAGTAGATTAAGTACTGCGAGTCCATATTTGGTGCCAATGATGCCGCCTGATTCAGAAAGGATTGGGTTTCATTCTTAGAACAGATGAGTCATAATTCCTAAGGATTACAGAGAAATCAGCATGTCATCCTTTCTGTTGAAAGTTTTTTGGAGATTAATTGATATGTATATAACGAAATCTTTAGCCCTCACACTCTGAGCTTCTCTCCACATGCGTACTTCGCAGGAAGATCAGTCGATAGCGCACTCAATGACGGGGTTAGCATTACGGAACGCAACCTAAATTCAGGTTACTTCACTTTAGTTGCCTTCCTCGATAAAGAAGGATCATTTGATAATGCGACGCCATGCGCAACAAGGAACTCTTTGGAGAACTTAAATGAATCATGTCTACTCAGAACTTGGTGGAATCTGTGTGAAAAGATAGCTACTAGAGTAACACCACAGGGAGGAGTCCTGTCGCCTCTTCTTTGGAGTACTTAAATCGTTCAATGAGGAAATTATGGCTTAAATGGACGCTGTGATCATCATAATGTGTGACCTTATCCAAACTGCCCTTAGCAAGCTGGTATGACGGGCCAAGACCTGTGGTCTGGGGATGAACCCTCAAAGAACAGAGTTGGTCCTTTTTACACGTAGATATAAAAAGTACTTCAAGCAACCGTAACTGAATGGATTGAACTGAAGCTTTTTCGTGATCATAAGCTAAATTGGTCAAGGTTAAACAGGCGTGTCAATGTCTTTTATGCGTGCTGTACTGTACTATGAATGCTTGGTATGGTGGGAGAGCCTAGATAAGAGTAATTTATTTAAAAATTTCAGCAAGTTTCAAGAGAAGCCTGCAATGGGTATTTCTGGAGTTAGAAGGAGCACACCGCAAGCAGCTTTAGGTGTGTTCCTGGGCCTTCCGCCCATGGACTTGTACGTCAAGCCTATTGCAGCCCGAGGGGCTATCAGAATGAGAGAAGCTAGCGATTGGCATCAATCCTTACAAGAATCTACGGTTTTTGGGTAATGTTATTTTAGTTCATCTTCCACTTCTTACTGATTTTTTGAAGAAACATGTGGATTTCCGTGAAGTAAACGTTGAATAATAGGAAATATTGGAATGGAATGACGGCAGAACTCCTAATGGTGACTCAATTTCTGCGATTCAAAAATGGAATAGGGCACAGGATTTAGTTTTTACAACAAATATATGTAGCTAAACCTTTCTTAAAGATGAAACGCAAAGAAAGTTAGATATCACAAAGCTGAGTATCACCAAAATAGCCAATGCCTATTTCAACCAATACTAATATTCCCGACACATAGTGGCAGCATATTGCGAATTCTATGACCAGTGCCGCAACGACTGTACTGGGTTAGGAAAAACCACACTCAGACAAGCCCTGGTACGATAAAGAATATCTGAGGAAATGGATGCTGTATAGAAGACAAAACTGCAGCCAATGGCAACGCGTGGAGGGAGATGACACGGCGGAAAAGGCGTCTATGGAAGAAAAGAGAGAGCCAGGATATCGATAATTACAGGGATAGAGGTGAAGCCTTAAAGTTCTACGAAAAAGTTAAAAGCAACGGTTTTAGAACAGGGATCCCCACCTGTAAGGACAGAGACGGAAATCTAGTCACGGACACTCAGAGGGTGCTGCAAATATGGGGGAATCACTTTCGATTTCTTTTCGTTCACAAAGGCGCCATAAGTGACGAAATCACACCAATCATAGGCGACGGAGTAGGTTGTCCACCACCGAGCCAAAACGAGATCAGCACGGCTTAAAATAATTAAGCTGAGGGAGCCAATCGACTGCCGGCAAGAAAACCGGTGGCGATGAGCTGACAACATGCATGCAGCAGCTCATAAACACGATTTGCCTCAATGAATACATGCCCGATGATTGAAATCTGAGTGTTCTATATCCTGTGCTTAAGAAATGCGATCCAAGTGTGTGTACCAGCTATCGCGGGATCAGCCTTTTACACATCGCTTACAAGGTGCTGTCTAGTGGGTTAGGCGAAAGACTACACCCATCCTAGCGAATCTGATTGGACCTTATCAGTGTGACCTTAAAACTGGTAAATACTGGCTAGATATTTACACTACGACAAATCCTGGAGAAGACCTATGAGGTGCAGATCGATACCTACCATCTGTTTATCGATTACAAAGCAGCATTCGATACAACAGAAATTGTTAGATGCTATTTCTGAGTTTGGTATCCCTGCGAAACTGATACGACTTTGCGGGATGACACTGACTGACACGAAGTCTTCAGGAATGGTACCATCTTGAACAAAAGTCACAGTCGAGTGCCGTCATCGAATGAACAATGAGCTGTACAACGACATCGACGTCGTCCAGCGCGTTGAAGTAGAGCGAATACGCCGGGTTGGACACATTGTACGAATGAACGAAAATGCTTCAGCTCGAAAAGTCTTCGGCAATAAACTCGATGAACGGCGCACGAGTGGGCGACTGAAACTTCGTAGGATGGACCAGGTCAAAGAATTGTTATATATGCTTGGTGCGACGAACTATCTACGGAGCTCAAAAGACCGAAGCGCTTGGAATTATTTTCTACGTGCGGTTACTGATGGATAAATTTCTATTGTTGCTGCTATATAAGAAGAAGAAGAACGTAATGAATGCTGTGTTTTCCGCCACTTTTGGGGTATGGAATTGATACTAGCAAGCGGAAAATCATCTGTGTGGATAGCCAGGCTGCAACTCCACATTGTGTAAATTAAAGTTGGTGAGGAACTGTAAGAAGAAGTTGGATGGACTAAAGCCTCTGGATATCAGCCTCTGTAATGAATCAGCATATCTATTTGCCAGAAGAGAATGTACTATCCCTGATCGTTACTGTGGAAGATGTTAACCCGCCCAGTTGTTACTTTTTTTTGGATTTTTGGAGGATTGGATGTGAAAAACATCCTACAGGCGTTGGATCTTCAAACTGGGGCCCAAATACAGCAGATCACGATAGGCGTACATGGTTGGCCTGTGCAGGAGTGACGTGCCTCTTCCCTCTGGAATTCTAACATACCATTGCAATATCAGGCACCTAAAAGGCAATTGAGATATATTCATACCGGACTACTCCTGTGTGAGGACGCTGGAATATCTTCTTTGTAGCTGTCCCTCTCTAGGCAATAGAAGGCTAAAATACTTAGCCTACTTGCAGAGTAGGGAATCTGCCTTCCATAGCTAACTGGATCAAGATGACGATTGAGGTAAACACGATATTTCTTCTTTCTCTATCCTTACCATCTCTCCTTCTTTCTCCTCCACTTCCATTTTTCTTTTTCCTAACGGGCAATCACAACGGATCAGCAGATATCGGTGTCAATGTGATTAGATGTCAATTCATAAACGATTTAAACATTCAAGCTCCTCGTAAATGTTATATCAATAGTTTTCGATAACATAATTAATGAATATGTCATGTCATAAGATAAACCACATTGAAGATCTCACATGAAAAAGTTAACTGCTACTAAAGTGATCACAATTTATTACTTAGTAACAATGAATAAATCTTTTAAATATACAATGAAAGAAAATCGTTGTTTACGAACAAATTGGTGACCAAGTTTATGATTTGATTGATTGTTGGCTATAAACATAAAACACCTACACCTACACAATTTTTATTATCCGTTTAGTATTCAAAATATCCACAGAGCTGAATATGACAACTCTCTAAAATGTGGCCCTAAAAGGTAATACTGAAAGCAAAAGTAATTTTCCATAAAAATCACATCTCATTGACCAGAGAATACTCATATGTAGAACTAAACGTAGTGGTTTGTTGTTAACAAAAACAACAACAAAAAATACCGAAAACAATATCTTCAACGTACAATAAACGCAATGAATGAATGATATTTGCCAGTTCAGTGACACATATCACTCATATTGTCAAAATTCAATAACAACAGACGGACAAACAAAAAATTTCCATATGGCGCTTTGTAGTTTCTGTTGAACTGTCTATTTCGTTCTGGTAACCCACCAACCTACCCATCAGTTGCTGCCGAAACTATGCGCGCCAGAGCTAAATAAATTAATTTAAAAGTTTATTAAACTAATTTGGGGGGTTTTACGTGGTAGAGTCCACTTAACAATCTATAATTGTCTGCTGTGATCGTCGCGCATGTTCGTTCAATACGGAAATTGATAAACAATTTTCAGTTTTAATTTCAATGCGATTCCAATAATTGGCCTACACTCGATTTGCGTGATGGTTTAGCAGTTGCCAATGTGGATTCTTGATCAATTCCATAATATTGATTGGTGGGATTGCATTTCATATTGACGATATTATCAAATTGTTTTCATATGAAAATAGTTAAATTCTAGAAATAAATTGTAAATACAAATAATTTGTAATTACGTGAAGAAAATTTACACGAATAAGAAATTAATGTCCAGATAATGTGTTATTTTTATAAATGTACAAGAAAAAGTTACGTCAGAGAGAGAGAGAGAAGATATCTAGATGCTTAATGATGAATCTTATTAGATCTGACATAAAATGTGTGTTCTGATGGGTTGTTGACAATAAATTGTCAGATAAAAGCAAATTATAATAAATGTATTGTTATTATCTTACGAAGTCGCCGTTAATACTATAAGATTGCACACGTGTATTTCCAGCATGGAAAATTTCTCAATTTATAAAATTGAGGAATAATAAATATCTAGCTGCATAACAAATTTTGATACGGATGACATTGTTGCAATTCTAGACATAGCTTAGAGCTAAGAAAGAGCAATTTTGAGGTCCGTTTGATTACAAAATAATAATAAAATAATGGCTGCTATTCGCAGACGAAACAAGAAAATAAAGTAAGGGACTTACTTATAGTAAAGAAAATTAAGTTTCTTCTATGCGTTAAGACTGAATATCGAATTTGAAGGAGAATGCATTTGAGACAGATGATACATTATAAGTTTCGACAGTTTGTTAACTTAAAACTGATTTTCTTAAATGCAGTACAAAATGATTGATTCAAGAACGGAACGTTCTAGCTTAGAAGGTGTTATTGTGAATGGCCCACTATTTCTTTGACATTTGACAAGTAGAAACTATGCCATTACTAAAAATGGAACGATACACGCTTTAACAACGCATTGAAATTATTAAAATTCATTACAAAAATATGATAAAAATCTAGCATTCACAGTTCGCAAATCTAAAGAATTTTTTGGTCGTCGTGAAGCAATTGTCGGACCGCAATACAGAAATTGGTGGAAAAATAAAACCTGAGCACGTCGCTGAAAAACAACTGAGAATATTGCTGCTGTAGTCTAAAGTGTTGAAGAAAACCCAGGTTCGTTCATTCCTCGTCGTTCTTTGGAATTGCGCATTCCACAAACGTCATTACACCGTAATTTTCATATAGACTTGGGTCTTAAGGCTGATCATCAACAATGTCGTGTCTTTGCAGATTGGGTCCTTGAAATGCATGAAAAAATGATCCGGAATTCCATCGAAAAATCATCTTGACTGATGAGTCCCATTTTCACCTCGGTGGCTACGTCAACAAGCTAAATTGTCGCATCTGGGGCTCGGAAACCCCACGAGTTATTGTTGAGAAGCATCTCCATCCTCAACGTGTCTGTTTGGTGCGGTTTATGGCCCGGCGGGGTCATTGGATCTTACTTTTTTAAAAATGAGGTTGGATCAACAGTTACGGTGAATGGATTGCGCTATCGAGAGATGATTAATGATTTTTTATGGTCGAAGTTGGATGGTATTGATCTGGACAACGTTTACTTTCAACAAGACGGCGCTACGTTCCACCCAAGCATCGAAACCAGTGATCTTTGTGTTATCTTTCGAAGAGGTGATTGGCCACCGAGATCTTGTGATTTAATACCTTTCGACTTCTTTCTTTGGAGCCACTTCTTTCTCATAAGGTCTACGGCAAAAGCCCAGCGTCGATTCAAGAGCGGTTTAACCCTGTAAGCAAAAGAATATCCACTATCCGGTGAAGGCGAAATATTTTTAAATTACTCCAAACAAACCCCCCTGCTTCTAATGTTCCCGACACACAGTGGCAGCATATTGCGAATTCTGTGGCGCAACGACCGTACTGGATTAGGAAAAACACTCTCAACCAAGCATACAAGTCCTAGTACGATGAGGAATGTCGCGCAATGTCTAAGGAAATGGATGCTGCAAACAAGGCAAAAATGCTATTAATGATAACGCGTATCGTGACGATATAACGAACATAGGAGGTAGATTGAATGCCTCTTCAGGCTGAAAATGCGTCTATGGAAGAAAAGAGAGAACCAGGATATCGAATATTATAGGGATAGAGGTGAAGCCCGAAAGTTGTAACAACATTTTAAAAGCAAAGGTTTTGGAACAGGAATCCCCACATGTAAGGACATTTGGCACGGGCACACAGAATGTTTGCCAATATGGAGGGAAAACTTTTGTTTTCTGCTCGTTCGCGACGGCAGCATAAGCGACGAAATCACACCAATCATAGACGACGGAGTAGATTGTGCACCACCGGACCAAAACGAAATCAACACGGACGGAATGGACTTCCGGCAGGGCCTTTTAAATGATAAGCTGGATGCACTAGCTCACAAACACGATTTGTCTAAAGGAATGCATGCCCAATGATTGGAATATGAGTATTCTATGTTCTAAGCTTAAGAAAGGCGATCCAAGTGGGTGTACAAACTATCGCGGAATCAGCATTTTACCCATTGCATACAAGGTCCTGTCGAGTGTGTTATGTGAAAGAATAGGTTATCCTAGCGAACCTGATCGGATCTTACTATCGTGGATTTAGACATGGTAAATCCAGGGCCGATAAGGAGATATTCTGTCATGCGATCATCGTAATGGAGATAATCTTGCGGAAGGCTGCAGTAAAGAGGACTGTTACCATCTTTAACAAAAGTCACATACTGATCGCGTATTCCAATGATATAAAAGGTATCATTGGCCGTGGACTGCACGTTGCTACTGCGACCTTTTTGAGCATTGATAATCGGTCGGCAGAAGTGGGTTTGGTGATAAATGAGGAAAAACCTATGTTATTTGTTTCAACGAATAAAGAGTCCACTCATATGGGACGCTGCGCGAACGTTAAAAACTATAATTTTATCTACTTTGGCTCCGTCGAAAACAAAATTAATAACGTCTGTCTAGAAATCAAGAGACGATTATTGAACCGCTGCTACTATGATTTAATGACAAACCCATCTCCCTATTATACATTGATCCTACCTATCCTGCTCTACAGCTCAGAATCTTGGGAAATGACACAAGCGGATCCTTCTATTCTGGGAGTCTTCGAAAGAAAAATACTTGGCAAAGTATGTGGATCCATCATCGTTAACGGCGAATACTGTCGTCAAATAAACAAACAGTGACGTTTGCATTCGTCGATAAACAAGTAGATGCCGTTAGTTGTGAATCTAAAAATAAAAAGCGCGTTAATTCACAACAACGCGAGAAGCTATCCCATACCTCATTCATGGGGTGTAAAGGAAAATAGTTTTTTTTTTTTTTGGAAAAACATTTAGAAAACCTAAATATGTCGAACTTGAAAGAGTTTTTCTACAAATAATTATTTTTTTGTTAAAAAATTCACTCAGTTATCAAACCTGCCTCGTATGCAGCAACTTTTTGCACAGCTGCCAGTGCGAGAGATAAACATTCAGAAATTGCTACATTTATAGTTTCACAATATTACTTATTACTTAAGGGCCCATTACAACTTACAAACGTGGTTCGTAACTTTGAGGCCTGAAGTAATAAAGAATTCCACACGCTTCGGTCTTCTGCGTGTGTTCTCCAGTAAGTCCTACCAGATGATGGCACGTCGCCTACCACTTGGTCCTCCCTGCTCTGCGCCGTCCTTCAGGTTCGCCTTCAAACACCTTTCTTGCTGGAGCAATTACATCCATCCTGGCAACATGACCCGGCAATCGAAGTCGTTGGATTCTACCTCTTTTAACTACGTCGATGTCGTGGTAAATCTCATACAGCCCATGGTTCAGCCGATGGCGAAACTCGCCAACGACACAGATAGGTCCATATATTTTCGGAGTACTTTTCACTCGAATACTCCCAGGTTTTTTATGTCCGTTGTCGTAAGCACCCATGATTCGGCAGCATACAACTGAACGGGTAAGATTAGCACCTGGTATAGCTGTTTCTTAGTATTCCGAGATGAGGTGGTGTTACTAAAGTGCTGACGAAGTCCGTAGAAACATCTATTGGCCAGCACAATTCTGCGCTTAATTTCTTGACTGACATTATTATTATTATTGGAGGAAGATCCGAGGTAGGTAAACTCATCGACTCCGTCAAAACAATAATTTTCAACGTTGACGCTGCTTCCCCATCAAGAGGACTCTTTGTTCGTCGAAATCATTATTTTTGTTTTGTCCTCGTTGACCGCTAAACCCATTTTTGCTTACTCCTTTTCTAGCGATGAGAAAACTGCAGTAACATCCCGCAGATTTCGGCCAATGATGTCTATATCATCGTCATAGGTTAGTGGCATGTGGCTCTTGTGGAATATGGTGCCAGACATGTTGACACCAGTCTTTCTCACCACCTTCTCCATAACTATATTAAATAGTGTACAGGACAGGCTATCGCCCTGCATGAGACCTCTTTCCGTGTTGAATGGTTCAGACTGATCTTTACCAATCTTAACCGAGGATTTGGTGTTGTTTCACAATATTAGAGACAATATAACCTGTAGTTGACATAATGCAATACAAAGTTTCGCTAGTTAAAAAAAACAACAGTTCATCGCATGCTTGTAGTTTTTCGCACTACCCTCGCTCGAACATGCAATTATCCGGTCTCTTGTGTTATCTAGAAACGGATAGGTTTCACCGCCTTCCGGTATTGTCAAAAATGTAATATTACAAATTAAAAATGTAATTGTGGCAACCGAAAGACAGAGAGAGAGAGAGATCGCAAGAGAGGGAGAAAAATCACCTGCATGTTAAACACACGCACACAGTATGTATGCATATAATATGCCTGTATATCTGTGTGTGTGTGTGTGTGTGTTATTAAATTAATTAAAATTTTAATATGCATACAGCGATCTAGAAAAAAAAAATGTGCTGGTGACATTGAAATCAGTAAGTACTGGATTTCAAAATATGTATTGCTTATTTTTCACGAAGAGAGAAATCAAAACAAACTGCAAAAGCGCTTGTCAACTAAATCTGTGAACTTAATGTCTTCCGCGTGTAGAAAAACAATATTGCCGAACAATATCATATGTTTAATTGTATCCATCCACCAGCGGTCGACCGCAATTGGAGTTTACAGAGCTCACTGCGGTCTGACCAACT
Organism: Muscina levida; assembly: GCA_964034835.1. Classification (NCBI taxonomy): domain Eukaryota; kingdom Metazoa; phylum Arthropoda; class Insecta; order Diptera; family Muscidae; genus Muscina; species Muscina levida. The sequence continues at coordinate 60,873,797 of OZ035884.1, read as the reverse complement.
GCAGCACCAATCGCATTATAGAAACTTAGAAATTTCGCATCAAGTGATTTACGATCGGTCATTAAATTGATTTTATTAGACGTTAAAGTGTCACTTTTATGTGATTTCGAACTTGGGCGGAATACTAAAGAATAAAGCTGAGTAGTTAGAGTCGAAAAAATTTTAATTCTAAGTACCAAACTTGTGTGCCAATACGAATATTTATTCATCATCGTTGGTGATTTCAATACATATTTGCAAATAGAAAAGTTGGGTTCAGTGGCTTTTGCGATCGAATTAGAAATTCCACAAAGAATTATTGTCCCAAAAAAAAAACATCATGTGATAAATAGGCGATGGCGTCGTCGTCGCCCAGTGCGATTACTTCCGATGTGTGTTTAAACAGCAAAAACAAAACAAAAACATACATCCCCAACAATTGACTTAATTTGTAGTCAGTGGCGATTACTGTGAACTGTCTGGCGATTATTATTAAATGCAAATCAGATACTCGGCCAGCAACGATTCATTCAAAAGTATTTTGTAGCTGTGGCTAGTTATCACACACACACACACGCACATATACGATTTATGATCAGGTGTCAAAATCCATCAGTCCAAACCACCATTGCGAGCGAATGTAGCGTATAAAGTAACCAATTGATGTGATGTGACCGTAAACAGGAATAAACATTAATAGTTCTAGGAAACGAATTTCGCCAATTGAAATTTGCGAAAAGTCGCTCTTTGGCATGATAGCAACTGAAGTAGTTGTTTTTTTAACTCCGTAAAAATCCCATAAAACGTCATAGAGTCCATTCCTTGGAAGTGCAAATTAATCTGTGTGAGAAACCTGATATTGATTGGGTGATGCAGACAGATAAACAAACACAAAAACTCAGAAACACCTATTGTGTGTTATTGTAGACACGGAAATACGGAAAATTCGTGTTAAGGCAAATTAACAAATTCACGGGAATTTCGTTGATTTCTATATAAAAGTTATTATATAAAAAACAAAAACACAGATGGGGCATTCCATACAGACCGTTTAAAAATAACTTGTAATATATTTTAATGGGGTTGCCAAGTAGTATTGTAAAAAATGCTAAAAAATTTATATGACCGTAGCCCCAGCCATGACATCAAAATTGTACTAGGCGATTTGAATGCTAAAATAGGCAGGGAAACCACATTTGAGCCTACCATCGGAAAATTTAGTCTGCACACCGAAGAGTCAAACAATGGCATCAGAGTGATTGATTTCTCTGCGGCAAGAAATAGAAATATTCATAAGGCAACATGGTTATCTCTAGATCAATTGACCAGGAATCAGATAGATCGCGTGGTAGTCGATGGAAGGCACACATCAAGTGTTCTGGACGTACGAGTGATCAGGGGAGCAAACATTGACTCCGAACATTGTCTCATCGAAGTTAAGATAAGAACAAGGCAAAGCATGGCAAAAAAGGACGTAACCAGGTACAACTAAAGCTGGACATCGGTAAACTGCGGATCACAGAGGTAGCGGACGCCCACTTCAATCCCCTCACTTAACTGCTGTGGAATGCTCCCACCCCTGATAATATAACCTCGCAGTGGCAATATATAGCCTACTCCATAGAACGGACTGCTAGAAAAGTACTTGGGTACTCAAAGCCGTCTCAAGAAGATGCCTGGAACGATGATGAATGTCGCAATGCCACAAGAGAGACGGTTGCTGCATACAAGGCAAAACTGCAGCCAATGGCAACGCGAGCTGTTCGTGAACGGTACAGGAATAAGATACGAGAGGTAACCATCGGATGAACCATAGAGCTGAGATTTACCAAGACATCGACGTAGCTAAAAGAGTCAGAATCCAACGACCTCGATGGCTGGGACATGTTGTCAGGATGGATGTAAATACTCCAGCGAGAAAGATGTTTGAAGGCGAACCTGAAGGACGACGCAGAGCAGGGAGACCCAAACTTTGTTGGAAGGACCAATTGGTAGGCGACGTGCCACCAGCTGGTAGGACTATGTGAAGAACACACGCAGAAGATCGAAGCGTAAGGAATTCTTCAATACTTCAGGCATCTAATTTATGAACCAGGTTCGTAAGTTGTAATGGGCCACTTAAGTAAATAAGTAAGTTATCACCAGGCCCACTTCCTCCGATCTTCCGACTGCTTCTCAATGCTCGAAAAGGCCGCAGTAACATCCCGCAGTCCACGGCCAATGATATCTATGTCATCGGCTAACGGGAGCAGCATAAAACTTTTGTTAAAGATGGTACTAGTCCTGTTTACTGCAGCCTTTCGCATGATCATCTCCATTACGATGGTAAAGAGATCGTAAGACATCGTCAGATTTTTGACTATTTTCACTAAAAATTTCCTGTCAGTCAGTGTCATCTCCCAAAGTCATAATAGCTTCGCGGGGATACCAAACTCATCTAATAATTTCTGTTGTATCGAAATGTCGAATGAATGCAGCTTTGTAATCGATAATAACGTGGTAGTGTGAATATCTGGTGGGTCGTGGATTTACCAGGTCTAAAGCCACACCGGTAAGGTTCAATCAGGTTCGTGAGAATGGACTTTTGTCTTTTACACAACACACTAGACAGGACCTTGTATGCGATTGGTAAAAGGCTGATCCCGCGATAGATGGTACACACACTTGGGACGCAGTCATCGCCATCGGCTTTTAAAAGCTCTGCCGGCAATTCATCGGCTCCCGCAGTTTTATTATTTTTAGGCCTTGCTGATCTCGTTTTGGCTCGGTGATGGACAATCTACTCCGTTGTCGATGATTGGTGTGATTTCGACACTTATGCTGCCATCAGGAACGGATAGAGCTCGATAGTATTCCCTCCATATTTGCAGCACACTTTTTACCTTTTGGTAGAACTTTCGGGTTTCATCTCTATCCCTGTAGTTTTCGATATCCTGACTCTCTGTTTTCATCCACAGACGTTTTTCGCGTTTCAACTCTCCCTACTTCTCTTTATAACGCTCCGTCACTTTACGCGTCGCCAATGGCTGCCCTGTAAGCAGCATCCATTTCCTCAAAACATTTCGCAACATTCATCATCGTAACAGAGCTTGCCTGAACATGGTCATTTTGGAACACATGGAACATTTTGATCGGGAGATATCCAGGTTGCCTTGTGGAAATCTCTATGCGGGAATCTGGTTCCACTCACTACCATGTTTCTTGCCGACGCGAAGTAAAGCAGTCTGAATCCGTTATCGGCGGTGTTGTTGTGAAGACTGAATTTTCCGACAGCTGAACCAAGAACATCTTCCCTTCCTATTTTAGCATTAAAAACTTCCAAAAATCTAGTCTTTGTCTTCCGTCTGGGCATTTACACAATCAGCGTAATGTAAAAATATTTCCCCTTGATGCAAATAGTGGCTATTCAATCACTTACAGAATTAATTCACGAGACCAGATGTCGAAGTCTCTTGATAAATCCACATACAAATTCGTGTCTTCCTGCATGGCAGCTGTAAAAGATGTCACAGTTCTTTCGTCGTGTGCTTCCCTGTCATGTCCATCGAATTTCCTGTATGGCGGTGATGTCAGCCTTGTATTTGTCGAGGACATCCGCCAGTTGGATAGAGGCACCATCTCTGTAGACAGTCCAGCTGCATATACTTATGATTTACAAGTTTAGTTACAGCGCGACGGTCATTCACAAGCGCATTGTATAGAGTGACCCATACAGTCGATCAATGTGTTAATTAAAGTTCAATTACTAAACAAATATTTATTGACACAAAAACCAAAAAAAATTGTATACAATTAAGTAAATTATGATATTTTAATAACGAATGAGAAAATTTACATCAAATGTGACAAAACAAATTTTAATTATTAAACTAAGAAAGATGGAATGCGGTTTTAAATATTAAAATGCCGGTGACGTCTATCTCTTTCCAGTCAGAAACTGCCACAGAAAGCTGCCGATAACAACGATGGTAGCGACCACAGACTTCGTTCAGCAAAATGATTCATTTCTATAGAAAACTTGTTTAGGTATGAAAACGAAAACATAGATCTCTGTGGATTTCCCCCTATTGAACAGATACACTGTAGTGGACACTAGAGTACACCATTTCCAAACAAAGTCATCAAAAGTGGTGTGGAGATAAAAATAATACAAGCAACATATAAAACTAAAAAATTAATGCAATTTAGATAGCTACTTACTGTTAATCACTTTCACATTGAGGCATTAAGAAATCATTTAATATTACTATGATAGTTTTTAACAAAAATGTTCGAAGACAAGTCCGGACTTGACGGTTTTGCCCTAATTCGGACACGAGGACTCGAACTGCATCATTAGTTTTTTTAATTACAAAGGAGGTTTATAAATTTATTTTTTCAAGAACTTTGAGTATTGTATTAAGTTTCTAAATAGATTTTCGACAAGCTATAGTTAGATTTTCGGATAAGCTTGACTTATTTATAACAACTTTGTCGAAGACGGCATATTCGAATCCATTTCCCAAAACCCATAAATTGAATTCAATGTAGGAAACTTTATTGTGATCAAATAGTTCAATCTTTACCATCTGCAAATTGGCTCTGGAACAGAACAATAAAGATCCCCTGTTTCGCGCCGAATTTTGTTCGTTGGCGAGTTACAATTTTCGTTCAATGGTTACAGCACATTTCCAACACGATTTCTATGGGATATGGTGTATTATATGGTGATTAGCAAAGACTCGATTCCATTGTTAATTAGTGCCACTCCACTCATGAACAAAGCGATGTTCCACTACCACTAGTAGCTTGGTCTTAAAAGCTTTAGTCGACAGCGCGCATATGACGTTTGTTGTTACGTATTGATCCGCTGAAACCGTTTCGGGGTATTCTCAGTTTTAAGAAATCCCATCTCAATGGTATTATTAAAATCGTTTCGAACCAATTTCAATTCAATGGAATTTGTGCATCACATCAAACTGGACGGACGGATGGTCCGTCAGTAACGACGGATACAGGTTAATAGTGACTGTGACGTCAACACACAACAACTACAAAGTGCACGGGGTCTTCTTACATTGAATCTTAGTGGCGCCAAGAAAGTGCAGAGCAGACGCCTGGATGATGACCTAGTTCAAAGTAGACAAGACATCAGCCGAAAGAGGAGTTGCCGCCTGTCTGAGGTAACAAAAATGATCCATCATTTTCAAACTCTCATTATATTTTTTGTGAAAAAAGAAAGTTTTCTTTTTCCTCTCTCTTGTCGCAACACGACATTTAAATCAATATTTATTAACTTGCAGCTAACCTCGGAATGTCTCGGAATGCCCTTCAAATTCAGACTAGACAATGACGAGGCAGAAATGCCGCCACCTCTACAACGACGTCATCAATGGTAAGAGAACATATTGAGTACGATTCACAACAGACCGCCGGCCAATTGGGCTAAATCGAATTGATTCAATAAATACGGGGCCAGAGATCAATAAACTTTCGAAGAGCACTAAACCAAAGACAATCGAATGCGATGTGTCACGCGAGCCCATAAATGTCGTGTGTAAATCGAATGCATTTCAGGCTGTTGCTTGTCGTCACATGAAAACTGTCAACGACGATCACATACGGGAATTGGGTCACGCCCGTGTACGACCTTGGACGTGCGCTTGTTATATCTGCTACATCACTGCCATCATCTCCAGTTCATAGTCGTGGTCGCCGTCGTTGTTGTCAGCATCATCAGCTGTATTCGCCATTGGTATGTAAGTCCAGTTCACATGCAGGGTTGGGAAATGAGCGCATAAGACGACGGTCGACGGACAACACAAACAAAAACAATTACAGTGCAAATACAGTTTCAAGTACGAGTGCGATGGTGTACAAATCTGAAGAAATCTCATTGAACAACAAAATGCAGAAATATATTTTGATAACATTGCTACCCCCCCTTTTAGCTTCCTCCATACAACTGCTGACTGGCTGGCAACAAAATTGTATCTTAAAGTACGGCTCTAGTGTTATTGTTGTTGTTTGCTTGCCATGAAAGATTACGATGCGTTGCGATTGTTAATGATTTATTCAAATAAACAATTGCAATAAACATTTAGTGGAATCTATACAGATTGATGTAGGTCGAAGAAGAATGCGCAACTTTGCTGAGGAGAAGCAGGGGGAAAAGTTTGGTCAATGTTACGAGAGAACAGCCGCAACATGTATTGCAAAATGTTTGAAGATATAAACTACTCGAATACTACGTATCTGAGATCACTAGGAAGGAGTAACTTTGTACTATTATGATAAAAGTCGATATATCCAATTTTTAAAAAAAAAATGTCTTAGGTCCTTTAGAACAAGTTGGCAAAGGAAAACATGTTTGAGATACGTAAAACTTACTTATTTAATTTAACTTTACACGCCATGAATGACGTCTTCTCGCGTTATTGTGAATTAATACGCTATCTATTTTTAGACTCATACATAGTTGGGATCTCATCTTAAATAGGCTTGGGAAATCAAATTGAAATGAGTGGAAAGAGGCCGATATTCATATGAAAAAACATTAAGTGCGGTTATCTTCTAAACTAAACTCCAATTGTAAAAATATGATTAATTGTGTGATCATCAGGGCCAACACAAATATGCCCGGGAAAACTAAAAATATGCTCATTAGATAAGTACGAAAAATACTAAAAAAAAATGCATTTAAAACTGATAAAAAATGCACAATAGATTTTGATTCATAGATAAATTTATTCACTGAATACATTTGTTTTGTAATAAAAATTCATCACAAATAGTTGAAAAATAAATGAAGTTATTTTCACATTACATTTATAAGATTCAGACTATTGATTAATTACTCGACTGTGAACAAAATTACATAGGCGAATTCAATGGAGTACTTAGTATTTTAAGGTATAATAAATATTATGTATACGCATTCACCATAAAACATTAAGTGCGGTTATCTTCTAAACTAAACTCCAATTGTAAAAATATGATTAATTGTGTGATCATCAGGGCCAACACAAATATGCCCGGGAAAACTAAAAATATGCTCATTAGATAAGTACGAAAAATACTAAAAAAAATGCATTTAAAACTGATAAAAAATGCACAATAGATTTTGATTCATAGTTAAATTTATTCATGGAGTACTTAGTATTTTAAGGTATAATAAATATTATGTATACGCCTTCACCATAATTTGTCTCACATATTCTTGATTTCCGCTATTGAAATCTTGATCAATATATGTGATTTTAAGAAAATGGTTTGTGAAAGAAAGGGTAAAACTTGCTTAGAGTTTTTTATGTGAAAAACCGAAATTTTTTCAAATTTATATGGCTTCTGAGGGAGTTAGAAAGTCAAAGTAGTACAATTAGCTTCAGCCTCCTCACTGTTACACTAATTCACAACTTTCCTTACGTACTTTGATAGTTCTGCCAACTATACCAACGAGTAATGGATGGAACAGGTGAAATACAACGCTAGGTAGAACTCATTGAAATTCTTGACGACGGAATCCTTAATATGAACACAAAAATAGTATTCAGTTTAGTTAATACCGGAAACTCATACTTTAAGAAATACAGCCTTTGTAGAAGATATTAATTCATTAATATTAACATAGGCGTCGCCAGTTGCGAAAAAATATAGGGATTATCTTCCCATCGTTTTGTTTACACTCCGAAAAATATATACAAAAAGTAAAAAAAAAAAAAACATGAAAACCCCAAAATATGCCTTTATATGCATAAACCTCCAAAACATGCCAGTAAGACTGTAATATGCATTTGCATATGCAAGTATGCTTGCATACTTTTGTTGGCCCTGGTGATCATACCGATATCTTAAGAGTAATAAAGGTTTGTGAGTAATATATGTTCCACTTTTATGCTAAGTCCACTTAGCATGTTTTAGAATTTATAATTTCCGAAAACCGACAAAACGGGAAACCCGGATTTTTACTAAATCAGATATTCGAAGAAGATATTTTTCGAATTGTACCGATTCCTTTTTCTTCTTAATTGGCAACAACCAAGTATACATACCAAGTATACATAACAGCTCTTTTATCTGGTCCATCCAACGAAGTTTTGGTCACCTACTCCTGCGCCTCCCAACAAGTTAATTGACAAAGACATTTCGACCTGGAACTTTTTCATCCATTCGTACAACGTGTCCCAGCCAGCGCATTAGGTCTATTTCAAAGCGCTTGACTACGTCGATGTCGTTAAACAGCTCACACAGCTCATGGTTCATTCGACGATGGTACTCACCATTAATGATGATGGGTCCAAATATTTTGCGCGAAGTATTTTTCTCTCGAAGACTCCCAGAATAGATTGATCCGCTTGTGTTATTACCCAGGATTCTGCGCTGTAGAGCAAGACATGTAGGATCAGAGTCTAGTAGATCTAGTTCTTCAAAAAAGAGCTTTGTCGTTAAATCGCTTGCTTAGCGCATATCTGCCGCGAATTGCGTCTCTTGATTTCCAGGCTGACAGTATTATTTTTGTTAATGACGGAGCCAAGGTAGGCAAAATCATCTGTCCTTTGAAAAAATAACACCAGACCCACTTCTGCCGACAGCTTCTCAATGTTCGAAAAGACCGCAGTAACATTTCGCAGTCCACTGCCAATGGTACGACTTTTGTTGAAGATGGTACTATTCCTGCTTACTGCAGTTTTCCTCATGATCATCTCCATTACGATGTTAAAGAGATCGCAAGACAGACTATCGCTTGCCTAAAGCCTCGCTTGGTAGAAAATGACTCTGTCCGACTTTTGCCAATTTTCACTGAAGACTTCGTGTCAGTCAGTGTCATCTCGCAAAGTCGTATCAGCTTCGCGGGGATACCAAACTCAGCCATAGCATCCAACAATTGCTGTCGTATCGGACTGTTGAATGCAGCTTTGTAATCGATAAAAAGATGGTAGGTATCGATCTGCATCTCTTGGGCCGTCTCTAGGATTTGTCGTAGTGTGAATATCTGGTCGGTCGTGAATTTACCAGGTCTAAAGCCACACTGATAAGGTCCAAACAGGTTCGCCATAATGGGCTTCAGTCTTTCACATTACACACTAGACAGGTCCATGTATGCGATGGGTAAAATACTGATCCCGCGATAGTTGGTATACACACTTGGATCGCCTTTCTTAAGTACAGGACATAGAACATTCAGATTCCAATTCCTTAAGCCAAATCGTGTTTATGAGCTGATGCATGCATGTTGCCACTGCAGCACACTCTGAGTGTCCGTGAACAGATTTCCGTCTCTGTCCTTACAGGTGGGGATCCCTGTTTCGAAACCTTAGCTATTTACCTTTTCAGGCGTTACATCTCCCTTCTCTTCTCTTTATAACGCTCCGTCAGTTTTTCCTCAAACATTTCGCGACATTCATCATCGTACCAGGGCTTGCCTGGGCGAGGTTTTTTATAACCCAGTACGGCCGTTGCGGGAGTGGTCATAGAATTCGCAATATGCTGCCACTGGGTGTCGGGAACATCACAACTAGGGCGGTTAGTTCAAAGTAATAGAAAGGGTTGGTTGGAGTAGGCATTTGCTATCTCGGTGGTATGCCACTTTGTGATGTCTAGCTTACGTTGCGTTTGGTTACAAGCGTTTTTAGCACTACTTGGCTATGACTAGGTGGTGATCCGAGTCAATATTTGCACCGCGCGTATCACGCACGTCCATAACACTTGAGACATGCCTTCCATCAATCTGGCTTCTTGTCTTATGATCAGGGGATATACAGGTTGCCTTGTGGATAGCTTTATGCGGGAATCTGGTTCCACTCACTACCATGTTTCTTGCCGACGCGAAACTAACCAGTCTGAATCCGTTATTGGAGGTGTTGTTGTGTAGACTGAATTTTCCAACTGCTGAACCAATTTCATTGGCAGACCAGCGGACATTTATATCGTCTAGGCGCTCATAAAATGCATCTTTACTGTCGTCGTACTTGTCTTCCGTCGGGGCGTGTACACAAGTCAGTGTAATGTAAAAATATTTCGCCCGGATACGAATAGTGGCTATTCGGTCACTTATAGGGTTAAACCGCGTGACCAAGTCCAAGTCTCTTGCCGACTTTAAAACCGCATCCAAATTCGTGTCTTTCTGCATGGCAGTTGTAAAAGATGTCACAGTTCTTTCGTCGTATGCATTCCTGTCCCATTCATCTCATTTCCTGTATGGCGGTAACGTCAGCCTTGATTTTGTCAAGGACATCCGCCAGTTGGATAGAGGCACCATCTCTGTATAGAGTTCGGACATTTCAGGTGCATATCCTTAAATCATGGTCCTTGTAACGTTTGCGGAGATCATCAACATTTGGGGGGGGGGGGGGGTTCTTGTTTTTTCTTTTCTTCGTTTTTTTTATAATAATTGTTTTGTTTAAGGACAGTGACTTATTAGCCTACCGCACCCGATCCTAGTTTCATGGGGCTATCAAAATAACTTGTAGGAATTAACGCAATTTTACGCCAATAGAGGGCAATCAAATATATAGTTATTATTCCAATAAAGATATTTTTCTTGCAAATAATCCATTGGTATTTTCAAAACATATGTTTTAGCACAAATTAGCGACACAGGACTTATTTAACTTAAATATATTACAAATTCCCATTAAGCTTTTTTTTAGCTTTTGCTGCAATAAAAGTAAATTAACCAAATAGCCGATGTCAATAATAATCCAAATGATAAGTAACCTTAAAACGTCGTAAACTTACTTAATTACCCATAAATTCACAGAATTTTAAAAGACAAAAGAAAAGTCAAAGCCAAAAAGTTTTTGTTATATATGACACCATTCATATTTGCTGTAAGATTCGAAGAAATCATGAAATGACACTTAACCACATTTCACTTAAATGTGTCGCACCGGCCACAACAATAATCGAAGGAATTCGGAACTGCAACAACAACTACAGAATGAAAAATTAACATAAAGGAGTAACGATGCAAGCACATTGCGCAAAATAAGGTTAAGAGAACTACAAAGGGCAATGGATATATTGATTTATCAACGATGGAGGCGGGCGGTGGTGTATGTTAATGACATCTCTGTCAATTGTCGATGCCGCTAAGTAGCACATTTTTAAAGGCACTGCTGGCATACAAACAAGCTTATATTCATATCCTGTCATCCAGTCAATGCAGAACGAATTGAAGATATGATAATGGCAGAATCAGTAAATTGTTCCAAAGGCGATGTCAGACAAAAGCCACTTTCTCAAAAATCATTCATCATTTCTGTACAAAGACACTAAGGCTGATGCCATTCAAATTGGAAATAATCCCTCTTACAGTTTACGGGCCCTCATTTTTAAATTAACAGCCATTTCAAAAGTTAACAACTTTTTAAAAGAAATCTTATATGTATTCAAAGAAACATTCAGACTATAACGAAAGAAAAGAGTGCGATTTGAGGGGTAAGCAACTTTTTGAATAAAACATTTTCTCTTCATAGTTTACTTTTAGCTCAATATATTAAGTTCATTAATTTCCAGGGATTTCAAAAAAGTCAATCGTATTAGTAATGGTATCCTTGTTTGCAACAAATATTACGCCGACAATTTATTTCTAAATTTGGTAACATGAAAACGTTTCTGGATGCTAAATCTGAAATATAGGATTGATTTTGTAGAAATTCGTAGCATAATTTATGGGTGGTTGTCAGTGCAACAACACAAAAGCGTTTTCTTGTTTATATATCGCATAGTTCCCAGCCTTCCCTCATAACAAACACGACCACAGGCTTTTCCCACCTGAACATCCGAATATTGTCAATTTGCCAGTAATTACCTACATTTCAACAGAAAACGATATCGATCACAATCTGATCGCTTAACCCAAATACACGGCAAGCCAATAATGTACATATGTATGTTTGTCCTTAACAAGAAATTTATGTAAAACAATATTCACAATCAAAACAAAACCGTTTGGTATTAGAGAACAATAGCAATGAATTTGGTGAGGTTACGACGACGACGCTAACGCTGACGCTGACGACATCGGTTATGAAGGTGAGTTATGGAAAAAGTACAATTAATTTGTGAATCACTCCACCACAAAACAACAGAACAATTTTAATGGCCGCATTGACATTCACAGCTAAACGTTTTGAATTTAGAATCAGCATGCAAAATGCCCTTAACTAAATTGAATTGTATTGTATCGTCTGTATGTCTTTCTGTCGGTCAGTTAAGTGCGATATTATACATTTTACGACAACAAGTAGGTACATATGCCACAATGGAACCAGTTAAGACCCTTCCAACAACAAAAACTCTTTTAGAGGGGATTGAAGGGAAAACAATAAGTTGAAGTACACATATTATGTACATTCAATAAATACAGTCACTATGTTGCTGTTATACAGGCGACACACACACACACATGTAGACACGAATGTACAGATATTTATTACAGGTTATGAGAGACTTAAATAAATTAGAATTGAATAATTCCATGACAAATGTTATAAGTTTGTACTTTTAATGACAGCTTAAATGACGTTTCCCCCAATGAAAGCCGATCTTGTCTGTGCGTAGCTGTTATGATAACACCCGCCAAGGGTTCATTTTGTATCATCGGCATAGGTGCTGCGATACAGAACTTTATAGTTGCGCTACATAACAAAATATACGTGCATTGATTTGTACATATCTTGCGAGGTATTTTTCCCTGATGTTCCCGACACCCAGTGGCAGCATATTGCGAATTCAATGGCCACTACCATAATGACCTACAGCGTTATTAAAAACCACACTCAGACTTTTGTAACTTGCCGAAAGTCGTCCGTCCGCCTCCTACGTACACAGTTCTAGCGCTAACCACACAATTATGACCTTTTAACATCTAACCACCAAAAATATACTCGCCCTTCATTAACTCTTGCATATCACCAACCAACCAAATCTGCATACACTGTTTCAATTACTTCAAGGGCAAACATAAATACCATCGATCACACGACCGCCACAAACGACGCGTGTATTGCCGCGACTGCCACCAACAACACATTCGACCATCACCACGAACGGCGAATGAGAGCGACGACAAACATCCAACCCAACACATTCAGGAAACGACATCACAAGGGAAAGTGTTCATCGATGCAGTGTGATGCGATATAATTCTCATTACATCGAGAGCTCCACTTACTTAAATCATCGAGCATTTTGATTGGTAAATTGGTCGGAAGCGAAGTTTATTGCTAAGTTGCTCTGTGCCCGATCTCTTCTGCCCTTCTCAGGGCAATAATATATCGAAAGAAATTTTCTTTTCAGACTTCGGTCTATTGTTGGTTTAACCCAAAGTCCATTGGTTTAACTCGACTACGGGCAGTTGAAACGGACTTCGATCTGTTGAATCGAACTTCGATCTTTTGAATCGGACATCTATTACAGCTGCCATGCCGAAAAGCACGAATTTGGATGTGGATTTGTAGTTGGTGAGAAACTCAGACATCTTGTCTCGCGATTCAATCCTGTTAGTGATCGAATAGCCGCAATCCGCATCAAGGCGAAATATTTCTACATCACGCTGATTTGTGCTCATGCTCCGACGGAAGATAAAGACGATGAGATTATAGATGCATTTTACGAGCGCCTAGAGGAAACAAACGACCGCTGCCCTGGCCACGACATTAAAATTGTTCTGGGAGACTTTAATGCAAAAATAAGAAGGGAAGATGTTCTTGGTCCATCGATCGGTAAATTCAGCCTTTATACCGACACGCCTGACAACGGGTTTAGGCTGGTTAGCTTCGCAGCGGGAAGGAACATGGTAGTGAGTGGAACCGGATTCCAGCACAAAGATATCCACAAGACAACTTGGCTATTCCCCGATCAAAACACCATAAATCAAATCGATCATGTGGATGTTGATGGCAGGCATGCATCTAGTGTTATAAACGTGCGTGTGATTGTGGTGCAACTTCTCCCAACTACTACGACACAACGCCACTACTACTGACGTCCCCGATACACAGTGGCAGCATATTGCGCATTCCATGGCAACCGCCGCAACAAACGTGCTAGGATATGAAAAACGGCGCTCAGACGAATTTTGGTACGATGAAGAATGTCACATAGCGTCTGAGGAACAGGATGCTTGGCAGCCAATTGTAACCCGGGCTGCTAGGGAACGGCACAAGGAGACAGTAAGACAGGCGGGACAGCTATTTAAGCGAAAAAAACGTCAAATGAATGAACGGGAGAACGAGGATATAAAGCGATACACTGATAGAGGATAGGCCCGAAAGGCCCAGAAAGTAAAAGCAAAAGGCTGCGGTAATGGGCTCCCCTCATGTAAGGGCAAGGATAGAATTCTGGTTACAGATACAGGGTGTGCTGCATATATGAAGAGAACACTTCCAGCAACTGCTGGTTCCAGAAGGCAGCACATGTGAATGTATCACGCCAATTGTCGACGACGGCTTAGATTACCCACCACCAAGTCAAACGGAGGTAAGAAGAGCAATACCGCGGCTGAAGAACAACAAAGCATTCGGTGCTGACGGTCTTCCGTGCTCTTCAAGTCCGGTGGCGAGGGGCTGATAACGAGCATGCAACAACTCCTACACACGGTTTGGCTTAAAGAGTACATGCCCAACGATTGGAATTTAAGCGTATTATGCACTGTGCTGAAAAAAGGTTAACCAAGTGTGTGCTCCAACTTCCGCGGGATCAGCCTTTTACCCATCTCATATAAGGTCCTGTCGAGTGTGCTGTGTGAAAGACTAAAGCCAGTGTTCAGACCTGATCGGACCTTATCAGTGTGGCTTAGACCTGGTAAATCAACAACTGACGAGATGTTCACACTTCGGCAAATCCTGGAAAAGACCCAAGAGAAACAGATCGACACGTACCATCTTTTCGTCGACTTTAAAGCTACCTTCAAAAGTCCGCTACGGCAGAAATTACTCGAAGCCATGGCTGAGTTTGGTATTCCAGCAATGCTGATACGCCTTTGCGGAATGACGCTGACTGACACAAAGTCTTCAGTCAAGATTGGCAAGGACATTACGGAGCCATTCTGTACCAGACGAGACCTAATACAAGGCGACGGCCTATGGTGTGATCTCTTCAACATAGTGATGGAGATAATAATGAGAAAAGTTGGAGTAATCACGAGTGGCACGATATTCAACAAAGCCATGCTACTTGCGTACGCTTATGACGTTGATATCATCGGTCGAAAACTGCAGGATGTGACTGCAGCCTTCTCAGATATAAGTTATTAGTTTCAACGAACAAAGAATCTACTCGTTTGGGAAACTGCGTGAACGTTGACAACTATAATTTCGAGGTGGTAGATAATTTGATCTACCTAGGCTCCGCCATCAACAAAGCAAATAATGTCAGCCTAGAAATCCAGAGAAGAATACTGCTTGCTAATAGATGCTACTACGGACTAAGCAAGCGATTCAATGACAGAGCCCTCTCTCGACTAACAAAAATCCAGCTATACCAGATACTGGTTCTACCTATCTCATTGTATGGTTCAGAATCCTGGGTTATGATACAAGCGGATGAATCGGTTCTGAGGTATTCGAGAGAAAAATACTCCATAAAATATATGGGCCCATCATCGTTAACGGAGAGTATCGGCGTAGTATGAACCATGAGCTGTACGATCTGTACACTGACACTGACGTGGTCAGACACATTAAGGTGCAGCGGTTGCGTTGGCTACGTCATGTTGTACGCATGGACGAAAATGCTCCAGCTCGAAAAGTCTTCGACAATGAACTCGATGGACGGCGCAGAAGAGGGCGACCAAAACTCCGTTGGAAAGACCAGGTTACTGAGAACCTTACAGAACTCGGTGTGACTAACTGGAGAAGAAGCGCAAAAGATCGAGGCGCCTATAATATTTTTCTACGTGGGGTATATAATCCACCGGGATTGCAAAGAAGTACCAGCTAAGTAAGTAAATCGGACTTCGGTCTGTTAAATCAAACTTCCGTCTGTTGAATCGGACTTCGGTCTGTTGAATCCAACTCCAGTTGTTTTCGTATCTAAATACTTTATCCAGTAGATTATAAGTTTGAATTACACCATCAATATGCAATACTGTTATTTTTGCCCTAGTCAGGGAAAATCTGCAGAGTTCTTATTCCGTATGGTTTTGTAGGTCCTTACCCTGTAAGGACAGAGAAGGAGCCGATGGACGGCGGCGATGAGCTGGCAACGTTCATGCACTAGCTCATAAACACGATTTGGCTCAAGGAATGCATGTCCTGTGCTTAAGAAAGGCGATACAAGTGTGAGTACTAACTTTCGCGGGATCAGCCTTTTATCCATCGCATACAAGGTCCTGTCTAGTGTGTTACGTGAAAGACTAAAGCCCATTTTAGCGAACCTGATTAGACCTTATCAGCGTGGCTTTAGACCTTGTTGCGCACTCTTTCTCATATTTATTTTTATTTTTAAATTTCGCACTCAGAATACAAAACAAATCTTTCGTGTAAGTTCTTTTTATGAGTGAGTGTTATCTTTTCTTCTCTTTCGTTAGAGAGACCAATACTTTTAAAGCATGTATTGATCACTCTATGAAAGATAAAAAATATAACTTTCGTAAATAAAAATTACTTTCACGAGATTTTTTTTTGTCTCTGAGCGTGAGTAACAAAACGAGAGATAAAAATTAAAAGCGAGATTTTCCGTACTATGGTTCCGGAAATCGGCTAGTGTGCGATGATCAAACATTTCATATCTCAGATCACCAAAAGCGGGACAGTGACAGAGAAGATGCTCCGTGGTTTTCTCTTCTTCGTTATCATTGTAGATTTTACAAAAATCGCTGTAGGGCAGTATCAACCTCTTAGCGTGTTTTCCAATCGGTCTGTTTGCGTACAAATTGCTGTTTTTACACCCTTTGCCGTAACTCTATTCGTAAACCACCCTATTCCTTCGGATAGGTGTAAGAATCTACTGCTATACACCTTTGATTTGTATTGCTTGTATAAAATAGCAGTAGATCCAATATAACGAGTAACGAGTTGCAGCGATCCTTCGCGCTCTTGAGGCCTTGTTCGCGACATTGAGCTAATAATCACTAAATCTTGTTGCGGATCCATCCTTGCAAGGTATACCAACACAGAATTTTCGAATTTTTAAATAAAGCGGAAAACCTTTTGAATACTTAATAAGTATTAAACCTCTTGTGTTTTATTTTTAAACCTCGCATCACTTCCTTAAGGTTTTTTTGCTACGCAAACATGGTCAGTGACCGGTCACTACGGCTATGATGTTCCTTGGATAGATTCAGTGCAAATCGCGTCCTCTGTGCATCCATGGGAGGCCAAATCATATTTCCATTCGAAATTGGATGGACAGAAGGGCCATTGCAATAGACAAATAAAATGTTTATTTAGTTGCTATAAAAGAAAAATACATTTCTTTCTCTACTTTTGTATATATTTCCTTTAACGATGTTTCCCATTTTGAGCACATCAATATACTTAGCTATTTAAAATTTCAAAGATGCTGCCGCCCTGTTTATAGTTAACGCCGGAATTTGTTGGCGGCAATGATTTTGAACGGAAACCCCTGACGACTAATGCATATTTTTAGGCTGTTAGTGTATTAAGCAAAGACAAACACCGCAAATGCAATGCACCCGTATTAATACTGGTTTTTACGATTTGTAGATCCAAATACAACTGACATCGCTAGCGACAACGACGACAAGGTCTGGCCAGCGGAAAAACAATAGTAAAATAACGAGCGAACCACCGTGACAAATGTGCGTTGTGTTTGGAAATGTAGAGGAGGGTTTCACATGGCTATAACAGCGGTGTATTACTATTTTCTCTAAATTCGTCCATTTGTAAAATTGTTTATAATACATGCAGTTATAAGGGCATTAGTCAATTCATAAAAAAAAAAAAATCACAAAAACTGCATAGGTAAATTTATATGGAAAATACAATTACAATGAAAATGTTTTAAGTTGACATTTTCATCAATATTTCCATTAGCCAACACAATTTTAAATGTTAGTTCAGTTAATTTACACTAGAATACATATTATTGTAATACTTACGGTTCTGCTTCTATGGATTTTAATTTGGCGACGTAATTAGAGGGAATATAGCCTTCCTGTCGGGTCTTCTTGCTGCGGGCCAGCCACCAATCGCCCTAAAATTTGGAAAAAAAATTATGATTAATATTTAAAAATTAATTTGGTATAAATTATCTAAAACTGTATTAATATTACTTAGAAAAAATTAAAAAAATCGTTTTAAAGACGATTTAAATAAATTTAAAGAATTGGTGATCAGCACAAAATATATAAACAGATTAAAGGAATTTTAATTCTTAAATTTCGGATTTTTGTTTCAGCAAAATTAGTCGTACTTGAGTTGTGTCTCCCAAAGTGGCTATAGGAGCTTAAAAACGTGAAGTTCAAAACAGAACGGGTTAACATACTCCAATCATGCTCGAACTTTGGCTATCCCAAAATCTGCATTTTTGGGAGTCTCATCGACAAAATCCAACATCGATTTTTGGGTTCACCCTAGTCCCCATACATCGTTGGGACAAAAATAAAAGGAATAATTGCAGCGACATGAAAATTAGTGACTTTGGTACAAAGCCCAAATTAAGAAAATCTCCAAGTTTGGACCTAAAAGAGCGACGACTTCGGGTACCTCCCATACAAAGAGTAGGGTGGGCTCTGAAATTATATCACACTTTAACACCGTATTGGATTTTTACCAAGTAAAAAATTTAACTTTTCGAATTAGGGGAAAAATCCACAACAAGACCCGCAACTGACCTGGAATCACCCCTAGAGGGTTCAAAGGATATGAACGACCCCAGTCATTTTTCTCTCCTAACATTTTGCCCAAACCACATACCTACCTACCCCCATCTTTACGCCCTAAGGGTGCACCCATACATAATTTTTTTTTTTATAAAATTTGCTCCCACTGCCCTATTTGCACCGAAGTGGCCCCCAGGGGCGTGTAATGTATGGTCGTTCCATGAAACTGTTGGGGTTGCAAAAATATTGGGGGGCGGTCATACATTTGACACCTTTTAGGGCAATTAGAGCGCGGTGCGAACAAATTTTATAAAAATTATATTTTTGTATTGTAGTACCCTTAGGGGGTGAAGAAGGGGGTTAGATATGTTTGGACAGATAAATGACTAGGGGTCGGTCTCACATTCGAACACACTAGAGGCGAGGGCAGTTGCGAAGCTTGTGGAATTTTTTCTCAATACTCAAAGTTTCTCGTTAAAAACCGGGGGCTCGATTTTGATTTTAGACATATTGTTTCTTTGAGCAAGTTTTCTTAGAATTCATCGTAGATTACGTTATTGATAACCGCTTGATCGAGGAAATAAAATTGATGCACTCTGTTGTACATAGTTTGAGAAAAAACTAGGTTTTTTGGTATCCCCCATACAAAGTTCCCTGTGGATCTTGAAATTTCATCAGGCTATAGCACCCTACTTATTAAACTAATTTTGTCCAAAGTTTGCAGAACATAATATTCTAATTTTTTAAATTCTTGATACGAGAAAAAGTCTAACGCATTAAAGCAGCCGTTTTAGACTCCAATCTGTCTTAAGATCAAATTAGTTTCATGACTTTTTAAGACGATTGAGCCATGACCGTCTGGCTGATTGGACGGCTGGTAGAAAGGATAACTCGTGTGAACCTTAAATGTTCCTTATGAAAATTTATTTATATTAATAATGTCCAAAATGAAGTAATTGGATTGTAAAAATAGCCCCACTTCTTCAGGTTTCTTTCACACAAAAAGACCTTCCCTGCAGTTCTGGAGGTGTCGATTGCCCATGCTTGAACTACCAACCGCACTACTTCCTACGTGAGTACTTACATCAATGACAATGAGCGCCGCACCACTGATTTAAAAAACGTATGCGGACGAAAGCGACAGATAGCGTAAACGAAAGTTTTAAAGCTCTTTTAATGTAGTACTTCTGATTACGGTCGGCCGTGGCATGATGATTAGAACACCTACGCGAAGTCCATGGTTCGATTCCCCATCACTCTGTCGATATCGTCAAAAAAAAAACTTTTGAGCATAGTGTCGAGTCAATCGGAATGTCAAGTATAAGTATACAAAAAGGTTTAGCATGGGCACCTATGTAAGTACACTTTTCATGGGCACCCATTTCACTAGTTCGCGGTAAACGATGTGGTGGCGATTGATACCAAAAACCTGCAGCGTTCCATTCATTATACTTGTACAAACAAGTAAGAACCTGATATTATTTGTACAAATACAACAAAGAGTAGAACAAAACATGTGCTGATGCGTTTTGGATTGCGTAGAGCACAAGCAGATATGAGATACAACAAGTGTGTTTAGATGGTTCTTTGCAGACCTTAATATAATGCTTAGGGCTTGCACAGTAAGTACTGGTGATCCCATAGTAAGTAGTGATTTCACCACCTTCGAACTAGTGACCAATTTTAGAGTTTTTTTTTAAAAAAATATTTCAGCAATAACTTCCAATAACAATAAATCCATAGCCACTGATCGAAGGGATCGATAGCTCAGTGGAAGCGACGTAAATTAGCAATCTGAAGGTGCCTGGTTCGATTCCCGGCCGGGGCACTGGCCGAAGCAATATCGATCAAAAATTACTTTCAAATACTTTCGAGTTTTCCAGCCAACAAAACTCATCCCAAATGCTTCTACTACAAAAATCCAGATTGCACAAGGTCCAAGGAAATGGAAAATAATTTATCAACATCGCATATAAATCAACCAGCTGGCGCCATCTTTGGTGGAATTGACGTTTAAAACTCACAACAACATCTAACAAATCCTTGACACAAACCTTGTTATCTACAACGGAACGAAACAGAGTTGCCAACAATAATCGTATGATAATCGGTTGATATGCCCGATCGAGTGTCGATAAAAATAAAAATCGGTATAAAGAATCATCACCCCACCTACTTCCTCCAGCTGTTACAACAACCACAACATTAATTATTATTTTGTATTATAGCTGAGCCCGAAATAGCGAATAGCAACTCTAGTAGATATTGTAATTTCTAACTCCCAGCACAGGTAATAATTAATTTATATTGTGCAAATTAACGCAATCATACCGCCCTCGTGAAGTCAGCACAGAGCAGTTGATTAGCAGTAGACAATCTCAATTCTTTCACCTTACTCGTATTGGCTTCTATGTCACTCTAATGAAATTATGACAATAGCAAATAAACGATTAAATGATCAAAAAGTTGGTAATTCTCATAATTCAGGTGCAACATCGCTGTCAACAGTCAGTCATTGTTTATAAAGTGTCCGATATTTGCCGGAATATCGCACAGAAGAAAACACACACACACACACACTCAACGTATTATACGTCAGCTCTTATCGGTGTTTCGACGCAAAACTCATGTTCAGTTAAAACAAAATAGAAGAAAAAAATATATATAATAACCATTTGAAAGTTATTACGCCACACAATCGGTTGGCCGACCATATACCACCGCATACCGCTGCACAGACATACAAACATATGTACGTACAGTGTAGACATAAATGTGTTACCATATTTATCTGTTAACAATTGCCTTCTTTTGCTATTGAACACTGTCTATAGTATGACATTTATTCGATTTCGATTATAGAAACTATAGATAATGACGACTAATTGGTGTGTGTGTGTGTGGGTAAGTGGGTAAGTGCAAAAAAGAGAGCCAACAAACAAACAGGAAGTCATCACATTATAAAAGAATTAAACTGAATCCAACATAAAGAATTGCAATTAGTATTATTAGTAATGACTAGACAAGAGTACCTACTCTCTAGTGGTAGCAACACAATCAGAGCTGCGCAACATTTTTTGGGGTTCTTTTGAAAAAGTGTTGGCAACAAGACTTACAAATCTTTACACATTAAAAAAATTGCACGACATGATACAGGTTGTAAACATATACTATGGACAAGGCTAGAGAGGAGAATAAATTTATTATTTAATTTCAATTTTAATATACTATGAAGAGCTGGTAAACATTGTTGTAGAGTACAATTGGAAATAATTTACTAACACGTTAACTGTAACGAATTTTATGTACTTTAATTTGTTACCAGCAGTTTAGTTGATAAAGTAGATATCTTACGGATACCAATAGTATTATTAAAAAACAAAATCAATAACGCAAAACCAAACACTATTGCAAAACGAAACATATGACCTTTTCGGAATTGCAACACTGCACTGCATATGTTGCGCAACACTGATTAGTTGACGCTGTTGTTGCAGATGCTTGTTTGTTGTTTATTTTGCCGATTTTTTTTCTTCCTGACACAAATTCCTCTTCTAGTCCAAACGTGCTCTAATTATTAATTTAGTGCAATTGGCATCCACCTTGACCCTAAAAAATCGTTCAAACTAGTTAAGGTAATATAACAAATATAAAGAATTTCCAAATTTAATCTTTACTCATTATAATACTGCGCGTTTTTAGTACGTTTGTGCAATATATTTTTGATTGCTGCTTTTTAGAACATCTGACGCTTGCAGTGTTGCCGGACGTTGTAATTGCGAATGCGATGCGCAGTACATGCAGTGCAGTGTTGCAATTCCGAAAAGGCCCATAATGTTAGCATACTATTGCATTTTTTTATTTTCGTTCGAATTACCGATGTATTGAGCCCAATTTGATTATATTTTTCCTTTTTTCATAAGTGCCCCCACTTGTGCACCACTGGTTGTAAAGTTGTACACCGAGCACTCATTTAGATATCAAAATGTGGTGACTGATAACACTGTCACAAAATTTCAAAAGTTTCTGTATCCGGGACATTTAATAATACATTTTGATGTAAAATTTCACGCTGAATTCAAATCTGCTCTCAGATATGTGGAAAGTAGAACCGTCTACTAAAATGGCATTTTCTCGGGCTTTAATCCACCGATTTCATTGAACTGTGACGAAAATAAAAGATAATAAAATTATTTCTTAAAAAAACGATAGCTGATTAAAATCCAATTATTAATGACGAAGTTATGGCACTTCAAAGATAGATTTTTGTAAAAATTTTAATGATTTTTCAAGTTTTCGCTGCCTTTAATTAAGTTTTTTTCCGTGTTTCCGTAAAAATTGCTTCGGTTTCAGATTATTGCATGATAGAATAATATTTAACAAAAATTTTTTGACCTTGGTCATCAAAATCGGTTGAAAAATAAACGCTACATTCACAATTAAGTACACATACCTCTTCTTGAGAGTAGTAGTAATTGTTGTTTTGCTTGCTCTCCGAAACATAACTCAAGTTTTTTTGTTAAACAAGTCACATAGGAATATCTAAAAAAAAAATTGGGTTATTTCACCAAATGCTGCAAATGCGGAAGTATTTTTTATCCGATTTTGATGAAAAAGGGCAAACAATTTTTGTAACATATTATTCCAACATGTAATAGTCTGAAACCGGAGCAATTTTTACGGAAACACGGAAAAAAACCTTATTAAAGGCAGCGAAAACTTGAAAAATCATTAAAATTTTTACAAAAATCCAACTTTGAAGTGCCATAACTTCATCATTTATGATTGGATTTCAATCAGCTATCGTTTTTTAAAGAAATAATTTTATTATTTTTTATTTTCTTCACAGTTCGGTGACATTGGTGAACTAAAACCAGAGAAAATGGCATTTTAGTAGACCTACCTTTTTTCAAAACACTAAAGATGGAAATTTGACCATATCTCAAAAACTGTTCTACTTTCCACATATTTGAGAGCAGATTTGAATTCAGCGTGAAATTTTACATAAGGATCAGCTGTTTAGAAGCCGGGATCAAAAATTTGTTGCATTGTGTAATCTAAAAAGTTTATTGTAATACAAATATTTGAGCGTGTGGCACATGACAGATTGCACAATTATGTTGTTCAATACAAAGTCCGTATATTATAGTGTTTTCTGTAAATGTCTAGTTTTAGTGGTCTAAAAGGGAACTGAACATTTATTTGCAGTATGTAAATAAACTGAAATATGATATCTATGTCCATAATCTCAACACGCATCATCTTTGATAAATCGAAATATGCCAGACTGTCGGAATGAGACAGAAAAAGGATGTAAAGGATGTCACAACCTCCACGTGGTGGCACCTGGACAATTTTGTTTCGTGATATTTCCCAGCAGCGGCAAACACGCCTTCAAAGGATGTTTGTTGATATTCAAGTACGCCTTTCTTTAACAAGCATGTCTACAGGCCATAGATAGTCCTTCACTGCGACTAACAACAAATTCCATAAAAAATCAGATCTGATATGAGGCCTCTTGCTAGGTTTAAAAAGATCCGGCAGACATGCTTCTTTCCCTCCTTAAAACTGGCCTGACAGCAGCCCTTCTATATACCTTACTAAAAATTCCATAGACATGCAAACTTTCCTCCCATAAACAGATCTATAAGCAGAAGGCAGAATTGATGCTCATAGCCGTGCACTAATCACTTCTCCAAGTAGGCCTGTTGAAAGGCCTCGTAAGGCAAGGAATGTTTACGAAAACCACATGTTTGCTATTTGTTGTACTGATACAAAAGCATTTGAGAGCCGATATAGCTTTACTAAATACAGAATTTCGGCATGATCGCGTTGGTTGTATTGATATTATTACTCGATTTCTAAAGTGGGTATGGGATTTACCAAAAGGAGCGTGGATAGGCTTCCAATTTTTTTCTCCAAAACTTTATCCTGCAATAGCTTTACTAAATAAAGAATTTGGGCACGACCGCTTTGGGTGTATTGATATTTTATCTTGATTTCCAAAGTGTGCGGAATGATATATTTGTATTGGAGGTGCCAGAAGGGGGTGGCCGTGTAGCCCATTTGTCATACCGTAAGTAGTTGTAGGGATATATTAACTTGTGCAAAGTTTCAAAACATTTGATTGCTACTTCCAAAAGTTATAGTGCGTACCAGCCGGACAGACGGACATGGCTCAACCGACTTAAGAAAAGGAGAAAGTTAGACATCGCAAGCTGCAAACCTCAGAGATAGCCACTGCCTACTGAGACCAACTCTCCCAACTACTACGACGACGACACAACGCCACTACTACTGACGTTTCCGATACGCAGTGGCAGCATATTGCGCATTCCATGGCAACCGCCGAAACAACCGTGCTTAAATATAAAAAAAGACGCTCAGACGAATCCTGGTACGATAAAGAATGTCGCATAGTGTCAGGGGAACAGGATGCTTATAGGGCAACGCTACAGCCAATTGTAACCGGCCGGTTAGGTAACCGGTTAAGGAGAGAGTAAAACAAGCAAGGCTGAGTAAGAGGTAAAGCGTGAAAACTTTACCAGAGAGTAAAAACAAAAGGTTACGGTACTGAGCTACCCTCCTGTAAGGACAAAAACGGTTACAGATACCCACAATGTGCTGAATATATGGAGAGAACAGAGCCTGAAATTGCTGGTTCGGGAAGGCGCCGCACGTAAAGGTATCATGCCAATTGCCGACGATGGAATAGATTGCCCAACACCAAGTCAATCCTAGGTAAGAAGTTCGATAACACGGCTAAAAAATAATAAGGCTGCTGATGGACTTCCGGCAGATCTAATCAAGTCCGTTGGCGATGAACTGATAACGAGTATGCACCAACTCCTACGCCGGGTTCGACTTTAAAAGTGCTTGCCCGATGATTGGAATCTAAGCGTATTAAGTCCTGTGCTGAAGAGGAGATCTAAGTGTGTGATCATATGTAAGGTCTACAGCTGACCAGATATTCACACTTCGGCAAAGACCCAAGAGAAACAGATCGCTGCGTTCCATCATTTCGTCGACTATAAAGCTGGCTTCGACAGCACGATATGGCAGAAATTACTCGTAGCCATGGCTGAGTTTGGTATTCCAGCGAAGCCGATTCGGCTTTACATAGTGACGCTAACTGACACGATGTCTATAGTGAATTTTGGCAAGTACCTTACGGAACCATTCTATACCAGACGAGTCCTAAAACAAGGTGACGGGCTATTGTGTAACCTCTTTAACATTGTGATGGAGATGATAATGAGGAAAGCTGCAGTAAACGCGGGTGGCATGATATTCGACAAACAAAGACTCTACTCGTTTGGGACGCTGTGTGAACGTTGACAACTACGATTTCGAAAAGAAAGATGATTTTATCCACTTCGGCTCCGCCATCAATAAAATAATTAGCGTCCGCCTTGAAATCCAGAGAAGAATCCAGCTTGCGAATAGATGCTAGTACGAGCTAGGCAAGCGATTTTAGGACAGACCGCTCTCTAGACGAACGAAAATCCATCTATACTTGATGTGTGGCTCAGAATCCGGGTTATGTCATAAGCGGTTAAATCTGTTCAGACACTATTCGAGAGGATATATATGAAATATAGGAAATTTATGGGCCCATCATCATTAATGTGGAGTACCAACGTGAAAGGAATCATGAGCTGTACAACCTGTACACTGACATTGACATGGTCAGACGCATTAAGGTACAGCAGTTGCCTTGACTAGTACATGTATGCATGATTGAAATGCTTCAGTTCGAAAAGTCTTCGAGATTGAACTCGATAGCAGGCGCAGAAGAGTGCGACCAAAACTCTGATGGAAAGACCAGGTTACTTAGAACCCTGCAGAGTTTGGATAAAATCATAAAGCAAATTTGACCATTGCCTTACTTCATAGTTATAATCCAAGCGGGTAAACAGGTCGTCATAACATAAAGGGTTTTCCAGTAAGAGTTGTTATTTTGGTATTCAAAAATGGTATTTGGTATTTTTTGAGATAAATGATCGGATGTATATTTCATAATACAGAGGAAGGTATGCCGTCCGTTAATATTGAAAAACAACATTAGCCAAATGGCCACCACGAGCACGCTTACAGAACCTTATCGTTTTCATGAAATTTTCCATAACCAAACCGCAAAGTGGCTGCCCTATGTCCTCGATAGCCCGACGAATTTTATCTTTGAGGTCGTGAATCGACGCTGGGCTGTTGACGTAGACCTTATCTTTCACGTTGGCCCAATGGAAGAAGTCGCAAGGTGCTAAATCACAAGATCTCGGTGGCCAATTTTGATCACCTCTTCGAGAGATAACACGATCCGGAAACTTTTCCCGTAAAAGATCTATGGTTTCGTTGCTTGTGTGGCACTTAGTTCCGTCTTGTTGAAAGTAAACTTTGTCCAGATCAAGACAATCCAACTCCGACCATAAAAAAACATTAATGATCTCTCGATAGCGCAATCCATTCACCGTAACTGTTGATGCAACCTCATTTTCAAAAAAGTAAGGTCCAATGACCTCGCCGGACCATAAACCGCACCAAACAGTCACACATTGAGGATGGAGAGGCTTCTCAACAATAACTTTGGGGGCAGATGCGACAATTTCGCTTGTTGACGTAGCCACCGAGGTGAAAATGGCCTCATCAGTCAAGATGATTTTTCGATAGCATTCTGGATCATTTTCATGCATTTCAAGGACCCAATCAGCAAAGACACGACATTGTTGATGATCGGCCGGCTTGAGTTCTTGTGCTAACTGTAATTTATACGCCTTAAGACCCAAGTCTTTATGCAAAATACGGTATAATGACTTTTGTGAAATGCCCAATTCCAAAGAACGACGAGAAATAGACAAACCTGGGTTTTCTTCAACACTTTGGGCTACAGCAGCAATATTCTAAGTTGTTCTTGAGCGACGTGCACGGGTTTTATTCTTCACATCACTAACTTGATCCAACATCTCGAATTTTTCCATCGATTTCTGTACTGCGGTCCGACAAGGTGCTTCACGATGACCAAAAAATTCTTTAGTTTTGCGAACTGTGACTCCAAGATTTTCACAATTTTGGTAGTGAATTATAATAAATTCAATGCGTTGTTGAAGCCCGTAGCATTCCATTTTTACTAATGGCTTTGTTTCTACTTGTCAAATGTCAAAGAATAAAAGCTTCCAAAGTGACAGCTTTCGAAATAGCGGGCCATTCACAATAACACCTCTCATTGGAAGACCCTATATATCGTCCCCTTAATAAAACAATAGTGTATAATTTTTTTGGTGTTTTGAGAAAATCGAGTTTAAAGTTTTCGTCAAATCGAATGTATATGAAATTTTTGAAGAAGAAATTTTAAACTATGTTTTCCAATGACCTTTTGACGCACTTTGTGGAAGTAGATTTGGACGAAATTTTGACCAGGCATAGAATCAATGGTGAAGATTCTAAATATGCAATAAAAAAATAATGGTGTATAAGCACATACACTATTGTTATATTAAGGGGACGATATGTACATTCGCGTCAGCCACGCCAACCAAATTTTTTTCCAATTTATTTAATAAATTTGCTTAGATAAAGAATAGCTTGATAAAACGTTCAATGTAAACTTAGGGCGCTAACGAATTCTCTCCATCTGTCACGATGATTTGCTAAAGTTTTAACTTGGTTCCATGTCATTCCTAATTTTTCGTATTCTCTCATTGTATTTCTAGTCCATGTAAAACATGGGCGATTTGATTCTAATACTATACGGGAGATTTCAGTCGGTGATTTCCTTAGCGTATGTCTTATCCAGCTCCATTTGAGTTTTTTTTATTTTACACTCAATGGTATTGTTCGTTCGTAACCTAATAGGGCCAGAATATACGAAGAATCTGGCACTAACATCGATTGGTAAATGTTTGAAGTTTCCTCAAGTTGGTTTGGATTGGGTTCCAAGTGATGCAATCTTAAAGGAGCACGCTTGTGACGCTACTATTAAAAATCCGAATTTTTATAGCTTGGACATGTTATTTGCTCTCCATATTTTGAAAAGCGATTGCGAATTCAGAACGGGCCTTATTAATTCAATCATGTCGATGTCCTTATCTGATCGGCCATCCTCAGTGATAGTGCTATCACGATAGCAAAATTAATTCACTTCTTCTATTATGACTCCATCAAGATCGATTGGCCGTATATTTGCAGGACCGATACGCATTATGTTTGTTTTCTGTGTATTTATTTGAGGGCTTACTTTCGCTGCGTTACGAGCAAGATGACTGACTTTGTCCTGTATATCACTATGTATATCAATATCATTGAGTTTTTCAGATAGGTTCCAACAAATTAGTTGTATATATATAAACTTATAGATGGAAGCAGTCTTCCACACTTTATACCACATAATCCAAAATTACAAAAAAGTAATTATCGATCAACCCTCATACGTTGCTAGTCCACCCGTTACTTTGATTACTGTGTAAAACTACTTTGGCTGCTTTGTGGTTTATGGAAGGCCATCTATAAACCTGGCAGACAGCCGACAAATTAGTAAACTGTATTGCCATATCGCTTTAAGCCAATAATTAAGAAGCTAATTATGGTCAGCAGCTGTTACAGAAGCAGCAAACACATAATCGTAATAGTACTTAGACAAAACACCATGTATTGACAGGGCTAATGAATATCACCACAAAACCCCACAAACAAAACCAGTTGCTTAACGTATTACTAATTATTTCTTGCAAAAATGGTTATTCTGCAGTTAATTATACTTAAACTTTGATGTTTAAAATTACTGATTTGATTTAAATCATATTAAGTTACCTTTTAATAGAGGGGGAGGGGGTAGCCTTTAAATTTGCTATGGAAATTTGGATTTGGTTATTTGAAGATGTTCGATTTAAGGCAAGAAAACATGACGCATGCGCAAATCACATCAAGTGCCCTAAATTTAAATGATTGAATATATACCAAAGTCTGCTGATGAGGATTAGTAGTTGAATCCGAAACAGCTGTACAGACTACCAGGGCATTATGAGAATATCACTCTGCTATGAACTTCTTCAAAAACACACTGGTTTTGAGCTTGAAATAAATTCTAAATCAATGATGATTGAATATGTTTAAAATATTAAAAACTCACTAGTCCATGAGCCACTATAAAAAAACTTTTTTATCTTCACATCCAATTTATGAGACATGGGAGAGCTTCTCGCATTTGATTTCCATATTCAGACTCATATAGAGGGACCTACTGTTTAACGTAGAATATGAACATCAGCTTTTTATAGAAGCTTTACTAGGCAAGCAGATTGTTCTACCAAAATACTCGGAAGTTGCCGATCTAAAAAAATTCGCATGATAGTCTCTTGTTCTAAAATACCATACGGTCTGTGTAAATCTCTTAAATAATGATTACATTTATTTTGACCATCACTGCACGTTCTCTCTACTCCATTTCTCTAATACTCCTTCTTCATTTCACAGTGACTCATAAAGTATGCACAAATAATAAGATACGCTCATACGACGACGACGACGACGAGTATATACATAAAACCTAAGTGCTTTAAGCGAAACTCACCAAGTTGCTTTCTAGAAAGTAAGTGAGATAAAGAAAATAAATTATTTTTCCGTGTGAATTAAATCTTGATGTTACACTACTGATGTGTTCAAGCATGGAGGCACGGACGGCGGAAAACACCAGGAGGACTATTCTATTATGTGCAGGCAGCAGCAGCAGCAACAAACAACGGCCACTCAAAATCTGTTCCATTTTCTGACTATATTGTTAACATGAAGTGAAGGAAGCAAAACGTTCACTTGTAAAATGGTCCTTCAAATGTGCTAAGAGCTTTCACATGTCCCCCTTCATCAGAAGAAGGGTTAGATGAATATACATATGTACTTGTAAAGAAAACATCATAATGTAAAAAATAAGTTTGAAAGAAAAGCTATTTAGCGAGAAGGATGAAATATGAAATACTATCAAGCATTACCGAACATTTGTGTGCTACTGACAGTAAAGCAGTATTTTTGGTTGACTTTTTGTTAGTATGTTATTGAATTGGCCATTGATGATATTTAATTTGTTTTTATTTTCAGACTTGCACAACGGCACCTAAAGTTTAACAACACATTCGAATGTCAGCTTTTTGAAAAGCTTTTAATACACAAACGCCGATTGACTCGAAATTTGCTGTCTACAACATCGAAGGGGCCTTCGCTCAGTGGCTCAGTCTGTAACTTTTGAAACGTTAAAGATCTTTTAGAAAAAATTTTAGTTGATGGATTTATGATGTCTTGATTTTTTTCCATTTATAATTTTATTAAAATCGTATTATTCATTATAGTGGAAAATTGTCTGCAAATCTATATAAAGGGTTTTCCAATGAGAGGTGTTATTGTGAATGGCCCGCTATTTCGGTAGCTGTCACTTTTAAAGCTTTTATTCTTTGATAATTGACAAGTAAAAACTACGCCATTACTAAAAATGGAACGATAAACGCTTCAACAACGCATTGAAATTATTAAAAATCACTATAAAAATGGTGCAAATCTTGCAGTCACAGTTCGCAAAACTAAAGCAGTTTTTGGTCGTCGTAAAGCACCTTGTCGGACCGCAATACAGAAATTGGTGGAAAAATTCCAGCTGTTGGGACAAGTTAGTGATGTGAAGAATAAAACCCGTGCACGTCGCTCAAGAACAACTAAGAATATTGTTGCTGTTGCTCAAAGTGTTTAGGAAACCCCAGGTTTGTCCATTTCTCGTCGTTCTTTGGAATTGGGCATTCCACACAAGTTATTACACCGTATTTTGCATAAAGACTTGGGTCTTAAGTCTTAATAACTCCAGTTAACACAAGAACTCAAGCCGGCCGATCATCAACAACGTCGTGTCATTGCTGATTGGGTCCTTGAAATGCATAAAAATGATCCGGAATTTCATCGAAAAATTATCTTGACTGAAAACTCGGAAAACCCAACAGTTATTGTTGAGAAGCCTCTCCATCCTTAACGTGTGACAGTTTGGTGCGGTTTATGGTCCGGCGGGGTCATTGGACCATACTTTTTCGAAAATGAGGTTGGATCAACAGTTACGGTGAATAGATTGCGCTATCGCAACGAAAACATTGATCTTTTACGGGAAAAGTTTCCGGACTGTGTTATCTCTCGAAGAGGTGAGATCACAATTGGCACCCAGATCTTGTGATTTAACACCTTGCGACTCCTTCCTTTGGGGGCACGTGAAAGATAAGGTGTGCGCCAACAGCCCAGCGTCGATTCAAGGCCTCAAAGATAAAATTTGTGAATTGGTTATGGAAAATTTCATGAAAACGATAATTGGGATCCCTCTCACAAGGGGGAAACAGATGAGATGAGAAGTAGGCGAAATGAGGACTGGATTGGCGACTGATGCCGGGATATCCGGACAACAACTCTTCTTAGTTGCACGTAGAAAAGAATTCCAAGAGCTTAGGTTTTTTGCGCTTCGTAGACAGTTCGTCACTCCTACTTACTTAATTTCCCTTTGCACCCCATGAATGAGGTATGGGATAGCTTCTCGCGTTGTTGTGAATTAACACGCTTTCTATTTTTAGATTCACAACTAACGGCACCTACTTGTTTATCGACGAATGCGAACGTCACTGTCTTGAGAAGCTCTTACTAGACACGCCGATTGAATCGACGCTTAATACTGCGAAGTTGCTGTCAACAACATTCGAGGGGAGCCGACAATGAAAGAAAAATTTATTTATTTTTTTTTTCTTTTAAGATGACTGGAGCCAGGTTTGAACCTGCGATCTCCCGCATGGTAGTCGCGTGTTCTAACCACTATGCCACGGCCGGTCCCAGTTCGTCACTCCAAGTTTAGATAATAGCTCTTTTATCTGGTCCATCCAACAAAGTTTCTGCCGACCCCTCCTGCGCCGCCCATCGAGTTTATTGCCGAAGACTTTTCGAGCTGGAGCATTTTCATCCATTCGTAAACCGTGTCCAAACCAGCACATTCGGTCTATTTCAACGCCCTTGACTACGACAACGTCGTTATATAGCTCATGGTTAAACGATGATGGGTCCAAATATTTTGCGAATTATTTTTCTCTGGAAGACTCTGAGAATAGATTGACCCGCTTGTGTCTTTACCCAGGATTCTGCGCTGTAGAGCAAGACAGGTAGGATTAGTGTCTGATACAGTTTGATCTTTGTTCTTCGAGAGAGGGCTTTGTCATTAAATCGCTTCCTTAGCGCATATTAGCAGACTCTTGATTTCCAGGCTGACATTATTATTTTTGTTTACGACGGAAGAGTTCTATACTTAAAATTCAAGCTCAAGCAGACATAATTCCATGTATATTCAAGAATTCTATACTGGAAATCAAGCCCCATCAGGCTTAATGTCATCTATTATTAAGATTTTTTTACTTAAAAATCAAGCGCCACAAGGTTAAATAACATCTACGAATTCCAGGCTAAGTTTTTCCCTTCTTGGATCAAGCATTTTGTACTGGATTTAAGAAAATCCGTACTTACCGTACTTTTGACAACGCTTGGTAATGATTTAAGTACGGAATACTTGATTTTTTTTTTAGTGTTTTTGAGTGTTGTGTTGATCAATTTCTTTAGTATAACATGGATTCCCTGGGTCAGAAAGCGGCGGATAATCAAACTTAACAAACTACAACAGTTGTTCGTTCGTATGGAATGTTTGCTAAGAATGAGGGTGCAGACAAAGTCATCTAAGTTAATCATATCAAAAAAAATCGACTAATTTTTCTTTGTAGAAGAGGCAGTGAGTAATTCTAGGTTTTGCTGTCCATTCATGAATTGATTGAATCAAAGAATTGTTCAATTGAATCTTTTTATTTTCAAGCTTAAAATTTTTTTTAATTTTTTTTCTTAATCAATTTTTTATAGAATTACTTTTTTCCAAATTAAAAACAGTATTTTGTTGAATTTGTTAAATTATAGACATATACAACAAAATTGGAGTTGTTTTACGAAAAATAATTTGTTAAATTCAAATACTGAAAAACAAGATTGATGTTTTTCTAAGTTATTCTAAATTGTGATGTTGTTAGTAAGAGTAATCTTTAAAAAAGATGCCAGGGGACCGGCCGAGGCATAGTGGTTTGAACACGCGACTACCATCATGCGGGAGATCACAGGTTCAACTCTTAGCTCCAGTCATTTAAAAAAAAAAACAAAAACAAAAATTCTTTCATTGTCGGCTCCTTTCGAATGTTGTTGGCGGCAACTTCGCAGTACCAAGTGTCGAGTCAATCGGCGTGTCTAGTAAGAGCTTCTCAAACAGTGACGTTCGCATTCGTCGATAAACAAGTAGGTGCCGTTAGTTGTGAAACTAAATATAGAAAGCGTGTTAATTTACAACAACGCGAGAAGCTATCCCATACCTCATTCATGGGGTGTAAAGGGAAATAATTTTTTTTTAGTTTAAGTTTAAATTTGAAAACAAAAAGGATTTTTTTTAAACATTTTCACAACATTTAAACGTCTTTAAATGTTTCTGCGAACTTTCTTTTTTTTATTAGCAAATAAATGATCTTCAACCGAACAATAAAAACAAATTATTTTTTTCTGTATAGTATATAGTAACAATATAATTTTATAAAAAAAAAAAACTATAAGAAACATATATTAATGCACAGATATTTTCCAGACGAATATTACTATTGAAAACTTTACATTTTTATTTTAGTATATAATCCGTTTAATGTCACTTTACAATCGCAAAATGCCTCAATATGTTCTGCAATCATGTTGTCATTATTTTATATAAT
Source organism: Muscina levida (assembly GCA_964034835.1). Lineage (NCBI taxonomy): Eukaryota > Metazoa > Arthropoda > Insecta > Diptera > Muscidae > Muscina > Muscina levida. The sequence goes on along the minus strand of OZ035884.1, from coordinate 60,839,267 downwards.
TTTTTTTTAGAAAATAATAACGATATTACTTTCTTTACAAAACCGACACTTAATCCATTAGTCAAAAGTTCGTGGCTTAATTTTCTTTCCTCTTGCAGATAACTTAATTTAAGTTCGTGTATTTTTTTTAACATTTCATTTTCTTGAGTTTTGATGTAAATCGTTAATGATTTAAAATCCGTTTTTGTTGCAAGTAATTCCACCAATCGCTGAGAATTTCCTTCACATATAACAGCAAGGTTATAGTTTGCACATGTAAAGGAATTCCAAACTGTATGCTTATTGTCATAATTAATCATTCCGATGCACTGAGTTGCAGAACTAGCCCGATATGGTTCGCCATCTCCCCAATTTGTATAATCTAACTTATTACCATTGGTTGTCCACACAAATTTATGGTTTTTTACTTCTTGGCCCGATGTCCACCAATGCGTACCTAAATACATAAACGATATATTAGTTTTTGCTATATTTTAATATATTGTTTTTAAAAACTTACTATTTATATCCTTTATAACATGGAAAATATCCGCTTCATTAGACGATTTATCAGGCGTGACCAACATCATATTTTGACGTGCGCACACAGATTCCGCATCATTCCAGTTGTACTTAAAATTTTTTTTATTAGATTTTACTAATTTTATATTGTTCCAGCAGTTACCTTCAGATCATCCACATAATAATTATTACCACTTTCGGTAGTAAAGAATTTTCCAGCACTGGCAAAGAGGATAAATGAAATATTTAACAAACACCAAATTAATAATTTCATCTCCATGAATGCTCTCCCTCAATAACTGAATTGTTTATGAAAAAGTTGCAATTATTTTATACTTAATATAGTCGACAATAGTTCGGTTGCAATAGCATTAAGCGATAACGCTTCTATGGTCTTGCTCAGCTGAAAGTTCCCTATCAGTTGCACACTTAACCCCAACACGAGGGTGATAGGCGCACCGAAAAATCGCCAAAATTCGGGTATAAGCTGGTATGCCTTAATATATTCGCACATGTAGGAAACAATAACAAATTTAGAACTGGTAACAAATACTCACACAACTTAAAATGTTCCATCCTCCGGTTAGGATCGATTTACTTTAATAGTTTTTTTTTTTTGCATGTGCATTTTTTTCCTAACAGACATTTTTGATGGAAATCCTCAGTGTGCTATGTCCTTTTTACAAAAAAAAGGTGACCGTAGTGAGTTTAAAAACTACCGTGGAGTAAGAGTCTTACCGATTACGTAAAAGGCCCTGTCTAACAATTGTGGAAAACTTAATTGGACCTTATCTGTCCGGCTTTAGACCAGGCACATTTACGACGGATCAGATATTTACACTACGGCAGATTCGGGGAAAAACCCATGAGAAGCAAATCGACACTTACCACCTCTTTGTCGATTATAAAGCTGCCTTCGATAGTCCCATCAGGCATCTACTATACGAAGCCATGTCTGAGTTCAGTATCCCTGCGAAGATAATTCGTCTCTGCCGGTGTATTCTTACAAATACCAAATCATCTGTTCCGATTGCCAAGGAGATATCTGCGCCATTCAATACGACGAGAGGTTTTCGACAGTGTGATGGTTTGTCATGTATGCTGTTCAACATAGTGATGGAGAAGGTGTTAAGGAAAGCAGCGGTTAACATGTCTGGCACCATATTTAATAAGAGTCACATGCTGCTCTCATGTGCCAAAGATATCGACTATATCGGTCGCTCGATGCGAGAGGTAACAGCTGTCTTCTCATCTGTGAAAATAAAGTCAGCGGAAATGGGTTTGGCAGTGAATGAGGACAAGACGAAGTTAATGCTAGCATCAAACAAATTGTCCACCCGTTGGGGAACAGCGTGAAACTTGGACAAAGACAACAGTGTCAGTTTTGATATAAAACGGAAATAGGTGCTTATCAATAGGTGTTTCATTGGGCTACGCGAGCACTTATTAAACACCACCCTACCTCAAACCACCTAAGTCCAACTATACCGGGTATTAATTTTACCGGTCCTGCTGTATACCTCCGAATTTTGGGTGCTTACACTGGCGGATACAGGAGAGAAAAATACTCCGCAAAATATATGGACCCAATTGCGTAAACGGCGAGTTCAAGATTCGGATGAACCAAGGCGAGAATGCGTGGAACAGGCTTGCCCTCCTGCAAGGAAAGCGATGGTCAGCTAGTGACGGACCCGGATAACGTTTTGAGGATATGGAGAAATCATTTTAAAAATTTATTGCAAGCAGACACCACTCCAGAAGACCCCGCTCCAATCCATGACGATGGTGTTTATTGTCCGCCTCGAGCCAGAGCGAGATACGTGTGGCAATATCCCGCCTTAAGAACAACAAAGCTGCTGGAGCCGATGGTCTCCCTGCTGAATTGTTTAAGGCTGGCGGGGAGGTGCTGATTAGGAGCATGCATCAACTCATGGAGAACATCTGGCAAGAGGAAAGCATGCCCGGGGATTGGAGTCTCAGTCTGTAATGTACCATATACAAAAAAGAAGATCGTAGTGAATGTAAGAACTACCGTGGGATAAGCCTATTACCAATTGCGTACAAGGTCCTTTCAAGCATATTGTGTGAACGTCTAAAGCCAATTGTAGAAAAATTAGTTGGACCATATCAGTGCGGCTTTAGACCTGGCAAATCTACGACGGATCAAATATTCACCTTACGACAAATCCTGGAAAAAAACCCATGAAAAGCAGATCGACACCTTCCACCTCTTTATCGACTACAAAGCTGCCTTCGACTCTCCGATAAGGAATAGGCTTTATGAGGCCATGTCTGAGTTTGGTATTCCTGCAAAGCTGATTCGACTTTGCAAATGTACCTTAGACAACACCAAATCCTCGGTTAAGATTGGTAAGGATCAGTCTGAACCATTCAACACGGAAAAAGGTCTCAGGCAGGGCGATAGCCTGTCTTGTACACTATTTAATATAGTTATGGAGAAGGTGATGAGAAAGGCTGGTGTCAACATGTCTGGCACCATATTCCACAAGAGCCACATGCCACTAGCCTATGCCGATGATATAGACATCATTGGCCGAAATCTGCGGGATGTTACTGCAGTTTTCTCATCACTAGAAAAGGAGTCAGCAAAAATGGGTTTAGCGGTCAACGAGGACAAAACAAAAATAATGATTTCGACGAACAAAGAGTCCTCTCGATGGGGACGCACCGTGAACGTTGACAATTATTGTTTTGAGGTAGTCGACGAATTTACCTACCTCGGATCTTCCGTCAACAAGAAAAGTAATGTCAGCCAAGAAATTAAACGGAGAATAGTGCTAGCCAATAGATGTTTCTACGGACTTCGACAGCACTTTAGTAACACCATCTTATCTCGGAATACTAAGAAACAGCTATACCAGGTGCTTATCTTACCCGTTCTGTTGTATGCTGCCGAATCATGGGTGCTTACTACAACGGACATACAAAACCTGGGAGTATTCGAGAGAAAAGTACTCCGAAAAATATATGGACCTATCTGTGTCGAAGGCGAGTTTCGCCATCGGATGAACCATGAGCTGTATGAGCTTTACCACGACATCGACGTAGCTAAAAGAGTCAGAATCTAACGACTTCGATGGCTGCGACATGTTGCCAGGATGGATGTTAATGCTCCAACGAGAAAGATGTTTGAAGGCGAATCTGAAGGACGACGCTGAGCAGGGAGACTCAAACTTTGTTGGAAGGACCACGTGGTAGGCGACGTGGCACCAGCTGGTAGAACTAACTGAAGAACGCACGCAGAAGACCGAAGCGTGTGGAATTCTTTATTACTTCAGGCCTCAAATTTATGAACTACGTTTCGTAAATTGTATTTGGCCACTTAAGTAAGTAAGTATGAGCTGTACGAGTTGTACCACGACATTGATGTGGTGAAGCGAAACAAAATGCAAGGATTACGCTGGCTAGGCCATGTCGTGAGAAAGGTCTATCAAGACCTCGAAGGACGGTGCAAAAAAGGGAAACCCCAACTACGTTGGAAGGACCAGGTGGAGGAATCACTGACGCTGCTTGGTAGGACTGACTGGAGACGGTGCGCAGAAGATCGAAGTGAATGGAAATCTCTTATCATTTCGGCTTCTGACTTAGATACTTAGATATAAATATATATGTAGTCAAGTTGTTTTTAAAGCTAATAATAATAATAATCCTGAACATGTTAATTTTTTACACTTCTTAAATCCTTGTTGGTGTTACTAATTCTTATCTTATTGATCCCTTAGATCCAAAATCCAAATCAAAGTTGATTTTAAGTATGTGCTCCATAAATCGTATACTTGTATGTTTAACTAGCTTGATGAGGTTTGACACATAATGCAGCTGGATGAAGCCTTTGTGTCTGTCAAATCCTGGCCTACTTTTCCATCTAGCATCGTTAGCACTAATTCGTAATTAACTTCAATTGTCTAGCCATAAATTTCTAATTCTAGTGACTGTAGTGTTGCAATTTGTACTTTTATATAACAGACATCATTTTTATTTGTATTCGAGTTGTTCTAAAGCTAATTTATATTGGTTTTATGAGTTTCTTAGAAGATGGTGTGTGATCTTTCCAAATATACTTTGTCTGCATCGGTTGATAGGTTTTCGCATGAAAACTATCAAACTACTTACTCCGATTGAATAGGGAGACTCTTGCTCCTCTTTGCAACCATGCCTTACGTATTTTAGGCTCCTACGGTCTATAGCGGGACAGCTAAAAAGAAGATGTTCCATCGCCCTGGATGGAACAGTAGTCAGGTATGGATATATCCCATTGCCTGTTATGTGCATGTTATTGCGCCCGTCACTTAAATTTCACAGGTCCATCTCAAATCACTTCTACACAGGTCAAATCATGTATTTCGATCGGGATATGACATATCCGGGATAAAGACTTAACAGTATACGATCTTTTCTGTACATCCATCTTGGTGGCTGTTTTCCAGATCTAATCCTCCATTAAGCCAAAAAGGTCACAAATAGAGTGATATGATCAGTTTGTACAGCTATCTTCTAGCCAATATACCAAAGCTTCTGTGCCATGTTCCATATTCGATTCGTCAGTTAAGAAAACAAAGCTATATCATCAAAAAATCAGTAAGATTTACTAAATGAAAAGAGTTGTCATGCTCATGAGTGGAGTGATGCCAATAGTAAGCTTCCCTCAGTCTTATAGCACCTTAGGCAGCCCCTGGACTTGACATATAGGGAACAGGAACTCATTCAAATCCTCTTGGGGTGTACTTCTTCTAGCTCCAGTAATGTCCATTGTAGCCATTCTTTGGACTTTGCGGAAAATTTTCTATAAAATTCTGTTATTTAGGCCCTCCCACCAAACCAGACATTTATATGTAATAATTATCAGGACTACCGCACATCCAAATTGTGAACTAACTATAGTGTTCCAGCACTCATAAAGGGCATTGACACCCCCCTATAAACTCTCCTCGAAGTTCCATGACCAATTCAGCTTCTGATCTAGAACAAAACAAAGGTACTTGACCTCCGTTGAGAGTTTCACTTCCAAACCATTCAGTTTCGATGGACTGCAAGTCCTTGACCTTATATAGGGTTTTCCAATAAGAGGTGTTATTTTGGTTTTCATGAAATTTTCCATAACCAAATCGCAAAGTGGCTGCCCTATGATCCCGATAGCCTCACGATTTTTATCTTTCAGGTCTTGAGCAAGGTGTTAAACCACAAGATCTCGGTGGCCAATTGTGATAACCTCTTCGAGAGATAACACAGTCCGGAAACTGTTCTTGTAAAAGATTAATGGTTTCGTTGTTTGTGTGGCACGTAGCGCCATCTTGTTGAAAGTAAACGTTGTCCAGATCAATACCATCCAACTCCGACCGTAAAAAATCATTAATCATCTCTCGATAGCGCAATCCATTCACCGTAACTGTTGATGCTACCTCATTTTCGAAAAAGTATGGTCCAATGACCTCGCCAGACCATAAACCGCACCAAACAGTCACACGTTGAGGATGGAGAGGCTTCTCAACAATAACTCTTGGGTTTTCCGGGCCCCAGATGTGACAATTTTGCTTGTTGAAGTAGCCACCGAGTTGGAAATGATGTTTTTCGATGGAATTCCGGATCATTTTCAAGCATTTCAAGGATCCAATCAGCAAAGACACCACGTTGTTGATGATTGGGCGGCTTGAGTTCTTGTGTTAACTGAACTTTATAAGCCTTAAGACCCAAGAACGACGAGGAATGGACAAACCTGGGTTTTCTTCAACACTTTGGGCTACAGCAGCAATATTCTTAGTTGTTCTGGAGCGACGTGCACGGGTTTTATTCTTCACATCACTAACTAAATGTTAAAGAATAAAAGTTTCAAAAGTGACAGCTACCGAAATAGCGGCCCATTCACAATAACACCTCTCATTGGAAAACCCTTTATCTATATGTAAAAAGTAACAAATCCCTTTTCAGAGGGTTCATCCCCAAACCACAGGTCTTGGCCTTACGTAGCCTATTTTCAAGGGCAATTGTTGGTAGAAATTTCCCACCTATAATGATAACCATGTCGCATTTGCGTACCATCTTCATTGAACGATTTAAATACTACGTTTATCACAAGACTTCCCCCTTGTAGTGTTCCTTTACTGTCCTCCAGAGAATTTCGTATTAAGCATGACACAACATTATTGAAAGCGCCTTCTTTATCCAGGAAGGCAGCTAAAGTGAAGTCACCTGAACTCTGATTGCGCTCCGTAAAGTCGACTACGTCATGTGATGCGCTTTCAACTGATCTTCCAGCGATGTATATGGCTAAAGACCGTAATCGCAGCACCTTGGTCTCTCGTATGCAACCATATTCCAACATCAAAGTCTTTTTAAATGTTCTACTAAATCACCTTCTACAACGTTTTGTCCTTGAATAAATACAACAACAAAAATAGTATAGCAGAAGCAATGAAATAAAGATCCTTCAGCTCAAACACCCCAGTAAATATATATAAGTTTCACAGAAAAAGAATAAGTATAGTATTCATTATATACTTTCTTTGTGATATTCTAAATATACTGATTATAGGTCGTATCTCCTTAGCCACAGTTAAAAGTGTATCTCCTCCTTTTTGCATGAGCCCTAGTGCACGCTAATGTCAATGAACCCTGCGGACGAATAAACATTCCGGCGTGAAGGCATTGTTCGTTCATGATTGTTACCTCATTCTTTTTTTTTGGGTTCTGTGATACTCAAATTCTTTAGCGAATACGAAAAGTCGTTTGTTTATTCACTCGCAATTGTTTACTCGCATTATATTATAGCCTTGAGGGTGGTTTTTATGTGTTACATTCTTTCTTTGTGTTGGGCTAAAGTCAAATAGCTGTGCGAAAAGGATTGTCGTCATGACTATAGCGCCACCTGTTTTGTGTCGTCACAATTCCCATGGTTAGGTTAGGTCATTGCTTTATTGTTGTTAACATTCCTGAATATGGCAAAATTGGTTATTGGTTTATACAGTGGCATATGAAATACTGTGGAGTATTTACACTCAAACCCTGGGCCAAAATAGCGCAATAATTTGTTATAGAAATATACTCTTCGGAATAACTGTTGCTATAATCGCAACAGCACTCTTAAATAATTATGCAGCAGAGATGGCCAAGCAGGTCCAATAGTGTACCGCACGTACAATCCTGACCAACGGTAAATAGGAGGGATCTATAAATATTCTGTTACTGTGCAAACCTAAAGTGCCAATAGCTGTGTCAGCATTGGTACCGAGGTACCACAATAGAATAAACAAAAAAATAATAGGCGACGGAAAACGCCACATTCATCCCGTAGTGAGGAGAATAATGCGAGTGTGGCTGAAGACGAGTGTAAAAAATTGAACTCACACACCACGGCACCTACTATTTATAGACGAATGCGAACGTCAGCATTTTGAGAAGTTTTTACAAGACTTTTACTGCGAAGTTTCTTTCGACAACATGAAAGAAATATAGACGACTAAGACAGGAAACGAACCTTGGATCTCCCGCATGATAGTCGTGTGTTCCAACTTCATGTCAGAGCCGGTCCCGATATTAGATAATACGCGACTGAAAACGCCACTTCCAGCCCATAGTGGGGAAAAAATTTCGACTGTAGCTGAGGACGGGTGTGAAAAATTGGGCGGAATTCTGGCCCAAAATTGCTGCTGCAGTGAACTCCCTGCAAGGAACCTGTACTACAATTGATGAGGTAAATAGGAAAGTGGATGCCCTGACTAAAACTCTTAACAATTGATTTGCTTCTTGCCCGTTCACTTATCCCAGTGTGGTGGCTATTGAAAACCCTCGCAAAACTACCATAAGGCATTTCAACAAAGCGTAAAAAACGGGACTAGGGGAGATGGACTGGAACGCTTATAGAATCAGTTTTAACAATTACAAAAGATACATTAAAGAGTAAAAAAAAGAGTCTATACATGGTGTCAATGATGCTGCCCGATTCCGAAGGGTTCTGTCTAAGGACACAAAATGATTGGGTTTCATTAGTAGAAAAGGTGGGCTAGGACAGGACTGGAGTTCCTTATGAATAAACACTTCCTGGGCTCACACATCTAGATAATACGGTCGGTAATATAAGCCCACCCATGCCGATCAACTATTTGGATTTGAATGTTGTGATTTATGTGGTGGAAGTTAAAAGGTGAAGTGGGCTATAAGTACTTTTGAGCCCTACAAATTACCTGGGCCGGATGACTTAACAGATATCATACTGCAGACCTCTGTGTATGATATAACTCCGATTTTGGTGGACATCTTATAAGTACGTAATTTACCAAAGTATCTAGTATATAGTATTTTTAAGGATCGTATCCGGCGATGTTTTGTTCCAGAGAAATAAAGAGAGGTTAATATGGTTTTTATACCCAAAGAGGGTAATCCCGTTCATGAAATTGTAGCATTTGCGGACGAAGTGGTCATCATAATAGGTAAAAAATGTCTATTAAGGATGTGCGAACTTATCCAAACTGCCAAGGAAAGCTGTTACGATGGGTCAGGGCCCGAAGTATCAGAAAACGGAATTGGTTCCCATTAGACGTTGATATAAGGTAAATGACTTCAGGCCACCGAAACTGAAACTCTCAATGGAGGCCAAGTATCTAGGTGTTGTTCTTGATTCTTATCAGAAGCTAAATTGGTCAAGACATATCGATGAATGGTTTAAGTTGGGTGTGAATGTACTTGATGCGTGACGGAATTCTATAGGTAAAATATAGGGACTCAGAACGAAGGTCACAATGTGGATGTATACCACTGTCATCAGGCCAGTTAATAACTATGGAAGTCTGGTTTGGTCACAACTTGGCTGTATATTACTGTGATCCGGTCAATTATTACCTACGGATGTCTGGTTTGGTGCACAGCAAGGTCAAAAAAGATGTGTGCAATGGGAATTACTGGAGCTAGCAGGAGCACACCGCAAGCGGCTTTGGTCGTATTCCTGGGCCTTCCGCCCATGGACTTGTACGTCAAGGGCTATTAGACTAAAGGAAGCTGGCGACTGGCAGCTATCTATACTTGGTCATGCGAAAATTCTCCGGTTTTCAGGTAGTGGAGTTTCCTTTCCTACTACCACTTCTGAAAAGGAATGACGTGCATAGGAGCTGGTGTTAACAGCGCATACCTGCAGCTAAACCTCTCTTTCAGGTGACATAATGACTAAGATGCCTTTCAGACTGAGGTACTGGCCATTCAGAAAGCCGAGGAGGCTATTATGGGAAGTGGAATGGATAGTAACAGACGGATAACAGTATTTGTGGGCAGCCATGCTGCAATCAATCAATTCTACATTGTGTAAATCAAAGTTGGTTAGAAACTCTAAGGGAAAGTTGGATGGACTAACGCCATCCGATATTCCTGGTAATGAATCAGCATACCTATTGGCCATATAAAGCTGTACTATTCCTGATCAAGACTCTCTGAAAGATTTGTTACTTTTTGGCTTAGTTTAGGATTGGATGTGGAAAACAGCCACCAGACGTGGGATCTCCAGAACTGACAATGTAACTGCTAGACCGCATTGGTGCGAATACAGCAGATTCTGACCGGCGCACATAGTTGTTCTCTGCAGGAGTGATCTGGGATTGTCCTATGAAATTGTAACATTCTAATATCGGGCACCTGACAGGCAAATGGGCTAGATCCATACCAGACTAATGCCGTGTGAGGACGAGAAAGAGTCCGAGACGATGGAACATCTTTATTGTAGCTGTCCCGCTGTAGTCCGTATGAGACTAAGATTCATAGGGAATAGTTATATAGAAGACCTAGACTCTCCGTCCGAGTGGGCAATTTAATATGTTTCATGCGGTGTCATTTATGGTTAACTGGTCCAAGATGACGACTGGCGTTTTCAGGATATTCTTTTCTTTCTATATTCCTTCCCTCTCTTCTCTTTCCCCTCTTTTTTCTAAGAGAAAATCATCACGATGACAATGCTGAAAAGGGTGATTGAAAGTTGAACCGTCTGAATAGACCAACAATGACGTAGTCTCGTCCAAAATTTCAATAAAATTGTCCTTTGAAGGTAAAGTCAAAGTAAATATTCGACATCCAAAATAAATATTCGACATCTATTTAGTGTTATTTTCAAAATTAAAAAGAAAAGCTCTAAATGTATCACTATTCAGTATTAGTGAGACGATTATCACATGCCACCGAAATCTACTCACGTACGTCATAATATAAAATAATGGTTCCGCTGCATATTTACGCAATGAAAGGAAAAATAAAAACATTACTAAAAGTCGTTTCATGTTACAAAGAAAAAGTTTGGAGCAACACTTCCGATTATAAACTCCACCGTGCGACAGAAGCAAAGCTGTGATTGGAAATGAAATTAAAAGGTAAAAAAAAAAAATACCACTCTTTCATTCCCCTACGATCGTGGTGTAGTTATTAATTATTTTTACAACCAATTTAATTTTTCTAATTCGTTTCCAACTTGAAATTATGCGTCATTAGCCCAAGGTTTTCAATGATAATGACTAAAGAATCTATGCCAACCGAAGCACAAAAAAAATGAAACAATTAATAATAATCAATTTACAAGTAAATATCAATACGATGTGAATGTGTTAGAACTTTTCTTATCTTATTTATTATTTATATCGTTAGGCGATATTTTTACACTTTTCAAAATATAGCAAAACGGTTACGATGAGATATGGAATTCGGTTTAAAATCTTAGAGACCGCAGAAACTTTAATGTGAGATTTACCTCCCTGATCCTCTTTTGATTCATGAAATCATCGAAAGACAAAAATTCGACAAATATTTAATTTTGTTCATTATTGCAATAAGATCTGTAATGATGGTATAAAATCAAATTCAGATGACTCCTGAACCAAATTTCAGGTTCTGGTGTTGTATATGCTAAAATACAATCCTTTGACCCATTTTAACGCTTATGCTTATTTTATTTTCAAATATTAACTTTTATAATTGTACGTCTGTGTATTTCTACCACTGTTGAGTTAAAAATCCTCCACATGGTGTCGGCGACTTCGTCATCACCGACATGCAATCATCGTCATCACTGCCAGTAACACGTTACTTTTGGAGGGTGGCGGCAATAAACCAGCAATGACAATCAACCAACGCCTTCTTATAACTGCTTTGCCTTGTGCATCGGTATATTTTTGTTTTTATTTCATTGTAACGGAAGGTTAACGCTCGATTACATCCAGATTGTGGGACAGTATGTATTATATGACAACCCATAACGTCACTCAGTGGAATTTCGAGAATGGGAGAGCGACAAAGTGCTGTTATGTGAAATTAGCTAGCCAATTTATTACTCCGGCTAATTTGCATTGGGAAGAGGTCACAACAGGACAGATAGTGTGCAGAGATACTGTTGTGGCGAGACATTCAATTGTAAAATAAATTAATTTATGGGTAATAAACATGCGTAGCTAATGCGGTAGTAGAAAAGCCATTACATTAGACGGTCGTTATCAGTAAAATATAAACTTCTAAACTTAATTGCTCTAATAGAGTCCTTATCCTGCTTATCTTTGTTTTGGTTGAACAATTTTATAATGTGTTGTAAATACTCTGTAAATGATTTTTTTCAAATATCCGCAAGATTTTTCGCCTTACTAAACTGGCAATCCGAAAACTAAATGACGAAGTTTAACAGATTGTATAAGATGGGATCTATGTTGTATTTGAATTAACAACTAAGAATATTCAAATCAACGGATTAGTAGTTCGCCCAAAAATTATAATAAAAAATTATTATAGTAAAAAATAAATTTATTTAAAAGAAATCTATCTAAAAAATTCCCATTCATGCGTCAATTTATGAAATTCATATATGTTAGCATGTGTTGGTTTTGTACTTGCAAATGTCTTTTTATATAAACAACAATCTATATATTAAACTATATCCACTCCTTTGAGCTGCTGTTAATTTATAGCCGTTAATTTTTGATTTACCATCAAAATAATTTGCCGTTTTATAATGTAAAAAAGAAATACCGCAAACGCAGGGGGATTTCTTCCACACATGCTTATTTATTATAGCTCTTAATGCCGCCTTGGAATTGAATTTCAATTGGTTAAAATACGAAATTTAGTATCTATACGTAACAAATTTACTAATCAAATAAAAAAAAATTGTAGATATTAACTCATTTTTATGCCTATAGATGGCGTGTTGGTACATTTTTATATTGTATGATACACGGCAGTATTCCAGTATGGATCTATACCATTTGCCTGTCAGATGCCTGATATTGTAATAGCCTATTAGCCTATCGGTATCTGATGTATTGGGGCCACAACGTCTGCTTTCTGTTTTCCACATCCAATCCTCCACTAAACCAAAAAGGTATCACAGATTTATGATCAGACATAGTATAGCTAACTCTAGACAGTAGGTACTAGACATTCCGGTACTAAGAATCTCGCAATGTCCTGGAATCCAACAGAGGCTGACATCCAGGCATTGACACCCCTCTTTCATCTTTCCTCGATATTCCTTGACCAAATTAGTTTCTGATCAAGGACATCGCCTAGGTTCTTGGACTCTGTTGAGAGCTTAAGTTCCATCTTATTTTGTCTCGGTGGCCTGAAGGCCTTTATCTTGTATCTATGAGTAAGGAGAACTAATTCCGTTTTCTAAAGGGTTCACCCACAAACCACAGTTATTGCCCCAATCGTAGCAGATTTCCAAGGGAAATTTGGATAAAATCGCACATGGTTGGCAGAAATTTCCCACCTATCATGATAACCACACCATCCCATCAATTTCCATTGAACCATTTAAGTACCCCGTTTAGCTCAAGAGCCCAAAAAAGACCCAACAGGACTTCCCCATGTGACCCATGGGATGTTTCTTGCATTGTTGTGAATTAACACGCTTTCTATTTTTAGATTCACAACAAACGGCACCTATTTGTTTATCGACGAATGCGAACGTCACTGTTTGAGAAGCTTTTACTAGACATGCCGATTATCTCGACAATTATACTGCAAAGTTGCTGTCTACAACTTAGAGGGGGCCGGCACTGAAAAAAAATGTAGACGACTGGAGCCCGGAAATCGAGCCACGGATCTCCAGCATGGTAGTCACGTGTTCTAACCACTATGCAACCTCTAGTAACTAACCCTCTAGTAACTATCTTTTTCACACAGCTTCCAACAAGTTCTGAGAAGACGACACAGTTACCCTACATTTAGCCCATTAAATTCACTAGCAGATGTGACACATTAATGTTCTCCAAAGAGTTGATTATTGCGCATGATGTCACATTATTGAAAGCCCCTTCTAAATCCAGGAAGGCAGCTAAAGTGAAGTCACCTGAACTTAAGTTGTGTTCCGTAAAGTCAACCACGTCATGGAGAGCGCTTTCAACTTATCTCTCTGCGATGTTCGCATGTTGTGAGGTGCTCATATTGTAAGGGCTTAAAGATGATCTTATATACATATCAAATAATCTCTCCAACACATTCAGCAGAAATGATGAGAGGCTAATTGGTATGTAGTCCTTTGGGCGGGTTTACCCGCCTTAGGTATAAAAACCACCTTACGTTCCTTCATTTCTCTGAAAGACAACATAGCCTTATACAAGGTCTGAAGATGTCCACCAAAATCGGAGTTATATCTTGCACAGAGGTCCGCAGCATGATAGATATTACACCGTCTGAACCAGGCGATTTGTAGGGCTCAAAAGTATTTATAGCCCACTTCACCTTATCTTCATCCATCATATTATTCACATCATCCTTGCCATATAGTTGATGGAAATGGGTGGGTTCATACTACCGCAAGCATTATCTACTACTAATCAACCCGGAAAGTGTATATACATAAGGAGCTCCAGTGTTTCAGTGCTGAATTCGGTCCATCACCCATCTGTTCTACGAATGAAGCCCAATCTTTTCAGACCATTAAGACATAACCCTTCTAAATCGGCATGTATCAATGACACCGAGTATGGACTCGCAGTATTTACTCCGACTGAGGAGAGAGATTCTAGGTCATCTTCACAACCATTAATTTGACACGGTGCACATAGAACTCACAATCCAAGAAACTACAAATCTGTACACAGCGCGTTGATACTATAAGGAAATTGACCAATGATTAAATAGGCTCTATACCCTAAGCTACCCTGACTCGCCACATTGAGAGAAAAGTGCCTATGTTATGAAGCTCGCATTGAAACACTAGTTTCACACTGTGTACAATGCTAACATGCAAAAGTCAACAGACACACAGAATACACTATGTATAAATTAATAGATAGAAATGTGTTTGTATGTAATTACAAAATGTACTCTATTATAATAGAGAAGCGTACCTGTATTAGAGGCACCGGCAAATATAAAATGTTTAAAGTGAAAATGATTTGCAATGAACGAAATGAAATTGGTGTTTGTGTTGTTTGGTTGTTGGTTGTCTAATATTGAATACACCTAGCGCCCCAAAGATGCATTGTTGTTGTTAGCTGTTTAGCGTTGAAAATGTATACAATTTCAAAAGTGTGTTCAACCAATGGAAAATAAACAAAATTAGATTTCACGTTAATTATTATTATATGAAAACTATTCGTAAATTAAACTCAATTCACCACACGCTCCAATACTCTTGCCTCCACCAACTAGCGCTTGGATTGAAATCGAAGCCTTGCGAACTAAAAGTTAGTCTAGCTATAGAGAAAAAAAACACACAATGAATAAGATTTAAATATTTAGATACCGAGGTAATTGTTTTCGACAACAAATCTACTCATCACAACAACAACGGCTCATTGCAATTTACGTTACGATACAATTGTATAACTTTATGCGCAGTCTACTACTCACATGGACACATTTTTATTTGTATACAGAAGCAAGTGAAACAAAAAGATTCAATTGCTTTCGTCAGGATATCAGTCGAGCCTACAGAAACGTAATAGGCACCAAACGTTACCACCAACATAGTAGTATTTGCACACAATTGTACACACAAAATGAATTCAATTAATGGTTTATTAACGTTTGTGATTGATTCCCTTTTATAACATTTGTTTGCTTCAGTCTGACGTTGTTCATACAGTAGTAATACGCGACTCAATGCACCTTTGCATGTTCCATGATTGTAAGTATGTTAACTTACAGGCAGTTATTTCAAAGCCGTCGTGTTAGTAGATATTAAAAAGAGATAATTATATTTATTTATGTTATTGCATTTTGAGATAAAGGGAAGTTGTTTCCCTCAATGCATTCTTATCTTAATTGTGATATAGAATTTGAATTGGAAATGTTGGGAACCTTTTATATTCATGAATCGTCATATAATGCGAATTGATTGTATTTCTGTATAAAATTTATGACTAAATTTGAAACGGATTGAGATACATATACCTTTTTGGTTTTTATATAAATCAATAATACAATAGTACTTTACTACTTGACGATGTGTTTTCCTGTGTTTTTTATAGCCTTGTGACAGTCATAGGACTTTAAATATATATATGTATATGTATACTAGGGCGGGTCGATTTAATAATCGCCCATGGCTCAGTGAAAATCGTAGGGATCAAAATAAGAAACTTTGCCGAAGGAACCATACCTCTAAAACGAATTCTACTACTCCCAGACTGTTGACTTTTGTCCCGTACATTTGCCTCTACATTTTCCGGTATAACTCTTGTTATCAATGTTGTTTGATGATAGCAAAGAAAAGCGCGACTGTGCTATCAAGATAATTCTACGCTATCGAACCGATGTTGACCCATTTCTATTGGATCGATTGCAAAGTAAATTTCACTATGTGGTACTGTCCGCTACATGAAAATATAATTAGACAAAGGGGCGTGACATCGTCCACACAAACCAACAATTTAATCGATCATATCTCACCAGCCATTAGAGGAAAGAAGATGCGATTTGATATACCTATATGTTACTGACAAAAGGAGGATTGCGTATCACTTGGAAATGGGCGGTGCCACGCCGCTATCTATTACATAACTGAGTGATCACTCCCAGCCGATCCTAGACGTTGGTGAGGGTTGATAAAACTTGTACTATCGCCCAGAACCAACTGCTATAGGCAGAATAGCGAAAACAGGGGTGAGTATTTTTTCGGATTTTTCGAAATTGGCACTATTGCAAGTAAAAAGGCATAAAAAGGTATAAAACTGATAAGATCGCAATTATTTTATGGGCATGGTCCCAATACAATTAGAAAGTTACACTAAAGGCCAAAAAAATGGGGTTAAATCTGGTTCCATCACCAATACCATACAGCAAAGAGTAGAATAGCGAGAACGGGAAGAACATTTAGAGCAGTTGTGCGATCCGAAGGGATTTTTTTAAATTCGTATTTTTTGAGTTAAGAAAGAGGCCGAGAAATGGATAAAAACTGGTACTGTCGCACAGACTCATCGGCTTTTAGTACATGCGCGAAAAATGGGGTGGATTGTTTTTATTTTAAAGGGTTTTCTCAAAATTCGTACGTCTAGGGGTAAAAACACCGGAAAAGGAATAAAACTGGTATCACAAAGCTAAAGCTAAAATAAGGACAATTTGTAAGGGAATTCTCCATATAGAATTAAAAGTGGCACGAAGGGATTTTTTGAACTTCGTTGTTTTAGGGGTAACTTTAACTGGGTAACCGTCTATCTTAGCAAGTAGTTTTGCCATAATTCGTACATTTAAGGCTAAAGAGGAGTAATTTGGAGGAAATAACTGATTGTTTCTAAATTTTCTCAACTTGTGGTATACACAATAAAAAGGGATATCGTAAGTGGCACTACTATCTAGATCAGTCAACTAAAGATTAAAAACTTCAAAATTGTTCACGTATAAAAAAATACATGGGTAGTTCCAGCGGAAGGATGGACGATTTCATAGTAAAAAATTTCTATATTTTTAACTTTTTGTTTTTGTAATCATATAATGAATTTGTTTAACTTTAAAAAACAAACTATATTTAAAGTTGGAAGCTTCTCCGCGTTTTTGCCTTATAAGTGCGTAAAATTACGAAAACCCGGTTTTTTATCCGTAGCTCAAAATGTTGGGGGTTTTGTGAAATTTGAAGAACAGATTCTTGCTGTGCTCAGCAGCACTTACCAGAAGAATAGTATAATTTCCCATGTCTTGTTTATTTGTCGCTCTGTGTTATCCATAGAAAAATGCGTGTGTAGCATAAGAAGTAAAAGTATTTTAAATGTGATGTAAGTTGTTTATAAAACCCCAACCTGTCTTCTTTATTTTACAAAAAAGAATATACTGATCACATAAGAAATTTCGCTAAATTTCACAAATTTTCGTAGACACTTCAAGTTGCTGTGGAAAATTGTGTGTGTCCGTAACGCACTTTGTGTTAATCATAAGTTTAAATACTAAATTCTAAGTAAAGTTTCATTAAAAGAACTTTATAGTACTGTCCAAAATCTACATTATTTTAATTTGAACATAATTTTCAAAATATTTAAACTTTTCGAAAAATCTGCAAAATAAGAAAAAAACGTGCGTCCGCAACGCCAGGAAATGCAAAACCGGAATGCAAAAACAGTTCTGCATTTGAAATGGTACGAATCTAGAATATGCGAAGTATTGTTTTAATGCAAAAGATTGAAGCCGATTGGTGGTGCACTGTTAACTCCCCAAGTTGTAGTTCTATACAGAAGTACTGACTTTACACATGCTTCAAAAATTCGCAATTTTGTATGGAGGGTCATTTTGTAGCTTTGCCATATTGGGGCCAGTGTACCGAAAAAACGATCTTGCCTCGTTATTTTGTCATATACATCTAAATAGCAACCTCCATCAGCATTATTATCATACCTCAGGTAGCAAAAGTTAATGTCGCTGTTGTTTCGACTCCTATGCTGAAAATCTTTGTTTTGCAGGATGTTATTTAATGACCCGTATATTGCAGCTTTTCCTGAAGATCTAATGTTACCCATTTTAGATCACACAGCCTGTGGGAACGAAAGCATATATCGTCAGCGTAAGCCAGATAATAGAATAATAAAGGTGACTATATTCATCTCTGACGCACTCCACTTAGAACATGGAATGGGTCTGAGTGCTTTCATTTATGGAGAATAAAGCATCTGACCTGGTTACAACTTTGTTTGATCAAAGATATTAGTTTTTCTGATATATATCTTCTTCGCAGTCAAATGCGGTCAAATGCCTTATAAACGCCTATGTAAACATGACACAGCTGTTTTAGAAGTGTTTGACACTGCTTAGGTGACGCCGGAAATCGTTATAAGTCATTCGGATTTATTTTTAAACGCACAGTATTCCGCATGGCGTATACTTAGTCGTTGTTTGTATTGTAGGGCTCTCTCTTTCCATGAGACAACCCAAATATTTATTTATATTATAACATACGTATGAATTAAGTGGTCGAAGGACCTAAGACTTGATCTTAATCTGATTGACAAAGTACAAATTATTTCGCCATTGCGCAACAAAAATGTATCTGAATATCAGTTACATCTTATGAAGCATTTCGACTAAGAGATTCCAGACTATGGCAACCCAATAATTTATGACATGCCTTGTTATGACCAGGATCTGGGCGTAATCCCTGCTGTTTGCGTAGCAATGGTGTCTCTGAATCTCCGGACAAGGATATGCAAAAAATAAAAAGCCAAAATCAAATTAGTGTTCTTCTATTGAAATGGTTTTTATTGAACTAATTTTACCTTGACTATATGTCAATGTTCGAATGTGGTAGAGATACGAATAATTCTAGCCAGCATTGAAAGTATATATAAAGCCAGTACAATAGTGCGTGAGGGAGAACCGTAGGTGCTGCCGCTCAGCGTTAGTGGGTAAAACTCAATAATTAAATGTATTAACAAAAAACTAAGATGGAAAAGGTGGCGTCGATATTCTATTATTTATCGATATTTATTAAATTTTGCCCGATTGTTTAAGTGGCATTGTTGCAAAAAGGGGATCAAATCAGGCTCCGTTTAAGGACACTGTTAGGTTTGTAAATACTGAATGTAACGAATAAGTTTCCACCAATTATTTATGATTGGGATTAAACACCTGCTATCGTTTCATGCACACACCAAAACATAATATATCCAGGCTGTAAAGATTGGGTGAATACCTCATGTTCTTTAATATATAATCCGTCAACTCCCTGCTAAGATTACGTCCTTTTCGCGTTCTTGCTCCTGAATATTTTATTTTCACAAAAAGATAGCACAACACTTTTTGAATGTTAATTTCTCATAATATTTCTTCATTTGACTTTTATTTGTATATTCTAACTAGTTTAACAATTTTTCATATTTTTATTTTCAAATTTTTCTTTGACACGAAAAAAAAGTCTGTCGAACCTTTCCCTACATTATCACACATGTGGCTTATTAGGCATCAACGACAATTTGACCGACATTGTCGCTCATCAGGTCGTGCATGACAAAGCGGACACTTGTATGAAAATTTCGTCGACGATTTATATGGACGGTCATCTACGTGTCATCAATGATTTACTATGGTCATGCACCTATCCTTGAGGATGTCTTGCAGACACTTCCTACTGGGTAATAAATGCTTATAATATATCGTGGCTATTGACCTAAATATAACTGTCTATTTATTTTAAATTCTCAACCAAAGTACAGTGTTATGGTGCTACCTACATAAGGCATTTCTGAGATAATCAATAGATCATACCCTTCCTTTCCGTTCTACCGCATTGTTAACTTTTTCCGTTATATGTAATATACAATTAGATCTCCACGAATATTAAAAAATTATTATTATCAAATTTTTCAAGCCCATATCTATTTTTTGTTTTCTTAATTTCAATAATTATTGTGGAAAATTCGTTTATATTTACATGGTCTCTCACCTGTGTGTCATTCAGTATCTCCAAATGTTCGCCTTTGCGGAAGCTTAAATCCTCATCGGTTCGAGCGTCATAATCGTACAATGCCACAAATATTTTGGCATTTGCAATGGAAGTCTCGTTCTCTGGTATCTGAGGCACAGGACGGATTTGTTCCTGCGGTTGTCCTATCGGCATTGTAATTTGTGGTACTCCCGCAACTCCCACGGCGGCAGCATCGTCAAGGGGATTGCGCTGATCGACATGAGTCTTGTCAACGTCCGATTTTTCTGTGCGTAAACAATTGCCCATGATGAGTGTAAATCAGACGTCGTCGTCGTTAGTTTCAGTCACACTTGCCACAGTGGACAGGACGGGGCGAACACAACAATTTGGAAAGAGTTTACAACAGAAAAAGGGGGGGACACAAAACACAACTTGGACTTGGAATAGACGACAACGAAGACGACGTAAAACAAGTGATTGTTTACGCTTCCAATTTGTTGTTGTGTTGTATGGGTTACAGCATGCGAAGATACACCACTTGGGTTATTCTTGGTTTATTTTTTGATTTTGTTTTATTATCGTTGCTGTCGTTCGTTTTGTCTTGACTCCTTATTCGTCGATTATTGTGATGTGATGACGCTGAAGATGATGATGGTGATGATGATGTTGATGATGACTATAATTATGTTATTGCGCGGCTGATTGTGATGGCTTCTCTTTTTCAGTGTGGCAGCAGCATAAGAAGGGTGTTGGCACTTTGTTGCAGTCGTATTAATTTCTGTTGTTGTTCACTTTTATTTCCCATTTAGTCTGTTTAGCTACTTCTTCGTGTTCCTTTTTCGATTTATTTCCGTTTTATTTTTATTTTATTCTCTTCACTGGTATTTTATTCTATTCTCTGTGCAATTAAATGAAAACAACAAATGCGGGATCAATTTAGATGCTTTCGTTGTTGTTGTTGCATTGTTTGTATTCGTAAACATATATCACAATTGGATTTGGTGTAGATTTATCTCACGAGTGACAGTAAGTAAACAAAGAAAACAGTAGTACACAATATGGAGGAGCGTAATGAAGATAATTTATACTCATTCCTCTCACATTTAAATGTAATCAGACACATGGAACATGTTTGTGATAGTGACAATGAACAGATTTTGTTGGGAATTCATTTATTGGGATTTAAAACACTCTAGGGGGAACATATAGGGATTTTTATTTAGAGGATGCGATTAGTAGATACTATAACATGGAAATCTCTCAATTTTCTAAGAATATTCAATTGGAGTGTTGACAAACATTGGCGCATTTTCCGATTTAAAAGCCTGAATGATGCAAATTTGACATTAATATCGAAGAATGGAATATTGTTGGCGGATTGTGGGTACAGATGGGTTGCAACTGCATAGACATTTCAATTTTTATGAATTGAATTTAGATACATATTTTAATATTAAGGAATTGGAATTTCCAGGGTAGTGAGTTATTATCTGGTAATTAATTTTTCCCAATTTTTTTTTAAATTGAGGCGATAGTCATCAAACACGACTGGCATGAACAAGGACATTTGGGAGAACATAACTGCTATTGTCCTACTAAAATATGATCTGTAGACGCCTTACGGTGCGATGTCAACATCAGGTTTCGTAGAATTTGTAGAAGGCCTAAAGCATCGGTGATAGTCGGTAATCCTCAATGATACCTTGGCGGTAAGGGTGCAGAATATCGGACGGGTCCCCAAAAGAAAATACTTCTATGTTAGCTGATTTGTAAGTGGATAAAAAAGACTTGCTGGCAAAAGTTATGCTCCCAAAAAAATGAACACAAGGTTGTTTTTGTTGTTGTAACAGTTTTAGCTATACAATTTTAAACTGGAGGTTAATAATTGAGTTTCAAGCCTAAAATTGCACTTCTTCCACTAAATATATCCATAAAATGGGCTAAGTGAAGTAGGGTGGGCTGGACAGCCGAAAAAGTGGTGGGTATCATGGTGATCTTGACCACATGGATGGCATATGTTAGGGACGCACGGTATATGCAAGACCAGTAGGCATTGAGCCTGTTGCTCCATACCCATCTTAGTTTGACCAGAGCAAATCTTGCCTTTCTTGGCAGTTTGCCACTATTTAGGCTACGAGCGGTAGGCGACCTTCAAGAACGACATTCATGAGGTTATATGAAACAGCTGTATTGATGTTTTTTGTTATTATTGTAACAGCTGCTGAAGGTAGCTGCGGTGGTAATTCTTTATACCAGTTTGCAACTTATCGGACATTTAATCCGATTACCATAAGATTATTTGGCAAATATATATGTTTATATATAAAAAAGGTAGGTGTCAAGGGATTGTAGGTTGCTGTGAGTTTATACCGTTTATACAGAAGGCTGTACATTAGGGTAATAACTTTTTGAATTTTTTGCAAATATCAAATCTCCTCAGACAAAATCGTGCAGGGCATGGACAAATATTAAGAACTACGTTTTTAGTTTTTCGCTGTCGTTAAAAAAGGTTACGCAACAAATGCGTTAAAGTTTTGAATCAAACAAAGTTAAAAAAAAATTCATATTAAAGGCATTTTAGAAATCGCTGTCGGTGCGTAATGTTTTTTTAGCAAATTGAACTGAAATAGTTTTTTTTTATACAATAAAAATATTTGCCATTTGAAAAGCCCTGGGGAGAATATTGTCCAAAAAAAGTTATTATCCTACTGTACATATTCACTGATGGTTCAAAAATGGAAATTGGATCGGGTATCTTTAGCGAGGATCTCTCAAAACTGCGGGAAAACAGTGTTCGACTCTGCTGGCCCCCGGACACAGTGACATTTCAGGAAACGAAACAGCGGATGAACTTGTGCGGAAAGGCTCAGCACTGGGACCCGACCCATCGGATGGATTGAACGGCTGGCAAATGCATCCTAGGAACACCGCACCGACTGTGCGGTATTACGAGATATTTGGCCAAGACTGGATGGAAAACGAACCGGATCACTATTTGAACTGGATAGGAGGTCCGTTATTAGACGACTAATTGGAGTAGTCACAGGACACTGCGACGTCAGAGCATTTACATCCAACTGGGAGACTACACAGGAGGATTACTGTAGGTTTTGCGACGATGAGGAGGAAATCGAGAACATTGAGAATTTGTTATGCCATTGCCAAGCTCTTCATAGAAAAAAAGCAATTCCTCGGAAAATGATTTCTTGATAGTCTCACTAAACTGTCATCATGCAACAAGGAGAATCTGGAAAAGTTAACTGATGGTTTGAGCTGGCTTAAGGGCAAAGGACCATAGTGTTCCCAAGCAATCTCTCTACTTGTATATGTATATACGAAGTTGAAGGAGAAAACCCACCGGAATTAACTTTTTAGCACTTTTATCTCTTTTCTACTATAATTATTCTTCTAAAATCTTTATTTTACTGTAAAGCATTCTTCCCTTTTTGTTTCTTCCTCTAAATCAGGAAAATCACAATTTACCATAATGGACTCCGAGTGTTGTAATGGCATGGTATTGCGCTGTAACATTACATGTCCTCAATCTAACTTAACCTAACCTTATACCGCCAAATATATTCCAGAGATGGCGTCAGAGTATTTTATTGACATTTTTGCGATGTTAACGATAAATCATTCTTTTTTTTCCTTGGTCCTTGCGCTATCTGGCATTCTGAATTCTTAGTGAAAGGATTTAGAATGAGTTGTTGTAGGATGGAGAACACGAAAAGTATTAAAAACAAATGTTGATTTTGACCATTTCCACCACCAGGAACCGAACCCGGCACTTTCGGATAGCTAATTTAACATTGGCACCGTCGCCCATGGGACCCTTAGAATGCTATTATAGCCCCTTAAGGGAGCGTACATAAATTTATTATTATCGAGACTTCAATTATGCCTTAAGGTCGGTACGGTAATTTTAGAACAAGTTTGCTTCCATAGGCGATATTTCGAAGAGAATAGGTGCAGAATTAAAAAAAAACTTAATTTCCCTTTACACCCCACGAATGATGTATGGGATAGCTTCTTGAGTTGTTGTCAATTAACACGCTTTCTGTTTTAGATTCACAATAAACGGTCCCTTTTTATCTTTTTATCGACGAATGCGAACATCACAGCTTGAGCTTTTACTATACATGCCGATTGACTCGACACTTATACTGCGATGTAGCTGTCGACAACAACAACATCGAGGGGGCCGGTAGTGAAAGAAAAATGTAGCTGACAGGAGGCTGGAATCGAACCCAGGATCTCCTGCGGTATAATTTACCGGCATGTCGTACAAAGTTGTTTGATGTCAATGCAAAATTTTTATTTTTTTATATCTGGCGATGTACGATTAAAATAAAAACTTTGGTCTGAGATTCTTTACTACTTAAACCTCTTCTCACGTAATTTAGCATATGCAAAAAATCGTTAATTGTTTAAAAACAAATCATGAAACATTTCTTTCAATTAAAATGTTTTCGCTTAAATTAGAAAATGAACCCACTCATATGGAGTCATAATAGATCCAAAATGTTGGCTTCCCTGAGCCAAATTATTTCCTTGATTTTCTCTAGCAAGACCGCGCCCGTTAAAGTTTAATTTAAAAAATTACACCACTGGAAATTTTTCAATAATATCTTTTATTAGAGTACCCGCATCTATGGGGTCATCATAGATCAATTTGTTACCAATATTATGGGCCTTATTGGAACCAGCTACAAATTTGACATACAATTCCGACTTTTGATTACCAAGACGAAGAGAATATTCAGGACTTTAGCCCAAAATTGTCTAATAATCCTCTTCTGTTTTTCTGCAATCAAAGAACACCGACCCCAAACTGGGCATAGGATTTTGTTTATTTATTATTTATTGTGTCTCCATATTCGAAGAGCGCAAAAAATTCCGACACAGTTGCCTGTGACCCCATTGTATGCAATTAATGTAAATATATCACTATAATACTACCGAAGTCTGTTTGCCTTTTTTCCACAATTGGGGTCAATAGCATTTTAAACGTGACTATTATTCCTATGCCACTTATCAACATATCCCAACATACAACATCTGGCAACGCTATGCGGTCGTAGTGTAATAAATTTTTCGTGAAACAAAAAAAAAACAACTGGCAAAACTTGTTGTTGCAACAGAAGAAACAAAACACACCAACAGCAGAAGAAGACCAGAAAAGACAGCAACAACAACAACAACAAAAATATACCATTCACAATACACACTTTCAAGTTGTTACTTTTTTGTTTTTGTTGCTTTCACACTGTTACTTATTCTTATTATGAGTATTGTATGTTTGTTTTGCCGTTTGTTTCAATTGCTGTTGCTGTTGTTGATTGATAAATCATGTTATTATTTTTTTCTTTTTCATAATTCTTCATAAATACGATGATACATCCATCCATGGGCAGTAGGCGCTGCTGCTGCTGGTCACTAATAAGGAAGGGGCAGACACAACGAGAGAAGAAATGACAGCGTACACCACACCATACAAGTGAAATTTCATTTGTGTTGTCTGCAGTAGAGGTGGGATTCGTGAATACATTTTTGCACACTCACGCACACTCACGAACATGTTGTTGTACATTCACTCACGCTCACGTGTGAAAATTTTTTAATTTTTCACAATCACGTGTGATCACGAACCATTTTTGAACATTCACGAAAGCTCACGAAGATATTTTTTCACATTCACTCACATTCACGTGTTCACGAAAATTCACGACAAGAAAAAAAAAACAGAAAATAGAGAAAATATAAAATTCCAACTGACAAATAATGCTATTGAAAGCAAAACGTGGCAAAATTATCGGAAGTCTGTTATATAAGTAACTACAAATACAAATAAAATACAGATTTTTTCCCATTACATCCCATGGAGGGATAGGGGAGAGATTCTCGCAATCAATGAGCTGTGCGCTTTCTATTTTTTAGACACACTGATTGGGACCTACAGTTTTACACCGGTTCCGAACGGAATTGAGAAGCTTTTTCATGGCTAATTATACTCGATAGTGTCGCCGGCACTAAGCGAGGTGACCGTCGTCGAAAGAAATGTAAAGTGGTCTGACCGGGATTCGAACCCACGATCTAATGAATAACAGGCGCGCACACTACCCATTACACCACCGACGGCCACGTAACTACCTATAACAATTTTAGAGAAATTGGTAAAACACATATAACTTAAAATCAATTTGTTAGAACAAAAAACATATTTATTTGTATATTATACAAGAAAGTGTAATACATATACATATTGTATAAACTTACAGCGTTTATTTTATCGTTATTAAAGTTAATACACGTACGAAATCTGTGTACGATTATATTGTAAAAAAATCGCTAAAATGAATTGTATAGACAAACAAAATCGCTAAATTGAATTGTACTTACTTAATACCCAATGAATTGCCAATCTTTGTAAATGCTTAGATAATACGATATTTAATATTAATTCAATAGATAAATTGTTAAGCTTCGTGCAAAGTTCGTATAACTAAAAATGACACTTTTCTCAGCCCAATTGGTGAGCACACATATCTAAAATAAACATCTTGAATTAAAATTAATTCATTTGGTTTTTTTATCTCCAACAATTCTCGATAATTCCCATATAAT
The DNA here is from genome assembly GCA_964034835.1 of Muscina levida. NCBI lineage: Eukaryota > Metazoa > Arthropoda > Insecta > Diptera > Muscidae > Muscina > Muscina levida. The sequence continues at coordinate 60,812,314 of OZ035884.1, read as the reverse complement.
TTCTCGTTGCATGAGAAATTATATGTAACGAGAAATCTATTCTTTACTCTCAGCTTCATACATTGCTTATAACCGCGTTTCACAGCATTGGAAATACGGCCCATACCGTCTCTTAACCAGACAACTTCAGTTGCAACCGCACTACCACCGCATCCCGGAACTGGTCCACGTCCCCTTCATTGCACACCCACTAAACCACCATCACAACTCCTAATCAGTTTCGTGGTCTACAATAATACACATATGTAAAGTTTTATGATTTGTATTTTAATATATAAAATTATTATATATTTTTATTTAGAAATAAAAGCATATCTACATTTTCTCCAAGTAGTTTACTTCGTTTCATGTGTGGCTGCTGTGTAAGGGTTAGCAGACTAATCATAAAAATAGTGTTGCCAAAAAAATCTGAATTAGAGTAAAAAAAATATTTTATTTGTCGTGAATTCTTGTGAACACGTTCACGAACAACATTTTCACACTCACTCACGCTCACGCAGAGGCTGTTGCACATTCACTCACACTCACGTGTGAAAATTTTTTAATTTTGCACATTCACATGTGTTTCCACGTGATTAAATCGTAAACACACTGTATATGTGAATCACGCCCACCTCTAGTCTGCAGTACACTGATGTTATTTGTTACACACACAGTGCTTTTATTTCCGTTTATGTTGTCAGTTGTCATTCATTACACCCGCACTGTATTTGCAATATATTTTTTTTTTTGTGTTATTGATTTCAATCAATTTAATTGTGTAAAACTTCAAAAATATATTTCACTTTCTTCAACTTGCACACAGCACACACACACACTCACAGACGTACACACTGTCGCCCATACTACATTGCGAGAGAGGGACACATTTCATATTATTTTATCGTGTTTTCTCCTTTATGGTATTTTTCGTAGTTAATCTTTTTTCTGTTCTCCTTTGGTTTTTGTGTGCCATTTAGAGATACGTTGCTCCACCTCACACATTTTCATTTCATTGCTTGAGAACAGACACTCACACTAATTTTTAAAGAACTTGTTTTGTTGTTTCTTTGTCGCAACAATAACGCACGAAAGTGTAAACAATAACTTAACATTAGATGATTCTTTCTTTTCACAAATTAACTATTTTCTTAATTTCCCGTTCGTTCTTTGAAAAAACTTTGCCATTTCTGTGCAGAAATTCGTGTAACAAACGAGACGAGACGCAACGACACCAACAACAAATTGACAAATGGTTGTTCATATTCCAAGTGGTGTATTCATGCATACGGGTGTGTGTGTGTGTGTATTAGATAGTATGGTGAAATAATGCGATACCAAATGCAACCGTGTGTTGAGGCAGCTGTTCAGTATATTCCCAACTGCAACTATGTTTTTCAGGGTTTGGAGATTGCCGACACATCCCAAGAAAGGAATTGTGAACACAAAAATTTAAGTTATTATTATCACGAAAGCTTCTTGCTATTTCCTATTTCTGCACAAGTGCAGAATATGGGGCGGGAATCCCAAAAAATAAAAAAATATGCCACGCCCTCCTAAATACGCCCTAAAACGCTAAAATCAAGGTCAAATGTGTCGCCGGGACCCATGGAGCCCTGTGGGTCAAAAAAGGGGCCCCTTTGGTTCTGTGATGACCCCCTATTTGTGGTTACTCAAATGCAAGATATTTTCGAAACTAATCCAATGCTGTATTTTTTAAGACATGCGGGCTTTTTGGGCCCATACGCAGATCAAAAGAGGGTGCCCTTTGGTTTATGGTGATCCTTATGTGCGGGTACTCAAATGAAAGATATTTCTGAGACGAATCCAGTGGTGTAAATTTTAAAACCCTACGAGACCCATATTTTTTCGCATATTTTTAACCATAAAATAAAATGAAATAGGCAAGAAATTGTGTACGAAGAACGCAGCGCCGCAGTCAATTTTTTTTTCAAAAATCGCTGTACTTCGTCTTCATTTCAAAACAAGAATTACAAAATTTGAGTTTTGGTACAATTTTGAATTTTTGTATAAATTTTGTTGTTGTTTAACACCGAAATTCTTTAAAAACGATTACAAAAATGCGACCAGCTAGGTCCAAAAATATCTTTAATATAAATTTATTTAACCCATAGGGCCCTTTTTGGCTTCCTTGGGATCTATGGTCGCCGGATTTAATTTTGACTTTTGTTTATGTTGTTCTAAGAGACGATGACCCTTACCCTACGGGTAAAAGTGTAACACAAGCAGTCCCTTGAGAATTAAGACTCTATGATTCTTTGAACTAAATTCGATTCATGACTTTTTAAGTCGTTTGGGCCATGTCTGTCGCAACCAAACTTTTCATGGGTTAATATATTCCCAAAACCACTTACGATATTGCAAATGTACTAGATGGCTACGCCCTCTGGTACCTCGCATATCGAGGCCAAATTCTTTATTTAGTAAAGCTACATCAGGATAAAGTTTTGGAAAAAACAGGAGGTCTAGCCACGCCCCTTCTAGTACCTTCCATACAAATGTACTACACCGCCCATTTTAGAAATCGAGTAATAATATCAATACACCCATCGCGATCGTGGCCAAATTCTGTATTTAGTAAAGTTATAACAGGATAACGTTTTTGAGAAAACGCTGGAGGTGTAGCCACACCCTTCTGGTACATCCCATATAAATCTACCATTCCGCCCACTTTAGAAATCAAGTAATTATATCAATATAATAGAAAATTTTATGTTTTACTAAGGATGAGGGTATATATCAGTCAATTCACCTAACTTAAATTTCCGTACTGGTTATATCTTCTTTTAATGCATAAACAACAAAGGACTTTCTATTTTTATTTTTCAATAACAAATTTGTTGCCAATCGGATAACGCTAAGGTCTACCCAAAAGTCATTAAAAATAATAAAACGCACTGTACAAAAAATATTTTTTTTGGTACAATTAAATAACTTTCTAGTACAATAAAGTGATCATTGGTACAATAAATTATGTCTGATACAATAAAAGTACTTTTCGGCACAACATAACTTTTTGGTATTTAAAAAGTACTTTTTGATACAAACAAGGACATTTCAAACAGTTAAAATAACTTTTGATACAATTGATTAAATCTTTGGCTCAATAAATGTACTTTTTAGTACAATAAATGTACTTTGTGGTACAATTAAAGTACTTTTTGATACAATAAAGTTAAGTTATATAAATTGAACTTTTTGGTACAATAAAAAAATATTTAGTTTCTGAGAACATAAGTTAAGGGATTTGCAGAGAAATACGAGCCTATGTTGTGAAAGAATTTTACTTTCCTTTGAAATTGGTTATTCAAATGACTCCTTGTCTATGATAAAGTTTTTCTAATAAATAATCCTGAGACGATCTCAATTGATCGTACACCAGAAGCGGAGAAGGCTCAAGCTGAATTCATAGCAATTCAATTCAGTTTAGTCGCTCCGACAAACTACCTCCAAATCACTCGACTATATGAATCTATCGTTTAAAATTTCTATCATTATGTAGACTAATTAAAACGTTATATTGTTTATAAAATCAACTTTATACAAAAATAAATAAATAGAGCTTATACAATATCCATTCTCCATGATGCATTCTTGTCAACAATTTATTGTGTTATATTATCCTTTTTTTTTATAATTTTTACACAAAATACGTTTAGTTGCTCCTTCTACTTAAAATGAAAATATGAATAAATTATAAAAAAAAAAACTAAAGCAAAGTCAGTTAAGTAAACAGGACACAAATAATAAAGAGTATATAACGAATACTCGAAATTGTTTTCGATGCACGCGATTGACATTTGTTAACCTTGTGTCATATTGGAACGTTTTTGGTCATTATTGCTAGTGTTGGTTTCTGAGGTTTTATTGGCATTGGCAATACTGGCGTCGTATTGACTCTCGGCAGTATGAATATCATTATTAGTACCATGCCTTTCTTGCTGACGTACTAGATCATAGTAGAGGCCGCGTTTAGCCATAAGGTCATCATGTTTGCCAGACTGAAAGAAACTCGAGACATTAAAAATGATTTTATTAACGGTTATTTATTACTCACCTCCACTATACGGCCTTTGTCTAATACTACTATCAAATCAGCATTGCGGATGGTGGACAATCGATGTGCTATAACCAGAGTTGTTCGATTTAATACAGCCGTATCCAGGGCTTTTTGAACTTCGGCCTCACTGGTGGCGTCCAATGCACTTGTAGCTTCATCAAGTATCAGCACTTTGGGATTTTTCAAAAGTGCCCTAGCAATAGCTATACGTTGCCTCTGACCACCACTTAGCTGCGCGCCACGTTCGCCTACATTAGTATCATAACCATCTGGAAGAGCAGAAACAAAATCATGCGATTGTGATAACTTGGCTGCATCATAAATCTCCTCCTCATTGGCTCCAGGCCGACCATAGCGTATATTTTCCAATATAGAGGTGGCGAAGAGCACAGGTTGTTGTTCGATGAATCCCAAAACATTTCCTCTCAACCAATGGGGCGAAATATCTTCAAGTTTATAACCGTCGATCTTGATTGTACCCGAAGAAGGTTCATAAAATCGTTCAACCAGGGAAGCAATTGTCGATTTACCCGAACCGCTAGCACCGACTAAAGCCACAGTTTCGCCAGGTCTCAACACAAGACTAAATTCCTTAAGAACAATCTGGAGATACAAGAAAAAAGATAGATTAATTAATATTGCCTTGTTTTAAATACAAAAAACATGTTGTACTTTACATGATCTGGTCTTGTGGGGTACGCAAATGAAACATTTTCGAAACGAATTTCGCCATTCAAACGTCCGGATGGGATTTCATAGCCTCTTAATAATTCAACCTTAGGTTGCAGTTGCAAGTACTGTAAAGAATCTTTTTAGATATGTGGACAAATATTTCTAGATTATTAGAATAGTACCTCAAAAACTCGTGTACCGGCTGTCATTCCTCGAATCATTGTGCCCAACAGCACGGAACCCTGTGCCAACGACCGCTGAACACCTTGTGCGGCTACCAAAAATGCCATTAAAGAGCCAGGTGTTAGGCTTTCCGTAGACATCAGGTGTCCGCCCATAAAGAGCGTGGACAAGACCAGCCCATTTAGGAAGAAGTTCGTTAGACCTTGAAAAACGGCAATGCCGTATCCAAGCTCTTGCGATAGACGAGCTGCCTCGTTGGTTTCTTGCTCAAAGAGTTCCATTTCACGATACTCGCAGGCACTTGAACGCACCGTGCGTACATTCGACAAAGCCTCTTCGCAGACCGAAGTCGCACGCTCCGATTGGGCTTGGGCATTTTTACTTAAATATCGCAATTTCTTGCCCAAATATGTCATGAAAGTGACAACAGCGGGCACCGAAGCCAACGCAATCGCAGCCATGTGTGGCGAAATAAGGAACAACGAGATACCTCCTCCTATCAGCTGAGCTACGCTACGTAAACCTTGCGATACGAATTGTTTAAAACACGCCTTGAAATCTTGCACATCAGCCGTCAAGCGATTAACCAGCTCGCCAGTGCGATTCTTATCAAAGAACTCTATGTCCTGTATTATTATCTGTCGAAAGAGATCCTGACGCAGTTTAGCAGCCATTTGTTCGCCGATGCGGCTCAAGAGGTAGATGTACAGGAACGTGAAGCCAGACTGCATAACGTACAGACTTAGCAAATTGGAGGCAGGTTTGCTGATGTCCTTAAAGAAGGAGTTGTTCAGGGGGTCCTTGACGTATGTGTTGGCATAACGAGCTAATATGTTAATTAGGTCTCCCAGTAGACTAGGTATACGTATATTGATAAAGGCCACAACAAGAGCTGCCTGCAATAGAAAATACAAATTAATTGATAATTCTTTAATCAGACGGAATGTAAAATTTGAGATAATAGAAAATGAGCACAGTGGTGTGTCAGGCTTAAAAATGTTTTCAAACGTTATCTTATGTTGAATGGTTACTGAAAGCAATATGCATGTGAAAAAAATAATAGTGAGCTAACCTTTTCACAATTATGAAGAACACTAAAAATGTCCAAAGGATTTAACAATTTGAAATAGTAAGCAAACAGTTCTTTACACGCAATGATACATTTTCGCAACATTTGTTTGGTAAACGTTTTGTTAAATTAATGGCGGTCTAAAAAGTTTAAGTTTCGCTTCTGCTAGTGGGTTACTCAAAAGTAGATAAGACATTCCATTAAAACTTTTGCAAGATTATTCTAACTTTGTGCGATGCCATTGATATCACTGTGCCGTCGTTCGAAATTTTTGTTTACTGCAAACTCACCGCTATTGCGCCCAGAAATTCCCACAAATGTGGTTCGAGATAAGACCAAAAACGTTTCCAATCAAATTTGCCATCTTCCTGCTGTAGCGTTCTTTGAATAACACCGGTCAGGCGGTTTGCCTCGCACTGCACTTCATGACGAGACCGCTGTAGCAGACTCCGTGCTGCCAATCCCACTGACACGCCACCACTTCCAAGCAGCAATGCCCGAATTTTGGCAGCATTCTTTGCCGTCTGCTTTGTTGTACTCTGCGTCGCTTTCAACTCGGCCTGACGTATCGTACTATGTATGTTCTTCCAATGGCATGCATCCTTTAGCGGCTGCCGGGATACGTTGGAGATGATATGAAATTTCGGAAGCTGTTGCAGTAATTGACGACTGCAAAAAGGAGGAAAACAAAAGAAGTGTCATACAAACACCAGTGACATAACACCGCTGTGTACTTGAGTTCCGACCAGCTATTGGTCGACCCCCAGACGTTTGATGGCTGGCTAATTTCTTAACTTACCTGTTATCGCTGCGTCCACAATTGTTCAAGAGCAGTCGTAGCATTTTCTAAGCAACCTCTGACCGCCAGGTATTCTCTGCTCTGTGCCTCGACTTGTTGTTGGTCAATCTCGTAAATTGCTTTATGAATCAGATTAGTTATTATCAAAACATAATTACAACCTTTCCTTGTTTTTCACACACTATATGGGCAGTGCGTATTGGACAGCGAATAAAAATACGGACAAAGTCAAAGGGAGAATTGAGAAATGTCATAACCGATGATTACACCAACAGCTGTTTAGCACAGGGTGTGATGTAAATACATGTTATGATGTCTAAGGGGTAGTGTTGCCAGATGAGCCTACGCGAAACGTTATAACAAAAAGTATATGTAGTAACAAGAGGGAACAATTCGTTTCCCCTTATATAAAATTTTCCCCTTTCAACTCAGTAGATTGGAGGTGAGGTGAATATGTTGAAAATTTTACAAAATGCAGCTATTAGAATAAGTAAATATATTCAAATTCAAATTAATTTATTGAGCCTTAATATAAAATAGTAACAGACATTTAGAAACAAGTGTGAGATGGTACACTTCTTCCATCATCTTACGACTATAAAGTATTATCTCAAGAACATAATTTGGGAAAACAGTATCATACTTTTTAATATTACAGTGAATTTATGTTATAAAACATTTAATAGAAATAACGCCCTTGCTCCCGGGGCTAACATAACATTAGAGTTAACATAATCTGATATTTAATAAATAAATAAATAATAATAAATAAACTAATTATAACAAAAATAACCAAAAAGCAAACCATACTAAATTATCCTCTATGAGTACCCGACGTTGACTTTGAGTAGAACTCGAAACAAGTATTGGCGGAAATTTCGTTACTTAAAGTAATTTCTTTTAAAAACCCGATGGGCGACAAATAAATTGTATTAGACCAACTGAAATTAATTTGTTCATTATAAATATCTTTAATAAATTGTTTTGAATGAGCAGATAACCTATAAGTGAATCTAAAATATCGCTAACGTATAAATTGATTGGTGTAATCTTTGAATTTGTATAAATTACACGATTAGCGTAACGTTTCGAATTTGACTCATAGTATTTACCAACACAGTGTCGAAGAACTTTTCTTTCAAGTATCTCTATTTCCTTCATTACAATTGGTGAAATGCTGAACCAAATAGGGAATCCGTATAAAAGTGCAGACCTTATGGTGGATTAGGTTTTTTAGGTAAATTTTTATAAGTTAAAATCCTTGAAAAAGAGTTCAATATTCTGTATGCTTTATTAACTGTAGATCTAGCATGTTTATTAAATTTTAAAAGCTTATCGAATTCGATTCCCAAGTATTTTATACTGTCTTTAAATGGAATGTTGGTATTATTTAGACTAAGTGTAAGCCTTTTGCTTTCTGGAACAACAAAATATTTTCATTTGCCAGATGCATTTCTGATGCAAATGGCTTCACTTTTAGAAGTATTAATTTGAATACCCCATTCTTCATAAAAATTTTTTACCTTTTCCAAATGATGTTTTACGTGGTTTAAAGCAACTAAAGGAGATTCATTATGTGCATATAAAAGGGAGTCATCAGCATATAAAATTCCACACGAATTTTCATCGAAATGAGGAAAATCATGCATAAATATATTGTATAAATGCGGAGCAAGAATTGAACCTTGAGGAACACCTGAACAGACGTCACCAAAATTTGAGAGAATGTTGTCGAACTGTACACAAAAAGACCGACCAGAGAAAAAGCTATGAAATAATTTAACCATTCTTCCATTAAACCCCAATTGGATCATTTTTAAAAGTATGCCAGTATGCGAAGCATGATCAAAAGCTTTTTCAATGTCCAATGAAATTGCAACAGTGCATTGTCCAATACACAAGTTGCGTATAATAACGCTATGAAATTTCAGTAAGGCATCAGAATTTGAATGTCCTTTTCTGAAGCCAAACTGAAAATCAGATAAATATGGACAATTAACATTTATGTCCATTTTCAATCTAATTATTCTTTCAAAAAGTTTCCCCAGGTTTGATAATAGAGATATAGGTCTTAGATTGCCAATATCATCATTATGTGGTTTCTTTCGTATTGGAACTATTTTTGAAATTTTCCAAGCTTTCGGAAAATATGCATTGCTTAAACAATTGTTAAAAATTATCGTAAGAAATTCTAAAGCTTTTAAAGGAAGTTTTCTAATGATGTAATTTGATATACCATCCAAACCACAAGATTTCTTGTTGTTAATGCTTTTTGTAATATTCTCCACTTCATATAAGGTAACGAGTTCTGGCGAGTTCTGTAAATTGAGGGAAGTATGCTGTGAGTCAAAAAGAAACGTATAATTTGGAACACGGAGAGTGAATTCTGTAATAGCTTGGTCAATTGTACTTGAATTTTCGGTTAAGGTGCCCCTATATAAACCCGAAAAATAATCACAAAGTTTATCAAGACAAATATTTGTATCCGAAATCATAGTACCGTTAACTGACAGTTTTTTAATTTTATATTTTTTCTTAATACCGAGAATATTGTAAATGGCCCTATGGGCTGAGGGGCCAGGTTTAATATTGCATATTTTTTTATTAAATAACGCAGACTGCTCTTTTTGAATTTGTTGTTTAATAATGTTGTTTAGCAGTTGTATTTGTTTAGATAACAATAAATACTGTTGATTAGTTCGATTTAGACATCTGTGATATATATTTTTAAGTTCTCTTTGCCATCTATATTTTATTTTAAATAGATTTTTTGTATTTTGGGATACTACATATTTTCTTTTGCACATTTCAATTTTTTCAGAATGTATTTCAGTTGCGTTTTGAATTATTTGCGTAAAATTATTTATGAACATATCTATATCACAATTGCAATAATTAGTATTATGTTCCGGAAAGTTATTTAATATTGATGAAATGACATCCTCTTTATAATTATTCCAATCAGTATTTTTAAATGAGGTAAAAGCTGGTAATGAATTTAGTACTACATCGAAAGTTGGAAGATGAATTCGCAACTTTAATGGAAAGTGATCTGAAAATGTTGGAAGGCTTGATACCTCAAAATTTGAAAAATTCACGTCAATTAAATTTGAGCTCACAATAAAATGATCGAGAAATGAGGAGCTATAAGGAAAGGAGGGTGTAGAATCAGAGATTCGGACAAATTCTAATGAAAATTGTTGAAGCCAAGAAAAAAGTGTACATCCATTTAAATTATTCATAGTATCACCCCATGAAAGATGTCTAGAGTTTAGATCACCTCCTAAAATTACACCATTGTAATTTAAAGAATGTTGGTATATAGAGGATAGACTTTCCCTAAGTTCATTTTGTCCGAAATTACAAGGGAAATATATGCATCCAATAAGTAGATTGTTAAAAACGCCATTTACTTTTATTTGTATTTGTAAAAATAAACTAGGAACTTTAACATTTGCAATATTCACGACTTGAAATTTAAAATTTTTGTGGAGAGCAACTCCAACACCCTGCGATTCGTCATTTCTAATGAAAAAATAGTCATCGAAATATATCCTATGAACTTCCCTTAAATGCGTTTCTTGTATAAAAGCAAAATCTATTTTATTAAACTTCATAATGCTTAATAAATCTATCCTTCTACTCACTTCTCTTAGTGATCTAACATTAAATGTTAAAAAATTAAGATCCCTACGGTTCATATTGTTGTCTAACTTCTTCTAAAAGCCCTAGACACTGTTGAATGGCATCCTCTTTACGAAGGTTTCTATATGACCTAATAAATTGTTCTATCCTATCTTCTATAGAAGGCGGGTTACAAATAACATTTGCAATTTTTAAGAACTCTTCTATAATTGGAGTTTTTCTCATTTTCAAAAAATTTGAGTTTGGTGCTGTTTGAAACAAACTAGCAAAAGTCTGTTCTGGTTGAGTGTAGCTAGAATAATTAACCGCTCCTAAAACATTACTTGCAATCTGACGTTTTTTTTCTAAAGCTTGCTTTTTAATATCTTCTCTATTTTTAACATAATTTTTGTAAGCGGGACAGCCTTTAAAGTTCGAAGGGTGACCTCTCTCTTTGCAATTGTTACAGAAAGGCAAGTTTTCATTATTTGAAACGAATTTACATTCTCCTGGAGCATGGTTTTGGTCACACTTAACGCAAACGTAAGATCTGTTGCAATTCCTTGACATATGACCCCATCGTTGGCACCGCCAACATTGGGGAATTTTAGCATTAATTTTGGGTTGTTCCCAAGTAATCTTTTGATTAAGAATAAAACGTATAGAATTTACATCCCTTAAAGATTTCCCCGGAATTAATGTTATTAAAAAGAGTCCCGTATCGAGATTATTCTTCTTAGCAAATAGCGTTGTAAATTTCGAAACATTTTCAATTGTATTAGGCAACATTTTATTTAATTCTTTAGTTAATTCATTTAAATCTGTCTTATAATGCAAACCGCGTAGAACAAAAGAAGATCTTTTTAAGTCCTTAGGTGTATATGAATACGATTCTATCTTGTTTTCCCTAAGTAGATTCATCATTTCCGAATGAATTGATGAATCTTTAAGATATAGTTTGCTTTTCCGTTTAGATTTGTTAATAATTTTGTATATGATATTTTTGGCGTTTAGTTGTTGTACTAAGTGTGGAATGTTAACATTGAATAAAAAAATGGGGGGGCAAAAAGTTTCTTTTGCGGAATTTGCTCCAGAAATTCCTTTGTTTACATTATGCTGAAATGAGTTGGCGCGCTCTTCTTCTATAATAATTTCCCCTAAGCGAGAGAACCGATTTTGCGAATTCATACCTTTGTCCTCTATGACTTGCTTGTTCAGTTTTGAAATATTGACGTTTTCACTAATACGCTTGCGTTTGTTAACAACTGTCTGGAAACCATCATTGCTTTCGGAGTTTTCATCCATTTCTACGTTATTTGCTAAATTTTCCTGTGATAAAGATACATTTTCTGATGAAAAATAATTATCCTTAACGTGTTTTTCAAACTCGCTTATTTTTTTTCCTGTTATTTTGATGTTGCCTTTAGGTATTGTTCCTGTATTCTTGACAATGTTCGAATTTTTTCCTTCATTCCCCTTAATGATGATTTGGGAAATAATGACTGGTTTTTCCTTTGTTTTGTCCGGGGGAATGTTTCGGGCATCGATGGGTGTCCAGGGTACTTGAGGATTGTTATCCGTTCCCATCACGATTGTTATTAATCATAGGCCAATGTGAAATTTATTTTGTTTATTGATATTTTTAGCTTTAATATATATATATTTTTAATTTGAAAATTTATAGAATACGTCCTATTTGATTGAAAACTACAATCCACTTTCTGTCTGTAAAAAATCAAAACGATTTTTCAATAAGTAATGTAAAAAGGTGTGAATACAAATATTTTATGCGTTAATTGGAGACGTGGGTAGAGCCTGTATGTTATGCGTAAGATGTTTGAATGTTAAATAAAATATTTGTAAATGTAATATCTGTTTTCACATGGAATTATATATATATTAATTTCTCTTTGCACCCCATGAAAAGAACAATGCATCAACTCCAGAAGTTCTTAAAACCCCAAATCAAATAAAAAGTTGTCATTTGAGTTCAATTTTTGTAATTTTTTTAACTGATTTTTATATGAAAAAATTATGTGTAGATAATAAAATGGCATATATGTAATGTAATAAACAGAACAATTGCTGGCGGAAATGTTGTAACAAGAAAAAATAAGAACAATTAAAAAAAATTATGATTTAAGAAGATCATATACATTTGTGTTGTTTAATGCTTCAAAGGGGAGAAAAATAAAAATATATTTACTTAAGTGGCCAATTACAATTTACGAAACGTAGTTCATAAATTTGAGGCCTGAAGTAATAAAGAATTCCACACGCTTCGGTCTTCTGCGTGTGTTCTCCAGTTAGCCCTACCAGATGATGGCACATCGCCTACCACTTGGTCCTTTCAACGGAGTTTGGGTCGCCCTGCTCTGCGCCTTCCTTCAGGTTCGCCTTCAAAAACCTTTCTCGCTGAAGCATTTACATCCATCCTGGCAACATGTCCCAGCCATCGTAGTCGTTGCATTCTAACTCTTTTAGCTACGTCGATGTCGTGGTAAAGCTCATACAGCTCATACAGATGGCGAAACTCGCCTTCGACACAGATAGTTCCATATATTTTTCGGAGTACTTTTCTCTCGAATACTCCCAGGTTTTGTATGTCCGTTGTAGTAAGCACCCATGATTCGGCAGCATACAACAGAACAGGTAAGATAGGCACCTGGTATAGTTGTTTCTTAGTATTCCGAGATAAGGTGGTGCTACTAAAGAGCTGCCGAAGTCCGTAGAAACATCTATTGGCTAGCACTATTCTCCGTTTAATTTCTTGGCTGACATTATTTTTCTTGTTGACGGAAGAACCGAGGTAGGTAAACTCGTCGACAACCTCAAATAATAATTGTCAACGTTCACGGTGCGTCCCCATCGAGAGGACTCTTTGTTCGTTAAAATCAGTATTTTTGTTTTGTCCTCGTTGACCGCTAAACCCATTTTTGCCGACTCCTTTTCTAGGGATGAGAAGACTGCAGTAACGTCCCGCAGATTTCGGCCAATGATATCTATATCATCGGCGTAGGCTAGTGGCATGTGGCTTTTGTGGAATATGGTGCCAGACATGTTGACACCAGCCTTGCTAATCACCTTCTCCATAACTATATTAAATAGTGTACAGGACAGGCTATCGCCCTGCCTGATACCTTTTTGAATGGTTCAGACTGATCCTTACCAATCTTAACCGAGGATTTGGTGTTGTCTAAGGTACATTTGCAAAGTCGAATCAGCTTTGCAGGAATACCAAACTCAGACATGGCCTCATAAAGTCGAAGTCGAAGGCAGCTCTGTAGTCGACAAAGAGGTGGTAGGTGTCGATCTGCTTTTCATGGGTTTTTTTTCCAGGATTTGTCGTAAGGTGAATATTTGATCCGTCGTGGATTTGCCAGGTCTAAAGCCGCACTGATATGGTCCAATTAGTTTTTCTACAATTGGCTTTAGACGTTCACACAATATGCTTGAAAGGACCTTTTACGCAATTGGTTATAAGCTTATTCCACGATAGTTCTTACATTCACTACGATCTCCTTTCTTGTATATGGGACATAACAGACTGAGACTCCAATCCCCGAGCATGCTCTCCTCTTGCCAGATGTTCTCCATGAGCTGATGCATGCTCCTAATCAGCTCCTCCCCGCCTGCCTTAAACAATTCAGCAGGCAGACCATCGGCTAGCAGCCTTGTTGTTTTTAAGGCGGGAGATTGCCACACGTATCTCACTCTGGCTCGGAGGTGGACAATAAATACCATCGTCATGGATTGGAGCGGGGTCTTCTGGAGTGGTGTCTGCATCCAATAAATTTTTAAAATGATTTCTCCATATCCTCAGAACGTTATCCGGGTCCGTCACTAGCTGACCATCGCTGTCCTTGCAGGAGGGTAACCCTGTTCCACGCATTCTCGCCTTAACTCTCTTGTAGAATTTTCGGGCTTCCCCTCTGCTTCGGAGCAACTCTGTGCACTCATCCTGCACATCTTGATAAAAAAATACAATTGATACAAAATTAAATTAATTAATTAAAAAAGTGAATGAATGGTAATAAACTTGAAAAATAAATTAGATATTAAATTTTTTCTAAAATATTGACATTTAAACAATTTTTTTTGAGAAAAGCAATGTTGCACATTTATTAAAAAAGATATTCATATGTGTCAAAAAAAATTACTTACAAAAAAAAATTTATTACAAATTGAAAAAGTTTAAAATAAAAATATTTTATTACAAAATGAATGTATATGAAAATAATGAATTTCAAAAAAAAAAACTAACTTAAAAAAATTAAGTTTAAAAAAATTCATGTTTAATAATTAAAAAAAGTCAAAAAGGTAAAATATTCAACAAAATTACTTAGAAAAAGATTAAAATAAAAATATTTTATTTCAAAATGAAGATAAATAAATTTTATTTTGTTCTTTTTTAATTAAAAATATGGGCATATAAATATATACGAAAAATGCATTTCATAAAAAAATTACTTAAAAAAAAAAGTGAAAAAGAAAATTAAAAAAAAATCATGTTTAATAATTAAAAAAAAAATGAAAAAGGTAAAGTATTCAACAAAATTACTTAGAACAAGATTTAAAAAAAATATTCAATTACAAAATAAAGGTAAATAAATTTTTGTATTGTTTTTAATTAAAAAAATTGGCAAATGAATACATACGAAAATAATGCATTTCATAAAATTACTTACAAAAATTAAGTTTGAAAAAAATGTATGTTTAATAATTAAAAAAAGAGAAAGAGGTAAAATATTCAACAAAACTACTTACTTTGTTTCTTTTATAATTCAAAAAATGGGCAAATGAATATATACAAAAATAATGCATTTTTTTTTATCAGTACCGTAGCTTTATGTGTTCAGGTGGCAACGCCGACTGTTACTGGTCGTTAATGATGTACAAAAACAGCTTTATAATCGGATACAAAAGCTTTATAATCGGATACCAAATATGTATTTGCACTTAAAATAACTATAAACAATCTTGTAGCTCAATTTTCATTGACTACGATTCTCATGATGATAAGAAAGACGTTAAAATAAAAATTATATTAACAAATTTGATTTTCCTTTCCTCATGCTAAAATTATAATCGGATACCGATTACATTGTTTCCTTGTTTTGATTGTTTATACATCACGAATATTATTTCATTATTTACAAATTATTTTTGAAGAATTTTGGAGAAATATTTTTCAAAATGGTATTCATGAATGAAAAGTGTCTATTTAGATACTTTTCTATATGCGCAATGATTAAGAAGAAAATTTCCAACACAATGAATGCATGCAAGAATTCTTTTCAATAGGAAATATGCCGAAAAACTCAAAATAAAGATCACAAATTCATAAATATACAATAAATTGTACAAACATCAAGTTATAGCATGCTTAAAGTAGAGACAACCCTACTTTAACTTATTGAAGATGTGAATCATTTATGAATATTGTTTTCTCGAAAATTGCTTAAAAATGGTTTATAAACCTCTTCTAAGTTTTTATGAATAAGGCCGTTAATATTTTAGATTTGTTGTTTAACAGTTAAAAAAACGCTAAAATCGTTATACAGATGTCCAAAAAAGCTCAAAAAATTAAGATTTAAAAAAAATTAATATTGGTAAACATATAAATAAAAATAATTTTGTAAGAAAAATGTTCTTACAAAAATTAAGATTTAAAAAATATTAAATTGTATTAAATATCTATTGTTTAATAATTAAAAAATCTAACG
Source organism: Muscina levida (assembly GCA_964034835.1). Lineage (NCBI taxonomy): Eukaryota > Metazoa > Arthropoda > Insecta > Diptera > Muscidae > Muscina > Muscina levida. Next base: position 60,796,181 of record OZ035884.1, on the reverse strand, counting down.
GCCATATTCATAAAAAATTTCAAAAGTTTCATAACTATACGTTCTCTAGCTAAAGTATTCTTTAGCTCTAACAATCCTTTAATAAGAAATTGTATTCATAAACGTTTTTTATCAGTACCTTAGCTTTATGTGTTCAGGTGGCAACGCCGACTGTTATTGGTCGTTAATGATGTATATAAAGAAGCTTTGTAATCGGATACAAAAGCTTTATAATCGGAAACCAAACATGTATTTGCAATTATAATAACTATGCACATTATTGTAGCTCTATTTTTCATTGACTACGATTCTCATGACGATAAGGAAGGCGTTAAAGTCATTCATTTTATTAAAAAATTGTATTTTCATTTCCTCATGTTGAAATAATATTCGTATACCGATTACATTGTCTACTTGTTTTGATTTTTTATACATCACGAATATTATTTCATTATTTACAAATTATTTTTGAAGAATTTTATAAAAATGGAATTCATGAATGAAAAGTGTCGATTCAGATATAAATACATGCAACAACTCTTTCCAATAGTAAAAATAGCGAAAAACTCAAAATAAAGATCTCAAATTCATAATTATACAATAAATTGTACAAACGTCAAGTTAGTAAAGTAAGAGACAACTCTACTTTAACTTATTGAAGATGTAAATCTTTTATGAATATTGTTTTCTCGAAAATTGCTTAAAAATGGTTTATAAACCTCTTATAAGTTTTTATGAATAAGGCCGTAAGAGTTTAAATTTGTTGCGAAAATAATATGTTATAAAACATATTACAAGAAAATTTTAAATATTATTTTTTGGAATTAAAAATTCAAATTAAGTAAAATATTTAAATTAAAAATAAATTAGAAAAAACTAAATTATATTAATAAAAATAAATTGTTGTGGTAATGGCAACTCTTGAAAACGCATGGACCGATTTGACTAATTTTTATACCCTCACCCTACGAGTGTAGGGTAGAAGGGTATATTTATCATTTGATACGACCCAAAAATGTAACACATAGAAGGAGCTACTTTAGACCCTATGTTTACAGTCATGACTTTTTATGACTGTCCGGCTGGTACGCACGATAACTTTAGAAAGACGCATAGTTAAATATTGCATAGTTAATTTTTCTCCAAAACTACTTACGGTTGTACTGGGCTGGGTTTATCTGCCAAAAGTTTTGCAATCATAGATAGATAAAAGTTGATACTTAGATACTGAAACTAATCATATAAAGACAACAATTTTACTGACGTGGGGAAAATATTTGATACACATATCGCTCATTTGGTGCAAGATGGCATAATACAAAAAATTTAATCCGAGATAAATGCATTTAAAATTTTCAATTGATTCCTACCTTGCAAAGACTATAAGAATATACATTTGTATATTTCAAAGCAACCGCTTAGAAGTTAGCTAAAGTTAGAAGGCATTACAACTATATATCCTGAATGGTCAAAGAGACGTCTCAGGAAAGTAGGCTTAAACCGCTGAAGCATGGCTGCATCGTGGGATTGGACGTGCAGAAAGCAGCCGTATTACCAATGTAGGATACGAGGGTTAGAAACCCACATCTTCCCAAAACTAAATTGCGAAAATCCATAGCGTCTGTTCCATATTGGGCGGCTTTCTGGTCAGCGTCTGACTCAAATGAGCGGCTGAAATGTTTCCTGGCAGTAGGAATAAAATGCAGAACCTGGTGGGCTGGGCTTGCCACCCGCCACCAGTATAATGGCAGTGAATAAAATGAGAAATAAGAGAAAAAGAAATCCCCAAAATGTTGACGACCACCGCAAACGTTTTAAGGACCATGATTAGAGAATATGCACTTGGAATGTTAGAACTCTTTACCGACCAGGTGCCTCTATTCAACTGGCGGATGTCATCGAAGAGTATAAGGCTGACATTACTGCTATACAGGAAATTCGGTGGACTGGATATGGATGCTCGCGGATGGGGATGTGTGACGTGTACTACAGCTGCCACGCGGAAAAGCATGAGTTTGGTTGTGGATTTGTGGTCTGCAAGAGACTACGACACTTGGTCTCTAGGTTTACTCCTATCAGTGAACGAATCGCCACCATAAGACTAAAGGCAAAATTTTTCTACATCACGCTGATATGTGCTCATGGTCCGACGGAGGAGAAAAGTGACGAGGTCAAAGACGAATTCTACGCACAACTTGAAGAAACATATGACCGTAGCCCGGGCCATGATGTTAAAATCGTGGTGGGAGATTTTAATGCCAAAATAGGCCGGGAGAATGTCTTTAGCCTAACAGTCGGAAAATTTAGTCTGCATACTGAAACATCGCCAAACGGAATCAGACTGATTGATTTCTCTGCAGCAAGGAACATGGTAATTAGCAGCACACGATTTGACCTCAAAAACATTCACAAAGCAACGTGGATATCTCCCGATCAAGTAACGAGAAACCAAATTGATCACGTGGTAATCGATGGAAGGCACGCGTCAAGTGTCTTAGACGTACGAGTGACCAGAGGTGCGAACATCAACTCGGATCACTACCTCACTGCAGTGAAGGTGCGTACTAGGCTAAGCAGAGCGAAAACCCTGCGCAACCAGGCACAAAGAAAGCTGGACATCGCTAAACTGCAGACCGCGGAGATTGCCAACGCCTATTCTGACCAACTCACTCAACTACTTCTTAATGCTCCGACTCCCGAAAATACTAGCGCGCAAGTAATATATTGCCCACTCGATGGAAGGGCCTGCGCGGTCCGTACTGGGGTATGTAAAGCCCATTAACGATAATGCCTGGTACGATGACCAATGCCGCAATGCCACCCGGGAACAAAATGCTGCATGCAGGGAGAAGAGGCGGGAGGCGACTCGACTCTTCAGGCGAAAAAAACGAGAGCTTAAGGAGTGCAATAATGTGTGTATTAAAGATTACAGGAACAGAGGTGAACCCCGAAAATTCTTTCAGAAGATAAAATGTAAGGTACATGGAACAGGTCTTCCCTCCTGTAAAGACAAGGATGGTCATCTCGTTACTGACTCCGAGAGCGTACTGAGAATATATAAAGATCACTTCTGCAGCCTATTGATGTGTGAAAACTTGGCGGATGAAGACTGTGCATCAATCCGAGATGATAACATTGAGTGTCCACCTCCGAGCCAAGCTGAGATAACAACTGCCATATCCCGCCTAAAGAACAATAAGGCTGCTGGGGCTGATGGTCTTCCAGCTGAGTTGTTTAAGGCGGGTGGAGATGAGCTTGTTTTGAGCATGCCAGAGGATTGGAATCTCAGTGTGCTATGTCCAATCTACAAAAAAGGTGACCGTAGTGAGTGTAAGGTCCTGTCTAGCATACTGTGTGAACGTCTAAAGCCAATTGTGGAAAACCTGATTGAACCTTATCAGTGCGGCTAAAGACCAGGCAAATCCACGACGATTACAAAGCTGCCTTCGAAAGTCCCATCAGGCATCGACTATACGAAGCCATGTCTGAGTTCGGTATTCCTGCGAAGATAATTCGTCTCTGCCGGTCTACCCTTACGAATACCAAATCCTCTGTTCGGATTGGCAATGATCTATCTGCACCATTCGATACGACGAGAGGTCTTAGACAGGGTGACGGTTTGTCATGTATGCTGCTCAACATAGTGATGGAGAAGGAGTTAAGGAAAGCAGCGGTGAACATGTCTGGCACCATATTTAATAAGAGCCACATGCTGCTCGCATATGCCAATGATGCGAGAGGTAACAGCTGTTTTCTCATCAGTTGAAAGGGAGTCAGCGAAAATGGGTTTGGCAGTGAATGAGGACAAGACGAAGTTAATGGTATCATCGAACAAAGTGTTCACCCGTTGGGGACGCAGCGTGAACGTTGAAAACTATTGCTTTGAGGTAGTTGAAGAATTTATTTACCTTGGATCCGCCATGAACAAAACCAACAGTGTCAGCCTCGAAATTAAACGGAGAATAGTGCTGGCCAACAGGTGTTTCTTTGGACTACGCGAGCACTTCATAAACACCACCCAATCTTGAACCACCAAAGTCCAGCTGTACCAGGTACTAATGTTTACCGGTCCTGTTGTACGCCTCCGAATCTTGGGTGCTTACACAGGCAGATGCAGCTCATCTGGCGGGTCCAATCGGACGAAGCCTTCTGGTACCTCCCAAACAAAGGGTTTAAGGGATCTCGAAAATTCAAAGCGCTTTATCACCCTATCGGATAGAGCGAATTCTACTAAACTTGCCATAATGCAAGTGTGCGGATTCTGGTAACTACCATACGAGTACAAAGGGTGCAGAGAGCAGTACGATTTCAACCAAATTTTGTAAAACATAATTTTTTCATTGTCAGACACTGCTAAATTTAAAAGATTTTGGACCAAGGCTTCTGGTACCTCCCACTCAAAAACTGCAATGGGTCTCAAATATTAATCATGCTCTAACACCATATCCGCAACCTGAACTGAGGGTTGTAGGTGCCGAGCTGAAGGCAACCGGACGGGTCACACGTTGCGGATAGGGGATGGTCTTTAGATATAAAGGTCAGCTGCAAATAAGTGAATTCTCACAAATAAGCAGTCCCGGACAATCAGCGGATGTCGGCATTTTGGCAACATTGACAAGGTGAGCGGGGACCACCTTTAGATTTGTATCCACTCAAACTTCCCTTCAAAACTACAGCGTTTGTTCACCAATATGGTGAAGATGCAAGCGGGCGTCTGTTCTTTCATTAAGCGGTTCGCTATACAAATGTGTAACCTTAACAATCAGTTTGATGACTTAGATGACAACTCCATCATCAGACTAGGATGCAGTAGACCAATTATTTGCTCATCTAAAAAAAAAACAATTAATGAAGCCTCAATAAATTAGAAATGAACAATTTAATTTACTGATGACGACTTTATGGATGAATTCAAGGACACAAATTGGATCATGGAATGTACGGACGCTTCTGGAGACATCACGTCTAGCTCAACTATCCAAAGAGTTGCACAATAACCGGTTGTTCTTTCTAGGAATTAGCGAAACTCGCTGGCCTGGCATATGCGAACATACAACATTCTATGGTCTAACTTATACATATATTCAGGAAAACACGAAAATCTACCGAAATCCAATGGTATAGGATTTCTTTTAACAAAGCGAGCAAAGAACGCGCCTATGAACTGGAAGCCCTTTTCGGGCAGAGTTATATCGGCAAGATTTCACACGTTCCCTTCATCTCACCTGTATACAATGTTATGACCCAACAGTTGCTGCTGAACGCACCGTTAGGGATGACTTCTACAATACCCTTGACAAAGCAATAAGCGAGAGTAACCAGGGTGATATACTGATTCTGATTAACTGCAACCAGATTATGTTCCAAGCCATTGTTAGCACCACCGATTACGCGCCCGTCCATGACACTAGATCCATGCCTTCCATCGACTACCACATGATCAATTTGATTTTTGGTGTTTTGATTTAGGGATAGCCAATATGCCTTGTCGATATCTTTATGTTGATACCTGGTTCTACTCACCACCATATCCTTACCGTTGCGAAGCTAACCAGCCTAAACCCATTGTCGGACGTGTCGGAATGCTGGCTGAATTTACCGATCGATGGATCAGAAACATCTTTCCTTCCTATTTGTACATTAAAACCTCACAACTTTAATGTCGTGACCAGAGCAGCGGTCGAATGTTTCCTTAAGGCGAACGTAGAATGCATCTTTAATTTCATCGTCTTTATATTTTGTCGGGGCGTGAGCACACATCATCTATGTAGAAATACATTTCGCTTTGATGCAGATTGTTACTATTCGATCACTTACAGGATTGAACCAGTACAAATCCACATCCAAATTCGTGAATTTCCGTATAGCAGCTGTAATAGATGTCACAAATTTTACTTCGCGAGCATACCTGTCCTGTTCATCTCATCTTCTGTATGGTGGTGATGTAAGCCTTGTATTTTTTTAAGAATCTGACAGTCGAGTAGTTCCCTATGGAGAGTCCGGACGTTCCAGGTCCATATCCTTAAATAATGGTCCTTATAAAAGCTGAGGGATCCCGCATACTTTCCAGAGAAAGTGCCATGTTCTAACCGGCAACCAACCACTAATTCATTGCTGCTTTTATGTAAACGCCTAGTTTCATATAAACATTTGCTGTCTCTGCTCGTAACCAGATACATATTTAGTCTGAGTAAACACAACACACCAACTCACACATTGTTTGAAGTCTTAGCGAATATGCTGTTATAATGCTGTACAAGCCAGTTTTCTACCACAAAACTTAAATTATTCCATATGGTCAATATAACTTTCGGTTATAATTTAAATTGAAAACGATGCCAATTTGGCTCACAGAACACATACATACATATGTACTTACATCCTCACACACTTTAACCAGCAAATGAAAACCACAAACTATATAAAGTACACATGTACTAGTATACATTCTTATGTAAGTAAGTATGTGCTCCTACGTACTGTTTGCTGCAAAGCATTCGACCATGCCAAAAAATTACATGTTTAACAATCACTTGTACTTTTATTTAATAGTATTAGATACTACGTTAGAGTATTTTGACAAACGCTATATAGATTCCAACTAAAAAATCCTTTGAGTCATTCGTTAAAAGCTCTACTTTGTCAAATTAGGAAACAAAAAACAGTAAAATTACATTGACGTGCCATGAATGATATGTGGGAGATTTTCTCGCATTCATTGAGTTCACACATTTATGTTTAAAGACTCACTCAGCGGTACCTACAGTTTAACAGAGTAACTGAAAGTGAATTTTTATGAGAAAACTTTACCAGACTGTCTCACTAATCGAAGGTATAACAGGAACTAAGCAGTCGCTTATCACAGTGGATCGCTACTAATAGACACTGAGGCACAAACGCAAAGATGGAGATAACATTTCGAAGAAATTAGTAATGTCAACATAGATGAAACTATCGAAGAAGAAGGAATGAATTACAGCAGCCCAGCACAAAATAACTTAAGCATATCTTGCAACCCTTACAGCCTAAATGAGGTAAAACAGGCCATAATAAGGTAGCAAGCGAAGATGAAATACCAGACGAGACTCTAAATAAACAGTATGGGAGGAAGAAACGCTACCTCCAACTTGGAAAAAGGGCTTCTTTGTAAAGTTGCCGAAAAGTGGCGAATTTAAAGATTGCAACAACTGGAGATAAATTAATCTAATGACACCATATACAAGATACTGGCAGTCATAGAGAACCATCTACGATGTGAACAGGCAGGTTTCCGGCCAAATAGAAGCTGCTTAGATCAGGCTAGTACTCTACGCATTATAATAGAGCAATCTATGGAATGGCGTACTCTCCTGTTCTTCAGTTAATAGACTTCAAGAAAGCCTTCGACACCATCAAACGGACGGCCCGCGTAGGAGTACCCCAGAAAATAATTCAGATCATCAGAGCTGTGCACAAGCTGCATCCTTGTCAGTTCTTCACAACGGGAGTATCAGCCAAACATTTCATCTTAACTCTAGAGTAAAACAAGGATGCCCTCTATTACCTTAATTGTTTACCTTCATGAAGTCTGTTTAGAGAGAAGAGAAATTACATAGTCTCTCACGCCAACTTGAGGATTTGGATTATGCGGATGATATTCTCCAACATGCAAATGAAACTGGAAGATTTAGAAAGATTAGCGGATAATGTTAGACTTGAGATAAATATCAAGAAAACCAAAGCCATGGGAATAAACAGTGTTATCACGACTAAAGACGAAGACATATGTTCGCTGCCCTGCACTTGACATTAAAATTGTTCTGGGTGATTTTAATGCTTAAATAGGAAGGGAAGATGTTTTGGGTTCAGTCGGAAAATTCAGTCTGCATAACAACGCCTCCGATAACGGATTCAGACTGGTTAGCTTTGCGTCGGCAAGAAACATGGTAGTGAGCCAGAACCAGATTCCCAGATTCACAAGGCACCTGGATATCCCCTGATCAAAATACAAGAAACCAGATTGATCACGTGGTAATTGATGGAAGGCATGTCTCAAGCGCTATGGACGCGCCTTCTTATTCTGGCGTTCCTGAGGACAAGTATGCTGCATACAGACAAAACTGCAGTCAATGGCAACGCGTGCAGTGACGGAGCGTTATAATGAGAAGAGTAGGAAGATGAAACGGAAAAAGGTGGAAAAAGATTCTATGAAGAAAATATAGAGCAAGGATATTTAAAATTACAGGGATGGAGGTGAAGATCGAATATTCTACCTATAGATAAAAAGAAAAGGTTTTGAAACAGGGATATCCCCATCTGTAAGAATAGAGACGAAAATCTGGTCATTGACACTCACAGTGTGCTACACGTATGTGGGAAACATCTTTGTTCTCTGCTCGTTCCCGAAGGAAGCATATGCAACAATATCACGCCAATAATTGACGATGGAGTAGATTCTCCAACACCGAGCCAAAATTGGATCAGCACTGCGTCGTTCGACTGCCGGCAGAGCTATTTAAGGGTAGTAATGTTCTGCACCAGCTCATAGACACGATTTGGCTCCAAGAATGAATGCCCTATGATTGGAATCTGAGTGTTCTATGTCCTGTGCTTAAAAAAGGCGATCCAAGTGTACCAATTCGGGATCAGCCTTTTACCCACCGCATACAAGGTCCTGTCTAGTGTTTCATGTGACAGACTAAATCTTATCCTAGCGAACCTGATTAGAACTTTTCATGGTAAATCCACGGTCGACCATAGATATTTACAGTACGACAAATCCTGGAGAAGACCCAAGAGATGCAGGTCGATACCTACTATCTGTTTATTGATTACAAAGCTGCATTCAACAGTCGGATACGACGGAAATTATTATATGCTATGGCTGAGTTTCTTATTCCCGCGAAGCGTATACAATTTGTTCAATGAAATGAACGAATCATTTATAAATATCCCGATTGTACAATCAAACAGAGAAGTTTATCAACAAAATGCATCGAATAATGCAAATGAAAATGATTTTTATTTTACTTGTGTGAACCAGATAGATGTACTAGTCTGCTGCAATGCAGTTAAATCTAATGCAATTGGTTTTGATAATATCCACCCAAAGTTTCTTCGTATTTTACTACCATACTTATTACCATATATAACATATCTTTTTAATACCATAATAACTAAAAGTTCTTTTCCATCATGTTGGAAGTATGCTAAAATATTGCCAGTTCCAAAATCGAATAAGGAGTATCGACCCATTGCAATCCTTCCATTTTTATCGAAAGTGCTAGAGAAAATACTTCATCAGCAAATCAGCAAACATTTGCATGAAAATAACTTACTATCAACCAGGCAATCTGGGTTTCGCCCAAAACATAATTGTGTTACGGCTCTAATTGATGTGTCTGAAGAAATACGCAAATCTTTAGATAAAGGATTTGTAGCGTTCTTAGTCCTTCTTGACCATTCGAAGGCATTCGACACGGTTGACCACGAACTATTATGCATAAAACTAAAATCAATGTTCAAATTTTCTTTCTCTGCAACCAGTCTTTTATCGTCTTATCTAAACGGAAGATATCAATCGGTTTATGCCAACAACTTAACATTACAGCCAAAATTAGTTCTGAAGGGTGTCCCTCAAGGATCAATTTTAGGTCCACTCCTTTTTAGCGTCTACATCAATGATTTAGTTCAAAAACTTAATCATTGCAACATACAGATGTATGCAGATGACATACAAATCTACATTGACAGTGAAATAGATGATGCTAGAAGTGCAGTGTACAAAATCAATGAAGACTTGCAGCAAATATACATCTGGGCAACCGCAAACGGATTATGCATTAATCCAACAAAGTCTAAATTCATGGTAATTGGTCGCAAGAACCTTAAACTTAACTTTGATCCAATCATTCTTCTAAACAACCAACGAATTCTTTCAGTTGAAACAGCCAAAAATCTCGGAATTGTATTTAACAATACACTAACCTGGACAGACCATATTAATGTTTTATCAGGCAAAATTTTTTCAATGTTGCGCATGTAGTGGAATATTCAATCTTTTACCCCAACAAATATTCGAATGCTACTGGCAAAAACATATTTAATGCCAACTTTGTTATATGGGTGTGAATTATTCATGAGCTGTGACTCAAAAAGTTCCCGAAAACTAAATATCACATACAATGTCGTGCTGAGATATGTTTTTGGTTTGAGAAAATTTGACCACATATCGAGCTACGCAAATAAGTTATATGGAGTCACATTAAATAATCTCCTTAAAATAAAAGCTTTGATACTTTTACACAAGGTTATATACTCCATGGAACCAAGTTATCTTTATAGTCGACTATCTTTCAGTCAATCGTTGAGGTCAAATGACTTATTGTATATCAGATATCGATATCGCATATCAGAACATCAATTTTTTGTTGCGTCGATTCGTCTTTGGAACATGCTACCCTCCAATATACAGTTTAATGGTAATGCATCGCTCTTTAAAAAATCTATTTATGAGTACTTTAATAACTTATAACTTATTCAAACAAAAAATATTATATCTTTTTTATACCATCACCCTTAGGGATGAGGGTATATATCATTTGATACGAAAAAAAGTGTAACGCATTAAAGGAGACGAGTAAGACCCCAAGTATCTTAAGACCAAATTCGTTTCAGAACTTTTTAAGAAGAATGAGCTATGTCCGTCTGTCTGGCTGGCTGGCTGGCTGGCTGGCTGGCTGGCTGGCTGGATGGCTGGTCAGCAGGATAACTCGAGTAAACCTTAACGGATCGGTATGAAAATTTACCAGTATCAATATTTTTCAAAACGAACTTATGGGATTGAAAATAGGCTGAATAGCCCCACCCCTTCTGGTACCTCCCATACAAAATTACCTATTTTTGGAAAATTAATATTTCTTCCATAACTTCCAAACGGACAACCGGAGGATGTTTGAATTTGGTCAGATTATTGATCTTGCAAAAGTAGACAAACCCTAAGAAAACCGAAACCTTTGCCCCACCCATTCTGGTACCTCCCATTCAAATGACCGAATTGACCCTAATAGTTTTACATACATATCTTTTTTGCAAGTAAACTGAGATCACTCAAATTTTGTGTCTGATGTTCGCTTATTAAAAAAAAAAATTAGACTTAGGTATGAATATGGACTATATCGGTTCACGCCTTCTGGTACCTCCCATACAAAATGACCTATTTTCGGAAAATTTATATTTCTCCCATAACTTCCAAACGGACTCTTGGGGGGTAATGAAAATTGGTCGATTAATTTATGTTATTATAGGAGGCAAAACCCTAGAAAACCTAACTATTTGACACACCCCTTCTGGTACCTCCCATACAAATGACCGAACTCACCCCCATAGTATTACAAACATATCTTTTTTCTAAGTACACTGAATTCAGTCAAATTATGAGTAATTTGTACGCTAATGAAAATATGAATCAGGAGTGAATATGGACTATATCGGGTCACCCCTTCTGGTACCTCCCATACAAAATTACCTATTTTTGGAAAATTAATAATTCTCCCATAACTTCCAAACGGACATTTGAGGGGTAATGAAAATTAGTCGGTTAATTTATATTGTGATAGGAGGCGAAACCCCAGAAAATCTAACTATTTGAAACACCCCTTCTGGTACCTCCCACACAAAGGACCAAACTCACCCCTATAGTCTTACATACATATCTTTTTTTGTAGGTGCACTGAATTCAGTCAAATTATTCGTAAGTTGTACGTATGCAAATTTGAGTCAGGAATGACTGTATCGGTTCACCCCTTGTGGTACCCCCTATCAAAATTAATTTTTTTTGAAAAATTAATATTTCTCACATAAATTCCAAACCGGCACCTATACCCCCTACACAAATAAGTAAAGTTGTGGACGATTTTGCACCACAAGCAGGGGAAAAAATATACATAAGTAATTTTATTTTAATTAAAAATCTATTCATTTCAATAACTCAAGACTTCAACAATATCTTATAATGGGTGATGGTATTTATCAGTCAGTTTACCTGACTGAAATTTCTGTACTGGTTTTTTTTTCTTTTTAAATTATTTTTATTCATATATTTTAAATATATATATATTATACAGTAAACTACGGATAAGTGCACATCGCATAAATGCAAAAACCGCATAAGTGCACTGGAACTTGAAGCCATTAGCCTTTTTTATACGTTTACATACAAAAATACACGGATAAGCGCAACACGCATAAATGCAAAAACCGGATAAATGCACAACTTTTGCTAACCTGAAAGTACTTTTTTAGTACAACTTTGCATGCATAAATGCAACTCTCTCATACTAGCTACATGTACATTATGATTTATAGAAACTGAAAAAAAAACTATAAGGTTGGAGCAGAAGACACGGTTCAAAAAAAGATTTCAGACTTTTTCAGCACACGTGGTTTATGTGAATCGAATTGAGTGCAATTTAATTTGTATTTTGCAAAAAACAATGGTGCAAAATATGATTGCAATGATTCATTAACAGCTCTTATTTTGGCACAGAACTGAATATTTTTAATTTTTTTTGTATGAAATATAAAAAAACACTAAAACAATGAAATATAAATTTGCGATTTTTTTTACCTTAAACTGAACTGATTTTTATAAGTTTTTATTAAAAACTTGTTATGTAATGTTAACCAAATATAAATAAAAACATTAAACAGCTTTATATTTTAACTAGTGGGCCCGGCAATGCTTCGCTATTGCATATTAACTTGTTATATATTTCACATTTATATCTTCAAAGTACTTTGAAAACGGTTCTTAAGCTCGACAATAATATGTTGAGTTTATTTTCTTATGTAACTTATTTAAAGTAACTCCTTAAAATTAAATTTAACCAATTAAGATGTATTGTCGTAAATGCTAATAAAAAGTTCATCAGCAAAGTCATATCTATAGTACCGACATGTAGATTAAGTTATTTCTGTATGTAGGGCAATAAACCACTTCTTCCACAAATCGGAAACAGACATTCCTCTAAAGATCAAAATTATTTATTTTAATCCGAAAGAGATAGTTAGTATACAGATGGTTCCCGCTACATCTGTATACTAACTATCTCTTTGGTCATAACAAATATTTTTGTTATGCCTTCTCCTATTGACCGCAAATGAAAATTCCGTTTGAAGCTTCATGTCTTTGGCCATAACAACTTCTTTTGTCATGTCTTTTTCTCACACGGATCAATAATATTCCCGAATACTATCTTTGTATTGAAATCGTATTACCATTTTTTGGGATAATTCGGTCACCAATGTTTGGCTTAACAAAGTGATGGTCTCACGCGCTGTATGGCATTTTACACCGTCGTGTTGAAACCATTTCTCCTTCAAATAATACGCAATGACTGATAAATAAAAAAAAATCAATTGGGCGCCCACTGGCTCTAGTTCTTCTACCAGTTGGATTTTATATGAATGTGGGCCAAGATCTTTCCTCAGCATTTGCAGAGACCGAGTTGCTAAGAAAGACGTCGGTTCGATAAATTCGAGTCCCCTGTCAGGATAACGTCTATAGCGTCGATGGCTTCTATTAGCTGCTCAGATGGATCATTATATGCACCCTCAACTTCACAAAGGGCTCCATAAGTTTGGCGAACAGAATGTGTATTTTGAAAATAAATTTGCAAGATTTGTAAACGGTGTTCTTGTTTAGTTTTTACATGGTGATTTTGCAAAGTATACTAAAAGAAAGTCTATCACACTTCATTAGTATGACAGCTAGATTTACACTTATACCTATCAGAAGTTCTATATGTCAAGAAAAATACCCCATGCATAGGTTACTTACAATTGTTTGCTAATGTTACCTCTGATATACTATAAAAATTTAACCATTGTTGTATAACTACAATGAATATTGATTAATTTTTCTATCTATATGATTTATTACCGATTCGCTCTCCTGAAAAGTATTTGAAAAATACATACCTGTGAAGTAAATTAAAAACAAAAAAATCACTATTTTAGTCTGCGCATCCTCAACTGCTTGGTGTACGTGCCATTATTTGATACAGTTAAAAAGTTAACTATTGAAGTGCGTGGGCAGCGCATCGGCACTTTTAACTTATTTAGTTCGAAATAGCCTGATCATTAGGACGTGAAAAACGTGTTAATCGTGTATCAGTGTTGGAATGTACGAAGAATTCTTTAAAAATTTCACTATGAAACTATATGTCTAAAATCAATTCATAGTTCGCGCTGAGAAGCATGAAGATTTCAGGTAGAGATATTTTTTTTTAGCAATGGCTCTAGTTTTTACATACCATTCCAATGTTTGGAGACCAAGACGAAAAGAATAGTATATTTTTGATTTTTTTTTATTGGGATCCCGCCCTATATTCTGAAAAATGATTTTTAAAAATTTAATTTCTGTATGCCAACTCTCAGAGGCCTTAACTTTTTAACCAATACATAGATTTGCTTCTGTAACGCCTCATTTAGTTTGTTGGGAAGTCAGTTTTACGCAGAAGGTCTCAAAAAATATATGTCTGAAGTTTTCGGTTTGTGCTCATTTAAAAACAAAAAAAATCTTTATTTGAAATCTTCATGCTTTCCACACAAAGTTTTTTGGTGAAATTTTCTTAAAATTCATCGTAGATTTAGATTTTAGTTACGATTTTTGCGAATAAAAAAATTGGCCCACCTTACTGTTCATATCTCTAGGCGAACAGCGATATACTGTGGAATTTTGACAGTTTTACCCGTTTGTTTTAAAAAGGATGTGGAACAGCCCATTTCAACCCTTACTGTAATTCATACTGCAACAATAACTTATGTAACAAATCTCATTTTCATAACTCTGATAGTTCATGAGATAAAGCCCTTTTAATTTTCAAGTTGAATGGGCGGTGCCACGCCCCTTTATCCAACCACAACCAAATATAGCCTGGGACTATCAACAGGTCAACAGTACCAATTGGTTAGATCGATTTTTGAAAAAAGGGTGTGGCACCGCCCACTTCCTCCCTGGATGTAATTAATACTGCTGCAACAACATATATACCAAATCTCATCTTCATACCTCTGATAGTTCATAAGATATAGCCCTATCGATTTTCAAGTTGCATGGGCGGTGCCACGCCCCTTTATCCAATCACAACCAAATGTATTCAGGAACTATCTACAGGTCAACAGTATCTCATGGTAAAATTTTTGTATCAATCGGTCTATTAGAACAGCCGTCAGAGCGATATTTGAAAAGGGGGCGTGGCACCGCCCACTTCCATCCTGGCTGTTATTAATACTGCTCCAGCAACATATATACCAAATCTCATCTTCATACCTCTGATAGTTCATGAAATATAGCCTTTTTAATTTTCAAGTTGTATGGGCGGTGCCACGCCCCTTTATCCAATTACAACCAAATGTAGTCAGGAACTATCTACAGGTCAACAGTACTTCATGGTAAAATTTTTGTATCAATCGGTCTATTAGAAAAGCCGTCTGAGCGATATTTGAAAAAAGGGGCGTGGCGCCGCACAGTGGAAAATTTTAGTCCTTATCGGATCAAAAATCTGTAACTTTTTTGTTGATAGAGATAGAGTTCTGAAATTTTGCACGAATAATCTTAAATGTATGTGCTATTATTCCATAAAATATGAGCCAAATTAAACAAGAACTTTTTTCGGAATAAAGGTAATAAGTTTATTTTTAGCATATAGTGATGACTTGTACATGAATTTGGCACAATTTTTGATACGAAAAAAAGTACAACGCATTATAGGAGACGAGTTAGACCCCAAGTATCTCAAAACCAGATTCGTTTCAGGACTTTTTAAGACGATTGAGCTATGTCCGTCTGTCTGGCAGGCTGGATGACTGGTCAGCAGGATAACTCGAGCAAACCTTAACGGATCGGTATAAAAATTTACCAGTATTAATGTTATTTAAAGCGAACTAATTGGATTGTAAATGGGCAGAACAGCCCCACCCTTTCTGATACCTCCCATACAAAATTACCTATTTTTGGATAGTTAATATTTCTTTTATAACTTCTAAACGAAAGACCGCAGAATATTTGAATTTCGTCAGTTTATTTATCTTACAATGGTAGACAAACCCTAAGAAAACCGAAACTTTTTCCACGCCCCTTCTGGTACCTCCCATACAAATGACCAAATTGACCCTCATAGTTTTACATAGATATCTTTTTTGTAAGTACACTAAATTCAGTAATATGTTGGGTAAGACGTTTCCCTTATAAAATTGGACTCAGGAATGAATATGGACTATATCGGTTCACGCCTTCTGGTACCCTTTCATACAAAATGACCTATTTTGGGGAAAAAAATGCTATTTCTCCCATAACTTCCAAACGGACACTTGGAGGGTAATGAAATTTGGTCGGTTAATTTATCTTATAATAGGAGACAAAACCTCAAAACCTAACTATTTGACACACCCCTTCTGGGAACTTCCATTTGCATTACGGTTATAAAAATTTAAATCGAGAATGAATAAGGACTATATCAGTTAACCCCTTTTGGTCCCACCCAAACAAAATGATCTGTTTTTGGAAAATTAATATTTCTCCCATAATTTCTAAACGGGCACCTGGGGGATAATGAAATTTGGTCCGTTAATTTATATTGTAATGAGGCAAATCCTTAGAAAACCTAACTATTTGCTATCTCTGCTATCTCTCGATACTTAAACAAAATCGTATATTGGGTGATGGTATTTACCAGTTTGTTTACCATGTACCTTGTATTGGTTTGTCGGCACAAGTGGTAGGTTATTCAATTTTTGATCATCACTAGTCTAGAGTAAAGAATTTATAGTCAAAAACATTGTTTTTTTATGAGTTGTTTTTTATCTAAATAACTGAGTTTTTTTACATTATTGAATGTAACTTCTGTTTATGCAAGAATATGCAGCTAAAATTTTTATAGTATTTTATTAATATATTAAGCTTTAAAAGTTTTTACATATGAGCGCAGAGCTAAACGAAGCTCCTAACTAAAAGCCTTACCAAAGTTTTTGCATGCAGCCAAAACAACATTACATCATTCAGGAGCTAAAATTTCAAATGTTTTCACTAAAACCTGATCCGCTCTTTATAAAATTGGAATCTACATCAAATTACCTTTCCAACAAGGTATATAACTCCTTAATTGTAATGTGAATAATATTAAAAATATGATCTGAAATATATTTTATTTTTATAGTAATAAATCGTTGTCGTAAAAAGATGTGAATACGGTCCTTATTTCCGAGTATTACAATTGACCAATCATCAAATATTTTGCTCAAATTACTAAATTCGACATCTTAGCCTTTCGATAAAAAAAAATTGTGGTGTAATTCGAATCTTTTTAAAAATGAATTATGGGCTGGTCTTACTCTACGATTTTCCACTGTGCGCCGCCCACTTTTTGAAAAAATAAAACCTTTTAAACCATCCGGAAGCTATAGCGAACAAAACAAAAAAAAAATTTTGAAAATCGGTCCAGCTGTTTTTGAGTTTTAGCGAGACAACTGCACATCGATTCATTTTTATATATAAGATTATTTTCTTAAAGTTCCGTCCAAACTGAACTGGTGTTACAGATTAATAAAAATAATCTAATGTTTGTATAAATGCAATAACCGTGCACTTATGCAATGTTTGTATATATGCAATAGTTGTGCACTTATCCGAGTGTTGTATAAATGCAAAAACCGCATAAGTGCACAAAAAGTCGCGCGAAAACCGATGTGCACTTATCCGTAGTCTACTGTATCTACAATTACTTAAAAATTATTTGCAATGTTTCATCTTTGAACTAATACAATTTCTGTACTATAATTATAAGATGATTTGTCCTGTTGTGCAGAAAAAACAATAAATAAATACAAATACAAATACAAAATACAAAATTCAGTGGTAATAGGCAAACATTTGACAGAACCATTTTTTACCATGCGAAGCTTTAGACAAGGCGATAGTCTGCCAGGCGATCTCTTTAACATCACAATGGAGTTGATCATGCTGTAGGCTGCAGTAAACAGGACTGGTACCATCATTAGGAAAAGTCACATGCTGCCGATGACATATATAGATATATAGATACTTGTTTCAACGAACAAAGAGTCTACTTGTTTGAGACGCTGCGTGAAAAATAATGTCAGCCTAAAAATCAAGAGACGAGTATTGATCTCAAGCCGCTGCTACTATAAGCTGAGAAAGCGATTTAATGACAAATCCCTCTCTCGAAAAACAAAGATCTAACTTTACTAGACACTGATCCTACCTGTCTTGCTATACAGCGCAGAATCCTGGGAGACTTCGAAAAAAAATACTTCGCAAAATTGTTGGACTCATCTTCGTCGTCGGATTGGTCAGAGTATGATGGATGCTATTGGCGACTGGGGTACCAGGGTAGGAGTGAGTGTGGCAGTGGACAAGACTGTGATGATGTTGCTGAAGGAAAATTGTCTACAGCTCGACCTCCACCCTCAAATATGTTACTGAGGTCAAGTATTTAGGGATCACGATGAGTGAAAGGATGAATTTCCTGGTGCACCTAGAAAGAGTGCGTGAAAAAATGTTGAGTGTTGTTAGTAGAGTACGTCGTGTCCTAAGGAGTGATTGGGGCCTCAGCAGACGAGCTGTCCGCTCAGTTAACAGCGGGCTGTTTGTTGCATGCGCAGCTTACGGCTCGCCTGTATAGGCCAAACAGTGAAGTCTGCTGTGGGTTATCGTAAGATACTGGCGCGTCAGCGTGTGATGTTGATAACGTGTGTGCCTGTGTGTCGTACGGTATTTACGGAGGCCCTACAAGTCTTGGTGGGGGTTCCTCCTCTTGACCTCGAGGTAATGCGTAAATGCATTATTTTTGGGCTAAAGAGGGGGACCATGCTGCAGAATGATTGGATTGTGTATGAGGATGCTGTAGGTATGCGTGAGAGTGAGCGTAACAGGTACTTGAATGAAAGTGTCCGGTTTGTTATCGAAAACCCTGACTTTAGCTTTGGGCTATGTCTGGGCTTCATAATAACCAGGCATGGGTCTCTGAACGCATTTCTCCATTAACGGAGTTTGTGTGGCAGGGCCAGTTGTGATTGTGGTGCCATTAGTGAGGATTGGATGCATGTGTTATGTGAATGTCCGCTGTACGCGGATATTCGTAACTGGGGTGACATGGGTGTTGTATGTGTGAATGGTGTGAGTGGTGTGCTTCGCTTCCCTGATGGGGTTAGGAGCGAAGGCGGCTTAGGCAGTGTCAATGGGATGTTGTGGTAAAGGAGTTTGTGTGCCTGTGGTCAAAGCTGTGTGAATGATGATGGATGTTTTTAGCTCTAATTGGTGACCAGTCCGGAGTAGTTTGGGGCTTAACTGGTAGTGGCTTTGGTCACAAGGTCTGATCGGAGACTTAATTCCGGTATCACGGGAAGATCGGTCTGAAATTTTTTCAGGCCGATTGGGTGGACCTGGTTACCTAGGGCTTCTGTTACCTTGCCCAAACGCATAACTTCAAAATCTGGTACCTGGTTCACCAGGGGCGCTGGTCTCCGCATCGTAGGGATCCGTGTGCGAAGAGCACCGTGGAATTAAGCTCTAACGGGCAGGCATCCTCGTTAAATTATGGACAATCTGTCTTGTTCTACAGCGCAGAATCCTGGGAGAAGTGCAAAAGCCCAAATCGCTTGGAATTATTTTTTATGTGCGGCTACTGATCCATGAATTTCTGTTGCTGCTGGCAAATAAGAAAAAGAGGACGGATGTTGATGCCTGTCCACAAAAAATAAACGACTTTGCGCCTGTGTTTGCCGTAATGAATCGGCTTGTCAACGAAAGACATAATGTAACGTGCACAAAAGACATCACGCGGCTTCAACTCGTATGGCACCCAGTTTTCTTGCTTGCGAATCAATCTCATGGCTTAAAGGCGTTTGCTGCCTCATCCACTTTCAATGATTCTGACAACTCCGGAAGCTTTAGGCATTCGGCCCAATACTACTAACTTACTTAATTTCCCTTTACACCCCATGAATAAGGTATGTGATAGCTTTTCGTGTTGTTGGGAATTAATACGCTTTCTACACTCACAACTAACGGCACCTACTTGTTTATCGATGAATGCAAAAGTCACTGTTTGAGAAGCTTTTACTAGACATTGTAATGAACGATTTTTTTCCCCATCAAAACGAACCTAAACATCATAGTTCTTTTGGTTCTAGTGTTCAATTATAACCATGGTGATATAAATGTACATTCCATCAATAGATCATTTACAACCTGATCTTACTTAAATTTGTCAAACGTAACAAATACATACCTAACTAAAAGTATCGCAACATTTTCAGCAACATTTTTGTATCAGCAACATATATGTAACCATAACTACATTTATCAACTTTTGTGAAAATAAAATGTTGCCTCACCATTAGTGTTGGCATAAAGTGAGATACTGGACAGTGGTCCGAAAAGTTTTTCAAATAACCAGAAAAAAAAAATATCTGCTATCGATCGTCGAAATCTTACCAACTTGGTTAGTATTTACGAATTTGTACTTGTCTTAAAGTACAATTCTGATGGTAAAACAGTGCTGATTGCCCACAGCTGTTGTAAGTTGATAACTCTGTGTTATCGAAAATGTTATCGAATTACATTGATCTCAGCTTAGAACTCAAGGCAATTTTCACTTCCTTTTTCGTAAGCTTGTCCAACTGAGAAGACGCGTTTAAAGATATAAATTTTATCTTAAATAATCTTGAAAAATCTCTAACATCGTATAAGAATAATTCTTGATCTGAAAATTTTCTACAAGGTACTTCATAAAAAGTGTTTCTCTTTCAATATTCGAAAATAATGTGTTAAATTAATTTATTGCCAGGAAGAATATATTGTGGTTTAACAAACCCCAGGCTCCACATCTCAGTCCTCGTGGTCTTTCAAAAGATCCGAGGAACTTTATATTCATAAGCTGTTTCTAAAACCATTTACAATCAGATGATCCACGAATATCTACTTTGTCATTATTTGGCGAAAGCAATTGGTTCCATTCGCTATACGTGATATTGGCTTCATTTGGTATATGATAGCAAATGGGAATAAAGCTAAAAAAAAAAAGTGCAGCGCAGAAATCAAATAAGCAAAAGGCAGGCAGAAAATCCAATACATTTTGGCATCTTTACTTCTGGCATCAATAGCTCGGAGCGGTATTACAGCTGAGCAAACCAGACAGAGAACAGTGCAGTTCTCCATACTCACAAAAATTTAATACCTCTTCATAACTGAGGCGAACAAACAAACTATTCTATTGAGAAAACAGACACGAAATAACTTTGAAATTACAAAGAAAAAAAAAGAAACCCTTTATTAATTAAATATTTAAGTTAAAATCTCTAAATTATAAGTGGTTATCACAAAGTCTAAAACATAAAAACACAAATTTTAAAATCCATAAAAACTTGATTAGCAAAACAGAAAGGAAAAGGTAAAATTTAATATATTTAATCAACAATAAGAAAGAAGAAAAAACAACCAAACATACTTCTTCATCGCTAGCAACCACATTCTTGGAGACGCTGAGGCCTCATCGATTTCCGGACTATGGGTGAGTTTTTTTTTTAAATACTGTAAATAATCGTGACTTGTTAAGAAAAAATATATAATTTAAATAATGTGTATCCAATCAAAATAAGAAAAAAAAACAAATCAATATCTATATATATATATATTTAAGAATTAAAATTGGGCTAGCATCTTACATGACCCTATTACACAAACTAAGTTAGAGTTTGGTTTTTGTTGTTGTATTTTTTTTTGGTTGGATACAATGTTATTTTATTTGGTTCCTATACATTTGTTTTTTTTTTCTTTCTTTTGATTCTGTGTATCGATACCCTTTCCCCTTTTTGTGTCTCTCTCATCATTAAATTCCCGCTTAGCCACACAATATATACATACATTGGTGTTTCAATTTCGGTCATTCCTTTTTATGACAAATCTAATTTAGTTTATCATAGGTTTATGGAAATAGAGAGTTTAGACTTTGTTTGTTATTAAATTTCTATCATGATACTCATTTCCAATATTTGTACCATCAAATTTTTTTTCCATTATATTTAGAATACTTCATGTATAATCTTTAAATGCAATTTTCTTTCGTTCTTTTCGTTGATAATCATAACATAGTTTATTTGAGAATAAATAAGAGATCAAATTATTCAAAATTTTCTATTATTAGCATGTAAATTTTTGTAGCAATTAAGTGATTTATTCTTTATAAATAAAGGAAAATGAATTGAACACAAACATAATAAACATGGATTTGTAAAGAAAGACATAAGGTTTTCTGGTATGTGAAGTGTATAAGTCAAATTTTGGATTAGGGTCCCTAAAAGAAAGAAACGCCATTAGGGTATGGAAGGTGAGGGCACTGGAGGCGAGGACAGCATAACCATATAGCTGGCCCTTGTACAACTATAATAATTGATCAGTGAATTTTGTTTGTTATTTTTTTTCAATCCGTAACCATATCGGGGTTTGTGTTTTTTTTTTCATATGGTTGCATCGGCCCTCTTACGTTTTAAATATCTTAATAATAATTAAAATAGGGAGTCTAAAATAAATATATATGTAGCAAACAGATGCGTATCAAATGGAGGCACGAACTCCCCCCAAACCGACTGAAAGCTAGTGATGAAATGGCTCCCTTTGGCCTTTTATTTGAAACGTATCGATAGGAGTTCTCATAAGATTTTGGTCTTTTTGGGATTCTCCTACAAAAAGTAAGAAGTTTACAATTTCTATGAACCCATGCAGGTTTGTACATTACAACATACCGAGTGACGCGACACTATACTGTGAAGTTGCTTTTGACAACATCGAGGGGGCCCGCAATTAATGTAAATTGTAGATGACTGGAGCCAGAAATCGAACCATGGATCCCCCGCATGGTAGTCGCGTGTTCTAACCGTCATGTCACGGCCGGTCCCATACATAGAGCAATGATTACAATTCTTCAGCTTCAAAATACTACTACATTTTTTTTTATTTGCAAGGGTTTTGCTCCATTAAAAGCCCCGCGTGTGTAGGCGTGCCATATCGTAGTCCCCTATACCACGATAAGGACTATGTAACCAAACCTAATTTTCTTAAGGCGGCCAGGTATTATGGAGGAAAGACAAATCAATTAGAAAGAAAGAGTCAAATTATATTGATCAATGTTTACATAAGATTGCCTATCGTTGTTGGTAAAATGCACTGCCTCGTTGCATTGTGAGTGTACATTAGGGTGAGTCTTAAAAAATGTTTTTGGAATTTTTCATGGGCCAAGTTAAAATTTTATTGAGGCGTACAAAAAAACTCTATGTGAATTTTTTTAATTTTTTTCTTAAAGGTTTAGGGGTCGCTACCGGGGTTTGAAATTCAAAATTTTACCGTCATCCTGAGGTATAAGCAGAATAACTCGAGTAAACCTTAACTGATTCCTATGAAAATTTTTCAGTATTAATATTTTCCATAACGAAGTTATGGAATTGTAAATGGGCAGAATTGCCCCACCCCTTCTGGTACCTCCTATACAAAATTACCTATTTTTTGATAATTAATATTACTCCCATAACTTTCAAACGGGCAGATGGATGGCATTTAAACTTGGTCAGTTTAATTACCTTTTAATAACAGATAAACTCCCAGAAAATCAAAACCTTTGTCACACCCCTTCTGGTACCTCCCATACAAATGACCGAATTAACCCCCACATTTTTACCTACATATCTTTTTAGTAAAAATACTGAATTCAATAAAATTTTGTGTGAGATGAACACATGCAAAAATTAGACTCGTGAGTGAATATGAACTATATTGGCCAACCCCTTCTGGTACCTCCCATACAAAATTACCTATTTTTAGACAAATTATTTTTTACCAATAATTTCCAAACGGACAGCTGGATGGCATTTAAACTTAGCCAGTTTAATTACCTTGTAATAACAGATAAACTCCCAGAAAATCAAAACCTTTGTCACACCCCTTCTGGTACCTCCCATACAAATGACCGAATTAACCCCCATATTTTTACCTACATATCTTTTAAGTAAAAATACTGAATTCAATAAAATTTTGTGTGAGATGAACACATGCAAAAATTAGACTCGTGAGTGAATATGAACTATATTGGCCAACCCCTTCTGGTACCTCCCATACAAAATTACCTATTTTTAGACAAATTATTTTTTACCAATAATTTCCAAACGGACAGCTGGATGGCATTTAAACTTGGTCAGTTTAATTACCTTGTAACAACAGATAAACCCCCAGAAAATCGAAACCTTTGTCACACCACTTCTGGTACCTCCCATATAAATGACCGAATTCACCCTCATAGTTTTACATATTTATGTTACTTATTTGACAGAAAATTTTGATTTTTTTCATAAGTTAACTTAAAATTTTGTTTAGACGTACAAAAGAATGCGCAGTTTTAAACGTATAAGTCATATAATATGACTTATGCATTGTATTTCGGGAATATCAACCGGTCCTGAAATATTACTTTTTAAGAGGTTTAAAAATGCCTGGACAAAAATTGATCATTCCAATTTTAAACCTGGCATATCGGATGATCTCATATTAAGACAAGTAAAGAATTCTGCGAATGCTATTTGTTTTGCCGAAAATAAGCTTAAAGAGTTTCAGCCACGAGAGAACTACAAAGAGCTACTTAAGCTGACAATAATATTCTGCGGGATGTTCCAAAAATACAAATATTCTTCAGAGCACCAGCAGGTCTTCACAGTGCTAGATGGAAGGCTAAGATATTCCTTAAAAATATATTTATTCAGAGAGCAGTTCAAGTTAAACGAAAGCGAATTATGTGGTATACAGGATGTTTGCATTTTTATAATTAATATTTACCTTAAACATTGGTTTGAATCCACTTCTGGACCTTCTGCTTCAAGAAATGACCTCCAGTTATTAAAAGACTTGAAGTCATATGCATCAATTAATAAAGAGCCAGCGGCAATAGCCTTAAAAAAAATTCTAGGTCATCTCTGGTATTTTTAGGAAGAGCTAGTTGGATTTGCCTTTTTGATGACAAAGTTTCTCATGAAATTAAGAAGAAGATGGTAAATGCTTTAAACATAGAAGGAGTAGATAATCCAGAAAAACGAGTTACAGTGGATGGAAACCTACTACATTCCAAAAGTCTTGAGCATTTTGTATCCAACAATACTCTTAGATTTTTCAGCATTAAATCGGGTTTCCTAAAAAAAATGTTGAAGATTGGGAGCAAAATGCAGACTTTAAGTTAAGTAAAGAATTAGTTCGGTCTAGGTTGAAGGTTGCTAATGATATTGCTGAACACGGAGTGGCCTTAATGCAGGAATACAATAAATTGCATACACATTATGGAGAACAGAAGCAGTTCCTATTATTATTGGTGAAAGAATTTAAAAAAAAAATATTCAAATAAAAAAAATCTACCATGTGTAAATAATATTTTACAATTTTTTAAAATTTAAAGAAAATTGTAAGCAGTAATACAGTTTATAATTATATTTTTTAATGTTAAGTTCGTCATGCAATGAATTCATGTTTAATATTAATATATTAAATGTTTATTTTAATATTATTTTTTAACTATTTAATTAAATTTTTATTTTCGAGATGTACCTTTTTAAATAATAATACAACAAAAAATGATGAACAAATTTGAAATAAATCATTTCTTATTAACTGTACTGTAAAAATTCCTAAGTTGGACTACAAATTACTGGAGGGGGCCAAGACAATAGCGTTCCATTACCTATGTTGAATATCTAATAACATTCATTAAACTAGATTTATATTTAAGATAAGCATTAGTAAAATTATATAGCGTATATTATAAAGCGTATATCTTTAGCAAAGTATAAATGAATTCAGCATACTTACAAAAAAATGTATGTAAAAATATGGGGGTTAATTCGGCCATTTGTATGGGAGGTACCAGAAGGAGTGTGACAAAGGTTTTGATTTTCTGGGGGTTTATCTGCTATTACAAGGTTATTAAACTGACCAAGTTTAAATGCCATCCAGCTGTCCATTTGGAAATTATTGGTAAAAAATAATTTGTCTACAAATAGGTAATTTTGTATGGGAGGTACCAGAAGGGGTTGGTCGATATAGTCCATATTCACTCACAAGTCAAATTTTTGCATGTGTTCATCTCACACAAAATTTTATTGAATTCAGTATTTTTACTAAAAAGATATGTAGGTAAAAATATGGGGGTTAATTCGGTCATTTGTATGGGAGGTACCAGAAGGTGTGTGACAAAGGTTTTGATTTTCTGGGAGTTTATCTGCTATTACAAGGTAATTAAACTGGCTAAGTTTAAATGCCATCCAGCTGTCCGTTTGGAAATTATTAGTAAAAAATAATTTGTCTAAAAATAGGTAATTTTGTATGGGAGGTACCAGAAGGGGTTGGCCTATATAGTCCATAGTCACTCACGAGTCAAATTTTGGCATGTGTTCATCTCACACAAAATTTTATTGAATTCAGTGTTTTTACTAAAAAGATATGTAGGTAAAAATAAGTGGGTTAATTCGGTCATTTGTATGGGAGGTACCAGAAGGGGTGTGACAAAGGTGTTGATTTTCTGGGAGTTTATCTGTTATTAAAAGGTAATTAAACTGACCAAGTTTAAATGCCATCCATCTGCCCGATTGAAAGTTATGGGAGAAATATTAATTATCAAAAAATAGGTAATTTTGTATGGGAGGTACCAGAAGGGGTGGGGCAATTCTGCCCATTTACAATTCCATAACTTCGTTATGGAAATTATAAATACTGAAAAATTTTCATAAGGATCAGTTAAGATTTACTCGAGTTATTGAGCTTATCCCTCAGGATGACGGTAAAATTTTGAATTTCGAACCCCGGTAGCGACCCCTAAACCTTTAAGAAAAGAATTAAAAAAATTCACATAGAGTTTTTTTATACGTCTTAATAAAATTTTAACTTGGCCCATGAAAAATTCCAAAAACATTTTTTTTTTGCCAAATAAGAATCAACCTAGTGTACATTCTAATATCTCTGTGATGGTATGCTAAAATTTAAAACAAGTTTTAATTAAAACTCTCCTCCATATTAAAAACAAAAAACTAAACGAGACATCGCATACGAAAGAAACAACGGGAAATGGAGACGTTATCGGCAGAATATGACTCCACGTCTCATTGGCTGTTCGTTGCACAACTAAAATGGACAGAGCGCACACAACACTACACTCAACCCTTTTTATCACAATCGCTGGCCTGGTGGCCACTGGCTGCATTAACACCAAAGGCTTTGAAGCTGTAAGAAGAGAAGAGCTATGGCATATTTGAAATGGCCAACAATGGTTTGCAAAAAGTTACGTTTTTGTTTTTTTTTTTTGCTCGTAAAGAATGTTTCTCCATTTGGGAATGGCGACGATATGTGAAGTTAAGATGGGGAGGCAACTTGGACTGTGATGGATGTTAGTTACATTTTGGAGCGAAAATTCCATTTTGTTCTACACAGAAATCGAGAAATCTGCAAAGTCATCTTAATTAAATAAAGAGTTTCATACTCTGAGGCATAGACGGGTTTGCATGATTTATGAATGTTGTGGTCAAGTGATTTGGCCACTGGTGGAATAATTGCCTGTAATGGAAGTGATATACATTCGAAGGCCAGTCTCATTCAATTTGCATTCATGTTGGTAATAGGGGGATATACATATGTGATGTATGCATGTATGTTGTTGAATGAATTTGTCCATACTTGCAATATTTTCCGGGAGGATTTATATTTTTAGGGTTTTACTAAAACATATGTACAAATCTAAAAATAGTTGCAGTTGATGAATGAAAAAAGATTGTAATTATACATATAAGGGGAAACAATTCCGCCACTGCGTGTTATTAGTTATATTTCAGCTTTTAAAGTTAAATAGGGCTAGGAATAATTTTGACTAGTACTGAAACATCAAGCTAACAAGTGTATGTACATTTTTTATTCCTTTAAGTAATTCTAAACGCCCAAGGCACAAAAATGCTTTGCAAATGTTCTCTAGCAACTTTTTTAATCTATCATTACGAATTATTACAAAGAGGAGCTTTTTTATATGACTAACCTATTAGGTTGATTCCGTAATTCTCTATGTCGAATTACTTTTCGAACGTTCCCGGCGATTCCATGTAAAGTGAACATTTGCTGCCTTTTTAAGCCTTTCCTGGTTTCCTAGTGGTACAGGCCGTAGTGTGATGGTTAAAACATGTGCCTATTATGTTTAAGCCCTGTAACATTCATCTACTTACATTTATTTGGTCTGAGATCCCAGTAGGCGCCGCTATGTGAGTCTAAAAATAGAAGAGTAATAAAAAACTTTATTTCCCTTTGGACCCCATTAATGAGGTATGGGATAGCTTCTCGCGTTGTTGTGAATTAACACGCTTTCAATTTTTAGATTCACAACTAACGGCACCTACTTGTTTATCGACGCATGCGAACGTCACTGTTTGAGAAGCTCTTACTAGACACGCCGATTGACTCGACACTTAATACTGCGAAGTTGCTGTCAACAACATTCGAGGGGAGCCAACAATGAAAGAACAATTTTTTAAGATGACTGGAACCTGCGATCTCCCGCATAGTAGTCGCGTGTTCTTACCACTATGCCACGGAGAGTGTTAACACTTTTAAATGCTAGAAGCATTCCCATATCTCATTCATGGGATGAAAGCGATTTTATAACTAAACTAGGAAAATCAAAGCCATTCACAAATTAAGAGAAAATCCTTCCACAGCAAGTTTTCGGTAACTAAGTCAATCTGAATTGATATGGAAAATTTTAAAAAAAAACTGACATTCAGAATCGCCGATGAACTATAGGTGCCGTTTATGTGAGTTTCAAAACAGAATTCTATAAGCTAAATCTATTTAAAGAAACACTGACACATCAAGATTGAAAATGTTTTGCCTTTAAGGGACAACAGTATAGGGTAAATAAAAATCGATGTAGATGATCATACGGCTAAGAGACGTAGTTATTTAATACCTATTTCAAAGTCTATATTAGATTATGCTGAAAACTCACCGGTTATATACAAACCTAACGGAATTATTCCGCTCTCAAAAATTTGTTGCACTTGGCAGTATTAATAAGCAGGCTCCAGATGCTCAATAATTAGCTAATATTAGAACGTGATTTAAATCTAATTAATATTAGAATTAGATTTAAACATGTTGTTTTTTCTTAAACGTTCCTTACCATACGTAATTTTTAACATTTTTAAATTAAATTGCCTATAATAGTAACACTATTTTTTGTTTTTTATGCACAAAGCAGAAACTCGAAAAATAACTGTTTTTTCCATATTAAGTATTCGAAAACCGAGTTTTTGAAATAATGTAAATTTCGAATACAACCGAAACCGGTTTTTCGAATGTTTGTATACTCTAGTAACCAGGCACAACGAAAGCTGGACATCAGTAAACAGCGGACCACAGAGGTAGCGGGCGCCTACTCCAACCACTGATAATATAATTTCGCAGTGGCAAAATATAGCCGACTCTATAGAGCGGGCTGCGAGAAGCGTACTTGGGTACTCAAGGCCGTCTCAAGAATATGCCTGGTATGATGATGAATGTCGCAATGCCACGAGAGAGACGGATGCTGCATACAGGGCGAAACTGTAGCCAACTGTAGCAACGCGAGCTGTTCGTGAACAGCACAGGGAGAATAGACGAGAGGCAACTCGTCTTTTTAGACGGAAAAAGAAGGAAAACAACAAAGCTGCTGAAGCCGATGGTCTCCCTACGGAATTGTTTAAGGCTGGCGGGGAGGAGCTGATAAGAAGCATGCATCAGCTCCTGGAGAACATCTGGCAAGAGGAGTAGATGTCCGGGGATTGGAGTCTCAGTCCGTTATGTCCCATATACAGGAAAGGAGATCGTAGTGAATGTAAGAACTACCGTGGAATAAGCCTATTACAAATTGCGTACAAGGTCCTTTCAAGCGTATTTTGTGAACGTCTTAAGCCAATTGAAGAAAAACTAATTGGACCATATCAGTGCGGCTTTAGACCTGGCAAATCCACGACGGATTAAAAATTCACCTTACGACAAATCCTGGAAAAAACCCATGAAAAGCCGATCGACACCTACCACCTCTTTGTGGAGTACAAAGCTGCCTTCGACTCTCCGATAAGGAATAGGCTATATGAGGCCATGTCTGATTTTGGTATTCCTGCAAAGCTGATTCGACATTGCAGATGTACCTTGGACAACATCAAATCCTCGGTTAAGATTGGTTAATATCAGTCTGAACCATTCAACACGGTAAGAGGTCCCAGGCAGGGGGGTAGTCCTGTACACTATTTAATATAGTTATGGGGAAGGTGATAAGAAAGGCTAGTGTCAACATGTCTGGCACCATATTCCACAAAAGCCACATGCCACTAGCCTAAGCCGATGATATAGATATCATTGGCCGGAATCTGAGAGACGTTACTGCAGTTTTTTCAAAACTAGAAAAGGAGTCAGCAAAAATGGGTTTAGCGGTTAACGAGGACGAAACAAAAATAATGATTTTGACGAACAA
The DNA here is from genome assembly GCA_964034835.1 of Muscina levida. Taxonomy (NCBI): domain Eukaryota; kingdom Metazoa; phylum Arthropoda; class Insecta; order Diptera; family Muscidae; genus Muscina; species Muscina levida. The sequence goes on along the minus strand of OZ035884.1, from coordinate 60,765,624 downwards.
AGAGTCCTCTCGATGGGGACGCACCGTGAACGTTGACAATTATTGTTTTGAGGTAGTCGATGAGTTTACCTACCTCGGATCTTCCGTCAACAAAAATAATAATGTCAGCCAAGAAATTAAACGGAGAATAGTGCTAGCCAATAGATGTTTCTACGAACTTCGGCAGCACTTTTGTCACACCACCTTATCTCGGAATACTAAGAAAGAGCTTTACCAGGTGCTAATCTTACCCGTTCTTTTGTATGCTGCCAAATCATGGGTGCTTACTACAACGGACATACAAAACCTGGGAGTATTCGAGAGAAAAGAACTACGAAATATATTATATATTATCTGTGTCGACGGCGAGTTTCGCCATCGGATGAACCATGACCTGTATGAGCTTTACCACGACATCGACGTAGCTAAAAAAGACAGTATCCAACTATTACGATATCTGGGAAGGACCAAGTGGCAGGCGACGTGCCACCATCTGGTAGGACTAACTGGGGAACACACGCAAAAGACCGAAGCGTGTGGAATTCTTTAATACTTCAGGCCTCAAATTTATGAACCACGTTCGTAAGTTGTAATGGGCCACTTAAGTAAGTAAGTAAGTAAGAAGTAAGTTTCAGGAGAGCCAAAAAACTTGTTTATTTTGGAATATTGTTCATATATTCCATACTTTATTGATCTTGATACCTTCTAAACCAATCACGACATCGCGAAAGGGATTTTAGGGTCGATTATAAAAAAAAATCGAAAAAATACACATAACTTATTTGGGCGGCGCAGCGACGATTTGCAGTCATTTAGATAAACTTCATAAAAACTTGAATAATAACGAACAAGATAGAGATAAAGATTTTGTAGGAAAGATATACTTGCCGGTGAAATCTCGAGATGATCCAATTTTTTGTGCAAATCCGTGTGTCGTTTTTCAAACAAAAGTGATATTATGTAATCTAATTTAATATGTAAAACTGTTCCTGCTGTTTCTATTGTGAGGACGTAAATAAAAAAAAAATAAAAGGAATCCTGCCATGTTTATAAATTGCCACTCCTAGTACACAAAAAAAGCTTGAGCGTTACGAAGACAGTCGTTTAACAATTTATTTATACATATATAGCATATACTGTACGAATTATATGGTCATGTGCCATGTGTATGATGTGTGTGTGTGTGTGTGTGTATTAACGCATGATTGTCAACAGACATCAAAGCGATTAAAAGCTTTTACATTCGATAAATAAATTGTCTGCAATTGTTTGACATTCTCTTTATTTTGGTCTTCAATGAATGATTTAGCACCAACCAATAACTTTCACTGATGACATTTTAACATTATTCGCAAAGGCGACCCAGATATTTGTCCAATATGAGGATGTAACAAACAAACAATCAAGCCAACAAACAATCAAAAAAACTCGGCTTTTTATCGAAACATATGGCGTATAAATAACGAACAAATGAGTCACATCAACAATGTGATGGCTCAATGATTGAAATCCGATAATTTGAATCTGAATATCAAATTGTCATTATCTCATTTATTTCCGGTGTGGTGACGAATTCGAGGATGTGATTAACCAATAACACGGCATCGATATGTATGTGTGGAAGCATAGTGGGCCATACTTCATACATACATATACCATATGGAAAAGCATTTCACTGTGAAATTGTTTGCATACGAAATTCGTTGTTTTAAACAATTTCGTTTATTTGCTTGCTTAACAATTAAAATATGCGGAAAATGTGCAGTTGTTACATGTTGTTGTATTTAGTATATAGCGATGCATACGAGTCTTTAATTTTATTCATATTGAAAGAAATCCTTGTTTCATGTTGCAAATAATGATAATAACATACACATGCGACGGTTCGATTTGTTGTATTATAATGCAAAATAACTTTAGTTAATTTCAATATAACTATTAACTTACAAGTTCTTACTTACTTATGTGGCAAATAACAACTTACGAACGTGGTTCATAAATTTGAGGCCTGTAGTAATAAAGAATTCCAACACGCTTCGGTCTTCTGCATGTGTTCTCCATTTGGTCCTTCCAAAGGAGTTTAGGTCTCCCGGCTCTGCGCCGTCCTTCAGGTTCGCCTACAAACACCTTTCTCGCTGGAGCATTTACATCCATTTTGGCAACATGTCCCAGCCATCGAAGTCGTTGGATTCTGACTCTCATACAGCTCATGGTTCATCCGATGGCGAAACTCGCCGACGACACAGATAGGTCCATATAGTACTTTTCCATATAGAGTACATATACATATAGAGTACTTTTCTCTCGAATACTCCCAGGTTTTGTATGTCCGTTGTAGTAAACACCCATGATTCGGCAGCATACAACAGAACGGGTAAGATAAGCAAATGGTGCGGCTGTTTCTTAGTATTCTGAGATAAGGTGGTGTTACTTAAGTGCTGCATAAGTCTGTAGAAACATCACACAAGCCTTTCTTATCACCTTCTCCATAACTATATTAAATAGTGTACAGGACAGGCTATCTCCCTGCCTGAGACCTCTTTCCGTGTTGAATGGTTCAGACTGATCTTTACCAATCTTAACCGAGGATTTGATGTTGTCCAAAGTACAGAGTCAAACGCAGCTTTGTAGTCGACAAAGAGGTGGTAGGTGTCGATCTGCTTTTCATGGGTTTTTTTCCAGGATTTGTCGTAAGGTAAATATTTGATCCGTCGTAGATTTGCCAGGTCTAAAGCCGCACTGATATGGTCCAATTAGTTTTTCTACAATTGGCTTTAGACGTTCACACAATATGCTTGAAAGGACCTTGTACGCAATTGGTAATAGGCTTATTCCACGGTAGTTCTTACATTCACTACAATCTCCTTTCTTGTATATGGGACATAACAGACTGAGACTCCAAACCCCGGACATGATCTCCTCTTGCCAGATGTTCTCCATGAGCTTATGCATGTTCCTAATCAGCTCCTCCCCGCCAGCCTTAAACAATTCAGCATTCCTCAGAAAGTTATCCGGGCCCGTCACTAGCTGACCATCACTGTCCTTGCAGGAGGGCTACCCTGTTCCACGCATTCTGGCCTTAACTCTCTTGTAGAATTTTCGGGCTTCCCCTCGACTTCTGAGCAATTCTGTACACTCATCCTACCTCTTCTTCAGCTACTTCTTTTTCCGTCTAAAAAAAACGAGTTGCCTCTCGTCTCTTCTCCCTGTGCCGCTTACGAACAGCTCGCGTTGCCATTGGCTGCAGACTGCAGTTTTGCCCTGCATGCAGCAACCGTCTCTCTCGTGGCATTGCGACATTCATCATCTTACCAGGCATCATCTTAAGACGGCTTTGAGTACCCAAGTACACATCTCGCAGCCCGTTCTAAGGAGTCGGCTATATTTTGCCACTGCGAGGTTATATTATCAGGGGTATGAGCACTCCGCAGCAGTTGAGTTAGGTGGTTGGAGTAGGCGTCCGCTACCTCAGTGGTCAGCAGTTTACCGATGTCCAGCTATCGTTGTGCCTGGTTACGTACGTTTTTCGCCATGTTTAGCCTTGTGCGTACCTTACCTGCGGTAAGGAAGTGATCGGAACCAATGTTCACACCCCTGATCACTCGTACGTCCAGAACACTTGATGCGTGCCTTCCATCGACTACCACGTGATCTATCTGATTTCTCGTCAATTGATCTGAAGATAACCATATGATGCCTTATGAATATTTCTATGGTCAAATCTAGTGCTGCTAACTACCATATTTCTTGCCGCAAGGAAATCAATCAGTCTAATGCCATTGCTCGGCATTTCGGTGTGCAGACTGAATTTTCCGATGGTAGGCTCAAATGCGGTCTCTCTGCCTATTTTAGCATTAAATTCGCCTAGTACAATTTTGATGTCATAGCTGGGCTACGTTCATATACATTTTCTAGGCTCTCGTAGAACTCGTCTTTGTCCTCATCGCTTTTCTCTTCTGTCGGAGCATGGGCACATATCAGAGTTATTTGGAAAAACTTTGTTTTGACTCTTATGGTGGCTATACGTTCACACACCGGGTTGAACCTTGAGACTAGCTGTCGCAGTCTCTTGCCAACTACAAATCCACATCTAATCTCGTGCTTGTCCGCATGGCCACCATAGTAGATGTCGCACGTCTCCATGCGCGAGCACCCGTGTCCCGTCCAAGAGATTTCCTGTAAAGCGGTTATGTCAGCCTTGTATTCTTTGAGGACTTCCGCAAGTTGGATGGAGGCACCTGGTCTATACAGTGATCTAACATTCCAGGTGTATGTCCTTAAATCATGGTCCTTAATTCGTTTGCGGTGGTCGTCAACATTTTGGGGGGTCCATTTTATTCTTTTCTTACTTCTTTTCATTGCAATAGGTTAAAAGTCGGTGGCGGGTTGCAAGATCAGCGCACCACGTCGCAGTTTTCTCCTCCTGGCAGGATTTTATCACAGCCGCCCATTCTGGTTCAGACGCTGACCAGGGTACCGCTCACTCTGAACAGACGTGCCTGGGTTTTAAGGTTTAACTTTAAAGTAAAAAATGTCAATTGCTTAATGTGGAAAAACATTTGAAACTTTTGACTGTTTGAGCAGGAACTTAAACACAAACTTGTGGCCTTAGTAGAATAATTTTTTATCTGTTGTATAGTTTAATCACGATCACCTGTATGAATGCCGCGTGTCATAACCATCATGTCACGGCCAGTCAAATAATACATTTAATCGTCAGTTTTCAATATTACTGAGGAGGCGTAAGCAAGCGGTGTGTAGAATAACCGGCTATTATACGAGTGTTGTGGGTTTAAGCGTTGTCACAGTCATCTCCACTAATGTTGTAGACAGAAACTTGCGAATAGTCGAATCAATAGGCAATTGTCTGTTGAAAGCTTTTTCAAAAGCTGATGTTCGGATTCGTCATTAAACTGTAGGTTCCGCTGTGTGTTTCTACAAATGTTGCGCTATATAGCAATAGCATATACATTTTCATTTATATGCGTAAGGACATTCTCTCTTCTATCGCAATTTAAGCATGTCATATTTTACAAAATTAAAACCGTGTAGAGTTATCTACCATTTAATGAAATGCTATATTTTTTTGTTAGCTACGAATATCAGATTATACAGCCGCCAATTGTCTATTATTCTTTCTTGCTGTGCTCTATTTTTGGAATAAATCGTTTATATAACTGATGAATTTCATATCAAAACCGATATTCATTGAACCCGACCCTCTCAGATTTCAATGAAATTTTGCATACAGGTATATTTTACCTACAGAAACATAACCTCATTTTTAGAAATTGCATTTTTGAAAATATGTGGGCGTGGCAAGGTATCGAAATATTTAAAAAATTACGGTAATAGGTACATTTAAACTGCAATTACTATGGAACGACTTAGCCGATTTAAAAGATCTTGGTGTCATTAGAAAGGTATATGAGTCAGCTTTCGAAAACATACACTGTAAAAATTTTATATTACACTGAAAAATTTTTTTTGCCAAAAATTAAAGTTTGAACTTAGAAAACACTTCGAAGATCAAGCCTTTTTTTGCAAAAAAAAATATTTTTAGATAGGCCTATTTAATATATATAACATATCTGAAAACAAAAATGGCGTTTTTCTTAGTTTGTTTTTAAAAAAATTTTAAGTAAAGTCTCTCTTGTTAACTTCCTTATTTTTTTATATTTTTGTGTGACAAACTGCAATTACTATGGAACGACTCAGCCGATTTGAAAGATCTTGATGTCATTAGAAAGGTATATAAGTCAGCTTTCGAAAACATACACTGTAAACATTTTATATTACACTGAAAAAAAAAATTTCCCAAAAATTAAAGTTTAAACTTGGAAAACACTTCGAAGATCAAGCCTTTTTTTGCAGAAAAAAATATTTTTAGATAGGCCTATTGAATATATATAACATATCTAAAAACTAAAATGGGGTTTGTCTTAGTTTTTTTTAAAATAATTTTTAAGTAGACATCTCTTGTTAACTTCCTTATTTTTTGATATCTTTGTGTGACAAAAAAGAATAAAGTAGCTAAACTTTGGTATGGGAGGTACCAGAAAGGTACCCAAAAAAAAACCTGCATAACTTCCAAAGTTTAGCTACTTTATTCTTTTTTTTCACACAAAAATATCAAAAAATAAGGAAGTTAACAAGAGATGTCTACTTAAAAATTATTTTAAAAAAAACTAAGACAAACCCCATTTTAGTTTTTAGATATGTTATATATATTCAATAGGCCTATCTAAAAATATTTTTTTCTGCAAAAAAAGGCTTGATCTTCGAAGTGTTTTCCAAGTTTAAACTTTAATTTTTGGGAAAATTTTTTTTTCAGTGTAATATAAAATGTACATTGATTTAGAATTTATTTCAAGCTCAAGACCATTGAAAGAAGTTTTTTTTTTTTTAGCAAAATGATATTCTCATAATGCCCTGGTAGTCTGTACAGCTGTTTCGGATCCAACCAGTTTTTCGAGTCTATGCACTCAAGAAAGAATTCTCATTTTGTTGTGAATTCTGGTGCATAAGACATGATAAACATTTTGCAATCATTATACCAAAGTCTGCTGATGAGGATTCGTGGTTGGATCCGAAACAGCTGTACAGACTACCAGGGCATTATGAGAATATCATTTTGCTAAAAAAAAAAAAAAAAAAAAAAAAAAAACTTCTTTCAATGGTCTTGAGCTTGAAATAAATTCTAAATCAATGTTCAATTCAACAGACCGAATAAAAACAAAAAACAAAAGTAATATAAAATGTTTACAGTGTATGTTTTCGAAAGCTGACTTATATACCTTTCTAATGACATCAAGATCTTTCAAATCGGCTGAGTCGTTCCATAGTAATTGCAGTTTGTCACACAAAAATATAAAAAAATAAGGAAGTTAACAAGAGAGACTTTACTTAAAATTTTTTTAAAAACAAACTAAGAAAAACGCCATTTTTGTTTTCAGATATGTTATATATATTAAATAGGCCTATCTAAAAATATTTTTTTTTCCAAAAAAAGGCTTGATCTTCGAAGTGTTTTCTAAGTTTAAACTTTAATTTTTGGCAAAAAAATTTTTCAGTGTAATATAAAATTTTTACAGTGTATGTTTTGAAAAGCTGACTCATATACCTTTCTAATGACACCAAGATCTTTTAAATCGGCTAAGTCGTTCCATAGTAATTGCAGTTTAAATGTACCTATTACCGTCATTTTTTAAATATTTCGATACCTTGCCACGCCCACATATTTTCAAAAATGCAATTTCTAAAAATGAGGTTATGTTTCTGTAGGTAAAATATACATGTATGCAAAATTTCATTAAAATCTGGGAGGGTCGGGTTCAAAATGTCCCTTTTTTTATAGGTTTTGATATGAAATTCATCAACTATATTTTCAGATGTTCCACACACTCACACACACACGCGAGCACACACACAAACATCCTAAGCGACATATGCCCGAAAATGTACATACGTTTAGCGTTCTTGGTCCTGCAGCCGCTGAAAAAATATTTAACTTTATGAGGATATTTCATGTAATGGCCTACCGCAGTATGATGTTTTTCTATCCACACATTCCAACACACACACACATACACACACACACAAGCAGCCATAAACTCGACTGAAATGAATTTGCACATAAAATCATCAGCAGCGGAAGTAAGGTTGTGGAGGAAGGGGGGCCTTTAAACCATTGGTCGTATGGTTTTACAATCTAAGTATGTATATAAGCAAGTAAGAACGTTTTAGTCGGGTAATGCGACTTACATATACCTTTATAAAGTTAAACAGAGTTTTGGTCGCCCTCTTCTACGCCGTCCATCGAGTTCATTCTCGAAGACTTGTCTAGCTGGAGCATAGGCATGACTAAGCCAACGCAATAGATGCACCTTGAAGCGTTTGGCCACATCAATGTCAGTGTACAGCTCATGATTTGTACGACGCCGATACTCTCCGTTAACGATGATGGGCCATATATTTTACGGCGTATTTTTCTCTCGAATACTGCCAGAACCGATTTATCCGCTTGTGTCATAACCCATGATTCTGAACCATACATCAAGACTGGAAGAACCAGTATCTGGCATAGCTGGATTTTTGTTCGTTGAGAGAGAGCTCTATCATTAAATCGCTTGCTTAGTCTGTATTAGCTTTTACTAGCAAACAGGATTCATCTCTGGATTTCGAGGCTGACATTAATTATTTTGTTGATGGCGGTGCATCGGTAGATACAAATTTCTACCACCTCGAAATTTTAGTTGTCAACGTTCACGAAGTTTCCCAAACGAGTAGATTCTTTGTTCGTTAAAACTATTAACTTAGTATTGTTGTCGTTCACCATTAGACCTATTTACGCTAATTCCTTCTGTATTCCTGAGAAGGATGCAGTCACATGCCGCATTTTTAGGCCGTTGATTTCTACGTCATCAGCATACGCAAGTAGCATGTGGCTTTTCGTGCCATTCGTATTTAATTACTACAGCTTTCCTTATTATCATCCCAATCACTAGGTTGAAGAGGTCACACCATAAGCCGTCGCCTTGTTTTAGGCCTTGTATATAATGGCTCAGTAAGGTCCTTGCCAATCTTTACTGAAGAGTTCGTGTAAGTCAGGGTCACTCCGCAAAAACGTATCAGCTTTGCAGGAAAACCAAACCCAGCCATGGGATCAATAATTTCTGTATCGGGCTGACAAAGGCAGCTTTATAGTCGACGAAAAGATGGTACGTCTCGATCTGTTTCTCTTGAGTCTTTTCTAGGATTTGCCGTAGTGTGAATATCTGATCAGTTCTTGATTTACCAAGTCTAAAGCCACACCGATAAGGCCCGATCAGGTTGGATAACACTGGATTTAGTCTTTCACATAGCACAACCGACATGACCTTATATGCGACGGATAAAAGTCTGATTCCGTGGTAGTTGGAGCACACACTTGGATCACCATTTTTCAGCACAGGACATAATTCACTTGTATACCAATCATCAGGCATGCACTCTTTAAGCCAAACCGTGCGTATAATGCTCATTATCAGCTCTTCGCCACTGGACATGAAGAGCTCTGTCGGCAGACCGTCGGGAACGGCTGCTTTATTGCTCAGCCCCGATATTGCTCTTCTTACATCCGTTTAACTTGGTGGTGGGTAATCTAAGCCGTTGTCGACAATTGGCGTTATACCTTCACGTGCGCTGTCTTCCGGAACCAGCAGTTGCTGGAAGTGCTCGCTCCATATATGCAACACACTGTGCGTATCTGTGATCAAATTTTTATCCTTATTCTTAGAGGAGGGGTGCCCATAACCGTAGCCTTTTTATTTGACTTTCTGGTAAAATGTTCTGGCTTCACCTCTTTCCCTGTATCGCTCTATATCCCCGTTCTCCCGTTCCTTCGTGTAATCGCTTAAATAGCTGTCTCCCCTGTGTTACTGTCTCCTTGTGCCCTTCACTAACAGTCCGGGCTGTAGAGTTGCCCTATAAGCAACATCCTGTTCCTTAGACGCTATGCGACGTTCTTCATTGTACCAGGATGCGTCTGAGCGCAGTTTTTCATATCCAAGCAGTTATTGCGGCGGTGGACATGGACTGCGCTATATGATGCCACTGTGTATAGGATACGTCAGTTACTTCTGACGTCGTATCGTTGTAGTTGGGATAAGTGATAGGATTAGTGGCTATCTCTGGGGTTTGCAGTTTCGTGATGTCTAGCTTTCATTATGATTCGTTACGTGCGTGCAGGTAATGATTCAAGCCAATATTAGCACCGCGGTTCACACGCACGTCCATGACATCGGGGGATAGCCAAGTTGCTTTGTGGATATCTTTGTGCTGGAATCTGGTTCCACTTACAACCATGTTCCTTCCCGTTGTCTGATATGTCGGTATGCAGGTTGAATTTACTGGTCCATGGACCGAGAACATCTTCCCTTCCTATTTTTGCATTAAAATCTCGTGGCCAGGGCAGCGGTCGTACGTTTCCTCTAGGCGCTGGTAAAATGCATCTTTAATCTCAATGGGTTTATCTTCCGTCGGGGCATGAGCACAAATCAGTGTGAAGTAGAAATATTTCGCGGTGATGCGGATTGTGGCTATTCAATCACTAACAGGATTGAAACGCGAGACAAGATGTCTGAGTCTCCCACCAACGACAAATCCAAATTAGTACGGTTCCGCTTGGTAGCTGTAATAGATGTCGCAATTTGTACGTCGCGAGCCTCCTTGTCCTGTCTATCTCATCTCTTGGATGGGGGTGATGTCAGCCTTATATGTTTTGAGGACATCTGCCTATCGGATAGTAGCACCTTCTCTATAGAGAGTCCGGACGTTCCAGGTTCATTTCTCTAAATCAGTGAACGGCAGCCCAATACAACCACAATATGAGTTTGTGTTGATGACTCACTCTCTCACCGTAATGAGTGAAATTTTTATTAAGTTTTTTTTTCATAACTAGAACATAATTATAATATAACAATTCATAAAATAATTGACAAATATTAAAGCCGTGTGGTGGCAACGTACAAAACATATTAGAATTAATTTTTACCGAAAAAATGCATTTCTTTTATTTTCGTGCTAACAACAAGCGTCGACACAACCGCGTCGGACGAATGCTCAAGCGAAACTGGATGCATTTGTTTTTCTTGCCCATGGGCTACCTTAAGCTGTTTACTGCTCTAAATCATGGACCTTATTACGTTTGCGGGGGTCGTCAACATTTAGAGGGTTCCGTTTGTTACTTTTTCTTTTTTGTGTTTTCATAGCCAGTAAAGGACCTGAAGGAGGATGGCTAGCCCAACCACCAGGGTTCGTCGCTTACCATCTACGGATATTCATGAACAACGTTGCCCAGATACCTCCACGAAGGAGGTTGTGAGTCGCCTTGAGATGCAAGATTCACTTTACATCCTTTACTATTTGGGGGGAAAGAGCAAAAAGTGGATACAGCTGGTACTATCACCCAGACCAAATGGCTCAAGGTAGAATCACGATAATAAGTTTTAATACTTATTTATTGGATAGTTGTGCGATATGAAAGGATTTTAGAGGGATATAGGCCGAAAAATGGATTTAACTGGTACTATCGGTTAAATGGGACTGGGGAATGGGACTTTGCCCAGAGGTAGAAAGTTTCTGATTGTCACTCACTTGGGAGTGACCAGAATCGATTCCTTTGTGGCACTGTCCAAGCAGCTAACTACTTCCGGTCTTAGACCAAGTATTCCCTGGGCAATGACTTTAAAGCAACCGCTTTGAAGTTAGCTAGAGTTAGAAGGCGAAATGTTGAGTAACCTAATCGGCATGCTACCACCGATGCGTCTTAGGAACTAGGTAACAGAAGTTACTGAAACTCAACACAGGCTCTCTTAGTGGCTTTGGCAGCCCCAAGAAACTAAGATCGGATAAGGATATAGGATATGCACCTGGAATGTCCGAACTCTATACAGAGATGGTGCCTCTATCCAACTGGTGGATGTCCTCGACAAATACAAGGCTGACATCACCGCCATACAGGAAATGATATGGACGGGACAGGGATGCACACGACGGAAGAACTGTGACATCTTTTACAGCTGCCATGCAGAAAGACACGAATTTGGATGTAGTTTCATAGTCGGCAAGAGACTTCGACACCTGGTCTCGCGGTTTAACCCTGTAAATTACCGTATAGCCACCATTCGCATCCGGGCGAAATATTTTAACATTACGCTGATTTGTGTACACGCCCCGACGGAAGACAAAGACAATGACATCAAAGATGCATTCTATGAGCGCCTGGAGGATATATATGACCGCTGCCCTGCACATGACATTAAAATTGTTCTGGGAGATTTTAATGCTAAAATAGGAAGGGAAGATGCTCTTGGTCCAGCAGTCGGAAAATTCAGTCTACACAACAACACCTCCAATAACGGATTCAGACTGGTAAGTTTCGCGTCGGCAAGAAACATGGTTGTGAGTGGAACCAGATTCCCGCATAAAGATATCCACAAGGCAACCTGGATATCTCCCGATCAAAATACAAGAAATCAGATTGATCACGTGGTAATTGATGGAAGGCATGTCTCAAGCGTTATGGACGTGCGTGTGATGCGCGGTGCAAATATCGACTCGGATCACCACCTAGTTGCAGCCAAGGTACGCACACGATTAAGTAGAGCTAAAAACACTCTTAATCAAACGCAAAGGAAGCTAGACATCACAAAGCTGCAGACCACTGAGATAGCCAATGCCTACTCCAACCAGCTCTCTCAATTACTCCATACAAATCCCCCTAGTTCTGATGTTCCCGACATGCAGTGGCAGCATATTGCGAATTCTATGACCACTGCCGCAACAACCGTACTGGGTTATGAAAAACCACGCTCAGACAAGCCCTGGTACGATGACGAATGTCGCGAAATGTCTGAGGAAATGGATGCTGCATACAAGGCAAAACTGCAGCCAATGGCGACGCGTGCGGTGACGGAGCGTTATAAAGAGAAAAGGAGGGAGATGAAACGCCTGTTCAGACGGAAAAAGCGTCTGTGGAAGAAAAGAGAGAGCCAGGATATCGAAAACTACAGGGATAGAGGTGAGGCCCGAAAGTTCTACCAAAAGGTTAAAAGTAAAGGTTTTGGAACAGGGATCCCCACCTGTAAGGACAGAGACGGAAATCTGGTCACGGACACTCAGAGTGTGCTGCAAATATGGAGGGAACACTTTCAATCTCTTCTCGTTCCCGAAGGCAGCATAAGTGACGGAATCGCACCAATCATCGACGATGGAGTAGATTGTCCACCACTGAGCCAAAACGAGATCAGCACAGCAATTGCCCGGCTTAAAAATAATAAAGCTGCGGGAGCTGATGGACTGCCGGCAGAGATTTTTAAAGCCGGCGGCGATGACCTGGTAACATGCATGCACCAGCTCATAAACACGATTTGGCTCAGGGAATGCATGCCCGATGATTGGAATCTGAGTGTCCTATGTCCCGTGCTTAAGAAAGGCGATCCTAGTGTGTGTACCAACTATCGCGGGATTAGCCTTTTACCCATCGCATACAAGGTCCTGTCTAGTGTGTTATGTGAAAGACTAAAGCCCCTCCTGGCGAACCTGATTGGACCTTATCAGTGTGGCTTTAGACCTGGTAAATCCACCACCGACCAGATATTCACGCTACGACAAATCCTGGAGAAGACCCAAGAAATGCAGATCGATACCGACCATCTGTTCATCGATTACAAAGCTGCATTTGACAGTCCGATACGACAGAAATTGTTGGATGCTATGGCTGAGTTTGGTATCCCCGCAAAACTAATTCGACTCTGCGGGATGTCACTGACTGACACGAAGTCTTCAGTGAAAATTGGCAAAAATCTGTAAGAGCCATTTCTACCTAGCGAGGCTTTAGACAAGGCGATATTCTGTCCTGCGATCTCTTTAACATCGTAATGGAGATGATCATGCGAAAAGCAGCAGTAAACAGGAATGGCACCATATTTAACAAAAGCCACATGTTGCTCGCGTATGCTGATGATATCGATATTATTGGACGTGGATTGCGAGATGTTACTGCGGCTTTTTCGAGCATTGAAAAGCAGTCGGCTGAAGTGGGTCTGGTGATAAACGAGGACAAAACCAAGTTATTTGTTTCAACGAACAAAGAGTCCACTCGTCTGGGACGCTGCGCGAACGTTGACAACTATAATTTTGAAGTGGTAGATGATTTTGTCTACCTTGGCTCCGCCATAAACAAAAATAATAATGTCAGCCTCGAAATCAAAAGACGAGTATTGATCGCAAACCGCTGCTACTATGCGCTAAGCAAGCGATTTAACGACAAAGCGCTCTCTCGATAAACAAAGATCCAGCTCTACCAGACTCTGATCCTACCTGTCTTGCTCTACAGCGCAGAATCGTGGGTAATGACACAAGCGGATCAATCTATTCTGGGAGTCTTCGAGAGAAAAATACTCCGCAAAATATTTGGACCCATCATCGTGAACGGCGAGTACCGTCGTCGAATGAATTATGAGCTGTATGAGCTGTACAACGACACCGACGTGGTCAAGCGCGTTCAAATAGACCGAATGCGCTGGCTTGGACACGTTGTACGAATGGACGACAACGCTCCGGCTCGAAAAGTCTTCGGCAATAAACTCGATGGGCGGCGCAGGAGGGGGCGACCAAAACTCCGATGGATAGACCAGGTGACGGAAATGTTAAGTAAGCTTGGTATGACGAACTATCTACGGTGCGCAAAAGACCGAAGCGCTTGGAATGGTTTTCTACGTGCGGCTACTGATAGATGAATTTCTGTTGTTGCTGCCAGTAAAGAAGAAGAAGAAGAATCGGTTAAACCAATCGTTCAAATCATATTTCACGATCCTTTGTATTGGCATCTATCTAGAGAATTATGGAGCTACACGCAGAGTAAATAATATAGTGGATGAGGAAATGGTGAAGGTGACGCTTTAAATCTTGTATCCTACTATGTTGTGTTCCAGTGAAAAGGAGGGAGGTTAAGTTGGTTTGTATACTTAAACCTACCCAAAGGACTTCATAACAATAATCCTTTCATCCTTTTTTCTGAAAGTCTTGGAGAGTTTGGAGATTGTATGCTAAGAAAACGTGTCGTCTACTCAGAACTTGGAAGAAAGCTACTAGAGGGACAACACATGGAAGAGTCCTGTCCCCTTTTATATGGGTCCTTGTGATAAACGGAGTACTTTAATCGTTTAATAAGGATGGTACGAAAATTGTGGCATATGCGGACGATACGGTCATCGTGATAAGTGGGGAATTTTTACCAACAATGTGTGACCCTATCAATGCTGCTCTTGGAAATCTGCTACCAGAATGGGCCAGAATCAGTGGACTGGTAGAGAACCCTCAAGAAACGGAACTGTTTATATCACCAAGACCATACGGTTAATGGGGTTGCTGAGCCTAATGAAGGCATTTTTGGAAATTCGTACTCCTTAGGATAAAAAGGTACAATCACCCAGTACACCAACGCAGAAAGTTCTATGTCAGTCAATCGGCTTAAAAATGTGGTTTTAGAATATATGCCTATCAATAAGTAAGTTTTCATCACATCATGGACGACACTGCTGATCCGTTTTACCAATTCTGCCAAATCGCTCCAGCCGTTCTCTAGTGATGGTATGACATACGTGGACCATTTCATTTTTATATATATAGATGCTCAGCAAGATCCAAAGGATATGTGCTATAGGGATTACTGGGGCTAAAAGGAGTACACCGTAAGCGGCTTTCAATGTGTTCCTGGGCCTTCCCCCCTACAGTGGAAAAAAAGGTTTTCTTTTGGACATTTAACATTTCCCCATTGTGCGCCCCTGAATTGTACGTCAAGACTATTGCAGCCCGAGGGGCTATCAGACTGAGAGAAGCTGGCGATTGGCGTCAATCTACAGATCGTCACGCAAATGTTCTCCGGCTTTTGGGCAATGGCGTTTTTTTATCTGCCACCTCTTACTGATTTTTAGAATGAACGTGTGGATTTCCCTAAAGTTAACGTTGAAATTCCGGAAAGATGGAAATGAAAAGACGGCGGGACTCCTTATGGTGACACCATTTGTTGCCTTGTTCCATCTTTTGTCTAAGTTGTTTACCACGACGACCTGCAGCGAAGTCTCTCTCTTCAGGCTGAGGTACTGATCATTCAGAAAGCCGCCAAGGCTATTATGGGATGGGGAATTGATACGAGCAGACAAATAACTTTCTGTGTAGATAGCCAGGCTGCAATAAAAGCGATCAATTCTACATTGTTTAAATCAAACTTGGTGAGGCTGCACTATATCTGATCATGACTTTCTGGATCATGTTTACCCTCGTATTTGTTATACTTTTTTTTCTTAGTGGAAGATTGGATGTGGAAAACAGCTAGCAGACGTTGGATCTTCAGAACCGACTGTATAACTGCTAGATCGCTGTGGCCCGAATACAGATGATTCCATGCATGAGTAATCTAAGACTGGCATGTGAAGTTTTAACAGGCCATTGCAATACTAGGCACCCGAGGACAAATGAGATAGAGTACGAGAAGGAGTTCGAGACGACGGAACATCTTCTTTGTAGCTGCCCAATCTAGCCCATAAAAGACTATGATGCTTAGTTATATAGAAGATCTAGATCTACATCGGTGACTACTGGATAGATCGGAAGATCTAGTTTTGGCTCGATGGCTATACAAGAAGTTGATGTAATAATGCAATACAACACTTTCCTCCGATGAAGGCCTTTTCTTATCCTTCTTCACCATTCGTGTTGTTTGCAGGACTCGTATGAATACATGCATGTTTGCAAGGATACGCAATGTTGCTTCTGTTGGAAGCTATGTTTGTTTGCTATTAATATTGTTGTTGTTGATGTTGTTGTCGTGCCGATATCATTGTTGTGTTGTTCCCGATGATGCTGCTGTTGCTGCTGTGTCGGCAGCCAGTGATTGTTGCATGTAAATCCACTCCTGAAATATGTTGCCAAGGTACACTAACCCAGCAATAGCAGCAACAACGCCGCTACGTCACATAAACAAACGCACACAAAAGCCAATTTAATATATTGGCCACAACACAATCCTTGCTGCCACTCCCCCCGCTAGTTGTACCATTTGTTTTGTGCAAAATAAACACGAGCAAACTGAGAATACAACCAACCGACAAGCGAATGAGTGCAACACCACCACCAGCAGCAGCAAAGAACTAACATTAGTTTGAACTGCTCGTGTAACTATTGCGCCTAGAGCAGCGGACGGGCGGGCGGTAGGATTGCAGATACGAAATACGGCGACGATAAAAACAAAACAGCGAAACATTCAATAAAGTTAACTTTATTTGTAGGATAGTATTTTGTTGCCGCACTTTTAACGTTTGCGTTTTAATCAAAAATCTCAGCAACGACGACGGTACATTGACAAAGATAAATGGAATTTCATCAAAACGCGATTCTATGTAAAGGCTATCGTCGTTTCAATTGCATTGTAGCTCCACATACGACGAATCGAATTGTACCTGAAGAGGTAAGGTGAAAGCGTTAAGTAAGACAAAATGTTATTTCATGCTTTTTATACCATCACCCCTAGGGATGAGGGTATATATCATTCGATACGAAAAAAAGTGTAACGCATTGAAGGAGACGAGTTAGACCCCAAGTATCTTAAGACCAAATTCGTTTCAAGACTTTTTAAGACGATTGAGCTATGTCCGTCTGTCTGGCTAGCTGGCAGGCTGGCTGGATGGCTGGTCAGCAGGATAACTTGAGTAAACCTTAACGGATCGGTATGAAAATTTACCAGTATTAATATTATTCAAAACGAACTTATGGGATTGAAAATGGGCAGAATAGCCCCACCCCTTCTGGTACCTCATAGTTTTAGATACATATCTTTTTTGTTAGTAAACTGAATTCACTCAAATTGCGTATGATGTTCGCTTATGAAAAATTGAATTATGACTGAATATGGACTATATCGGTTCACGCCTTCTGGTACCTCCCATACAAAATTATCTATGTTTGGAAAATAAATATTTCTCGCATAACTTCCCAACGGACACACAACGGACACTAAATTAATGTTGTGATAGGAGGCGAAACCTCGGAGAGCCTAACTATTTGACACACCCCTTCTGGTACCTCCCATACAAATGACCGAAACCAACCCCATAGTCTCACATACATATCTTTTTTGTAAGTACACTGAATTCACTCAAATTTTGCGTATGATGTTCGCTTGTGAAAATTAGACTCTGGAATGAACATGGACCATATCGGTTCACGTCTTCTGGTACCTCTCATACAAAATGACCTATTTTTGGAAAATTAATATTTCTCCTATAACTTCCAAACGGACTCTTGAGGGGTAATGCAAATTGGTCGATTAATTTATGTTATTATACGAGGCAAAAGCCAAGAAAACCTAACTATTTGACACACCCCTTCTGGTACCTTCCATACAAAAGACCGAGCTCACCCCCATAGTCTTACAAACATATTTTTTTTTAAGTACAATGAATTCAGTGAAATTATGCGTAATTTATACGCTTATGAAAATATGAATCAGGAGTGAATATGGACTATATCGGGTCACCCCTTCTGGTACCTCCCATACAAAATGACCTATTTTTGGAAAATTAATATTTCTCCCATAACTTCCAAACGGACATTTGAGGGATAATGAAAATTAGTCGGTTAATTTATATTGTGATAGGGGGCGAAACCTCAGAAAACCTAACTATTTGACACACCCCTTCTGGTACCTCCCATACAAAGGACTGAACTCACCCCCATAGTCTTACGTACATATCTTTTTTTGTAAGTACACTGAATTCAGTCAAATTTTTCGTAAGTTGTACGTATAAAAATTTGAGTCAGGAATGAATAAGGACTGGATCGGTTCACCTCTTTTGAAAAATTAAAATTTCTCACATAAATTCCAAACCGGCACCTATACCTCCTACACAAATAAGTAAAGTTTTGGACGATTTTGCACCACAAACAGGGGAAAAATTATACATAAGTAATTTTATTTTAATTAAAAATCTATTAATTTCAATAACTCAAGACTTCTACAATATCTTATATTTGGTGATGGTATTTATTAGGGATGTAACGAACGTTCGGATCATAGCTTGTTTTTGTTAAATACTACTTGGCTCTACTAAACTTTGAATACTGAATACGTCAGTTTCCGAAAGTAAATACAATTATTGTTTAGTTACCTTAAAGACTGACGGCCTTATTCATAAAAACTTATAAGAGATTTATAAGCCATTATTAAGCAAATTTCGAGAAAACAATATTCATAAACGATTTACATCTTCAATGAGTTAAAGTAGGGTTGTCTCCACTTTAAGCATGCTATAACTTGACGTTTGTACAATTTATTCTATATTCATAAATTTGAGATCTTTATTTTGAGTTTTTCTGCATTTTTCCTATTGGAAAGATTTGTTGCGTGCATTCGTTGTATAGGAAATTTTCATCTTAATCATCGCGCACATAGAAAAGTATCTAAATAGACACTTTTCATTCATGAATTCCATTTTAAAAAATATTTCTCCAAAATTCTTCAAAAATTATTTGTAAATAATGAAATAATATTCGTGATGCATAAACAATCAAAACAAGGAAAAAATGAAATCGGTATCCAAATATTATTTCAACATAAGGAAAAGAAAATAAAATTTTTTAATATAATATTTATTTTAAAGTCCTTCTTATCGTCATGAGAATTGTAGTCAATGTAAAATTGAGCTACAATAATGTTCATAGTTTATTGTAAGTGCAAATACATATTTGGTATCCGATTATAAAGCTTTTGTATCCGACTATAAAGCTTTTTTTATACATCATTAACGACCAATAACAGTCGGCGTTGCCACCGGAACACATAAAGCTAAAGTACTGATAAAAAACGTTTATGAATACAATTTCTTATTAAAGGTTTTTTTAGGGCTGAAGAATACTTTAGCTAGAGAACGCTTCATACCTACTTTAGAAATTTTTTATGAATAAGGCCGTGAATTTCTGTATATATTTTTATATATATTTTTGTTTTTGTTTTACTTTGAAATAAATATTTGATGTTTAACTACTTAACTGGAAGACATATTTTTATTTGAAAAGGCAGACCGTAGTAGGAATGAAACTAAATTATTCGTTTCCGTAAACCATTTTTTGACATTCGCTAAACAATTTTGGAATATTCGCTATCGCATTCGCAAAAACCAAAATATTCCAATATTCGCTTTCGCATTCGCATTCGCTAAAGCACATTCGTTACATCCCTAGTATTTATCAGTCAGTTTACCTGACTGAAATTTCTGTACTGGTTTTATACATTATTCAGAGCAATCTGCTATTTAAACAAACAATTTCAATTCTCCAATTTGGGTTAGGAAGTTGACCACTAGAATTAACATATACCAAAAAGTCATATTGTTAACTACCAACATGTTTTATAATTATATCCCTGTAATATCAGAAGTCCTTTGGCTGCCTTCATTGCACCGCATACCTATATTTACAATATACACTAAGGTGTTAGTGATTTCCAAGCTAGTGCTACGTTATGTTTGTGTTCCACCAACGATTTTCAAGCGACAGATTTGTGCTGCTCCTGAATACGCTATGCCGAGCCAATGGCGGCAGCGGTAGGTGGCACTTATGTACTCGGTGTCTGAAGGATGTTGTTTTTTTTTTCTTCGCCACACTTGAGTGGAATTGCATCCATGTTCACAAGTACTCCAGTTTTGCAATTGTACGAGTTGTTCGTTCGTTCGTGGCATTGTTGTTGTTGTTGTTGTCGTTGATAGTGTTTAATGCGGCGCGAAATGGCAACAAGTGTCTTTATCATGATGAAGAGCAAATTGTTATGTTGCCACATCAACAACTCAAGTGGCACGAAACAAAGCAACATATAGATGGAAGGACCTCGTCAACACAAAGCACAAGTGATTTTACGAGCACAACGGATAAAATCATATTTATCTTTAATCAGATTGCAGAGAGCACTTTTGAAATTGGATATTGGAAACAAATACGAACTTTGTTTGGTCTGTATGTATGTATGTACACTTCATTGACAATAAACCGCGCCGATATTATGTCATTAGGAAAAGGCTATGAAACTAGCTAATATCAACAGGGAGTAGTGTTACATACATATTTGTTTAAGTTATCAAAAAAAAAAATCAATCAAATAACAGAATTTTTATGTTATACTGAAATTAATTAATCTAAATTACAACAACACATTCTGGAAATGTAATTATTTTTATGTCACTAGATATATGTATGTTTTTTCCGTATATGACAGTTTAGAAATAACCTCAAAAGAAATCATTATTTCTATTGGGTGAGGAAGACCCGGTTTCTTAGGTTTCACTTGTAAATACAAAATATTAAAAGTAATATATACTTAACGGAGTATATGAGATTCCAGTAGGGGCACAACGTGTCCGATTTTAATTAGAAAATAAACATTCAGATTGTAAGCATAACTTTAAAAATTTTAACTACAAGATAATTTAATTGTCAAAATTCAAATATATTGCTTTTCGAAAATTATGGGGGAAAAAATTTATTTTCCAAAAATAAGTTATTTTGTATGCAGGTACGGGAACGGGTCGGCCGATACAGTCCACATTCATTTCTGAGTCAAATTTCAATAAGGTAATATCTTGCTCAAAATAAGACTTATTTCAAATTACTTAAAAAAAAATGCATGTAAAACAATGAGGGTGAATTCGGTCAATTGTATGGAAGGTATCAGGCGCAAATGTTTCGTGACTAAAGTCGTCCGTACTATATATGCCTCCTACAGATACAGTTCTAGGGCTAACTATACAATTATGACCTTTTTACCTCTAACCACCAATAATATAAAAAACTTAATTTCCCTTTACACCCCATTAATGAGGTATGGGAAAGCTTCTCGCGTTGTTGTGAATTAACACGCTTTCACAACTAACGGCATCTACTTGATTATCGACGAATGCAAACGTTGCTGTCGACAACATTCGAGGGGAGCCGGCAATGAAAAAAAATTTATTTCTTTTTTTTTCTTTTAAGATGACTGGAGCCAGGAGTTGAACCTGTGATCTCCCGCATGGTAGTCGCGTGTTCTAACCAGCGTTTGAAAAAAACTCACAAATGTGCACAAAATGTATGCAAAACTCTTTTCATGAGAGTGTTTGAGAGGTAAATGTGACACAAACTCTGTACCGTTGAGCATGTTAACATGCAAACATATCTCGCTAAGTGTCGGAAAACGATGTTGCTCTTTTTTCTGACTCCCGTCGTGTGTGCGATAAAGATGACACAACTCATATGTGCACTGAGAAACGAAAATACCCAAACACGGAGTAACACATGAATATTCATATAGAGAAAAAAACACATACATACATATATTTACACATATACAGCTATATTTCTTCTTCTTCTCTACCAATCTTTTAGTGTCGTTCGTTTATGTGTGCACACCATCTTTGAGTGCTCAGGAAAAAATTTTACAAAAGAGTTTTGTTATGTGTTGACTCTGTGTGCGGAGCATCTTCGATCATTAAACTCTTGTGTTTTGAGTTCGCCTGCGCTCATTACCGACGTTTAAAATGTGTTGAGCAGAGTGTTTTGGAGTCTTTTCAATCCCTGGTTCTAACCACTATACTCGCTCTTTATTTACTCTCGAATATCACCAACCAACCTAATCTGCATACATTGTTTCAATTACTTTAAGAGCAAACAACACTACCATCGATCACACGACTACTGCAAACGACGCGTTTGGCAATGTACGCGACTGCCACCAACAACACATTCGGCAATCGCCACAAACGGCGAATCAGAACGACGACCAACATCCAACCCAACACATTCAGAAAACGACATCACAAAGGAAATTGTTAATCGATGCAGTGTGATGCGAAATAATTCTCTTTACATCGATAGCTCCACTTACTTTAAAGATCGAGCATTTTGATTGGTAAATTGGTCGGAAGCGATGTTTATTGCTAAGTTGCTCTTTAGCCGATCTTACCTGCTCTTCTCAGTACAATAATTTATCGAAAGAAATATTCTTTTGTTTAATTGGACTTTGGTCTATTGACCCACTGTTGTTGGTTTAACCCAAATTCCATTTGTTTAACTTGATTACGGTCGCTTGAATCGGACATCAGTCTGTTGAATCGGTCTTCGGTCTGTTGAATCGGACATCGGTATGTTAAATCGGACTTCGGTCTGTTGAATCGGACTTCGGTCTGTTGAATCGAACTTCGGTCTGTTAAATCGGACTTCGGATTGTTAAATCGGACTTCGGTCTGTTGAATCGGACTTCGGTCTGTTGAATCGAACTTCGGCCTGATAAATCAGACTTCGGACAGTTTAATCGAACTTCAGTCTGTTAAATCGGACTTCGGTCTGTTGAATTGGACTTCGATCTGGTAAATCGGACTTCGGTTTGTTGAATCGGTCTTCGGTCTGTTAAATCGGACTTCGGTATGTTAAATCGGACTTCGGTCTGTTAAATCGGACTTCGGTCTGTTGAAGTGGACTTCGGTCTGTTGAATCGAACTTAGGTAAGTTAAATCGGACTTCGGTCTGTTAAATCGGACTTCGGTCTGTTAAATCGGACTTCGGTATGTTAAATCGGACTTCGGTCGGTTGAATCGGACTTCGGTCTGTTAAATCGGACTTCGGTTTGTTGAATCGAACTTCAGTCTGTTAAATCGGACTTCGGTCTGTTGAATTGGACTTCGATCTGGTAAATCGGACTTCGGTTTGTTGAATCGGTCTTCGGTCTGTTAAATCGGACTTCGGTATGTTAAATCGGACTTCGGTCTGTTAAATCGGACTTCGGCCTGTTGAAGTGGACTTCGGTCTGTTGAATCGAACTTAGGTAAGTTAAATCGGACTTCGGTCTGTTAAATCGGACTTCGGTCTGTTAAATCGGACTTCGGTATGTTAAATCGGACTTCGGTCGGTTGAATCGGACTTCGGTCTGTTGATTGAAACTTCGGTCTGTTAAATCGGTCTTGGATCTGGTAAATCGGACTGTTGAATCGGACTTCGGTCTGTTGAATCGAACTTCGGTCTGTTAAATCGGACTTCAGTCTGTTGAATCAGTCTTCAATCTGGTAAATCGGACTTTGGACGGTTGAATCAGACTTCAGTCTGTTGAATCGGCTTGCGGTCTGTTGAATCGAATTTCGGTCTGTTGAATCGGACTTCCGTCTGTTGAATCGGACTTCGGTCTGTTGAATTCAACACCGGTTGGTTATACCGACTAGTCGGTTGCACATATTTCGGTCTGATACACGAAGATACTCTTCATTCCTGTAGCATTATATTAGAAATTAGCACCGTAGCATTTTGATACTAATCGTCCGGTACGATAATTGGTTTGGTCGCAAATTCGGAACGCAAAATCGGAACCAATATAACTACGAGTTGCAAAAGTCGATTGGCTTAAGAACGCGAGTTAGCAACTCGATCCTGAGTTGCGGATACCAAACTGATATACCGTCGAAAGCCAAATCGTCGATACAACTACAAGTGCAAAATCGATTCGCTGAAAAACGCTATTCATCAACACGAACCTGAGTTGCGGATACCAAACTGATTTACCGACGAAAACCGAAGCATCGATATTTTCATATTGCTGAAATTAACCTGAACACCTGAATTACCAAGACGGCCACGTATTACACATATAAACCTAAAACACCGACAAACCCGAGTCATCAATCATCACTTACTGATATTAACATAATGCCCCGGCAAAACCCGAATCACCAAGCTGACAACGTACTGCTGATATTAATTGTAACTACCAACGAACCCGAACCATCGGTACGCTGCCGAGTTGCTGGTACGAACCTGAATTATCGATAGTACCCGAAGTACCACGTTTCAAAACGATTCTGACCTATCTGACAGTTTTGGGAGTATCGTATAAAATTCCCGATCACCTCAAATCGAACGATTCGTAAAGTTCCCGAACATCTCAAATTGACCCGAGTCCCGAAACCTATCATTGCAGTCATAGGCCAGATCAATACTCGCCGAGCGTATACTAAAGGTTCTGGATCATCTAAAATCAGCCTGGGACGGGACAACATCGCTATCACTGAATCCGAATCTGAATGGTTTTTTTATATAAATTCTTTATCCAGTAGATTATAAGTTTGAGTTACTCCATCAATAAGCAATACTGATATTTTAGCCCTAGTTAGGGAAAATCTACTGAGTTTTTATTCCGTTAAGTTTTGTGGATCCTTACGAAGACCATGCTGATGACTGGACTTACCTCAGCCTAAAAAAACTATTCAACTCACCAAATTCAAATATGCTCCAGTTGTCCGTTTTTCCAAAAATATTTCATTTTGTATGGGAGGTACCAGAAGGGGTCAGTCGACGTAGTCTATATTCATTCCAGAGTCAAATTTTCATAAGCGTACATCTTTTACAAAATATGACAGAATTCAGTGTACATATATGCAAAACTATGAGGGTGAATTCGGTCATTTGTATAGGAGGTATCAGAAGGGGCGTGGCAAAGGTTTTGGTTTTTTGAGGATTTGTCTTCCATTACAAGGTTATTAATTGTAATATTCTCCAGTAGCCCGTTTCAAAGTTATGGAAGAAATATTAATTATTCAAAAATAGTTCATTTTGTTTGGGAGGTACCAGAAGGTGTGCGGCTATTCGGCCCATTTACAATCCCATTACTTAATTTTGGATTATATTAATACTGGTAAATTTTCGTACGGATCAGTTAAGGTTTACTCGAGTAATCGTGCACATCAGCCAGCCAGCCAGACAGGCGAACAAAGCTCAATCGTCTTAAAAAGTCCGCAAACGAATTTGATCCTTAGATACTCGGCGTCTAACTCGTCTCCTGTAATGCGATACTATGTTTCCATATATACCATCCCTAATGGTGGTGATGGTGCAAATAGATCATAGTATATATACTACATCTGAAGACAACTCGACTTACTTGCAGCATATGCTTCAAATTTTCTCAATTGTTGTAAGACTACCCTAGGGTCCGCAACTGGCCATAGTTACAGTTTCGGTTAACTTCTTATATCTCAACAAAAAAAAAGGAAATTTAAAGGCCACTTTCAACCACTTGTTTTGAGATCAAACTTGATATATGTGTTTTTAAACGAATTGAGCGCTCAATACTCCTTTTTTTCTAAAACACCCAATGGCATACAGTTCCATAGCTCTGTCCCCATATTCGTACGAGTACAACGTGGTACAAACGAATTCACACGAATCTTACGTGCATACAGATGAGGTAACCATATTTCCGCTTTGTGGTTCCTGAGACCGAGCAGATATTAAATGTAAATGACCAGCCGTTTTTTTCTCGGTATTCCCAACTTTAAACGAAGTTTCGCGTTTTTGTTTTGTTGCTCCATAGTGACATGTTCTGAACAAAAAAAAATTGCATTGTCTATTGTTGAAATCGACAAAAAAGAAACGGAACACGAAGTGCTAACATTCGTTTTTTTTGCTGTGGCCTAAGTAAATTATGCGCCCTGGACCAAAATCAATAAATCAACACTTTCATAAACGCCACAAGGTGTTTCAAAAGTCTCGTCGACCAGTGGTATCGTATCTGTGAGTGAGTTTGGTTGGACCCATTTACCTATTGTCGTTTGTGTTGATTTGCATTTCACACAACTGTGTGTGTGTGTGTGTGAGTGTGCGTGCACACTTCAAATGCTTGATATAGTGTAGAGGAGCCAATTTTCTGAGAAATTGATGAAAACTTGTTGAGAGAAAGAATCTATATTAAATCCCAGGAAAATTACATTGCACTAACATATTTTGCAGAAAAGCACAGCACTGCAGTGATATCTTGGAATTCCAAAATGAAAAGCACATAGGATTCGCTAATTAATACTCTCACCATATGATCTTCCTTTGAAATGACACCATACTAACTTACTAAAGTGGCCCATTACAAGTTACGAAGGTGGTTTATAAATAAGAAGCCTGCATTATTAAAGAATTTCCCACTCTTCGGTCTTCTGTGTTCTCCAGTTAGTCCTACCAGATGGTGGCACGTCGCCAACCACTTGAACCTTCCAACAAAGTTTGGGTCTACTTGATCTGCTCCGTGCTTCAGGTTCGCCATCAAACACCTTTCTCGCTGGAGCATTTACATCCATCCTGGCGATATGTTCCACCCATCATAGTCGTTGGATTCTGACTCTTTTAGCTACGTCGATATCGTGGTAAAGCTCATCCAGCTCATGGTTCATCCAATGGCGAAACTCGCCTTCGACACAGATAGGTCCATATATTTTTCGGAGTACTTTTCTCTCGAACACTCCCAGGTTTTGTATGTCCGTTTTAGAAAGTACCCATGATTCGGCAACATACAACAGAACAGGTAAGATAAGCACCTGGCATAGCTGTTTCATGGTATTCCGAGATAAGGTGGTGTTACTATTTTTCTTGTTGACGGAAGATCCGAGGTAGGTAAACTCATATACTACCTCAAAACAATAATTGTCAACGTTCATGGTGCGTCCCCATCGAGAGGACTATTTGTTCGTCGAAATCATTATTTTTATTTTGTCCTCGTAGACCGCTAAACCGACTCCTTTTCTAGTGATGAGAAGACTGCAGTAACGTCCCGCAGATTTCGGCCAACGATATCTATATCATCGGCGTAGGCTAGTGGCATGTGGCTTTTGTGGAATATGGTGCCTGACATGTAGACACCAGCCTTTCTCATCACCTTCTCCATAACTATATTAAATAGTGTACAGGACAGGCTATCGCCTTGCCTGAGACTTCTTTCCGTGTTGAATGGTTCAAACTGATCTTTACCAATCTTAATCGAGGATTTGGTGTTTTCTAAGGTATGTACATCTGTAAAGTCGAATTATCTTTGCAGGAATACCAAACTCAGACATGGCCTCATATAGCCTATTCCTTATCGGAGAGTCAAAGGCAGCTTTGTAGTCGACAAAGAGGTGGTAGGTGTCGATCTGCTTTTTATGGGTTTTTTCCAGGATTTGTCGTAAGGTGAATATTGAATTTGTCGTAGATTTTTCAGTTCTTAAGCCGCACTGATATGATCCAATTAGTTTTTCTAGAATTGATTTAAGACGTTCACACAAGGACCTTGTACGCAATTGGTAATAGGCTTATTCCACGGTAGTTCTTACACTCACTACGATCTTCTTTCTTGTATGTAGGTCAAAAAAGACTGAGACTCCAATCCCCGGGCATGTTGTTCTCTAGTCAGATGTTTTCGATGAGCTGATGCATACTCCTAATCAGCGCTTCCCTACCTGCTTTAAACAATTCAGCAGGGAGACCAACGGCCCCAGCCGCATTGTTATTTTTATGTCGGGATATTGCCACACGTCTCTCGTCCTGGCTCGGAGGTGGACAGTTAATATCATCGTCATGGATTGAAGCGGAGTCTTCTGGAGTGGTTTCCGTATCAAGTAAATTGTCAATCAATCACTATATATCTTTAGAACGTTATCCGCGTCAGTCACTAGTTGGCCATCGTTGTCCTATCAGGAGGTCGACTCTGTTCCACGCATTCTTGCCTTAAAAATTTGATATTCTCAAATTGTTTTCAGACAAACCACAAAACCTGGGGGAAGAACACATAAACCGACCCTATTTACTGTGCACTCATCCTTACTCCTCTTTAGGTCCTTTTTTTCGACGAAAAAGGAGAGAGTGAGGTATCACGTCTCTTCTCCCTATGCCGTTCACGAACCAGGCGTCTTATTGACGCGCTTTTGAATACCCAAGTACGCTTCTCGTAGTTCGTACTATGGAGTCGTCTTTATATTGCCACTGCGAGGTAATATTATCAGGGGTTTGAGCATTCTGTAGGAGTTGAGTTAGGTGGTGAGTTAGGTGGTTGGAGTAGGCGTCCGCTACCTCTGTAGTCCGCAGTTTACCGATGTCCAGCTTTCGTTGTGACTGGTTACGTACGTTTTTCGCCATGCTTAGCCTAGTGCGTACCTTAACTGCGGTAAGGTAGTGATCGGAGTCAATGATCGCACCCCTAAACACTCGTACGCCCAGAACACTCGATGCGTGCCTTCCATCGACTACCACGTGATTTATCTGATTCCTCGTCAATTGATCTGGAGATAAACATGTTGCCTTATGAATATTTTTATGGTCAAATCTAGTGCTGCTAACTACCATATTTCTTGCCGCAGAAAAATCAATCAGTCTGATGCTATTGTTCGACGTTTCGGTGTGCAGACTGAATTTTCCGATGGTAGGCTCAAATGCGGTCTCCTTGCCTATTTTAGCATTAAAATCGCCTAGTACAATTTTGATGTCATCGCTTGGCTACGGTCATATACATTTTCTAGGCTCTCGTAGAACTCGTCTTTGTCCTCATCGCTTTTATCTTCTGTCGGAGCATGGGCACATATAAGTGTTATGTGGAAAAACATTGTTTTGACTCTTATGGTGGCTATTCGTTCACACACCGGGTTGAACCGTGAGACTATGTGTAGCAGTCTCTTGCCAACCACAAATCCACATCCAAACTCGTGCTTGTCCGCATGGCCACTATAGTAGATTTCGCACGTCTTCATGCGCGAGCACCTGTGTCCCGTCCAACGGATTTCTTGCAAAGCGGTTTCGCCAGTTGGATGGAGGCACCTGGTCTATGCAGTGTTAAAACACTCCAGGTGCATATCCTCAAATCGTAGTCATTAATTAGTTTGCG
Source organism: Muscina levida (assembly GCA_964034835.1). Taxonomy (NCBI): domain Eukaryota; kingdom Metazoa; phylum Arthropoda; class Insecta; order Diptera; family Muscidae; genus Muscina; species Muscina levida. The sequence goes on along the minus strand of OZ035884.1, from coordinate 60,736,415 downwards.
GTGGTCGTCAACAATTTGGGGGGTCCATGTTATTTTTTTCTTACTTATTTTCATTGCAATAGTTCAAACGTCGGTGGCTGGTTGGCGCACAACGTCCCGTTTCTCCTCTTGCCAGCCGTCCATTCTGGGTCAGACGCTGACCACGGTACCGCTCACTCTGGGCCGACGTGCCTGGGTTTTAGGTTTCGCCCCTCACAGTTAGCCGTGCTCTGACGGGTGTCAAAGGCACGTTTACTGGTTTCACCCCGTAGAGGCACTCCGTCTGCAGTAGTACCACGAGTAAGGAGTTTTGTGAGTAGACTTGAAGTGTAATTGGCATGGATCTCTCTGGGTTTTGCCAAGTTAAACCTATCAGAAGCTTTACCTTGCATCTCACTCCCGACGCCCAATATTTTTTTGCTACATATTAAATTGAGTGGGAGAATTTCCAGGAACTGAAATCGGGTATACTTGTCGGCTTGACACCTCGCGATGCATACTCTATAATAAAAGGAAATCTATGCAGACGTCATACATACCACAGTATTTGTGTTCTTTTTGTTTTTGTTAGATGAAAAGCTGCACTCGCCACTGGGTTCATTTAAACAAGGTATGTATGCTCGACGTATTCTTTCACGTCTAGTGCCAATGTTGTCCACAACCTAAGTACTGCCGCGGCAGTTGAAAAGGACTGGTATGGCTATTCATCTATCACTCTTTGTTAACTGGATTTGAGCATATTCATGTATTGTAGTTAGTAGAGAATGCAATTTCACGAACATTCCGAATTTTTTCTGCGAACTTACCGAATAAATTTAAAATCAATGTTTAATGCTGTCATTAAATGTTTTCTATAGATTAAATGTGGTAAAGCTGTACATTTTTATATCTTTAATTTTTTTTTGATATAAGATATTATATAAATGACAGTATTTGTTCTGTTTTTATCTGAGTACAAATTTACTACAGAGCTTCTTGCAAATTTTTCTCTTAAAGAAATCCTTTTTAACAGTTTTCATGATTTTTTAAATATAAATAATCTTTCTTTTGTTAAAATTAAAAGGCAATGACGGAAAATTTTTTATGGATTTGTGGTCCTGGCAAATAAAATGATTATTGTCATCCAATTTTAAAGACACGTTTCTTAAGTTTTAAAGTTAAAAAATCAATAAAATTAAAGTAGCTTCCTATATTTGCAGTTGTGTGTAATACTATGTGTTGAGTAACCTAGAAAGGTAACAGAAGTAACTGAAGCTCAACACAGAGGCTCTCTTAGTGCCTTTGGCAGGCCACTCTCCTTGAATAAAACAATATGTTGACGACCCCAGGACGTTATAAGGACCATGATTTAAGGATATGCACCTGGAATGTCCGAACTCTATACAGAGATGGTGCCTCTATCCAACTGGCGGATGTCCTCGACAAATACAAGGCTGACATCACCGCCATACAGAAAATGAGATGGACGGGTCAGGGATGCACACGATGAAAGAACTGTGACAACTTTTACAGCTGCCATGCAGAAAGACACAAATTTGGATGTGGTTTCATAGTCGGCAAGAGACTTCGACACCTGGTCTCGCGGTTTAACCTTGTAAGTAGCCGTATAGCAACTATTCACATCGGGGCGAAATATTTTTACATTACGCAGATTTGTGTAAACTCCCCGACGGAAGACAAGGATGAGGACATTAAAGATGCATTCTATGAGCGCCTGGAGGAGATATATGACCGCTGCCCTGCACATGACATTAAAATTGTTCTGGGAGATTTTAATGCTAAAATAGGAAGGGAAGATGCTCTTGGTTCAGGAGTCGGAAAATTCAGTCTACACAACAACAACTCCGATAACGGATTCAGACTGGTAAGTTTCGCGTCGGCAAGAAACATGGTAGTGAGTGGAGCCAGATTCTCGCATAAAGATATCCACAAGGCAACCTGGATATTTCCCGATCAAAATACAAGAATTCAGATTAATCACGTGGTAATTGATGGAAGGCATGTTAAGCGTTATGGACGTGCGCCAACCAACTCTCTCAATTACTCCAAACGAACCCCCCTACTTCTAATGTTCCCGACACACAGTGGCAGCATATTGCGATTTCTATGACCACTGCCGCAACGACCGCAATGGGTTATGAAAACCACGCTCAGACAAGCCCTGGTACGATGATGAATGTCGCGAAATGTCTGAGGAAATGGATGCTGCATACAAGGCAAAACTGCAGCCAATGGCGAAAGGGAAAAGTAAAAAAAATCTGACAAAGCCATTTTCTACCAAACGAGGCTTTAGACAAGGCGATAGTCTGTCCTGCGACCTCTTTAACATCGTAATGGAGATTATCATGCGGAAGGCTGCAGTAAACAGGAATGGTACCATCTTCAACAAAAGTCACATGTTGCTCGCATATGCCGAGGATATAGATATCATTGGCCGTGAATTGCGGGATGTTACTGCGTCTATTTTGAGCATTGAAAAGCAGTCGGCGGAAATGGGTCTGGTGATAAATGAGGACAAAACCAAGTTATTTGTTTCAACGAACAAAGAGTCCACTCTTCTGGGACACTGCGTGAACGTTGACAACTATAACTTTGAAGTAGATGATTTTGTCTACCTTGGCTCCGCCATAAACAAAAATAATAATGTCAGCTTGGAAATCAAAAGACGAGTATTCATCGCAAACCGCTGCTACTATGCGCTAAGCAAGCGATTTAATGACAAAGCGCTCTCTCAAAGAACAAAGATCCAACTCAACCAGACTCTGATCCTACCTGTCTTGCTCTACAGCGCAGAATCCTGGGTAATGACACAAGCGGATCAATCTATTCTGGGAGACTTCGAGAGAAAAATACTATGCAAAATATTTGGACCCATCATCGTTAACGGCGAGTACCGTCGTCGAATGAATCATGAGCTGTACAACGACATTGATGTAGTCAAGCGCGTTCAAATAGACCGAATACACTGGCTTGGACACGTTGTACGAATGGACGAAAACGCTCCGGCTCGAAAAGTCTTCGGCAATAAACTCGATGGGCGGCGCAGGAGGGGGCGACCAAAACTCCGATGGATGGACCAGGTGAAAGAGCTGTTAACTAAGATTGGTGTGACGAACTATCTACGGAACGCAAACGACCGAAACGCTTGGAATACTTTTCTACGTGGGGCTACTGATGGATAAATTTCTGTTGTTGCTGCCATTACAGAAGAAGAAGAAGAAGTAATACTATAAACCTTTTACACCGTGTCTATGCCTACCTATGACATAACAACAGTAACCATTCATAAATGCCTCTAGTAAAATGCATAAAAAACTATCGGTATTATGTGTACTTTAGTTAAAAAAAGTAATAAAATAAAATAATAAAATAATTGCAGTGAATAGTACTCATAAACGTTTTTTAATAGTGTAATAACTAAAAAATGATTTAATGTCTGTTTTTTTATCGTTAATAATATGATGTTGAAATAATTCAAAATTAGTATTATAATCGCTTACAAATAAATGCTAACACTTAAACAATGTGGACTCACAGTTATGACCTAAAAAATAGGTACATATATATTATTTTTTTGTTTTGAATTGCCACACATGTCCAAAGAGAAAAATGCATATTGTTGTCGATAACGAAGTACTTTATACATAGATATATTGAAAATTTTTTTTTAAGTAGCTAAATATGATTTAAGACTTTGAAAATCCCATATCCGAAAAATATATATTCCATATAATAAATATTGTGCGAAACATCAATATTTTATTTTAAAATCATTAAAAATAGTATTAAACAAGTTACCATAAATCTATTTACAAATTCCAGACAATAAATTAATTGCTCAACTGTGTCACATTCGTAACATTCGTAAAATTCATTAATACGACCGACTGTATCGATTGTTTTCACTCAATACATTTTCTCTCACCGGAGATTGTTTTCCGCAATGACACATACAGCAGTGGACGAAAACCAGAGATCTTCTATTTTTGCACCAATCGTACAGTAAAGGCGTTAGAACGCGGTCGGGTGTATGAAAACACACGCCAAAAGTAATTTCCTAATGCATTGTAAACTTTGTAAACTTTTCCTAGATTTTCTCTCATTTTACTTGTGTGTTCGTTTCTCTGCTTTTCATTTTGGAGTTTGTTCCCTTCCATATTGTCGACATGCCGACAGTGTTCAAGTGTACGTAAGTAAGTAAGCCTTATATTTGTTTTTACAATAAAATCAATTAGTTAGAAATGTGTGGATTGCTCTATAGTACAATGAATTGGTACATTGTGTACATTGATTGACATAATGACTGACGGCTACTTAAAAGCTTAAAGGGCGGATACGGAAAATTAAGCTGCAGTTGAAGCATAAACTCAACTTTAATGCCACTTAACTGTTGGTACCGAGGCCAGCATTATGCTATTACAGCGTCTCGCTCCTTGTCGGTCAACTTTGCTGCGTCTGCCTACATAAAATATGTAATGTTTAGGTACATGTATCCTTGTGAAAGTGTGTTTGTTCTGCGGATATATTTCTTAATTACATATAAGTGCATCTTTTAAATCGATACGCGAGTTTTGGGTCTTTTAAACTGGGTTGCATTTTATAATCACAAGTAATCGAAAATGTGAAATACGGTAAAAATAATAGTTTGCACTTTGTTCAGACATATCATAACACACATTCATATTCACTCCTGAAACTACTCTACAGAAAATGCGACTAGTTCCTAAATAGTTTCACAGTGGTCCTTTGAGATTATCTCTAGGCCATACCCCACTGCAAAAAAAAACCAATTGTCTCTTTTAACATGCCCATTAGGGCGGCAGCGAAATGTATGGACGCTTTTTTTTGCGGAAATTTTAAAATGCCCTACAGGAATATTGCGCCATTTGATGTAAAACTAAAACAACTATTCAAAGAGGTCAATAGTCTCGCTCTTAGTAAGATAGAGTAAGATAGAGTTCTTTTTAAATGCTTTTCTTTACCTTCACTTCGGGAGGTCAAATCTTGTAACGTTAATTTAACCGCCTTTTATTCATAGCAAATGGATGAAACTTTGCAGGCATACATATTCCCGATGACAATACACGAATACATGGGCGTAGCCAGGATGCAATTTAGGGGGGGAGGGTCGTTAAATCTTGTAACGTTAATTGAACCGCCTTTTACTTATAGCAAATGGATGAAACTTTGCAGGCATACATATTCCCGATGACAGTACACGAATACATGGGCGTAGCCAGGATGAAATTTAGGGGGGAGCAATTTTTTTTTTTTTTTGGGAAGTGCTTTTTTGACTGCCTTCTACTCAATGCAAATGGATAAAACTTTGCAGGCATTCATACTCCCGATGGCAATACACGAATACATGGGCGTAGCCAGGATGAAATTTAGGGGGGGGGGCAAAAATTGTAATGTATTAATTAAAGCTATTCGTTACTAAAAAGTAAAAAATAAAATTTAAAAAAAAAAAATTAAAAAAACACTTTTAACCTTAATATATTGATCATTTGTGAACACAAAATGAAAATGAATACTAAAAAAATCGACTAAATATCAAAAATAAGAACATTTTAAATGATTTAAAAGTTTATGTTGTTTGAAATGTTCTTATTTTTTGACTTTTGATCACTATATTACTGATCAATATATTAAGGTAAAGAAAAGCGTTTTTTTTTTATTACTAATGTGTGGAATTGACCAAATAATGGGTCTAGGGTGATCGATTTTTAATAACCGGTTAAAACCGTTTTTTTTTGCTTAGTCAGTTTTGTTTTTTTTTTCAAGTTTCCTTTTTGAATATCGAATAAACAGGGTTTTTACTATCGAATCCCCGGTTTTTTTTTCTAATAATTTGTTTTTACGAGTTGTAATATATTAAAAACTTAAAAAAATATTTATAAACAGTTATGATTATTAACACAATTTTGAACATGAATTCAATACTTGTAGTGAAAGTAATCAAAATCAAAAAAACCCTTTTAAAATAAATACTCTAAATATTTTTGAGAACTTTTTGTATTTAGACAAATGTCATAAGCAACTATATTAACTATATCGTCGGTTTTTTACAAAAACGTCTCAAGTTTTACCAGTTTACAAATCTTTAGAGATGTAAATATTTTTTTTTTATAGATTTTATCTATAGAACACGAATATGAGGTTTAACAAATTTTTCCTCTGATTAGTTTTCAAGATATAAATTTTTGAATTATTTAGCAAATTTTTTATGAGATGCATCAGCTTATTGGAAAATAATTCGTAAACGCGTCCAACGATTTGAACAAAAGCAGTCTCCAGTTAAAGGTAATGTGCTCCCCTAAAACCTTTCTATACATCTTTTAACATCGGTTGGGTAGTTTTGATGGTAGGAACATTTAAAGTTTAAAAAACTATTTTTTTTGTGCAAAAATCGCAATTTTAAATTTATAAAAAATTTGTAAAAAATATTTATCGCAAAAATAAATCCAATTCCACTTTTTATCATCATTTTCATGCAACGTAAAGTTTAGCTTCAAGCCTACCGTGATATGCTTAAAATCAAAAAATTTACCATTTATAGTGTCCTCTTTAAAAACATGTGACTCTCCCTCTTATCACCCAATTTTTATAAACGATGGCTTGTTTTGCTCAGGGAAGTCTAATCTTTTTACTCAATTTATGAAATTGGATTTATTTTTGAATTAATATTTTTTATATATTTATTTTTATAATTTTATTTTTATAAATTTAAAATTGTGATTTTTTTAAACTTTAAATGCTCCTTTCATCAAAACTACCCAACCGATGTTAAAAGCTTGGATAGAAAGTTTTTAGGGGAGCACATTACCTTTAATTGAAGACCACTCTTGTTCAAATCGTTGGACGCGTTTACGAATTATTTTCCAATAAGCTGATGCATCTCATAAAAAATTTGCGAAATAATTCAAAAATTCATATCTTGAAAACTAATCAGAGGAAAAATTTTTAAACCGCATATTCGTGTTTAGGAGGCTGAAATCTATAGAAAAAAATTATTTACAACTCTAGTGCAAAATGACTGTAAACTAGTGTTATTGATGATTTAAAGATTATAACCGCTTGGGTTTTTATAAAATAACTACGAAAATACTTTCAATAGAAATTAGACTTTTTTACAGAGCATAGAATATGACTTTTGGGAACCTAAAACGTGACAAAGTCCCCTATACGATGTCCCCTAAAATGTATGTAATGTAATGTGTTATTCTCTTTGTGTTTTTCCGTTAATTGTTTTTGCTTAAATAACTTTTATTTTACTAAATAAAACTATTTTTTTTCTCGAAATCTTCCAAAATAGATTGATCCGCCTGCGTCATTACCCAGGATTCTGCGCTGTAGATCAAGACAGGTAGGATTAAATCGCTTGCTCAGCGAATAGTAGCAGCGGTTTACGGTCAATACTCTTCTCTGTTTGTTTACGGGAGCCAAGGTAGACCACTTTAAAATTATAGTTGGCAACATTTACGCAGCGTTGCATACGAGTAGACTCTTTGTTCGTTGAATCAAATAAATTGGTATTGTCCTCATTCCAGAACCTTTTCCGCAGATTGCTTCTCAATGCTTGAAAAGGCTGCAGTAAGCTATGATGTCTATATCATCGGCATACGCTAGCAGCACGTGACTTTTGTTAATAATGGTACCAGTCGTGTTTACTGCAGCCTTCCGCATGATCATCTCCATTCTGATGTTAAAGAGATCGCCTTGTCTAAAGCCTCGCTTGGTAGAAAGTGGCACTGTTATATTTTTGCCTATTTTCTCTGAAGACTTTGTGTCAGTCATTGTCACCCCGCAAAATCGTATCAGTTTCGCGGGGATATCAAACTCAGCCATAACATCTAATAGTTTCTGTCGTATCGGACTGTCAAATGCAGCTTTGTAATCCATAAACAGATGTACTTGTGTCGATCTGCATTTCTTGGGTTTTCTCCAGGATTTGTCGTAGTGTGATTATCTGGTCGGTCGTGGACTTACCAGGTCTAAAACTACACTGATAAGGTCTAACCAGGTTCGCTGGGTTGGGCTTTAGTCTTTCACGTAAAACACTAGACAGGACCTTGTATGTGATGGCTAAATGGCTGATCCTGCGATTGTTGGTACACACGCTTGGATTGCCTTTCTTAACCACAGAACATAGAACACTCCGATTCCAATCATCGGGCACGTCTTCCTTGAGCCAAATCTTGTTTATGAGCTGGTGCATGCTGCCGGTTCATCTGTCTCCGCAGCTTTGTTATTTTTAAGCCGTGCTGATCTCATTTTGTCTCGGTGGTGGCCAGTTTACTCCGTCGTCGATGATTGGTATGATTTCTTCACTTATGCAGCCTTCGGAAACGAGTAGAGAACGAAAGTGTTCTCTTCATATTTGCAGCACACTCTGAGTGTCCGTGACCAGATTTCCGTCGCTGTCCTTACAGGCGGGGATCCCTGCTCCAAATCATTGTTTTTTACCTTCTGGTAGAACTTTCGGGCTTTTCCTCTATCCCTGCAATTTTCGATAACCTGGCTCTCTCTTTTCTTCCATAGACGCTTTTTCCGCCTGAATTATAACGCTCCGTCACTGCATGCGTTGCCGTTGGCTGCAGTTTTGCCCTGTATGCAGCATTCTTTTCTTCAGACATTTTGCGTCATTCCTCGTCGTACCAGGGCTTGTCTAAGCGCGGTTTTCCTGAGATGGCCTATACATATTTTAGCAAAGTCTCTCAATTACTGCAAACTAACGCTACTAACTTCGATAATCTTGATAAACCATTCTATGACAATTGTTATTACGAATTAGTTGCGTATGATAAAAAACACGTTGACAAGGTATGAACAGATTAACCACATGCCATATAAACGAAATGATGCGAGATAAAAAGAAGAGGAGGAAGACGTAAAGTCTAGTTAAGCCTTTATCGGTTAAAAAGTGAATGATAGTGAAGCATTTTCTGGATTTCCAAGTACTAAATACCAAATGAAACTGCGATATAGCAATTGCAACATGTTCCTTTGAATTGATAAATGTAAAATAGTTGCTATTTATTTGTTTGTCAATTTTATTGTTGTACAAGTAGAAAATATTGTGATAAAAGGCACGCTTTTTACAAAATTTGTATACTCGCCTTGAAAATGCCTTAAATTTCATTTTAACTTAAATGTATATAGACATTCTGCTATCGCCCCATTAAGCCTGATTTAAGGCGTATGTCTTCACTTATTTAGTTGTGTTTATTCATTTCAAACATGAAGAAATTAAATATTTTATGAGTATATTTAATTTGTACATTCATTCATTCATTCATGCGCTTAAACACAGCACAGTAATTGTAAATTCAAATGAAAACTTTCTGGTAAATAATCTAAAGATGAAGACATGAAGCCAGGAGTATGATTTTTAATATGTATCATTGTGTTTATATACATATATACACGGATGGGTAAATACTTACATCCAGATGCAATAGGTAATGCACTTTGTGTATATTATGTGTAATGCAGGGGAAATTTAACACCAACGACACCGATGTGCTCTGCTCAGATTTCAAAAGTCGCATGAAACTTCCGTACGCTAAAGTGAAAAAAGCAAATTATTTTATTCTAAGAATTTTATATTTTTGCATTGGAAAAAATATAGACTGTATTAATATTAAAGATTAATACGGCTTGCCAACAGGTGCTCTACGCAGTGATGGTATACAAAATTGGGCAAAAATCGTCAATTTTGGGTTTTGAAATCGTCAAAATCGTCAAAACCTGATTTTAAAATCGTCAAAAAATCTTTACACACAAATTTACTCATTTTATCGTATATGTAACAAACTAACGCAAAAAAAAACAATAAAATAAATTTTTTAAACGTTTTCTTTAAAATAAGTTAAAAATTAATTTAAGTAAAATAATTCATTGTATAAAATAACTTAAAAAACAAACAAAAACTGAAAAAACAATAACAATAACCACAAAAAGTGAGAGTTTACATATTAATTTCTCTTGTTTTGTATTGTTGATCTGTATATGTAAATAATGAGTTTGGTTTCATTGTTCGGTTCTAGATCTTTTCTATTATTGCTAATGTTGACGTGTGGTGTTCGTTGATACCATTTTCGCACCGGTTTGTGTGAGCTTCACATTGATTGCTTGAAGCTTTTAACACTTAAGGTTGTGATAATGAGTGGAGAAGGCACAGCAAACGGCACTGATGATGATGGTTTGGCAACCATCGAATTAGCTATCTGCCCTGCCAGATGTCAACATAATCCGTTTACATATTAATATATTTTTATACAATTTGTATTACATTCTGCTTTTAGAAAGCTATAACCTTCCTAGTTTTCACAGTCTTAAAAAATTATTTAAGAAATAATTTTACATTTTAAGCAGATGTACTGTTATTTAAACACATGTCACTATTAAACTTTTTAAGTACGTCTGGCTTTACCTTTAAATCATAACAATTAGCTTTATTTAATTTAAGGAAGTCTTTTGTGAAGAGAATACCTTCCATTGAATCTCTTTCTAATCGTTTTCTTTATTTATTTTTTATTAACTTGAGTAAATTCTCTTTCTAAATATGCCGACGAATATGGTAGTATCAGAATTTTTTTAATAAATTTTGTTACAACTGGAAAAAGTAGTTTAGAGTCCGCACGTCTTACCTCACAGACTGTTTTCCAAAATTTCAACAACTCTTCGATGTTTCTATTAAATATACTTCTAAAATCTAACTGGCATTTTATTGTATTCAATAAAATGTTGATACTCTTTTACAATAATAGAGAAAGACTGTTCTGGACCATTTATTAATACATTCGGATTAATTAAGTTTAATGATTTGAATTTATTTTCAAATTTAAATTGTTACAGAACTGGATCACAAAGTTCGATGTAAAAATTAATGTAGTCCATTCTAACTTCATCTATTTCATGTTGTGGTCATTTTGTTTGCATATAGTGTGTCAAAAAGTATTTTTGCCAAGCATTGTAATGAATTCAACATTTTTTTTGGCATCACATTCATTGTGTGCTGATTAAGTTAGGGTTACCAAGCACAAACTTGGAAAGGAAAGTTGTAATTTGTAAAAATCGTCTTTTAAGGGGTAAAAATCGTCAAATCGTCATTTCGGTTTTTTTGGACCAAAAATCGTCAAAATGACGATAAATCGTCAAATATACCATCACTGGCTCTACGTAATGTGTATTCACGAAACTGTGTACGAGAAAATTATGCATTGCTGAAGGAGAGTTTTGGCTTCGTATAGCAAGTGAGTTGTTTCGAAATACGGCGCATAGTGCTCTGGAAAGGGTCACAGATAAATGAAATTTGGAACATGATTGTAATTAGTCAGTCTTACACTTTTATCACTTTATCTTGGATGCTATGAAAATTTTCAAACTTCTGCTAAAATGGTGTCATAACAGTAGACTGGATGCAAACTTAAGTAAAACGGAACTGGTGCCATTTACTTGGAGATACAATATCCCAACCAGATTAAATACCTTGGGCTCATATTGGACAGTAAACTGAACTGGAATCTGAACACTTAAGTTAGGATTAGCACAGCGGCAATGGCTCTATACTGCTGCTGATTACATGACTTTGTTATTAAACCAATCTTATTTTATTGAGCGGCAGTTTGGTGGCCGGATCAGGAGAGGTCTGAAGGAAAGAAATTATGAAAGACTGATATTCGAACGCATTATGGTACTGGTGGCAATCTTGATAACTTTGGAACTTTGGTCATGCCAAAATTCTTCACTTGATCAATGTGGGGTGTCACACGGATTACACTGTACCAAAATATGTTTCCGATTCAGGTTTTATGATGAACATCAAGGATAATGCACTATACTTTCCGAAAGATGTCATCCTAATATTTACGGACAGGTCAAAATTAAGATAAAGCGCTGGCTGTGAAATCTTTTCGGAGGAGTTGTATTAAAACCATCGATTAGGCTACCGGATCACTGTAGCATAGTTAAGGCCAAAATAGCGGCCAATAGAATAGCCATAGAGAAAATTCGGTATCGTGGGATATTTCGCGGTAATATTCCCATACTTACTGATAGTAAAGCGGCTATCAAATCAACGGAGAACGTGTATACCACTTCGAGAAATGATCGAGATCGAGAGTCGTCTCGGGATGAGATAGCGAAACATTCGACGGTTACCCCCATACGAGTTCCAGCACATGAGGACATATATGGTAACCAAAGAGCCAATGCATTGACAAAGGTTGCCACCATCTTGAACCCGGGCGAAGTTTACGGTCTTATTAGGATCCCTCTCACAAGGGGTAAACAGCTCATTGCGGGGAAACTGAACCTCATTGCTAAGGAGAGATGGGTGAGAGAACCACTTGCACGGCGACCAAACAAATTTGGCCTATAATGGATATACAGAGGACACGATTTGTGCTGAACTTGTCCAGAGCCCACCTGAGGAACATCATAGCCGTAAAAACCGGTCACTGGCCGGTTGGTAAACACGCTAAGAGGCTGAAACTACCCTACATTGATTTTTGTAGAAGCTGCAATGATGAGGAAGAATAGGAGACCACGGAGCATCTTCTCTGTCACTGCCTTGCTTTTGGTGACCTGAGATATAAAAAGCTTGGTCATCGGACACTTCTAGACAAAACTTGTCTATCAGTAGGTGATTTTCGGAACATCCATGCCTTCATCAAAGCAAAGAAATGGCTTGATAGTGACGTTGACCGAACAGAATAGTAACATTTGGTGCGAAAATTTTAAAATGGTATCACAACGAGACTTATGCTAGGACCCAAGTCAGCTGTGTTGAAAGAGACTGCCGAACGTGACCTAACCTATACAATCAGTGCAAGGAAATTTACTATATAAACCAAAGAAATAAAACAAGGAAATACCCTTGCACAAAAGTTGTCAGCAAGGAAAAATTAAAACACTTATAAACCTGCGACTAAATGGAAACACCCCCCCGCAAGGGTAAGGAGTGTGGTGAAATCGAAACATTAAGGACACAATTTGTAGCCACAAGTTGTTATCTGACAACCTAATGTAAAACATTGGTAAAGCAAATGGGAACCGCTTAATATAGTTATATTTATAATGGAATTTCTCAAGCAATCTCAGTATGCATTCCCTATTGTACAGATATTTTCTTTATCAAGCGTCGCATGTTGTATTTGAATTCTTTACCACAGTAAAAGCCACATCTTACTTTACGCAACTAACGCTAAGAACAAACGTTAGATATATTTACTTACGGTAATAGAGTCTGCAATAGATGAACCGGGTTTTATTCGTTATCATATGCGGTTTTTTATGTTGCATACGCACACGCAAGTTTGTAAAATTATAAGACATATTTCTCATATAGACCACAGCCTAACAATCGTACTCCTAAACGATAACATAAACTCAAAATTTTAATTTGAAGTTATGGGTAATTTGAATGTTATGGGAAATGCAACCCCAACAGGATATCCGGTTAAGGCTGGTATTTGTACACGCTCCATTCATAAGGATGATATTGCGTTGCATGCGGAAATTCGGGAAATTCGCTTAAACAGATTTGCATACAAGGAATGCAACAGAAACTAAATATTTGAATATTTATAACAACTCATACGCACACCTCTTTGGTAGTGCATAAGTGCGAGGGCCCATCCAAGTATATTGTGCTGTCTCGTGAGGCAGCCTTCTGCCTAAGTTTAATGACGTAATGTTATTACTTTGTTCGCTGCAGCAGGAAGGCAGCCAGCTCCAATGCAAATGCATGAATGTAGTTTACGTCGAGAGTGTGCATCCACATAAATTGCAGTCATTCACAATCTCCTCGGTAGACAGATGGAGTGCATACACACGTAGCAGCGGGTTGCTTAAAGTTATGATGGCAGCGTTTCATAAACAATTTTAAGCTTTGTTCAAAAAGTTGTTGCGTAAACAGTGCTTAATCGGAAAATTCCGACATTTTAATGGAAAATATCACGCACAGCTTATGTATACATGTGTGTGTATGTGTGCACATATGTGAACGTTGTATATGGACCTTAAATCTTTGCGTAAAGCCATATGATTTCTCTGTTATATATATTGTTGTATGAACAATATATTGTTGTATAATTATCATAATGTACATATTGCACTGACTGCAGGCAATTTTTTTAATAGCTATGTAATTTGGTATTGAAATTAAGCGAAACAAAAGTTAAGCAAATAGTCCACTGAATAATTAGGACTCTTATATGACGATTGATTCATAGACGTAACTTTTAGCATCCATTTGTCGTCAGTAATTTTGTACTAAATACTGACCTTGAATTGCTTATAAGAGCTAAGAATATTTTTGTGCATTTTTAACCTTAAAGAGGGAGAGTTTGTATGGAATGTAGTAGTTGTTTTTGTTCGATCAGGCTCATCTTAGATCTAAATCTCCACTTAGAAATTGGAAACTTGTATACCAAATTTCAGATCGATATCTCTTAAAAAACGACTGTGCTCACACGGACAGAAAATGAAAAACAACATCATTTATTGTCCGAGCACGGACAATAAATATCCTTTTCATGACATTTTCCATAACCAAATCGAGGGACAGTTGGCATTGACCTTATCTTTTAGGTGCCCCCAAAGGAAGAAGTCGCAAGGTGTTAAATCACAAAATCTCGGTGGCCAATTGTGATCACCTCTTCGAGAGATAACAACAAGGTCCAATGACCCCGCTAGACCATAAACCCCACCAAACAGTCACACGTTGAGGATGGAGAGGCTTCTCAACAATAACTCTTGGGTTTTCCGAGCCCCAGATGCGCCACCGAGGTGGAAATGGGCCTCATTAGTCAAGATAATTTTTAGATGAAATTCCGGATCATTTTTATAAACCCAATCAGCAAAATACAAGAAATTAAATGGAGAATAGTGCTAGCCAATAGATGTTTCTACGGACTTCGGCAGCACTTTAGTAACACCACCTTATCTCGGAATACTAAGAAACAGCTATACCAGGCGCTTATCTTACCCGATCTGTTGTATACATGGGTGCTTACTACAACGGCCATACAAAACCTGGGAGTATTCGAGGGAAAAGTACTCCGAAAAATATATGGAATTATCTGTGTCGACGGCGAGTTTCGCCATCAGATGAACCATGAGCTGTATGAGCTTTACCACGACATCGACGTAGCTAAAAGAGTCAGAATCCAACGACTTCGATGGCTGGGACATGTTGCCAGGATGGATGTAAATGCTCCAGCGAGAAAGGTGTTTGTAGGCGAACCTGAAGGACGGCGCAGAGCAGGGAGACCCAAACTCCGTTGGAAGGACCAAGTGGTAGGCGATGTGCCATCATCTGGTAGGACTAACTGGAGAACACACGCAGAAGACCGAAGCGTGTGGAATTATTTATTACATCAGCAATATTCTTAGTTGTTCTTGAGCGAAGTACACGGGTTTTGTTCTTCCCATCACTAACTTTTCCCAACAGCTTGAATTTTTCCACCAATTTCTGTATTGCGGTTCGACAAGGCGAACTGTGACTGCAAGATTTTCACCATTTTTATACCATCACCCTTAGGGATGAGGGTATATATCATTGGATACGGAAAAAAGTATAACGCATTAAAGGAGATGAGTTACACCCCAAGTATCTTAAGACCAAATTCGTTTCAGAACTTTTTAAGAAGAATGAGCTTTGTCCGTCTGTCTGGCTGGCTGGATGGCTGGTCAGCATGATAACTCGAGTAAACCTTAACGGATCGGTATGAAAATTTACCAGTATTAATATTTTTTGAATCGAACTTATGGGATTGTGAATGGGCAGAATAGACCCACCCGTTCTGGTACCTCCCATACAAAATTACCTATTTTTGGATAATTAATATTTCTTCCATAGCTGGCAAACAGACCATCGGAAGATATCTAAATTTGGTCAGATTATTTATCTTGCAATAGTAGACAAACCCTAAAAAAGCAGAAACATTTGCCACACCCCTTCTGGTACCTCCCATACAAATGACCGGATTGACCCTTATAGTTTTACATACATATCTTTTTTGCAAGTAAACTGAGATCACTCTAATTTTGCGTATGATGTTTGCTTATGAAAATTAGACTCAGGTATGAATATGGACTATATCAGTTCACGCCTTCTGGTACCTCCCATACAAAATTACCGATTTTTTTAAAATTTATATTTCTCCCATAACTTCCAAACGGATACTTGGGAAGTAAAGAAAATTGGTCGGTTATCTTATGTTGTGATAGGAGGCGAAATCTTAGGAAACCAAACTAGTCGACATACCCTCTCTGGTACCTTCCATACAAATTACCTAACTCACCCTCATAGTCTTACACACATATCTTTTTTGAAAATACACTGAATTCAGTCAAATTTTGCGCAAGTTGAACGGTTATGAAAATTTGAATCAGGAATGAATATGGATTATATTGGATGACACCTTCAGGTACCTCCCATACAAAATGACCTATTTTTGGAAAATTAATATTTCTCCCCATAACTTCCAAACGGACACATAGGGGGTAATGCAAATTAGTCGGTTAATTTATATTGTGGTAGGAGGCGAAACCTCAGAAAACCTAGCTATTTGACACAACCCTTCTGGTACATCCCATACATAGGACCGAACTCACCGCCATAGGCTTAAATACATATCATTTTTATACCATCTCCCTTAGGGATGAGGGTATATATCATTTGATACGATCCAAAAGTGTAACACATAGAAGGAGTCACTTCAGACCCTAGGTTTCTTAGAACCAAATTCGATTCATGACTTTTTAAGTCATTGGAGCCATGTCCGTCTGTCTGTCTGTCTGGTGGCTGTCCGGCTGGTTCGCACGATAACTTTCGAAAGACGCAACCAAATGTCTTGAAATTTTGCAAGAGTTAATATTTCCCCAAAACTACTTACGGTATTGCAAATGGGCTACATGGCTCCACCCCTTCTGGTACCTTCCATACAAATGCATCATTCCGCCCACTTTAGAAATCGAGTTATAATATCAATAAATCCATCGCGCTCGTACCCTAATTCTTAATTTAGTGAAGCTATAGCAGGATACAGTTTTTGAGAAAAAACTGAAGTCTACCAACGCCCCATCTGGTACCTCCCACACACATCTGGTACCGCCCACTTTTGAAATCGATTAATATTATTATTAGAACTACCGCGATCGTGACCAAATTCTGTATTTAGTAAAGTTCAAGTAGGATAAAGTTTTGGAGAAAAAATCTGGAAGTCTAGACACGCCCATTCTGGTACCTCCCATACAAATGTACCTTTCCGCCCACTTTAGAGATGGAATAATAATATCAATACACTTGACACGATCGTGCCCAAATTATGTATTTAGTAAAGCTATAACAGGATAAAGTTTTGGAGAAAAGATCTGGATGTCTAGACACGCCCCTTCTGGTACCTCCCATACAAATGTACAACGCCGCCCACTTTAGAGATGGAGTAATAATATCAATATTCTTGACACGATCGTGCCCCAATTCTATATTTTATTAAGTTATATAAGGATAAAGTTTTGTAGAAAAAATTGGAAGCCTAGCGGCGCCCCTTATGGGACCTCCCACACAAATGTACCTTTCCGCCCACTTCAGAGATGGAGTAATAATATCAATACATCCAACGCTATCGTGCCCAAACTCTGTATTTAGTAAAGCTATAACAGGATAAAGTTTTGGAGGATAAACCTAGAAGTCTAGACACGTCCCTTCTAGTACCTCCCATACAAATTTACCACTCCACCCATTTTAGAAATCGAGTAATAATATCAATATAATAGCATTTTTTTTTATTTTACTGAGGGTGATGGTATATGTAAGTCGGGTCGCCCGACTGAAACTTTCTAACTGGTTTGTAAGCACACTGAATGCAGTCAAATTTTTCGTAAGTTGTACGTATGAACATTTGAGTCAGGACTGTATAAGGACTGTATCGATTCACCCCTTTTCATACCCCCAATCAAAATTACCTTTTTTTTAAAAATTAATATTTGTCACATAAATTCCAAACCGGCACCTATACCTCCTACACAAATAAGCCCAGTTTTGGACGATTTTGCACCACATGCAGGGAAAAAAATATACATAGGTAATTTTATTTTAATAAAAAATATATTAATTTTAATAATTCAAGACTTCAACAATATCTAATATTGGGTGATGGTATTTATCAGTCAGTTTACTTGACTGAAATTTCTGTACTGGTTATATATATAGATTAGCTTTTTTTTAAACTGTTTGTTTGTTAGTTTTAGTCGATCGTGTTTTTTATATTAAATTTACGTTAAGTGTATCAAATGATACATCAAATTCGGCATACGATCAGAAAAGTGTTTTTGTTTTGTTTGATATTTTTGGTCAAATTCAGTTTCTCACGCACTAGGATGACACGTTTCGAACTCCATGACGAGTTCATCTTCAGACCCCTTTGTGACGAACTGATGCACAATGGTACATCATCAGCTGTATATATATTAAACATGTACATGCGAAGTAGATGACAACTATGACAATATCATAATTCATCAAAGATCAACAAAAAAACAAAATCAAGAACAACGAAACACCTACGGTACGCAGAACGGGGTTGGCACTTTGTCAACAACAAAACTCCTGTGCAATTGTGTCCGATGGACACATGCATAGGCAAGGGCTTGTGTGTGTATTATGCTGGCATGTTGTGCGCTTCGAGGATGCTTTCTTCGCACCGTTGGGAAAAGTTCTCATTAACTTTGAGATGCTTTCTTCCCTTAAGGTTTGTGATGATAGAGGAGAAGGCACAGCAAAGGGCGCTGACGAGGCATTGTGGTAAATGCCGAAATAACGTTATACGCCTAACCTGCTGTCAACATAATACATTTCACACTCTTGAGTAAAAAAACTATTGGCAATAATAAATAATTGCCAATAGAAATTATCTCAAACCGAACTATGACAATATCATAATTCATTAAAGATCAACAAAAAACAAAATCAAGAACATTAGCATCCTATAAGTATTTACAGTAGAGCAATATGTGTTTAATTTATTTCTTAATTTTTTTATACCAATGTTATAAGAAATCAAATTTGTTTTGCAAACACACACATTGATGTTTTATATTATTGGTAGACAATATTAACTAGAAAACAGTGTAAATATTGGACGTCTTATCAACAGGCAATGCCACTGGATGCCGTTTAATGGTAGAACATTTTTTAAGGCGCAAAGTTAAGTAACATACATGGCATGTTACCGCCTATCCCTCTAGAACTGAGTGAAATCACTACTTGCTAGGGGACCACCTGTACTTACTTTACAATCCCTAAGCAATGCATTTCATCATTTAGTTTTTTGTATCAAATGTTCGCAAATAGAGTCAATCGCCACCACATCTTTTACCCGAACTAGTGAAATGGGTTCCCATGAAAAAGGTGCCTACAAGAAAAACTTAATTTCCCTTTACACCCCAATAATAATGTGTAAAGAAAAACTTTCTTTATTTTAGAAAAACTACAAACGGCACCGTCTTGTTTATAGACGAATGCGAACGTCACTATTTGTGATGCTTTTACTAGACACGCCTATTGATTTAACAAAACAATATATGTAACGGCCAAGTTGCTTTTGACAACATCGAGGGAGCGATGGGAATCGACCCGTGGGTCTACCGCATGGTAGTCGAGTGTTCTAAGCATCGTGCATCGGCCGGCCGTACCCAGAAAAATATACATAACTTCAAAAATTGTATTATTTAATTGGTATCCGGTTATTTTCTAACATGAACGAGAGAAAATACATTATTTAATGTTATTTTTTAATTAAAACCACCCTTCAGTTATAGTTGACCGTTCGATGGTCACCGAAAGTGCTCGGGAAATATCCGTTGTAAATATATTTTACAGCACAGTTCCCTGGAACAAAGACCTGCCAACATTGACATTCACAGTCCTATCCTCGGCTTTGACACTACAATTTCGAGATATTTCGCAACTATTCTGCACGTGTTGGATACAAAGCTGAAGGAAATCATCTTGCAGACTTAACTACTTTGTGAAACCGACTCGAACGCCTTAGGAATATCAAGACTCGGAGCAATCTACCCATATATCTTGTTTAGGCTCTCATCACATGATCCCAGTAAGACATAAGGGATTCCATGTAAGTAAAATGACAATGTTTAAATGCATATTAATGGTAAATTAGGATGTCAGCACTATCAAATTGATCCTTGATCCTGGTTAGAGAGATTGGTCTGTTACAACTGCACAATTTTGGGACAGTACCACGCTTTAAAATAGGTATTGTGACTGACTCCGGATTTTGAAAAGTAACCCAGATTAATGCAATGATTTATAACTTACTTAATTTTCCCTATACACCCCATGAATGAGGTATGAGATAGCTTCTCGCGTTGTTGTGAATTAACACGCTTTTTATTATACCATCACCCTTGGGGATGAGGGTACATATCATTTGATACGAAAAAAAGTGTAACGCATTAAAGGAGACGAGTTAGACCCCAAGTATCTTAAGACCAAATTCGTTTCAGAACTTTTTAAGAAGAATGAGCTATGTCCGTCTGTCTGGCTGGCTGGCTGGATGGCTGGTCAGCAGGATAACTCGAGTAAACCTTAACGGATCGGTATGAAAATTTACCAGTATCAATATTTTACAAAACGAACTTATGGGATTGTAAACGGGCTGAATAGCCCCACCCCTTCTGGTACCTCCCATACAAAATTACCTATTTTTGGAAAATTAATATTTCTTCCATAACTTCCAAACGGACAACCGGAGGATGTTTGAATTTGGTCAGTTTATTTATCTTGCAAAAGTAGACAAACCCTAAGAAAACCGAAACCTGTGCCCCACCCTTGCTGGTACCTCCCATACAAATGACCGAATTGACCCTTATAGTTTTACATACATATCTTTTTTGCAAGTAAACTTAGATCACTTAAATTTTGCGTATGATGTTCGCTTATAAATATTAAACTCAGGTATGAATATGGACTATATCGGTTCACGCCTTCTGATACCTCCCATACAAAATTACCTATTTTTGAAAATTATATATTTCTCCAATAACTTCAAAACAGTCACTTGGGGGTTATGAACATTGGTCGATAAATTAATGTTGTGATAGGAGGCGAAACCTCAGAGAGCCTAACTATTTGACACACCCCTTCTGGTACCTCCCATACAAATGACCGAATTGACCCTTATAGTTTTACATACATATCTTTTTTGTAAGTAAACTGAGATCACTCAAATTTTGCGTATGATGTTTGCTTATAAAAATTAGACTCAGGTATGAATATGGACTATATCAGTTCACGCCTTCTGATACCTCCCATACAAAATTACATATTTTTGGAAAATTAATATTTCTCCTATAACTTCCAAACGGACTCTTGGGGGGTAATGAAAATTGGTCTATTAATTTATGTTATTATAGGACTAAGCAAGCGATTCAATGACAGAGCTCTCTCTCGACGAACAAAACTCCAGCTATACCAGATACTGGTTCTACCTGTCCTAATGTATGGCTCAGAATCCTGGGTTATGACACAAGCGGATGAATCGGTTCTGGCGGTATTCGAGAAAAAAATACTCCGTAAAATATATGGGCCCATCATCGTTAACGGAGAGTATCGGCGTCGTATGAATCATGAGCTGTACGAGCTGTACACTGACATTGACGTGGTCAAACGCATTAAGGTGCAACGGTTGCGTTGGCTAGGTCATGTTGTACGCATGGAAGAAAATGCTCCAGCTCGAAAAGTCTTCGACAATGAACTCGATGGACGGCGCAGAAGAGGGCGACCTAAACTCCGTTGGAAAGACCAGGTTACTGAGAACCTTACAGAACTCGGTGTGACTAACTGGAGAAGAAGCGCAGAAGATCGAGGCGCTTATAATATTTTTCTACGTGCGGTATATAATCCACTGGGATTGCATAGAAGTACCAGCTAAGTAAGTAAGTAAGTATTATAGGAGGCAAAACGCTAGAAAACCTAACTATTTGACACACCCCTTCTGGTACCTCCCATACAAATGACCGAACTCACCCCCATAGTATTACAAACATATCTTTTTTCTAAGTACACTGAATTCAGTCAAATTATGAGTAATTTGTACGCTTATGAAAATATGAATCAGGAGTGAATATGGACTATATCGGGTCACCCCTTCTGGTACCTCCCATACAAAATTACCTATTTTTGGAAAATTATTAATTCTCCCATAAATTCCAAACGGACATTTGAGGGGTAATGAAAATTAGTCGGTTAATTTATATTGTTATAGGAGGCGAAACCTCAGAAAGCCTAACTATTTGACACACCCCTTCTGGTACCTCCCACACAAAGGACCGAACTCACCCCTATAGTCTTACATACATATTATTTTTTGTAAGTGCACTGAATTCAGTCAAATTATTCGTAAGTTGTACGTATGAAAATTTGAGTTAGGAATGAATAAGGACTGTATCCGTCCACCTCTTGTGGTACACCCTATCAAAAATAAATTTTTTTGAAAAATTAATATTTCTCACATAAATTCCAAACCGGCACCTATACCCCCTACACAAATAAGTAAAGTTTTGGACGATTTTGCACCACAAGCAGGGGAAAAATTATACATAAGTAATTTTATTTTAATTAAAAATCTATTCATTTCAATAACTCAAGACTTCAACAATATCTTATATTGGGTGATGGTATTTATCAGTCAGTTTAACTGACTGAAATTTCTGTACTGGTTTTTAGATTCACAACTAACGACGGTAAGTCTTAATATATTCAATGCGTTGTTGAAGCGTCTATCTTTCCATTTTTAGTAATGGCGTAGTTTCTACTTGCCAAATGTCAAAAAAAAATCTTTAAAAGTGACAGCTATCAAAATAACGAGCCATTCACAATAAAACCTCTCATTGGAAAACACTTTATATACTCTCTTTCCGGATCGCATTGCTCCGCCGCTACTTCCTCTTGAACAATTTTTTTCCTTCGTTTCAAATTCCCCTATACGATACTTACTAACTTCAAATCGATATTGAATTATTATGGCATGTAACTTGACCAAACGAATGATGCAGAACTTCTTCTTTTTGGGGCTTCTTTCGCGTGCAGTTCTCAGAATTGAGTCCCATAAATCATTTGTGCTGTAATGTGTATGTTTTAAATTTTCCTTACACAAAATTTAATTTACCTCCAACTGCGAAATGTGTGTCAATATAGTCCTTGGTTTATTTCTGAATGTGAAGATTCAAACGGGTATCCTAACATGCAATTTAAATTGCATTGCCCTATCGGGCTATTTATTTTTAAATATCTAAGGCTTAATTCAATTTCTGTCGACATATGTGATAACCCGGTATTTCGCTGTTTTCGCCCATGTTACCCTTTTTGTGTTTTTGGCCGTTGCAACCTCTGGATTTTGATTTTGTAGACTATTTTTATTTGGAGCTGTTGCCAGCTTTTTGTTTTTTGCTTTTCATTGTTAGCCAAATGTTTGCATCATGCTAGGACACAATCTGCCCAACGGAATTGGGCAACGGTATTACAACTACTGCCCCTCGGTTTTGTGTTCTCAAATTCCAATTGTTATGCAATTTTATAATCCTCAAGTTGTTCTACCACCTCCCCACCCCTTTGATGGATGTAGAGTTATTCCAGGGATGTGTTTATATGTTTTTGAATAGTGCATACAAGTGGGTACTTTCAGCTTTCTTTTGGTCTCAGGGTAGGGCAATTATCATTATAAGCGCATGTGAATGGAAGTTTCATTACCTATGAATGTGTGTGTGTATTGGTCACGAGTAACCGCCTGTGGAAATAACAATGGTTGGTTTTGTTATTCCTCTTCCAAAGTGGAGAACGGAGTCGAGTCAATGGTTGCAGTGTGGAGATTATTTAAATTCAGTATACCCGTATAGTGGCTGAGAATCCATCCCTGTACGAGGAGCATACATTTATTTGTCATTTACTGGCATTTTGGGTTTTACTCCGCTGACAGTTGGCGAGTCGGCGAAGTGAACAGACGGCAGCAATTATTTCTCGTTTTGGTAATTAATTTTATTTGTATTCGTTTTATTCATAGGATTTTGGTTAAGAAATTATTTAAATATACATATGTGTATATCAAGAATGTTTTAGTGCTTAAACAAACAGATTCTAATCCCAGCAGCGGAAAAGACCAGGCATTGTAAAAATATGCCTGCAAACATGCCTTCAAAGGCATTTTGTTGACATTCAAATACGCCTTCCTTTTCCAGGCATGTATGCAGTCTCTAATAAGTCCTTCACTAAGCCTAATAAAAAATTCCATACCCATGCACATTTCGCTTCTCAAATGAGACCTGCAATGAGGCCTCTTACTAGGATGAGAATAGATCCCGCAGACATGCCTCTTTCCCTTCTTAAAACTGGTCTGTGAGCAGCCCTACTGTGTACCCCACAAAAATACCATAGATGTTCTCAAAGGGCATGCAAACTTTCTTGCCTTAAACAGGCCTGTTGACAGTCCTATTAGTAGAAGGCAGAATTGACGTTCATAGCCATGCACTTGTCACTTCTCCGATTAGGCCTGTTGGCAGGCCTCTTAAGGGAAGGTAAGACAGATGCTGTTGTTTATGAAAACCACATGTATGTTATTTATCGTACAACAACTATATCACGTGATAGCCGAGTAGGTAGCATGCCCAACTGTGAGTACTGAGGTCGCGAGTTCGATTCCCGCTGCTGGAGTTTAAAAAAAAAATTGTAATTGTAAATTGTAATAAATATTGTATTACAAATTTATAAAAAGTATGAAATCATTTAATATGGAAATAATTCGCATATTTTTTTTTTTATTTAAGTCCTTCTATAAATGCTCTTTTGCAGGCCTGCAAGCTGGTCTGCTGTAGCAATGCCTCATAGAAGGCCCTTGTTATTAGGACTCCAAGCAGGCCATCCTAGGCATGCCTACTGAAACGCCTTCAATGAGAAAGGGAATGTGCAGGCCTTGCCTGCTTATGACACCCTATGTTAATTTGAAATGAAAACTGCATTTGAAGGGTAGGGCTTCTGACTGCCTTTGCAGGCCTGTAAGAAGGCATGCAAAGCCCCACTTTTTGCTGCTGGGATGTTTCCCTTTCCGTTCCTCTATGGTTCATTTACTGGAAAAATAGGATTGAATTAAAATTTGCAGAAATACTGAAAATTTTAGCAGAATGAGAAGATAATTTCCCAAGGATTTTTGCACAAGTTTAAATTTGCCACATACCTTTTGATAGCCACAAGGAAACCAAAAAGGTACAAAATATTTTCAGTATATGAATGAACGAAAAAGAGATTTTTCTCTTAAAAGTATAAATCATATAATGATTTGAATATCTCCGGAATTTTTGTTAAAATTTCCAAAAACCGAGGAAGTGAAAAATGACCCAAGATTCTCGGGAATGTCGACACGAAAATTCCGATAGGAAGTCTACGATACATAGATACATGCACGTATAGATGTAAGTGACTTTGAATATTGTAGTTAGTGAAAGCATAAAACAAAACCAGTAAGAAAGTTTCAGTCGGGCAACTCGACTTACATACACCTTCACCCTCAGTAAAAAATAAAATTTTCTATTGTATATTAATATTATTACTCGATTTCTAAAATGGGCGAAATGTTACATTTGTATTGGAGGTACCATAAGAGGCGTCGCTAGACTTCCAGATTTTTCTCCAAAACTTTAATCCCAAAATGTTGACGACCCCAGCAAACGATATAATGACCATGATTTAAGGATATGCATCTGGAATGTCCGAACTCTATACAGAAATGGTGCCTCTATCCAACTGGCGGATGTCCTCGACAAATACAAGGCTGACATCACCGCCATACAGGAAATGAGATAGACGGGACATCAACTGTGACATCTTTTACAGCTGCCATGCAGAAAAACATGAATTTGGATGTGTATTCATAGTTGGCAAGAGACTTCGACACTTGGTCTCGCGGTTTAACCCTTGAAGTGACCGAATAGCCACTTTTCGCATCAGGGCGAAATATTTTTACTTTACGCTGATTTGTGTACACGCCCCGACGGAAGACAAAGACGGTGACATTAAAGATGCATTCTATGAGCGCCTGGAGGAGATATATGACCGCTGCCCTGCACATGATATAAAAATTGTTCTGGGAGATTTTAATGCTAAAATAGGAAGGGAAGATGCTCTTGGTTCAGCAGTCGGAAATTTCAGTCTACACAACAACACCTCCGATAACGGATTCAGATCAGTGCTGCCATTTTGGAATTTTTTACGCTTTTTTTTTTTGCCTGCAGCATTTTTTTTTGAAACCAAATGCTAAATGCTTTTTAGCATATTTTTTTGGAAATTCCTCTATTTTCTTTTTATGTCATAACCCTTAGGGATGAGGGTATATATCATTTGATACGACCCAAAAGTGTAACACATAGAAGGAGTGACTTTAGACCCCAGGTTTCTTTGAACCAAATTGGATTCATGACTTTTTTAAGTCGTTTGAGTCATGTCCGTCTGTCCGGCTGGTTCGCACGATAACTTTCGAAAGACGTAACCAAATGTTTTGAAATTTTGCACGAGTTATTATTTCCTCAAAACTACTTACGGTATTGCAAATAGGCTACATGGCCCGCCATTTCTGGTACCTCCGATACAAGCACATCATTCCGCGCACTTTAGAAATCGAGTAATAATATCAATACACCCAACGGGATCGTACCCAAATTCTGTATTTGGTAAAGCTATAACTGGGACAGGTTTTGGAAAAAATTTTGAAAGCCTCAGCCACGCCCCTTCTGGAACCTCCCATACAAATGTACCTTTCCGCCCACTTTAGAGATGGAGTAATAATATCAATACACTCGACACGATCGTGACCCAAATTCTGTATTTAGTAAAGCTATAACAGGATAAAGCTTTGAAAAAAAAAACAAATTTGAAGTCTAGCCATGCCCCTTCTGGTACCTCCCATACAAATGTACAACTCCGCCCACTTTAGAGATGGGGTAATAATATCAATAAACTGGACACGATCGTGCCCAAATTCTGTATTTTGTTAAGTTGAAACAGGATTAAGTTTTGGAAAAACCAGTAAAAAAATTTTAGTCAGATAAACTGACTGATAAATACCATCACCCACTATAAGATATTGTTCATTCTGAGTTATTGAAATTAACCGATTTGTAATTAAAACCAGTTAGAAAGTTTCAGTCGGGCAACCCGACTTACATATACCCTTACCCTCAGTAGAACAAATAATTTTCTATTATATTGATATTATTACTCGATTTCTAAAGTGGGCGGAGTGGTACATTTGGGCTCTATGAAATAAGGCCCCAAAACAAAAATGAAATAAAGCCCCAAAAATTTGTTCAGAAAACAACAACAGTGAAATTTGCGGTGTTAGTTAATTTTTTTGGGACTCTATTTCATTTTTGTTTTGGGGCCTTATTTCGGTATGAAATAAAGCCCCAAATTTCGAAAATGAAATAATGCCCTAATCTCGCAACTCTTATTCTCTGACATTATTAAAAGGGGCACGCCCCCCGCCGCATACGTCGTAGTCAGCCTCGCAACTTGCAATCTCTGATATTATTAAAAGACGATTCCGGTGCGGGCACGCCCCCCGCCAGAACTCAGTGTAGCTAAAATTAGATAAGGTTTATCATCTGTTTCTAAATATTGCAATTTTTAAATTTGTTCAGTACGATTTTTTCGAATTACAAATAATTTATTGGCAAATTCTTTTTCTATCCTCAACCTACGGGTAAAGGGGTCTTATCTTTTGATACAACCCAAAAGTGTAACGCATAGAAGAAGTCCCTTTAGACCCTAGGTTTCTTTGAACCAAATTCGATTCATGACTTTTTAAGTCGTTTGAGCCATGTCCGTCTGTCTGGCTTTCCGGCTGGTACCCACGATAACTTTCGAAAGACGTAACCAATGAAACCATGAAACTTTGCATGGGATAATATTTTCTCAAAACTACTTACGGGATTGCATATGGTCTTCTGGTACCTCCTATACAAATGTACCATTCCGCTCACATTAGAAATTGAGTAATAATATAAATACACCCAAATAGATCTAGCCCAAATTATATATTCAGTAAGGCTATAACTGAACATAATTTCCGAGAAAAACTTGGAAATTCAGCCACGTCAATTCAGGTTTAAATTCAGTATACCCGTATAGTGGCTGAGAATCCATCCCTGTATGAGGAAAATACATTTATTTGTCATTTACTGGCATTTTGGGTTTTACTCCGCTGACAGTTGGCGAGTCGGCAAAGTGAACAGACGGTACCCCTCATACAAATTTACCATTCCGCCCACTTTAGAAATCGTGTAATAATAACAATATACCCAACACGATCGTGCCCGAAAAATTGGAAGTCCAGCCACGACCGTCTGGTACGGCTTACTTTAGAAATCGTGTAATAATATCAATACACCCAAGGTGATGGTGCCTAAGTTTATTTATTTAATTTATTTCAATTTAATTTTTTTTTCATCCCTTTCTGTATCAATCAGAGAGATCGGATACTTTCCAATAAATTGCAATTTGGACCCGAAGTTCAAAATGTTCACTTTTAAAAGACCAGTATTGAAGTTAAATTTTTCCTAGAACCGATTTGGTTTTTATATTATTATATTTAACAACATCTTTTTAAAAAAGTTTCGGTTTATTCCATAGTAGCGATCACTGAACTTTGAACTAATCTCTGCTGTCGAATAGAAAACATTAAATAATATAAAATGTTTAAAAAATCGTTAAAGTTGTTAAAAGAAAACTGAGTTCTAATTAAACAAATACGATGAAAAATTGCGCGTAGAAATTCTGCCACTTTATTTTCATGCATATTTGCACTAAAGTCAGTTTTACTTTGATTTATATTTTACCTCTCCACAATCATAGCTCACCACTTGTTTTATGTATGTTTCAGCTGCACACATTATATAAACTTTAGCAGTGACTGCTGTGTCCATGCGGTGGTCACTGCAAACTGTTTGCTGCGACAGTCTGAAGAAATGGCACTATTGGACGACAGAGTAACTGCTGGCAAACGTTTTCCCACAATAACATACATAGCTGCTGGCTTTCTAAAATATTTGCCATTGCTGGCCTGCGCAACCCCTTACTCCTTTGGCGAAATGCAATGGCGGTGGTGTCGCTGGTCGTCACCGTGCCAGTGTTTATGTTTTCCCTTTGTCTTTTCTGTCATTAAAGGATTTCCCCCCCATTTTAGCTGTGCAAGTGTGGCTCAGAGGTGGACGTCTTTAATTTTTATGAGTTTAATTTGCTAAATTATGCTTAAATGGTAGGCAAACACAGAGGGAAGAAATTATTGTTATCCAAAATGCAAATTCGCCATGCTCAGGACAAGTGTGATTTATGCACTATGTACAGTTAAAGGCGTTTCACAGCTTTTCCATGATATATTACTCTTAGCAATGATTTACAGCAAAGGGCAGTTTAAGTTATAATATTATTTGCTTTAATTACACATGGTTGCTGAATTCAAAGAGCAAGTTTAAATAATAGTGTTGACCATTTGGTATAGCAAATCCATGAGCTAGTTAAAAATTTTTTTAATGAAAAGGGTAATATATTTGTCTACTGCAAATATCGAAATAATAATCTAAACAATCGCAAAAATGTAGTTTTTAGTGAATAAGCTTTAGCTACAATAAATTTTGTATATTGCCCTATATTCATATATTTGGACTGCCAGAGAATGTATTGGCAAAATTGCAAAATTAGCCAAAATTAATTGGTAATGTTTTTTTAATACAAAACCAAATTACCTTCCATACCTGCAAAAATCCACAAGATTTTAGAAGTATTCATTAATAAGAATTGGGCCTCTTGTATTTACTACCCACCATCATACGAAACTAGAAAATTTCATATTTAATTGAGGCAGCCACAAAATTACGGCCATCTTGATTCCATTTACTAGTGCTAAAGTGCACCTCTAATGAAATGCCACCAGAGCAAGATTTCTTTGGCAACGAATACAACGTAACAAACTTTAGTTAGACTGAAAACTTTTACAATTTTCATAATTAAATAAAATTGTTACGGTTCACAAGTGGTCACAAGATGAAAAACTTTTAAATGATATTCCTTAGGAAAATATAAAAGTACATTAAAAGCAATGAATTAATGCATTTTGCTGTTTCTATCCCTTACAATTTGGAAATGCACTTAAACTTTTGTGTTGGAAGTGGTGAGCGAAACCTCGCAATGACCTAAAATTACACCTTTGAATTGTTAAGAATCTTCAGAGTAGTGCAGCAAAAAACCTATTGAAAATGATAGAGAGAGAGAGAAAGAGAATTTTCCGCGAAACATCACAAAGCAAAAAGCAAAAGTAATCTTTTAATTGCAACATAATGGTTGGCGTCAAATGGATTTTAACAGTTAAAATGCCTAAATTGTTTGCCAAGATAGGTTTGATTTGGTTTAAGTTGTGTTACTACAGGATATGGACGATGGCACTACTGCTGATAAGAATGGTATCTTACGGATAAGACCAATTGGTATGTAATTAAAAACCTCGTTTTTTTTGTCATTTTATTTGTTTTGAATCTATTATACTGTATTAACAGTAAATAAAACAAATACATATATTTAATACTGGACGTGGCATAGTGATTAGAACACGCGACTACCATGCTGGAGATCCGTGGTTCGATTCATGGCTACAGCTATTTACATTTATCTTTCACTGCCGGCCCCTCGATGTTGTAGACAGCAACATCGCAGTATAAGTGTCTTGTTAATCGGCATGTCTAGTAAAAGCTTCCCAAACAGTGACGTTCGCATTCGTCGATAAACAGTAGGGGCCGTTTGATGCGAATCTACAATATAAAGCGTGTTAATTCACAAGAACGCGAGAAGCATCCCAAACCTCATTCATGGGGTGTAAAGGAAAATTAAGTAAGTTAATACCCTGAGTCGATTTGTACGGCCGTCCAATATCCCATGTTGGTCGCCGATTTTTAGTTCGGGCGTGAACAGTTATTTAGAAAAAGAAAAACACGGAAAGGAGCAGTGGTATTCTCAACCATTTTGCGACTTCATTTTAGTAAATTTTTTAACATATAACTGTCTACATGTTTAACAAAACTAATGCAAGATATGAAATCTTCGCATATGATTTTCTATAAAAACTGTCTATCACTTTTATGTTTCTATGCAAAAAAAATTTCTAATGTGGGTACTTATGATCGTTATTCATAACCAGAATCTCTCTTTGGAGGTCCCCAAGCAGCTCACAACGTCCGAGAGAACACGTATTACCCCGGCAATGCTATTGAACATCTGAGTTACCTAAATGGCATGCTACCACCGATGCGTCTTAGGGAGTAGGTTACATAAGTTACTGAAGCTTAACACAACAGCTCTCTTAGGCAGCCCCAAGAAACTTGGAAATAAAATAAGAAAAGGAAAGTCAAAAACCCTCCCAAATGTCGTCAACCCCCGTTTGGGAAATTTAGTCTACACAACAATAACGGATCCGATAACTGATTAAGACTGGTTAGCTTCGCGTCGGTACGAAACATGGTAGTGAAAGGGACCAGATACTCGCATAAAGAGATCCACAAGGCAAACTGGATATCCCCAGATCAAAAGACAAGAAACCAGATTGATCACGTGGTAATCGAAGGAAGGCACGTTTAAAGCGTTATGGACGTGCGTACCACCTAATTGCAGCCGAGGTACGCACACGATTAAGTAGAGCTAAAAACGATTTAACCATACGGAGAGGAAACCAGTAAGCAAGTTTCATACGAGACTTATATATACCCTCACCCTAAATAATATATAAAATTTTCTAATAAATTCATATTATTACTCGATTTCTAAAGTGGGCGGAGTGGTACATTTGTATAGGAGGTACCAGAAGGGCTTGGCTAGCCTTTAATTTTTTTCTCCAAAACTGTATCCTGTTATAGCTTTGCTAAATACAGAATTTGGGCACGATCATGTCGAGTGTATTGATATTATTACTCCATATCTGAAGTGGGCGGAAAGGTACATTTGTATGGGAAATACCAGAAGGGACGTGGTTTGACTTTAAATTTTTTTCCACAACTTTATCCTGCTTTAGCTTTACTAAATGCAGAATTTGGGTGCGATCACGTTGGGTGTTTTAATATTATTATTCGATTTCTAAAGTGGGCGGAATGATGCAATTGTATTGGAGGTACCAGAAGGGACGGGGCTATGTAGCCTATTTGCAATACCGTAAGTAGTTTTGGGGAAATATTAGCTCGTGCAAAATTTTCAAACATTTGGTTGCGTCTTTCGAAAGTTATCGTGCGCACCAGCCGGACAGCGAGACAGACGGGCATGGCTCAAGAATCGAATTTGGTTCAAAGAAACCGAGGGTGGCTTCCTCTATGTGTTACACTTTTGGGTCGTATCAAATGATATATACCCTCCTACCCGTAGGGTGAGGGTATAACTAGATGTCACAAAGCTGCATACCACCGAGATAGCCAAAGCCTACCCAAACCAACTCTCTCTACTATTTCAAACAAGCTCCCTAATTCTGATCTATGACCATTGCCGAAATGATCGTACTGGGTTATGAAAAATGTCTGAGGATGCTGCACACAGGGCAAAACTGCAGCCAATGGCAAAGCGTACTGTGAAGAAGTGTTAAAATAAGAGGTGGAAAAGAGAGAGCCAGGATATCGAAAATTACAGGGATAGAGGTGAAGCCAAAAAGATTTACCAAAAGGTAAAAAGCAAAGGCTTTGGAACAGGGATCCAAGTGTGCTGCAAATATGGAGGGAACATTATCGTTCTCTTCTCGTTCCCAAAGACAGAAAAAGTGACGAAATTACGACAATCATTATTTTTAAAGCTGTGGGAGCCGATGGACTACCGGCAGAGCTTTTTAAAGCCGGCGACGATGAGCTGGAAACATGTATGCTCATAAACACGATTTGGCTCAAGGAATACATGCCTGATGATTGAAATCTTTAGACAAGGAGATATTTTATTTAAGAAGAGAAGAGACAGTAATTCTATTTGTTTCTTAATCTCTCTCTGTTTAAGCTGACCAAATCAGAAATATAACACAAACTTTTTTTTTGTGTAATTGGGAAAATTAAAAAACAAGTGGCCGAGATGGGATTCGAACCGGCACCCACCGCCATACGCGTTTCGTCTTTGGTTAAGAGATTCATCAGCGGCGTCATCTTAACGAACTAAACTATCACGGCTGCTTGCATTTTGTCATGCGATCTCTTTAACATCATAATGTATCATGCGGAAGGCTGCAGTAAACAGGAAGGGTACCATCTTCAACAAAAGTCACATACTGCTGGCGTATGTCGATAACATAGATATCATTGGCCGTAGACTGCGGAATGTTACTGCGGCCTTTTGGAACATTGAGAGGTAGTCGGCAGAAGTGGGTCTGGTGATTAAGGAGGACAAAACCAAGTTATTTATTTCAACGAACAAAGAGACTACTTTAACTTTGAAGTGATAGATGAATCTGACTACCTTGGCGAGGTTAAGCTAGTTCAAATATGCGTTGGCTGGTGCCTGTTGTTCGTATTGATAAAAACCCTCTAGCCCTAAAAGTCTCTGGCAATACATTCCCGCTTGTTTGGGAAACTAGATCCGCACTATCAATTTCACTATCCATTAATATCCAGCACAAGCTACCATTCAATCTACTTCCCATTTCTTACACTGTTTACTTTAACATGGGGTTGTCATAGGAGGTGTACAATCGACTACCTTCTACATTACCAGTGCCACGTTATTTCACTAGTACTTTTTACCAAAATAGGTTAAATTATATAGAAAATTTTGCTATAAAATATTAAATTTCTTATTAAATAACTTATATATAAGCCGTTTGCTCATTATAATAAAAGTGTGTTAAAAGGGACCGGCCGTGGCATAGTGGTTAGAACACGCGGGAGATCACAGGTTCCACTCCTGGCTTCAGTCATCTTAAAAACAAAAAAAAATTCTTTCATTGTCGGCTCCCCTCGGATGTTGTTGACAGCAACTTCGCAGTATAAGTGTCGAGTCAATTGGCATGTCTAGTAAGAGCTTCTTAAACAGTGACGTTCGCATTCGTCGATAAACAAGTAGGTGCCGCTATTTATTTTCCTTAGAGTTTCACTGCACGACTGAAAATATGCAAAAGAACACAAACTGTACGAATTCCAGCGAGAGGATAGCGGGACTTTGTTTACTTTGTATTAGCTAGGCAACATGTTTTTGGTTATATCTCAAACTATAAATTCTATATTTCATTTAACTATCTACTGGTAATGCACAGAGTAGACAATTACCTCTCTTATGCAATATTTTGTGATACTAAAATAACTACCGCTTTTAATAACTGGTTATGTAACTCTTTACAAACAGGCAATTGTTATTTGCCGAACAAGCGGGTTGTTTATTGTAATGTTTACAGTTTCCATACAATTATGATGAAAATGCACTAAAGAATGGTATAGAATCAGTTAATGTACACTTTTTCGAATAACAAAGTATGTGAAGATGTATGAAGTTGTGTTAGAAAAGAACACAAATACGCATTGTATATATCCCGCTTGTTGGGCAAAACTGCAATAGACGTCTTTTCTGTAATTATTTCGTCGATTATATCACTCAGTACTTACTAATTCATACTTTTATAGTACACATCATTAACTATTTCGTTTAACTGCGTACTTACTTATTTTATTAATCCAAAGTAAGCGAGCGTTGCGTCGATTAACTCCCATGCGCATTACTGGGGAATAGTAAAATAAACAGACATATTATTTTTCTATTTTTTTTTAATCTTCTCTTCTTTTTTTTAAGTACCACTATTCTCTGATGTGTTTGTTGCAAATAAAAAAAAATAATTTATTGATCGGTGGTTGAAAAATTCCATTTAGTGTTTGATCTACAAGTGTAAAATCAACAACTCTGTTAGAAGTTTAAATTGTTTGAATGCAAAGTTCTCTCGGCGTTTTTTTAGTATGGGATATGAAAGAGTAGCGTTCCTCAAAATGCATGAATAACTTAAGGCTAAACAAGATAGTTATAGAAGATATCTATATATAAATACATATCGTTGGAAATGCCTAAGATTCTTCTTTCGAATACCGCCAACAAATCAAACAAAAAGACCTGAAAACCCGTTTTTTTTTAATGTAAGTCAAGATGGGGGTGTTAGGAAAATTTGGTATTCAAATTCATATTGTACTCGACCAGACCTACACCATACTCTAGGTCACTTCCCAAGTTCCTTAAAATTTTTCCATTCTGTAGTATTATATTATTAACGAACTAGTTCACTCCACTTCATTATCTATTTGGTATCGACGAAAGTTATTACGAATTACCCTTAGTGTTTTCGTCGATGGATGGTAAGCGAGAGGGTGGCGATAGTATACCTCCTATGGCATCCCAATTATAAATTCGTCACAAAAACGTATGGCGAGTATATTGACGAGGAAGTACTGTGCCATTCCTGGTAATCAATGGTATGATTACATACGTAATGCTTACCAGAACAAGCGGGATACTCTACATACAAAGTATGCGAAGATGTGTATGTATAAGCACATTCTGAAGTAATCAGGAAAAGTTCTATTGCGGAATTTGCCGTTAGGTACTATGGTGGTACCCCCACGTTTAATAAAGTCGAGGCAGAAGAAGAAGCTTTTCAGAGCGATCTTAATGGATCTCTTGTTAGGTTAGCACTCAATTTTTTTAGTCAGTGGCATCACAACTGTAAAAGAGCCTATATCTTTTTCTGATCTAAATTTAAATAATATAATATTTGCAAATCCAAAGAAAATGCGTATTCTTGTTTTACATTTTTAAACCATCACCCTTAGGGATGAGGGTATATACCATTTGATATGAAAAAAAGTGTAACGCATTAAAGGAGACGAGTTGGACCCCAAGTATCTTAAGGCCAAATTCGTTTTAGAAGTTTTTAAGACGGTTGAGCTTAACGGATCGGTATGAAAATTTCCATTTTGCAACTTATGTGATTGTAAATGGGCTGAAGCCCCACCCCTTCTGGTACCTCCCATACAAAATTACCTATTTTTGGATAACTAATATTTCATTCATAACTGCCTAACAAACTATCGGAGGATATTTAAATTCGGTCAGATTATTTATCTTGCAATAGTAGACAAACCCTATGAAAACCGAATTGACCCTATCATGACCGAATTGACCCTCATAGTTTTACATACATATCTTTTTTGTAAGTAAACTGTACACTCAAATTTTGCATATGATGTTTACTTATCAAAATTGGACTCAGGAATGAATATGGACTATATCGGTTCACGCCTTCTGGTACCTCCCGTACAAAATTATCTATTTTTGCAAATTTAATATTTCTCCCTTAACTTCCAAACGGACACTTGGGGGATAATGAAAATTGGTCGGTAAATTTATCTTGTGATAGGAAGCAAAACCTCAGAAAACCTTACTATTTGATGCACTCCTTCTAGTACCTCCCATACAAATGCCTGAATTCACCCCCATAGACTAACATACATATCTGTTTTGTTAGTATGTAATGTTATAAAATGGTGCAAAACCAGTGATATATTTTCCAGTAAACACATGTCCAACCTGTTGGACGTCCGTAACGATATCGTTGTATCCAGTTTAAATAAATCAAAAAAACAAACAAGTATTACTGATTTTATGTTAAAAAACAATTAAATACCTAATAATAAATTTTTTTTTTAAAGTTTTTCTATGAATTTAAGATGTTCAATTAATTAAATATTATTAAATAAAAATTGTTTTGTGTTAAAATTAAGCTTATATAACAAGTTTTATTATAATTTTCTGCAAAAAAAAATGTCCAGAAATTAGAACTTTTCAGAAATTAGAACTGCCCGATGTACAAAGTGGTTCTAATTTCTGAGATTCTACTGTATATAAAAATGGTGGCAAAAATGTATAGTAATTCATCAATTGAGAACGGCTGGGCCGATTTTGCTCAAACTTTTTTTAAGTTGTTCGTTATTGGCAGGAGCAGGTTTATGTGAAAGAAAATTTCGGGAAAATCTTCCAGAAAAGTCGGAAAATTGGAAAAATCGAAAATTGCATTTTTGTATGGAATTTTGTGTGCAATTGTTACTGAATGGCTTTTCGAGTAGAAAAATGGAAAATTTTGTTAAAAATGAGGAAAATTCCGGAAATATTCAAAAAGTTTGAAGTTGTTGTTCGACGAAATTTTGCATATTATCTATCGTATGATTTGATAATTTTGGACGATGTAACTGTAAACAATTTTGGATAATTATTCCGAAATGACTTTCCGAATGGAAACATAGAAAAATTCTCGGTGGAAAACTCAGAAAATTCCGGAAAAACTCGAAAAATTTCGATTTTTTAGAAACATTTTGCATCGCAAATTGAGTTTTTGTATAACTTTTTGTGTGCTATTGTTCCGTAGTGGCTTTTCGGTTGAAAAAACAGAAAATTCTGGTTGGAAAATTATGGAAAAATTCCAAAAATTTGAATTTTTTTCGACGAAATTTTACATTTTATTGTGTTTTGATAATTTTGAATGATGTAAATGTGAAAATTTCGGATAATCATTCCAAAATGACTTTTCGAATGTAAAAATAGAAAAATTCTTGGTAGAAAACTCGAAAATTCTTGAAATAACTCGAAAATTTTTAATTTTTTCATCGAAATTTTTCATTGTATCGCTTGATTTGATGATTTTAGACGACGTAAAGGTGGAAAATTCGTTATGCTGCTTGGAAAAATTCGGTTTATTGTGAAACCTATATGTATTAAAACGGTGTAAACAGTGTGTAGTAATTCATCAATGGAGAACGGCTGGCCCATTTTGTTTTCAATTTTTATTCAATTGTTCGTAACTGGTATGAGGGTTTTATGCAAGATAATTTTGGGAAAATCCTTTGAAAAAGTCGGGAACTTGGAAAAACCGAAAATTGGTTTTTTGTATGGAATTTTGTGTGCAGTTGTTACGGAATGGCTTTTCGAATGGAAAAATAGAAAATTCTTAGGGAAAAACTCGGAAAATACCGGAAAAGTCCAAAAAATGTGTTTTTTATTGAAAGTTTTTTGAAATTTTCGCATGATTTGATGGTTTTGAACGATGTCTAGGTGGAAAATTTTCGGTTAAATGTTGGTTGGTAACGAGAAAAATAATATTTAAATAAAAAATCCGTCGAACCCGACATTGAGAGTGCCAGCGTCAAATCGTTCGATGCAAAATGCATTCGATCGCGAATTTTAACGGGAGCAAGACTATAATCTAGATGAGCTGATCGGAAGAGTTCAAACAAATGTGCCGCTGTTAAATACCGAGTACAAGAACGTGTACGACTTACGATGAAACTGGAGGAATTTACTTTCTCGATGCTCCGATTGGGACACCTAAGACATTATTTGTTGATTCCGGCAACAATTTGGCGAGATCTCAAATAACGTTAGCCGCTGCATCCTCTGGCATACCTGTCACATTGTTGGAAGGCATTCGAACTGCAAATTCCCTTTTTAAAACTGTCGATGAATCTTCTCACGGTTGAAAAGGCAAAGTATACAATGACCAAGAATTTCGCAACGGCGAAGTAGATGCGGGAATGCCAAATCAACATTTCGGATGAATGCTCGATAACGACTAAATGAGCTTTGGAAGTAGTTGACCGAACGATGAAGGATTTACGAGGGTATTTTAAACGATTTGGTGGGGCTATGATTTTGCTCAAAATGTGTAATGCTGCTGATTTACTAAAAGCATGCTTAAAAAATTGTCAAGAAGTTGTAATTGACCAAAAAATTAGGGGCTCATTCCAGAACCTCCCATCTTCTGCTGAATTCCCGAAACAACTGCCAGCGCTTGGCAATGGCCAAACTCGGGTTGATGTTTCGACTGAATTGATATCGTTCCCAGCAAATTTATGCCAGTTCACATCGTTGGAAAAGTTACTCATGAAATTGCACAAAATTATAAAAATCTCGATTGGATTAATTTACGGGCAGTGTGTTACTAGCAGAGAAGAATAAATACATTAATAGCTACAATTTCAAATTAGAATATTAAATCGCTTGAGAACTGCATTCGAACAAATCTGTTAACAGCGTGACAGTAAAGGATGAAGCGACCAACAATCCGACCGAATTTTCCACTCGCTTAATATGCCGCATAATTTACAGATAAAGGTGGGATCGATCATAATCATATTGCGGAATCTGAATCAACCGAAATTGTGCAACGGTACGCGATTGTCCGTCAAGAATCTCAAAAATAACGTCAAGAATAAAAAATGTGATTTCAGACGATCATAAAGAACAAATTCAAAGAAGAGGAAGTCCTTATCTTACGAATTAGATACTTCCAACTGATCATCCATTCCAATTCCCCGACGACAATCAATAAATCGCAAGGCCAATCGTTGGAAGTATATGAGATTATACGATTATCGAATTTCCCTGTTTAATGTCCGGTCAGTTGAACGTTGCCTTTTCGAGTTTTGGAGAACCGCCTTCGTTGTTTGTTTTTGAGGCGGAAAACTAATCGAAAAACATTGTTTATCCAACATTCTCTACTGAGTTTATCTAAAGGCATAAAATTGGGGCGAGACAAAGTTCGCCGGGTCCGCTAGTTTCTCATAATTTCCAAACGGACACTTGGGGAGTAATGAAAATTGGTCGCTAAATTTATCTTGTGATAGGATGCAAAACCTTAGAAAACATAACTATTTGATATACCCCTTTTGGTATCTCCAATACATATGACCGAACTAGCCCCCACAGTCTTACATACATATCGTTTTTGTAGGTACCCTGAATACAGCCGAATTTTGCGTAAGTTGTAAGGTTATGATAATTTGAATCAGGAATGAATATGGACTATATCGGATCACCCCTTCTTGTACCTCCCATACAAAATGACTTTGTTTGGAAAATTAATATTCCTCACATAATTTCTAAACCGACACCTGGGGGATAACCAAATTTGGTAGTTAATTATCTTGTAATAGGAGTTATAATTGGGTGATGGTATTTATCAGTCAGTTTACCTGACTGAAATTTCTGTACTGATTTAAAATTATTACGTCACTGGTCATATAAAATTTTGAATATCAAAAATATTCTCTTATAGACATACTGTCATATACATCTAAAGGTTGGGTGGTCACATTGGTCTACATTTGAACACTCGTCTAAATAGAAGATACACATATGCATAATCATTTATGCATTGTCCTACGTACTTTTGAGCAACTTGCAAACAGAGTGAGATGCGCATTTTTGTTTTACAACCTGATGCGGTAAAACAGGACTACAGCTGTTTCTTGTGGGTTCTAAGCGGAAAATCCAATTACTGTTCGTAGTTTCGACTTTGTTCCTTTTACAATTCAATCTAATTGTTTTGTTTTTGCTTAGTTAACAAAAAAAAACTTTTACATACACGGATGCCAGTACGTCCTATGCAAATGTTTTTCACATTTTTGCATTGTTTCGGCTAAGAAGGGATATGTGACTGTAGTGTGTTCATACAGAAGACATCTACATACATGCACCCATGTACATATGTAGATACGTCGTCGTAATGTTGACTATATGCGTTCAGTTACTTCTATGTTTGAGCACAACAAATGTATACGCTCATGCCACATGCTGGGATACGTTATGGAATCAGAGGCTGTGTCAGGAGCAGTACAAGTACTTTTATTACATTTCTGAAAGAGCTCAAAGTCTGGTGCTCCTGAATCGGCAGTGCCAACAGTGCATGAAGCAAGTGCGGCTCTGGTGCGGCACCACAAATCGTACTAGAGAGGTAGGGAATAAAAAGAACGAAACGACTACCGCATAGACGACATTTGTGAGATGGCCTTTTGTGAATGCAGCAATTTGGCCCGTTTTTCGCTTGAACGTCTTACAATTCATCAGTTTTTTTTTTCTTTTACTCTCGTGTTGGTCTTTGTTTTTCACAAACACTTTGTTTTACGTTTTATTCCTAAAATAATGCAAATGTCTCTATAGCAGTCTTGTGTAGGTGTTGGAAGGAAGAAAATTTAAGCACACATTGAACACACAATTATATGAGTGTATTGAAGTGTTGAAAATGTAACTTCATAAGAGAGAAATACGTTGCGAATGTGTATTCCAAGGCCGACTGAAAAAATATTACCACGCTGCAGCGCACGTACAAAACGACAAGCACACATATTTAAAATACGTAGTTTACCATACGTTTGAAAATTATCACGGTAAATTACAATCAGGCGCTGTTGAATTGAACTTTCTAGTATTTACTCTCATTCCTACATCTTAATGATTTGTCTTCAGTAAAATATAGTTTGATTAAAATATAACATTTCTAGGTTTTGGTGTCAAAACCACTATTAGGAGATATTTCCAGCTAAAAAAATGAGTGCACCCCCATAGTCTGTTATTGCCTGTGAAACCTTTTAAGGTGCGATCCATTGCTGCTAAAAAATCGATTGTTTAGTGGTAATTTAAGTGCCGAATGCTCAAACAGACAAGCATTCACATTAATTAATTTATTAATTGGGACCGGCCGTGGCATGATGGTTAGAACACACGACTACCATGCGGGAGATCCCAGGTCCAAATTCTGGCTCCTGCCATCTAAAAAAAATTTTTTCTTTCATTGCCGGCCCCCCTCGATGTTGTCGACAGCAATTTCACAATATAAGAGTCGAGTCAATCGGCATGCCTAGTAAAAGCTACTCAAACAGTGATGTTTGCATTCGTCGATAAACAAGTAGGTGCCGTTCTAAAAACGTGTTAATTCACAACAACGCAAGAAGTATCCCATACCTCATTCATGGGGTGTAAAGGGAAATTAAGTTAAGTAAGTAATTAATTAATAGGATAGGATAGGATTGGTTTGAAAGATGATAGATGTCGAAGTCGTTGAAGTCGAGACTTCCTTAATTATTGTTTTAATTGACTATTTAAATAACCCCATACAAAAACATACTGGTGCAGTCAAGTCGGGTGACCTTGAAGGCCAGCGGAAAGTGTAGTTTCTTTAATATAAATTTGTTTGGGAATTTTCATTAGAGCTCCGCCATAACCGGTCTAGCCATGTGCGTAGTTGCTCCATCTTGCTAGAACCAACTAATGCTGAAACAGATACGTAGCACGATTCGTGCGCCACCCTGTATGTAAAACCTTCGATTCAGAAAACGATGTCAATAGATTAAGAAAAATACAGACAACTTCATACTGCGAAGTTGCTGTCGACAACATCGAGGACACCAGCAATGAAAGAAAAATTTAGATGACTGGAGGCGGGAATCGAACCCGGGATCTCCCGCATTATAGTCGAGTATTGAAACCATCATGCCAACCCCCAAAGAAAGAGGTGGAAGGATGTCTGATTAGTATGGGTCGAACAAAAGTGGTTGTGGAGACTCCATGCATTTAAAAATTATACAAGGACAATTTCAGAATAACATGTTTTGATCTTTGCACGTACTGCCCAAATATCGGAAGTGTTGGCAGCAATTGAGATCCTCACTGAAGATACCATATACTGTACCAATATACATTTTTGATCCACCAGTGAAGATTTACAGTAACATAAAGGGAAAGGAAGCTTTCCAATCCTGGAGTATTGACAAATGCCCCCTTGGCAGTGGGTTTTGCAGCAATCTCCGTTATTGTCTGAGAAGAGAGGGGCTCCGGGAGATGAAGACCTCGCTTTTTTTTTTTTGGTACGTGGGAATACGATTTCTCGAATCTTGTCACACAAATGTTTGCTTGGCCAATTCCTCTTTTCATTCCTACAAATCTCCTTAGAAAACTGCAGCATCGTCTAGAGCCAACCTTGGCCTTCTGCTCCCTCTTGTGGCCCACCTCCTCTCTCTCAACAACGGATGTTATGGGCTCCTACCAAGTGGAGCAACCACCGGTTTCCCGTTTTTGGATACCGTTTCTTTGCAGTCCACCGAGGTAGTCCTACATAAAGATCCAGTAGGAGTCGGGTTTCCACAGTATCTTGTCTATAGAGTGGAGGGACACTCGAATCAGCTTTTCCCGATTTCGGTACTCTCAATGAGTATCGACGAGGTATAAGAAGGTGTCGGAAGTGGAGCCTTGTCGTGTCCCTTCTCCACAGTATAAGCACAGTGTAAGCAGACATTTGCCAACGCAGGCGACGATGATGCCAATATATTTTTAAGTTACCTTGTACCTGTGAGAATGGTTGTTTCTATTAATGGAGAGGCAAGATAAATTGTATGGCAAAATCCAGTGCCTTCTACAGTGAGATTCTGTCGTCTTATCTGGGCTCGGTTCATTAAAGAAACAAAGGATATCACAAAGGAAGAAATCACCTTTATTGAACAACAAGCAATGAATCTCAAAGAAACAACTGCTTTGGAAGATTCCGTTAAAATAAATCATACCATTTTGCTCACAATGGTCGATGGAAAGGTGTGCAATGCTGCGACTGACACGGCTTCAACAATGAGATGCTATATATGTGGACATTCTTCTAAGGACTTCAACACACTTGAAAGAAGTAACGTTTGTAAAGAGTCTTTGAAATTCGGACTCTCTTTTCTGCACGCGAGAATTCGTTTCTTCGAGTTATTGTTGGAATAAATATAGATTTGATAAAAAGGTTCCAAATCATTCTCGAAGTGATATTAAGCGGATATGATATTGATCCTGCATAATTCGATGACTTTGCTCACACAACTGAAAAACTGTACGTGGAACTGTATAGTTGGCATCCCATGTCATCTACAGTTCT
The DNA here is from genome assembly GCA_964034835.1 of Muscina levida. NCBI lineage: Eukaryota > Metazoa > Arthropoda > Insecta > Diptera > Muscidae > Muscina > Muscina levida. The sequence goes on along the minus strand of OZ035884.1, from coordinate 60,692,637 downwards.
CAAAATTCTGATGCAAGGCGCTCAAGTAATATCAAGTAATATTGTACCGCTTCTTACGAAAACACTGAATTCTGACAGTTTCCACGACGAAGATGATGATGACCAAATCACCTGCGAACTCGCAGACAGTTATTCAGATTGATTTTTTATACCATCGCCCTCAGTGATGAGGGTTTATATCATTTGATACGAAAAAACGCATTAAAGGTGACGAGTTAGACCCCAAGTATCTTAAGACCAAATTCGTTTCAGGACTTTTTAAGACGATTGAGCGATGTCCGTCTGTCAGGCAGGCTGGCTGGAGTGCTGGTGAGCAGGATAACTCGAGTAAACCTTAACGGATCGGTATAAAAATTTACCAGTACTAATATTTTTCAAAACGAACTTCTAGGATTATAAATGGGCTGAATAGCCCCACCCCGTCTGGTACCTCCCATACAAAATTACCCATTTTTTGATAATTAATATTTCTTTCATAACTGCCAAACAGACTATCGGAGGATATTTAAATTTGGTCAGTTTTTTTATCTTGCAATAGTAGACAAACCCTATTTTGTAAGTAAACTGAGTTCACTCAAATTTTGCGTATGATGTTCGCTTATAAAAATTAGACTCAGGTATGAATATGGACTATATCGGTTTACGCCTTCTGGTACCTCCCATACAAAAATTACCTATTTTTGGAAAATTAATATTGCTCCCATAACTTCCAAACGGACACTTAGGGGGTAATAGAAATTGGTGGATAAATTTATGTTGCGATAGGAGGCGAAACCGCAGAGAGCTTAACTATTTGACACACCCCTTCTGGTACCTCCCATATAAATGTCCGATTATACTCATAGTCTTAAAAACTTTTTTGTAAGTACATTGAATTCTCTTAAATCTTGCGTAAGTAGTATGGTTATGAAAATTTGAATTAGGAATGAATATGGATAGTATCGGATCACCCCTTCTGGAACCTCCCATACAAAATGACCTTGCTTGGAAAAATAATATTTCTCCCATAATTTCTAAACCGACACCTGAAGGATAATCAAATTTGGACATTTAATTTATCTTACAATATGAGGTAAAACCTCAGAAGCACTAACTATTTGATACACCCCTACTGGAACCTCCAATATATATAATCGATATTGCCCCTATTACATACATATCATTTTGTATATAGACTGAATTCAGACAATTTTTGCCAAGGTAAGCGTTCATTTATGAAAAAAAGCAGACACGTTGTTCTGGCCCTAATTGTACCTCCTGTACAAGTAAGTCACATTTTTTATGGTTTTGCTCCACATGCAGGTAAGTAATTTTATTTTAATTAAAAACCTATTAATTTCAATTACTTAAAACTGAAACAATATTTTATATTGGGTGATGGTATTTATAAGTCAGTTTACCTGATTGAAATTTCTGTACCGGTTTTTATTGTTTTTCTTTTTAAATAAATGCCTTATTATGATGAATTATTGACTTTTATTTCATAAAATAGCAAAATAAAATATAAAATAATTTTGTCCGGATTAACATGTGAAGTACTCCTATGTGCGATGTTCAAAAAATGCCATTCACTTTTAAAAATTCATTGGTTTTCAATAAACCAATGATTTCTTGTATAAAAACTCTTTTACATTTTCGAATTCAGCCCACGAAATTACCCTATGAAAGATATACATATGGTTGCTCCAGTCCAAAAACTTTGTTGGCTAGTGTTATTTGTAGTATTTTTCTCGCGAAGACTCACGAGATCATATATTGTAAACAGCGTTTGAAAAAAACTCACAAATGTGCACAAAATGTATGCAAAACTCTTTTCATGAGAGTGTTTGAGAGGTAAATGTAACACAAACTCTGTACCGTTGAGCTTGTTAACATGCAAACACATCTCGCTAAGTGTCGGAAAACGATGTTGCTCTTTTTTCTGACTCCAGTCGTGTGCAGTGTTGCCACAAGAAATTTTTTTTTCCGACCAAAATTTTAACGAAAAAAAAAACAATATTTAATTTATAGAAAACTTTTATTAATTAAACAAAAAATAATATAAATTCAGTCTATTATTTTAATTCTTTAAATAAAAATATATACAAAACTATATAAACAAAAAAAATGTCTTATATATACAGAGATTTTGGAGATCATATTTGTCAGTAAATCCGAGATCATTTTTAACATATTTTCAGTTCACTACAGTTTATTCGGGGTTTTAAAGTCTTTTTTAGCTGACCATACAGTATGCGGACCTTTGTTCATGATTAATTCTTTACAAAGCATGATACTGTTAATGGTAATTTCAAGTTTGTTTCTTAATTTAGATTTTGTAAGAGATAGAGACGAAAGCTTTCGTTCAGCCGCAGCTGAACTATATGGTAGTGAAAGTAAATTAAAGACAAATTTAACTAAATTTTCAAAACAATGTCCATTCAAACCATTTTTTATAGCAGATACATTTTTCCAAAACATGTCTATACTTAAATCAGGAGAAAGAGATGTCTCGCTGAGGCGCAATAAATTCCACTCTGTCACTATTACATCTGGATCACATTCAACAAGACTAGAAAACTCTAAAATAAGAGGCAATATATCTAAGTTTTCCGAAGAAATTACTCTTGGGGGCGTTATTATATTTAAAATTTTAATGTCTTCGCGCTTAAAATCAAATCGATATTTTAATTGAACCAAAAATTCAACATAGAAATTTAAAACGTTAGACTTACGTTCATATATTTCAGAATCAGTCAAGTTCGCTTTTAAAAAAAATTCCGCTTTTGAACTAATGAAAATTTTTGAAATATTAAATTTGCTATATTTTAATAATCAATTTCAACTGTTTATATACTGTTTATATATTCTCTTTTACAAAATTGCTAAGTATTAAATAAAAATTTGTTTTAATACAAAATGCTGTTCCATTTTTGTTCTGCACCCAATCGAATGAATTCTGCCACTCTTGCCTGAACTTTCGCTTTAAATTCTGCGTAATATCATTTGCATCACTGCAGGGAAATAGCACAAATAAATTACTGAGAACAAATTATAATAAAAATATATATTTAAAATTTTTATTCAAAAATCTACCATAATCAGTTTGGGCCTACCATCCGACCAAAATTAAAAAAATTGAAATTCGTCCGACCAAATTTTGTAGAATTCTACCAAAACGGCAACACTGGTCGTGTGTGCGATAAAGATGACACAACTCATATGTGCACTGAGAAACGAAAATACCCAAACACGGAGTAACACATGAATATTCATATAGAGAAAAAAACACATACATACATATATTTACACATATACAGCTATATTTCTTCTTCTTCTCTACCAATCTTTTAGTGTCGCTCGTTTATGTGTGCACACCATCTTTGAGTGCTCAGGAAAAAATTGTACAAAAGAGTTTTGTTATGTGTTGACTCTGTGTGCGGAGCATCTTCGATCATTAAACTCTTGTGTTTTGAGTTCGCCTGCGCTCATTACCGACGTTTAAAATGTGTTGAGCAGAGTGTTTTGGAGTCTTTTCAATCCCTGATTGTAAACTCTTTATTAATAAAAGTTATTTAACCCGCTAACAAGTTTGAAATGCAAGACATGATGACAACATTATGAATAACAGTTTAAGCCTAAACATAGGCAACATCTAGTTGATAGTTTTAATCAACTTAACTGCAACTGTGGTCTAAATGTATTTTCAAATCCATTGATCTGTCAATTTGTTATCGATAACACTTCAGTCATATTAAATCGAGTGCCTAAATTTACCTTAAGTTAAACAAAATCCAAGTTCCGCGACTCGATTTCAGCAAGAAAATCGCCTTGATCGTATGAATGTAGATCTATTCCCTTGGACACATAATATTAAAGATGTAATTCAGAAAAACATGTCCTAAAAATCCACCTTGAGCAAACAAATTGGAATGACGAATAAATTAAATTAACGCAGTCAACTTGACGAAACGAATGATGCAGAAGTTGTTATTTTTGGGGCCACTTTCATGTGCAATTCCCACAATTGAGTCCCAAATTAATAAGTTGAATAATGTTGTACTATGCTATATTTTAATGCAGCTAAGAATTTCTTGATTTTATGCATAAGGCTGTGGTCACAGGTTTGCCTTCTTAATTTGATCACCTCGTTTGTCACCGTTTTTAGAGATGTTTGGGTAAATAAATGCGTTTAATTCAAAAGATTAAGAGATATTCTGAGTCCCCTTATTTCAAGGTATTTTGTTGTTTTTTTTCTTTCGATTTTATCGGTGTTAAGTCTCGCGTAAATCAGACCTATTATTCAGATGTTTGATTGTAAGAAAAACCTCTCTCGTTAATAATTTTTTACCTAAATCCTTATCTCTCGATTAGATCCTGTGCCTTAAGTGAATGTATAACAAAAAAAGACGACATTGGTTATATTTGTAGTTTATTCGTATCGATTTATTTAACAAACATATATATATAAATTGTCATATTTATGTATGTAGGTAAACACATACAGCAATATCTTTATTCGTATATCATGATTGTGTGTGTGTATTTGTATTTGTATTTAATAATTAAATTATAATTGATTTAAAACAAAAAAAAAAAAATAAAATAAAAAATGATAGCGTAAATACATTCTATATCTGCTCATTACAAGGGCACCGACCAAATGAGGCAGGGAGTGAGTGACAAACTATAAATTAATATAAAAATGTTACATATGTAAGTATTGATAAATAATTCACGTTTTCATTATTAAATATGTTTATTCATAACGTATGTGTATAGTATGTATGTATATGTTTATATAGAACATGCTGTATGTCAATCTTGAATCATCGAGGGGTTGCAAAGGCATTCAATTCCGGCTGCAGTAAATAACAAACCGTATGGAATGCAGAGGGTGGTGGAGCTCACGGTCACGCTCTGACATTCTCGCCAATTTGTTGCGGTGATTCGTGATTAAGATACAGCAATTTATAATAATAAAATAAAGTAAACATAAATTATATTATGCGTAGTGTGTAGGTTTAGGCATTACATGGGTTATGTATCGTCTTGTTCTCGGCGTGGCGAACAAGCGTTTGGAAATGATGAGATTTTCACAGGGCGAAAGATTAACTAATGTGAAATTACTATGGATCATAGGTATGAGTCCGGTTAACAAAATCAGTTAGTTTGGCTTAAACGCATTTAAGGTGACGTATTCTGAAAATGAGACGACCATCGACTGGTGTCGTTGGCTCATGGCAAGAGTCTGGGGTTGAAACGACCCATGAACAGAATCATACCAGTTGGATTGTGTCGCACGAAATAGAGGAAGGGTCTGTCGAAGCGTAATCGGGGAGCATCTGGTACTCGCGCTTGGCGTGGTCTCAAAGGCAGTGGCAACTCCAGATATTTGGGATCGAGCAGGTCGTCATAAAAACCGCGTCCAAGTGCCGAATCCTGTACAAGTGAACCAAAGTCAATAATGGCTTCGGAAGAGTCAAAATCGTCATCCTCATGAGCATCTACGTCCTTGTTGCGTTTGCGTAGTGGGGGTGCCGGATACATTTCTACATGATGGTGGTCGGCTATTTTCTCTTCACCGCAGGTGCTAAAAGTGTTAATTTGTATCATGTCCGACAGATAGATGTCGCGGTTGGATGAACCAGTGAGACCGCCTAAGTCGGCGTAATCAGATTTGAAAAGTCCCTTTAGACCCATCTTTTGCAGGCCCAACGTAGCGTTGACAAACGATCTATGTGAGAATCTTGGCAATTGTACTTCCATACCAGGACGATCCATCAAAGATGTAAGTAAGTTACTCCAGGCATTCTTAGAGATGGCAGTTTCCATCAATTCCTTTTCGAGGCGGTCCAAACTGTCCGACGGCGATGTGGAACTCTGATGTCCTGGCATGACATAAATCAAACTTACCGTATCCTGTATGCGACCGAAGGCAACTACAGTTGCTTCTAGTTTAGACTCATAGCCGGCAGTAAAGCCGCTCTTAAACATGACTGCGGGTATTGGCACCAGACGACGTTGTCGCACTGTTGGGTGAACTTGGAAGAAGAGTTCGCCATCGCGATCTTGTGTCGAACCCTGCGAACAGTCTGTCTGGAAAAGATTGGCAGAGATCGTGGCCAGAGGGCCATTCACCCAGACGCTATTGGTGCGCAAGTATTCTAGCACTTTACCCATTGTATGACGCTTAACTAACAAATTGGTGCGTCTGCGTATGATATCATTCACAACATGGAAATTGACTTCCTCTACGTGCCCGGCATAGAGTTGTTGAGTTTTCTCCTTGAAGAACTGCAAAATCTTTCCATTTGCCCGGTCGCTGAACACTTCCCGCACAAATGCGGTGGTGGCAATGTCACTGTCCATAGCCTTTTCGACTGAATCCGTAATATTCTTAAATACCAAATGTGGGTTGAATGTAACCACATCGTCCAACTTTAGGACATCGTTCATTTCGCCTGAGGTGCTGCCACGTGCTCCCAGAAACACCATCGACAGCATGGATGTCAATGCAAATGGTGAGATGACCAAACTTCTGGCCGAACTAATCTTTTCCGATGTTATGGACTTCCAGTAGCTAAATGCAAGTTCATTACAGAGCCTAGAGAATGCAAGAATATCCTCGTCCAAATTAGCCAGGGATGCTTCTAAGCCCTTGGAGTTGTTGGGAGATGGATCAAGCTTAACGGGTGGTCGTGTGGCGGCTGTAGATGCTATCATTAAATTGCTCAGCTGAGGTGGTCGTTGCATGGGACGTTGTTGTGGAGCTGGGATACTATAGGTCATGACCTTATTTGGGACATTTTCTTGTTGCGTTTGTGACTGCACTTGAGCTGATGGTTTACTGTACAAAGGCTCAACAGTATCATGGTACATGGCGTATGCCGGTTGTTTATTAAAGTACGACACTGGCTTCAAAGTATTCAGCCGTCTGGTTGTTGTCACAGTAGGTTTTGGAGTTGTTGTTGTCGTCGTCGTCGTGGATGAGGATGTGCTACTTGACAAAGTTGCTGGTAATTGTGGGGCCTGATAGCCAATCTGATCGTCTTCATCCTCCTCGTCGGCTTCTTCAAATGTCTGTCCATAATTGTCCGCTTGTGGTATAGACTCAGTATCTGACAAAACTTCAGGTTCCATTATGGTATAAATGGGTTTTGGTGGTGCCAAAGTTTGTTCGTCAGCCTGAACAACTGGTTGGTCAATTGGCTTGAGCGTTTCTTCTAATTTAATCTCTTGTTCTGGCTGAGACGGTGCACTTTCCACCGATTCCACTTCTAATTTGCTGTTTTCTTTGATCACCGACGATGTTGTGCTGTCCGCCGGCTTAGGCGTTGTGGTTTCGCCCAACTTAATGTAGGGATCTTCATCGACCAACTCATCGGTTTCGTCTTCTTCCGAGATCATTGCATTTAATTCGTCCGATGTCTCTTCACTCATTTGGTAATTTATTGTTGTGGTTTCAGTAACCTCATGACCACCAGCCGATTCTGCTTCAAGCGGTTCATCGTCTGTTGTAGTTATGGCTGACACTGTGGTCTCTTCTTGTACGTCAACTTCAGTGCTGGTGGTTTCTGGTGAGCTGTCGTTCTTTAACGATGATTCTTCAGTTACAACTTCATCGAGGTGTGTCGGACTTTCAGTTAAGTCTGTGGAACTCATGTTGTTATCTTCTTCGTTTTGAGCATCAGCCTGGACAATTAAAGTTGATTCTGTATATTTAAGAGTTGTGGCTTCTTGGGTAACAGATTCGGTTGTGTCTTCTTGCCCCTCAGTAGATTCAACTTTAATGGTAGCCATATCCATGGTACTAATATCCAGTTTATCCTCTTCGCTGCTTTCTGTTGATGTAACGGTAATCTTATCAACAACCTCGGTTGAGGGGGTTTCTTCTGTTGTTTGTGGCTCTTCGCTTTCACTATTGATGGCTTCAGTGACAGGATCGATGATGCTTTGACTTGTAGTTGTCATAATCTCTGATTCAGAACTTTCTGGGAGCTTTTCCTCATCGTCAGAAATATTCCATTGGGGTTCAGTTGTTTCTTCTGATAGGATGCTGATTTTCGTGGTAGTGTCTAATGAGCTGTCAGCTTCGAAAAGAGCTTCCCTTTCGTTATCATTGTCTTCCTGTTGCTGAACATATATTTCGGGGAGCGATGGCATGGGTGTTTTAGTTGTAGTTGTTGTTTCCATTTCGTTAGAATGATTCAGATCAGGAAGCGTTGTAGATTCTGCCTCCGAAGATTCCGTTGTAAACTTGTCATCACTCTGATCGCTTTCTTCGTTCTTTAGTGCAAGAGAATTGTTTTCGGTTTCAGAAGCTGAAATATCCGAACTTGTTGTAGTTTCCTCAGACATATTGAGTGCATCTTCAGTGCCAACCGTAGATGTAAGCATATCCTCTAAACTGTCGGATTCTTCACTTGATGTCATAAGTTCCTGTTCAGTCACTTCCTTGGGTAATTGAGTGGTAACATCCAAATCCTTTTCTGTGACAGTTGTAGAAACAATTTCGGAAGTAATTGTCGTAATTTCGGGCTCACTTATATCCTCGAGAAGGTCGACAGATCCTTGATTTATTTCATGACTATCCTCAAGTCTTTCGTAAATAGGCTTAAGCTGTTCAATTACCTCTGCATGACCATAAGAAGGAATAGGATTGATTTGGCCGTAGGACGGCATAAAGAACGATGTATTAAGTTGGGCAACGTTAGAGTAACGATTGTCATCGTTGTCGACAGCTTGAACTGGATTAGGTGTGACCGGGTCTTCACTCAAAGATGGTCTATCGTTATAGTTCATTTGTCCTGCTAGCTGCTGTGGGATGCTGTGGTCATTGCTGGAGGAGGAGTAGTTATCGCTGTAGCTGGGCGGGTCGGGTCTGTGAATATTTTGAGCGTGGCTGGAAATCTGCTTTATTACATCGGACATTAGGAATGCAATCTCATCTTTAGTTTCGTTGGAACTCATGGTGTTGTAGTCCACGGCTATGGTGTTGGTGCCATCCACAAGCGTTGACGCCACGGTGGCAGCCTGGGTTTGGAATTCCGACATGCTTATTTGTTCAGAAGGTTTAATTATTTCCATATTAAGCTGAGGTTTCAGATCGGCCACAAGAACTGGATGGTTGAATGTATCTTTATCGTCGTCCATAGTATCTTTGTGTAGAGGTGACATCACTGGAAGTCTGCTTTGTCCTAGTACTTGTTCTGTTACTTCCTCCGACGAGTCCAATGAATCAGCCGTTGTACCCTCGTCGTAAGCAAGCGAAGGTTGCTTCATCGGGACATCAGTTGTGAGGATGTGTTCAACTGTCTGGGCATCTTCAGGGTATGAGTCTTGTAGAATATTTGAGGCCTCTGAACTTTGTTCCGTTTTGGGCATAACAGTATATTCTTCAGATGATTGCTCCGAGGTTTCGGTCATTTCTGTAGCTGTGACTGTAGTATACATTTCACTAAAGTTTGTGACGTCATTCAATGTTGTAGTTTCTTTGTGGCCATCGTCATTTGAATTGTGAATTGTAGAGCCTTCTTCTGATTGCATAGTGGTGACTTGAGTCTGAAGTTTTTCGATTTCCTGCGACATTTGAGTTGTGTCTTCTGCTGTAACTGTAGAATCTTCGGAAGTATACGATGACAGATCTGTTGTTGTTCCTAGAACCGGAAGTGTTGTAGCCGACGTATGGCTGCCATGTTGAGTTGTTGTAGTTGCTGCTTCAGTCATTATATTCATAATCGGTATTATGTGTTTGTGAGCCATATCTTCGAGTTGGTCCATATTTTCGGCACTGTCATATTTCACAGGTTTCATTTGAGGTTTCTGGTAAGTCTCATGGTGTTGATCGATCTTGTCGGTGATTACAGCCGATTGTTTCAGAGTTTCTAGAATTTGGTCGAATGACTGCATAGCACTAATATCTGGATAAGGCCTCGTTCCATAATGTTGGTTAATGGGTAATGTAGGCAGTGGTTGTTTCTTGTACTGACTTGCTTCGAATTCTTCTGCGGATTCATCAGTTGTGATGGCATAGGATGGAACAGGGTAACCTGATGTACCGGAACTTGATGGTACGTTGGTGGTGGTTGCAGGTGGCTTGGGTTTCTCTGTCGTTGTCCTGGGGAGTGTCATAGGCCTAGGTGGTATAAGTCCTGGGAAATCTGCCACGATTAGCGATGATTCTTGAGGGGCGGTTGTGGCGGCAACGGGCACAGGTGCAATTATCACTGTAGTTGAAGGTACTGGGGTTGTGGTAGGCTTTTGTGGCTTAGGGCGTGGCCTATGATATGTCACGTGCTGATATTTATTTTGCGAGACTTCTTGATGAGCGGTTCCTTCAGCCGTTAAGTCTGTTGATGAAATTTGGGGTTTAGGTTTGGGCCTATGTCTGTGGGGTACTGGATAAGGTTTTCTGTGGGCTGCTTCCGTATGAGGTTTATGCGAAACGTCATCGCTTGTTGTGCTTGATGTATGATGGATAGGTTGACGGGTGGGTTTCTTCTTCTTTTTCTTTATTGGAGCATGAGTGGTTGTAGTAGTTGGAAGACTTGTCGACGTAGACGGAACTTCTGTTGTTGGTGCAGGTGTTGTAACCGTTGGCTCAGCTTCTGTTGATGTAGTTGTTATCGGAGCTTCAGTTGTAGTTGTAGTTGTTGTTGTGGTAGTTGTCGTTGTCGCAGGAGTTGTTGTGGTAGTCGTTGTGGTGGTGGATGTGGTGGGTACAGGTGTCGATGTCACTTCCTCCATGGGCGTGGTTGTTTGAGGCATTGTCGTCGTTGACGTTGTTGGCGCTGGGGTAGTTGTTGTAGGTTTCCTCTTAACTTTATGTTTAGTGGTCTGAGGACGTTTAGTAGAAGTATGTCCACCATTTGGTTTCTTATTTCTGTGTGGAGGCAACGGCTTATGTTGAACTGTTGGAGGCTTTTTAGCAAGATTCTCCGTAAGGGTGCCTTCGTCAGCAAGAGGTTTTTGCACTACTTCCTGGTTGTTGATAAAAATACGTTTTGTTGTCGTTTCCACTGGCATTTGTTCGGGTAGCTTATGGTAAATCGGCTGCATGTGTAGTTGCGAGAAACTATCATAATTCTGCATGGTGGCTGCCAGATTCTGATACTGTTGCATGCCCGTGTAAACCGATTCGTGAGGGTCCAATTCTTCTTGTATCACTTGGGGTGTCACTTCAGTTGTACTGGTAGTAGGTTTGCGCTTCTGCCCTGGCTTACGTTTATTTGGTTTCGGTTTCTTAGTAGTCGTGCTTGTTATGGTCGCTGTGGTGGCTGTATCAATAACTTCGGTATCTGGTATCATAACGATCTGTTGAGGCTTCTGTTGGGCAAAAATATCAACACCACCTGTGTTGCCAAAAATAGCTGGTAAAATCATAGACCACGATGAAGAAACATCCGGAGTATCCAACACAGGCAATATATTGGAACTTGTGTTCTTATTCGACTCTACTTCTTTATTTAGAACATCTTGAACGCTATTGACTATGTCCTGTACGTTTTTCTCTGGATCACGGTCTTCGACGGGTCCATGGTGAATAATGGTGGGACCTTCGCCGTCACCATTGGCCACAATACTTTGTATTTCCTCCATTGTCATAAGGCGCTTGACTAACTCACCATGTTCGTCAAATGTGTAGAATTCATAACGATCAGGATTGAGTAGATCAATTGGACTGGCAACTTGCAACGAGGGTTGAGGTTTGGGCACTTTTTGACCTAAGGCATCGGTAAACTCCGGCTCGTTGCCGTTTAAGACGACCGCCACTGAAGATGGGGCACTGTAAAAAGGGAAAATTGATTGTTATTGAGATAGCGTGAATCAAGGAGGAGTAAAATTAAAACTGAGACAATTAAAATTGTCTAGTTTATATGGAGAGCTCTGTTATGGATTAATGTGCAGCAACTTATATTTGTTTATTAAAGTTTTGAGTTTTTTTTAATTCAGTATTGACCATGGACAAAAACTCAACTAAGTTGCCAAATATCTGAGTTTAATCTTATTTCCATGAAGGCTGGGATGGTGCCATTCATATTTATGATGATGCCAAAGTTACTCATACATATTAGAATAGTCCGTACAAAATCTTGCTCGACATTCACTTTAAAAAGCGGTTCACTCATCATTTCAGACAACTATTATAAAATTATTATGGTTAATACTTTCGCTATATAGAGAGTGAAGTGCATTTCTTCCTAATTGACCTATTGTGGCATAAGTGGAATATGCCACATTTCGGGAAATGTGCTAACCATCAAGTGCACAAAACAAATACATTATGTGTACCTTAAAAGTAAACAGATGCAACGTCATGTTTGTAAGTATGTTACATTTAAGGTACCGAATAATCGTAATACACTCTTACTGCATCTGATAGCTTCGTGTGTTGCCATACATACAAAGACACTCGTGAATACTCATACCCAGTTAACAATTATTTGAAGTTAATAAGTAACGTATAGGGGAATTTGTCATGTTTTTGGGGTACTTTTCTAAAGTATAACAAAACCAGAAGAAGTTCTTGGCAGCAAAGTTAAATAGATTAAAAGGTAGGGCTGACAAGAGGATTTACCGTCAGACTATGGCTGCATATAGTCCGATGGGGGGTACTGTATACAAGCGTCAAGCTGCCACATATGTCATACTTAACCTGCTATCGACATCTTGAGGTCATTACAGCCTATTTTGCTGCGAGGAGTCTTAAGAGGTTAAGAGAAATAAATAGGTCATTCCAATATTCTTATGGCAATTCGTGAAGAGGTTCTGGAGGAACTGCCTACTTGGCACCGCCATTGGATTTTCGTTCGAAAGTTTAAATTATCTTTCCTGTGTGGGTTTGATCGGTGGAGAACTTTATAAAGAATAGGATAGGTTAAAAACGCATAAATGGACTTTAGAACTGATGTACGGATCCACAGATTTTTTTCAGACAGGTGAAATCAAGGAAAATATGATTTTGAAAATAATCTACGTAAGGATACTGTCACATCCTTCTAAATATTGGTTTGAGGGTGGGAGATCACAATTTCTAACTTTCATTGTCCCGAAAATTGGCATATACGGACTGGTAAAGAGTACAAATAGGCACTGGTGCTTGGAATTATAAAAGTGTTTTTAATTGTTGGGGAACCTTCGTGGGGCCGTGGCATGATGGTTAGAACATGCGACTACCATGCGGGAGATCCAAGTTTTGACTTCTGGCTCCAGTCATCAATATTTTTCTTTCATTGCCGGCCTCTCGATGTAAACGACAGCAACTTCGCAGTATAAATGTCGAGTAAATCGGCATGTCTAGTAATAAGCTTCTTAAAGAGTGACGTTCGCATACGTCGATAAACAAGTAGGTGCCGTTAGTTGTGAATATAATGAGCAGAATCAACTAAATTAATAAAATTTAGTGCCATAGTGTTCCTTCAAAGTCGACTCTCTAACGTTTGGTATTCAAATTCGAGGTGACCGGATCACTAAACGATCTGTAAGTGAAATTGTGCTGAAGGACTCGAAGCTTTACGATCTATGAAGACAGTTAGTCTGTACTTAGCTTTCAGGGATCATTAATGCAATTAACCTGGAACCAACAGAGCTGATGGCCAGACTGGTAAGGAATCGACCATATTAAATTTTTCTTATTTTTTCCTTCAATGCAATGTTAGCATATAGTGCTATGAAAGGATGGATGATGGAGATGACATTCCTGGTGAAGGTTTAAAGTGCCAAGAGTACTTTGGTACCAGATAGATGTTACTAAGGTCTCTTTGGATGACGGTGAAATTTTATCGCATATGAATTGATGGGAAAGAAAACGAACAGCTCAAGCATCTGCTAGGCAGTTCCCTATTCTTTCAGTAAGACGGAGGAAGATTCACTTTTACATAGACGTAAAATTGAGAAATGGACTCCATCCTAGAACATCCAGTATCTTCCATGCTGAAGCCATCGAACTTCCAGGGTTTCAATTCTACGTGACGCGGCAAATGATATAGAGCCGATTACGATCTTCGAGAACATTTAGTCTGCACTTTACGTTGAGGGGTTAAGAATACAAATTACCCGGAAAAGTACATAGGTAAGAAAATAGAAAGGGATCAACTTTATTTTCTACAAGAATCCTAACGACGGTAGGACCACAGATTTGTTTTAACGGAAGATATGTGATCGTCTAAATTGACTTAGATTGGATCGGTTCCCGATGGAATTTTGGGTTTCGTTTGCAGGGATAAGTAGTTTAAGATGGTAGCGCATCTGCAATATGACTACCCAGCTGTTTTACGTTTGGCTGTAACTTTGACGGACTTGATGGCTTGGGCAATAACGGAAATTGAATACATTGTAGGCTCCGTTTGCGCTATCATAAATTGTGCGTTTTCTAAATCTATTGCAATTCATTTGACTATTTTAGATTTTCTTTAAAACCTCCTAACTTTTTCCGCCTACATACAATATCCCACATGGTGATTGTGCTTGCAGTATTCATGATCATACTGACACCTATCCTTTACCTTACGAAACGTTTGTTAATACACACCATGGGCAATTAATTATACTTCGATGTGGTTTTAAGTTTTTTGGAAGTTTGTCACAGAATGGAACTTACCCTTTGCATCCATGAATGGAAAATGAGAGAGCTTATCGCTAGGACAAGGAACCTTATGCATATGCATGTTTTTACTGGATAGCATCATAAAATAGAAATAGTTAAGTTACCTTTACGAATCTTGAAATTTCCTTTAAATTGACATAAGTTAAGTTTGTTATTGCATATTTTGCATATTTTACGAACGAAAAATACGCGTTTTCCCATTTATGTGCATTATTTAGCAAATTTTACAATAATTCCATGTTTTTGATGCATATTTGTGTTACTTTGATTAACAGCCATTTTAAAAAATAAAACGCTTTTAACATTTTCTGGGTCATCTTTTGGTAAAAGTTGACTTTTAATTTGTTACACATCTTAATTGCCCATTAAACTGGCAATATTTGTATTTACACAACAAATTTTACTGTGGGCATTTTACATGACAAAAAATGTTCAATGCTCAATGTCGTAGACATAGACAAAACCAGTCAACTACTTCATTGCCTCACTCGTAAAAGTAAATGCGCTTCACGATTCCGATTCTAAATCTATTTAAAACGTCAACTAACTTTTAGATGTGGCTTCTCTCAATTTCAATTGATTTCTGTACATAGGAATAATGCGTTTTTATGAGATGTAGTAGAAAAATTAGAAGGGCATAATACTTTGAAAGATTCAGTAGTTTCGATAAATAGCTTTGGTAAGAAAATAAGTGTTGTAAAAGTACGATTTTCAATTATTTTATATGTACAATGTACATATACGTGCCTCACGTCATATTGCGGAAGCATTCCGATACTCGAAAAAAGTAAAATAAAAATATGAATAGCCTTAATGATATAAAAATTAATTGTTTTCTGAATTTTTTTTTTCAAATTAATATGTAAATTTTATTTATAATATAAATTTTAAGAGCTTTTTGATTGCATATTTTATGTGTTTTTGAAGCATATTTATGAATTTGAAGTGCATGTTAAGTGCGCATATTTTAATTTTTTTTGCTTACAATTTCTTTTTCTACTTATCACATTTGAGTGAGGTAACAAGCTTCTATTTTTTAGACTCACAAAACGGGAAAAAATGTGTAACGACAAATCCAAATGTCAGGTATTAGTTTAAAAGCTTTTACTAGATATATTGATCGACTTGACTACTCAGAAGTTGCCTTCGACAACATCGATAAATAAATGTAGATGACGGTGATAGAGCTCGAAACCAAATCATCGGCTAACAGTCGGCGCCAAACACGACTCAAATCATTATACCTACAATTATCCAGATATTTGCAATATATTTGTATATTTGGGATCGGCCGTAGCATAGTTAGAACACGCGACTACCATGCGGGAGATCCCGGGTTCGATTCCCAACTCCAGTCATCTACATTTTACTCTCACTACCGGTGCCCTCGATATTGTAGACAGAAACTTCGCTTTATAGTGTCGAGTCGATCGGCATATCTAGTAAAAAGCTTCTCAAACAGTGACGTTCCCATTCATGGATAAACAAGTATGTGAATTTTGTTGTGATTCTAATGAGCAAGCTTGTTACCCTTCATTCTAGGGGTGTAAAGGGAAATAAAGTGTTTTTTCAATTTTACGTACAAAAAATTTTACGTACCAGGACAAAATATTTAAAAAAAGCTG
Source organism: Muscina levida (assembly GCA_964034835.1). Classification (NCBI taxonomy): domain Eukaryota; kingdom Metazoa; phylum Arthropoda; class Insecta; order Diptera; family Muscidae; genus Muscina; species Muscina levida. The sequence goes on along the minus strand of OZ035884.1, from coordinate 60,676,425 downwards.
GCAATTGCAAAATACCTATTCCAACACTTACTCCCTTTTTAGAAATATACCCAACTTTGAAGTGACCGTACGTTAAGAACTTTCAAAATTTGGTCTACTGGGTATGCCACAGAATGCACACAAACAATACATTTGGTAGTAGTATATATGTGCATTAGCCAGCATTTTTGCATTTGTGTGAGTTGCACCTTGTCATGTCGTAGAACATTGATTGATTTATGCTGTGAACGATATGGAAAGTGTTGCCCCCCCTCCCCTTCCGAATGGAAAACCATTTAGGATGACAAAGCAAACGCAGCGTTTGAACGTTTAGTTGGGTTACCTATGGGCTATATGCCAGAAGTGGGTACAATTCATTTACTAACCACAGTCATATGTATTAGAAGAGTCGCGTCATTATGCAATAGTTGGATATCGAACTTCGTTTTACATATGACTTCTATGAAATAACTTCTCATCAAAATGTTGAATAAGGATACGGCTTTCATTTCCAATTACCTATGTATGTAGTTTGATATAAACTCTTTTTTCTTTTTGCCTAGATTTTTGTCTTATATAGATCTAGGTGACATTTGTATATTTGCTGGGTTATCTCCTATAAGCGCGAAAGGACTTCAGCTAATTCGCACCGCAAGTTGCTTATGAATTTATATGTAATTCACAGTAGAGAAATAATATTGTCATCTTCCTTGGAACGAGATAACAATGTGTGTAAAGTAGACAGATGCAATGACAGAGGCTTGCAAACAGAGCTTATCAAATTCAACACAGTACAACATTTTTCAGCTCATTGATTTGGGACTCAATTCTGAGAACTGCACGTGAAAGTAGCCCAAAATAGAGAAAGTACTGCATTATTCGTTTTGTCAAGATACATGCCATAATAATTTAATACCGATTTGCAGTTAGTAATTATCATATAGGGGAATTTGTCATATTTTAGGCTGTTTTGTTTGACATAACTCAAGAACCACTACTCCCATTTAGCTGAAATTTGAATAAAACATTTTTTTTAAAAAACTAAGAATTACAATTCCTTTAATCTGTTCATATAACGTTTCCCTACATAAGCAACAGTTTCACTTTCCATTCATCAAATTATTTTGAACTGGGTTTTTTTGTAGCACTTACAATAAAGCTGTGGCGTATGATTTACGTGGAATATTACTTATGATAATCATACGCCACCATATTGTATTTATGTTCTGTTAAACAAAAGAGCCTAAAACGTCACAAATTCCCCTATACGTTACTTACTAACTTCAAATCGATATTAAAATATTATGGCATGTAACTTGACAAAACAAATGATGCAGAAGTTCTTATTTTTGGGTTAACTTTCACGAGCAATTCTCGGAATTGAGTCCCAAAAGCATGTGTTGTACTGTGTAAGTATCCATTTGCAGGTAAGTTATTAAGTTGTACTCGATCAAACAAAAAGTAAATCGACATAAACAATGAGATTCACATATGAAAACAACAGCTTGTAGACGACATTTTCACTGAATAAATCCTAAAAATTGCTTACGCTCAACGCTAATACTAGAATTAACAAGTAAACTGCCAACAGACTAATTGCATATTATCATTTTGCACAAAAACTTCTGTGTTGATTCTCTACATCCCGTTAACCATTCCATATGAGTTACGAACCATTATACCACTTCTCTCCTTTGAACGAAATTCTAATTGGGCCTGTGGCTAGCCGGCATTTTAACAGAGATTTAGTTGTTGCTGACATGATGACATCTCCATACCTTTCTCTCGCAATCATTGATTGCCATTCGAATGCTTCTGCCCCCATTGAGCTATTCATCTTTGATATGGGGTTTAGCCTTCGTTCTACTATTCGATAGTTCAAAAAGGTGTAGGTGGTTTGTTGTACGTGAATAATGAAAACGGCTGACTGACACGAGAGCAGGTTACATCCGCAAAGAGCTCTTCTACTTGTGTTACATTCAATATGGATGATGGTAATTACTTACTTCAAAAGTCAATGTACGAAATCGCTGTTTAAACTCAGGTGGTAATGACAAATGCCAGATTGAAATCAGCGGTAATCTCTTTCATCCTTGCAGTTTGCAATCGTGTTGGCAAGTTGTGGTAACATTGGTATCCAGCATTAGGTATGAAAGAATGATATGGGCAAAGAAGTGCGAACATTCACTAAAACATTCAAAGTCAAACAAACAGTTATACTGATGTGGTTTACAATGGTTCCATGTAGAAATTTGTTGAATATAAAATGCCGGTATTTGTGGAGTATGAAAATATTTTTGAGAGATAGTAATTTAAAGGAACGAATCTCATTATAGTTTTAAGGTTGGTAATGGATTCGATAAAATACATTTAAGAATTACATTAACAGAATACGTTATAAATAACCAAATCAGCCGTCATAAACAGGCATCTTCCATCACACTCATTGTGACATGCATTCACATTATTTGACATAACTTTCGAAGTTATGTATATCCCACTTCGAAATGTTGACTGTATCATGAGTACTGATTTTTAATTAAAGAAAATACAAATAAATTGTAGCTAAGGTACAATTTGTATACTCTTCAACACGCGCACGAATGGATTGAAGGGTATATTCACTTTGTTTGTATACCCTCACCCTACGGGTAAGAGGGTATATATCATTTAATACGACCCAAAAGTGTAACACTTAGAAGGAGTCACTTTAGACCCTAGGTTTCTTTGAAGCAAATTCGATTCATGACTTTTTAAGTCGTTTGAGCCATGTCCGTCTGTCCGTTTGTCTATCTCTCTGTATGTTTGGCCGAACGGCTGGTGCGCACGATAACTTTCAAAAGACGCAACCAAATGTTTTGAATATTTGCACGAGTTAATATTTCCGCAAAGCTACTTACGGTATTGCAAATGGGCTGCATGGCCCCGCCCCTTCTGGTACCTCCCATACAAATACATCACTCTGCCCACTTTAGAGAAATCGGAGAAATCGAGTAATAATATCAGTATAATAGAAAATTTTATGTTTTACTGAGGGTAAGGGCATAGTAAGTCGGGTTGCTCGACTTAAACTTTCTTTCTGGTTATATGTGTGATGGCTATATGGCAGCATTGTAGGTATGATAATATACATACATATATATACGAATTTTGAGTAGATTTAAAGATGTCCGTCAGTCCCTGCGATTACAGCCTCAGCTGAAGAGATATCGAGCAAAAATTTCGAATGGTAGCTTCTATCCTCAAAGCGATGGTTAAGTTCTAAGATGAGCAAGATTGGCCAAAAACTTTTCCCACATTACATAAAAATTTCTGCTTTTTAGGAGTCTGTTCCTGCGACTACAGTAGTAGTTTAAAAGCTATCGAGCTTTTATACTCTTAACGGGGGTTATGTTCTAAGATGAGCAAGATTGGGCAAAAATTACCTACATCTTTCACACAAACACCCGCTTATTGGGGTGCTCGTCTGTATGTCCCAGCATTTACAACCGTAATTGAAGAGCTATCGAGCTGCAATTTGTTGTACTAGTTTCTATCCCTAAAACGAGGGTTGAGTTTTAAGATAGGCGAGATCGGACAATATTACCCCCACCTCCCATACAAACTAACACTTTTTGGGACTGTCCGTCTGCCTTCCTAATAGTTTAAGAGCTATCGAGCTAAAATTTGGTATGCAAACTTTTATTCTCTAAGCGGAGGTTTTGTTCTGAGACGAGCAATGTCGGACAAAACCCCAATATGGGAGTTAAAATTTGCAAAACACTATTCTCTAAGAATAACAAGAGATTTTTAGAAATTCGGACTACATGGGGATGAAAAAGAAAAAGAAAGTCGTACAAGAAAAAATACTGTTTTTGTGGAAAGTGGGCGGTACCACGCCCCTTTTACAATATAGTTATATCGGCCAAATAAATGGTCCAATTGAAATGCAGTTTTTATTGTGTGGCAGTTTCAGTAGGACCTCTTTCATAGACTACATAATACATCATCTATACTGTAAAAACTTAATTTCGACAACATTCGAGGGGAGCCGACAATGAAAGAAAATTTTTCTTTTTTTTTAAGTTGACTGGAGCCAGGAGTTGTACCTGTGATCTCCCGCATAGTAGTCGTGTGTTCTATCTACTATGCCACGGCCGGTCCCATCTACACTTCTATACTAATAGTATAATGAGAAGATGTTTGTGAGTTTGTTTGTTAGTTCGTTTGTTTGTATGGAGTAGGCAATCATCTAAATTATTGATCCGTCTTTAAAAATTCTTTTCCCAGTACATAGCTACGTTACGCCTGAGTGCTATAGGCTATTCGAAATTTGTATGTTTTAGGGTAGAAAGTACGAAAAGGTAATAAAACTAGTACCATCATCCAGACGAAACGGGTAAAGGTAGTAAAATTCGTACTTTTAGGTCTAAAAACGCCCAAAATGAGATAAAACTGGTACGATCACACAGAAAAAACTCGTAAAGGTAGAATTGCGAAAATCGGTACGAACGAAAAGGAATAAATCTGGTACCAACACCCGGACAAACTGGTTAAAGCTTTAATCCCGAAAATATCGGATTTGGACATGTAGTGTCGAGTACTACCTGTGTTTCAAACGACATTTCTCTAGGGCTAAAATTCAATTTTGCCAAGCCCGCCCTCCCACTTACCGACAATAAAAATTTTGACTGCAAATGAAAACCTGTAGTGCCGATTTCTATCTATATATCAAGTTTTATGCTTCCAGTACATGTATTAATAGGCAGGCGAAATTTTATTTCCCATCAGGGGACTTGGCAAAACTGTATACCTCACCCATAGGAAATTCCAGTTTTTATTAAATACTAGCTGGCCCGGCAGACGAAGTCTGTCTCCAAATTATTGTAAAAGATATTGAGTGGAGTTGAAATTTAATAACGATTGGTTTATTACAGCAGTGTCGTCCATGACTTGATGAAAACTTACATATTTTAAGCCTATTGATTGACATATAACTTTCTGCGTTGGTGTAATGGTTGATTGTACCTTTAAGTGTTTGGTCTGAGGAGTGATAGCACTTAGCCCCATTTGATCCCATGGACAAATACCTTTATTTGGCTCAACAACCCTATTAACCGTTTGGTCTGGGTGATAGCAACAGTTTTTCCAATTTTTGGGTTTGTCCCCTAAAAGTTCAAAATGCAAAAAACCGCTGTGAAGCTTTCTAATTCTATAGGAAGTGCGCCAATATAAGTCTTCGCCATTCTACGTTAAGCCGTTTTGCGGTATGGTTGACCATCTACAGTCCATCCCCAACTTTCACTGAAATTTTGGTACAAATAGGTTCAACCGTTTTCGCAAGTGGTGACATCAAAATGTACATGTAAAATTGGACAATCGATATAAATTTCCGAAATTCTTAAATTTTAGCCAAATTGTTTGATTCGTTAAAATTTTCATTATAATTCCGCCCTAGCGGCAGCTACCGGGGCCATTTATACAAAAACTTTGTTCTCATGATCACACAATATACATACATACTAAATTACACTTAAATTGGTCCATTCGTTTAAGTTATGATTAAAAATCCACCCAAACGCCACCTACCGGATCAATTTGTACATATAATTTTTTTCTGATGATCAAACAAACATACAATATGAATTTCAGTTAAATTGATCCATCCATCAAAATTTTCGATGTATACATACCCCAGCGCCATCTACCTGGTCCATTTATACATAAAATTGTTTCTCATGATTAAACCAATAAGAATTCTAAATTTCAAATGAATTGGTCCTCTCATTCAAATTTTCGATATAACATAAATCCACCCCAGTGCCACCTGGAGTGGATTATTTTCTTTACAAACCATCTCCTGAAAATATTGAGTCGAATGAAAAAAAAAAAACAGACAAATCGCATCTGCCAAGTGATGGGTTTACATACGTTTACCGTTAAATTTTTCTATATATAGATAGGCAACATTTTTCAAAAAGTATATATAAATTCATAATTCCTTTTGTGTGTTCAAAATAACATTTTAATTTTGATCGTTTGCTTACACTGCTTTTGTTATTGCCCATTATACGTATGAGTGATGTTTACATATTCACCAAAATATATTGCACATACGCCACAGTCTGCGTTGGGTGTATTTAAGTTTTCCTAATTTGCTTTGATGTCACATACTCTTCTTGGGTATCATTAAAACACATTCTTAAATAAATATTTTAACATCAGATTTGTGAGGACGATGCATGGTGGCCAATTAATGGTTCGCCATTGTTAGGAGAAAGAGGGAAATTTCAAAAGATAGCAAGCACATGAATTGATCTCTACCATTATTTAATCTCTAAGACTGAAGAACCCCTTACCTTGTGATGCTATACAGTATACCAGTTTACCTGTTGATGTCTAGTCAACATTTGACTCCCACTGTTTGGAATAAAATTTAAATAATTTAAATTTAACGACAATGGCAAGACGCAATTATTCCAAATTTCAGGTAAACGCATAAAGTGTTTTGTTTTTGGTTAAGACACCACTGACGACGTCGCATGGAGCAGTTACCGTCACCACAGTAAAGCACCACCGGTAATTTCAGATAATCAGATACAGGGATTCCCATTAGCAACATTTCACCTAAAATGAATTGAACATAAAACCAAAATTCGCACAAGTAAAATACCATTATAAGGGTACAAGCGGCATTAAAGAAGAAAGAACCCTTAAAACATAATGCGAAACAATAAATGATTTTTAATTGTATAATGGCACATCTTCGGCCGGTCTATTGCGGAGTAGGGGGGCATGAGTAAACAATAGGCTCGTTGTTCCATGTTTCAAAATCAATTTAATCAAAAGGTTGGTCAAGCACAAAAGATATTGGGGTTTCCGTGCAAAAGTAGCTGCTGCTATAAAAATTTTAATTTAATAGTAAATTTATCAAATAAAAAAACACCCACCCAGTGTAGCGAGTGAGAGACAGATACCGCTGAAAATCTGCGGTAATGGACGCTTCATGTTCGAAACTGAATTTGTGGCAACGCTACTTCCTAAAGATGTTGTATGTGTGTGTGTGGGGTGTATGGTCTGTTCATGTAGTTTACTCACCTGGAACTTATGGGTTTCTTTGACAAGTCACCGTCCTTGTCGGCATTATCGCCAGGACTTTGATATGAGAGGGTGAACTCGGGTTGAGTCGATGGCGAAGAACCTGCTGCCATTGCTGCTACTGTTGAACTGGCGAGCTTAACGGCATTGACAACCTTGTTGGCTTCCGGCTGAATGTGCGTTGGCACTTGGGCGCTATAGACATAGGCCGGCTGCAAGGGTCGTGAGCTTGTTGTTGTGGCGGCGGATATTGTCTCTGCTACAGCGGCCACGGACGATGGTGATGGGGATGTTGATATTTTCGAAGTGGTGGTCGGCTTGTTATGGTGTTCTTGATGCTGTTGCTGCAACTGGGCGTAGGCGAGATTGAATTGTGGCATTGCATAGCCACCGCCATCATCATCGTTGCCACCACTGTCGTTGACCGCAGCTGGTTCGTCAGAGTAGATGGGCGGATAGGCATAGGCCACACCGCACAGCAGCAGCCAAACGAAAAAGTTGAAACGCATTGTCGTTGTTGTTAATGTTAGCCGAACAATGGTGGCTAACAAACTAACTGCGAGTCCTTCTTGCTTGTTTCCGCTTGAGCTTTCACAATATCCTCTTGAGTGACCTTTCCTTTTGATTTTTCCTTTATTTTAATGGCTATTTTGTGTTGTCCTTGTTGGTGCTGCTGCTTTGTTTTGTCAATTCTTTGTAAAATTTGCAACTGAAAAACAATTTCGGCAATTGTTGTCGAAACTTGAGTCCTTATATTCTTTAACAAAATCTTGTTATTGCTTCTGTTCGCCTCCTTATCGGCCTTTGTTCACAAGCGTTTGCGCTATTCCTTTGTTGGCTTTTTATATGCAGTGATGTTGGTTATTTTACCCTTTTTGTCTTATAGCCGCTTATAAAGGTCTTCTTCATTTACAATCTGTAGGGAAGAATGCAAAAAAAGAAAAGAAAAAACATTTTCATAATTAATGCGTTCATTCGCCCATTAAGTATTAAAAGTAAAGAAACTGTGGACAAAAAACACATAAACAGTCTAAGGAAAAGAAAACAAATAATTTCTAAGATGTATTCAGATCAAATACTATTTCACAATAAGAGGGCAGGATGTAAGATACTGTCGTAATATTCCCGCTTTATTCATTGATTGACGGCAGGCAAACGTTCTTAGCATAGGAGAGCAACAACAACACCATAACTTGTTTACATTTCCCAGAGAACTCTAGCATAAACAACATTAAGTCGAATGCAAATTGATTTGATAATTTGACAAGATTCCAATTAATTTGTTGCCGAATTTGCTTTCGCCCAAAACTCCCATCCCCCCCACCACAAAACGACTTGAGGAGACAAGATTACGTCGCAACTTCGTTGGCAGTGCAGCTGGATACAAAAGTTTATGTTTCGCCCAAATTATATCGAAATATGTCATAAGAGATTCCGCAGGGTATTTAGACGATTTGTGACCATCGCTATGTACACAGGCTACAATGTACTCAACTCACAACAAATTGAGTGTTTATTTTTGTTGCTAGAGAATTCGGTTGAAATTGATTGATAACAAAACTTTTGCAATCTTGTTTGTTGTCCCGCTGGTGAAATATGAACTTAATATGTGTGATTTATGTGTATAACATTACGACGTTTGGATACTAATAATATGAATTTTCATGTTCGATGTTCGAATTTGTTATCATAGTGAGCACACTCTTTGGTAAAGATTACCTTTTACATAACATAGTTAAAAACTTTTTTCATTAACCGACAAGTTAATGTAGAAGTATAAGTTGTTCGTATGTAATTTTACGTATTTATATGTGACATTTGGCTTCAAAATGTCAAATGGTGAGGATATATCTACTTTTGTGTGGTATGATAAACATTTTGGATAATGTGATTAACATATCCAACAATTGTAGTAGTTATCGTGAGTTAAGCATTACCTAATACATAGGAGGACGATCATTAAAGTGAGTAAGAGCATGTTCTTTAATTTATGATATAATTATTTGTACATAATTAAAGTAATTATAAGAACATTTAAAGTAGTTTTTAGTACAATAAAGGTACTCTGTGGTACATTTTTGGTACCAAAAAGTAAAATTTATTGTAAAAAAAGTACTTTATTGTACACAAAAAGAACAATTTGTTAATACAATAAATTTTATTTTTTAGTACAATAAATTCTAATGTACTTTTTGGTACAATAAATTTTATTTTTGGTACAATAAAAGTAAATAAATTAAATTGTACTTTTTGGGCTCGAGTATTATCTGTGTGTCAAATACAATTGCTCTAAGGCTAAAAGACAGTTTTGCCTTCTTCGCCCACAGCAAATTTCATATTTAGGGATGATGGTATATATTATTTGATTTGATACAGAAATTTCAGTCAGCTAATCTGACTGATAAATACCATCAGACTTAGATTAGATTTTTAATTAAAATAAAACTGTAAAAAATTTACTTATTTGTATAGGGGGTACAATTAGTGGCAGCACAACGTGCCTGATTTTTTTTTTTTTTAATTTACGTTCAGTGGACTTGCCATGGAAAAATTTGTCTGAATTCAGTGCACATACAAAAATGATATGTATGTAAAAGTATAAGGGTCAATTCGGTCATTTGTATGGGAGGTACCAGAAGGGGTGTGGAAAAGGTTTCGGCTTTCCTAAGGTTTGTCTACTATTGCAAGATAAATAAACTGACAAAATTTAGTTATGAAAGAAATATTAATTATCCAAAAATAGGTAACTTTGTATGGGAGGTACCAGAGGGGGTGGGGCTATTCTTCCTATTTACAATCCCATTAGTTCGTTTTGAAAAATATTAATACTGGTAAATTTTTATACCAATCCGTTAAGGTTTACTCAAGTTGTCCTGCTCACCAGCCATCCAGCCAGCCAGACAGTCCTGAAACGAATTTGGTCTCAATTTGGGTCTAACTCGTCTCCTTTAATGCGTTCCACTTTTTTTCGTATCAAATGATTTATACCCTCATCTCTAATGGAGATGGTATAAACAGTATAATGCATTAAGGGAGACGAGTTAGACCCCAAGAATCTTAAACCAAATTCCTTTCAGGGCTTTTTAAGACGGTTGAGCTATGTCCGTCCGTCTGGCTGGTGGGCACGATAACTCTAGGAAACCTTAACTAATCTGTATGGGTGCACGGATTTAAAAAAAATTGATGTCGTCACATTGTCTTCAGAGACGTTGAGACGTTTTTTTTACCATATGCTCAGAGATATTGAATTAAATATTTTACGTTTGCCCTTTTTGGCCCCTAAAGTACAAATTTATAATAACACTGTAAGTAAAATTTTAACTGCAACATAATACAAATTCTAACCTAATCTTTTAGAACGGAGTATACCACTGTGTCCTACGTTCCAAAAGCTTTTCTGTGTCATTTTGATGTACTTACAGTGTAATCGGTTTGTGCGGCTCTCTAATTCTATAAAAAGCAGTATCATATAGATTTTGATGATTCTTCCTTTAGCTGTTTGGTCTGGGTGGTGGCTCCAGTTTTATTCCTTTTTGGATCGTTTATGCTCCGGACACACAGACACTAATACTTTTGATATATCCGGCATACCGATTACTAAACATTGAGATTAATGTTCTTTTAAAAGTTTCCACTTTTGTTAATCTCCGGGATCCGATGGATTGTATTATTCCAGCGGATCTACTGCAGAACATTGACGTACTGACGCCCTGGCTTCTGACAATATGGATAAATGGATAACCTAAAAAATTTTATATATCCCTAAATGCTGTAAGGCATCCCCCCTCACAGGCCAAGGATTTTAAACCGATAAGCCTATCTTCCTTCTTACTTACAACTATGGAGAGTATACATATGTGTTCCTCTAACCCCCAATGGAGCATAGAATGTCAATTACAGCCTTCCGCCATCGGACCCAATTTTGTGCAATCGATCTAAGTTGGAGCTTTGCCACATCATACGTGGCCCTCCAGGCCGTCGACCTGCCTGATGAAAGGACTTTCATTTAAGAGCTTGTAAGCCACGTAGTCATCCTTTTGGTCATCAGTATGCCCAATCTACCGCCAATTACGCTTACGAATTTCTGTTGCCAGTGGTATTTGCCCTGATTGCGACGAATGCAAACGTCACTGTTTGAGAAGCTCTTACTAGACACGCCGATTGACTCGACACTAAAACTGCGAAGTTGCTGTCGACAACATTCGAGGGGAGCCGACAATGAAAGAAAAACGCGAAAAATTCCCTTATACGTTACCTACTAACTTCAAATCGATATTAAATTGTTATGACATGTAACTTGAATGATGCAGAACTTCTTTTGTTTGGACTACTTTTACGTGCAGTTCTCAGAATTGAGTCCCAAAATCATGTGTTGTACTGTGTAAATAAACACCAAATTAAGCATCTTAACCTTTTTGCTATCTCTCTCTATCCTTCCTTCTTCAAATTATAAAAATCAGTGTTATGATCTAAGCTTATCATTTCGGACCATCCTTTAGTGGTAACCATGTTCACTAAGCCGGGTCGATCTATATGGAGAAAAAAAATATATGAATGTTACCGCCTTTTATGAACAGTCTTATAAAAACAAATTCGGAGGTGCAAAATTTTTATTTTTGTGGGCGTGGCAAAAACGCCGGTTTTGACGTTTTGTCCATAACTTTGTTGTTCGCTGTCCGATTCTTAAGTTTAATATATCGTTGAAGATGGATTAACAAGAGCTTTGTTATTAATATAGTTACTTAAAACTATGACGTCATATTTCAGTGGTTCTCAACATTGTATCCTTAAAAACCCCCCTAATCATAAAATTTTCTGATACAGATTTGAAGCCCTGTAGAAACTATAAAATAATTGCGAAATAAACGTTACATTTTCTTCATAAACAAAAAAGTTATATTGATTTAACATTTTAGTACATATGATGGTTCGAAGTAGATTTGTATAAAAAGTTTTATTTGCTCAACCAAAGATTTCCTCATGATCCGATATGGCATTAAGCGTCATCATACTTAATTTACATTGGTCGCTAAAAAAATCATTGGAAGTTCTTCAGTTAGATAGTATTCCGATTATTTGGTATTTTCGAATATTGATTTTTTTTTGTTTGAACTTTATTTATTTTTCAATTGTACACGTTTTATAACAAACGAATGTAATAAAAATAAACAAATGTATATTTCGCATTATCACATGTACTGACTTTTTAAATCAATATAACTTTTTTGTTTATGAATAAAAGTAAACGGTTTTTTCTAAAATCGTTAATAGTTTTTCAATGCCTTCAAATCTACATCAAAAAATTATATGCTTAGGGGGGGTTTTTAAGAATACAATGATGAGAACCGCTGGAAGATGGCGTCGTAGTTAAAAGTCTTTAACACACTAACAAAGCTGTGGCTAATACCTTTTCAACGATGCATAGATCTTGACAATCGGTATACAAATAACCATGTTATGGTAAAAACCCAGAAACCGGCGTTTTTGCCGCGACCACAGAAAAAATTTTTCGCTCCCCCGAAATTGTTTTTACTTAATTTTTCATATAAGGCGGTAACATTAACATTTTTTCGACCCGGCTTAATGTTCACGCATAAGGCCAAATATACTTCACCTTAATTATTAAGTATTTGCAGCATAGCTATTCAATTGTAGAAAGCAATATTGGCGAAACGTTTGCAAATGACTTTCGTTAACATCTTGGCCCACAATTTGATGCTTAATTACCAAATACATCGCCCTGATCTGTTGTCACATCTTGCTCAGTGTTACTCTTAGTATTATTATAGCAAAGTCTTACGAGCTTTGATGCCTGTCGCCTTTGTCCTGCTTACAAAGAGTAACAGCAGCACACTGTCACCTCTGAGTATGTTTATGTGTGTCCACCACATACATATGTTACATTCATATTCGTACGTTGGTAAGGGTGTCCTGTTAGAGACCACTTCAAGGTTGATATTTCGTTTGTCGTTGCCAGTCTACGGTTGCTTGTCGGTTGATTGTTGCATACACTAATGCGCTCGTAATTATGCTAATAGCATTTTCACTGTGCACATACACAGCACAAGTCGACATGCAAATATGCGAGTGTGCAAGTGTGTGTGTGTGTATGTGCGCTTATACATAAACTTCCATTCCATTCCATAGTCGAATGAAGAGTTTGCTTTTCCCAGCTATTCATTCATTCATTGCCACACTTTCATTGTGATCACTTTCATAAATGCACAAATACTAAGTCTTAAATGTCTCCTCCTCAGAGCTGGAGAGTGAATAAACTATACGGCATAGCAGCATCCGGATTCTGAGTATATAAGATGTTGCAATCGCCTACATACATATGTCTTACACTGACTGTGAGTGTGTGCGCGTGGGTGTGTGTGCGTGGTGCAAGCATGCAATTATAAGCCTTTTGTAAGTGTAAGTGTTTAGCAAGATGTTACGGTGCTTACCCACATTCATGGGAAGCCACTGCGGCTGCGGAAGCCATGCTAAAGAAAGTGCTACCGCGTACGCCGACATGAGAGTTCCGAACTAAACATTTTATAGCGCTTGAAGTACTTTGGGTATTTACGTTAAAGTGCTGCCGAATATTTATGTACCAAGTAGTCACCGTGCACCATCACCAACACCACTATGCACAGACAGAGGCAAGATACTGAGACGCACACACATATGCACATAACTATGAGTGAATTTTATTTAATGCGATTAAAATTGAATTTGATGCTATCAGTGCCTATGTGCAAACTAGCAAAAGACAGACTGATCTGTTTGTGCAGTTTGCAGAGCTGAAAACACATTGTGCACTTCCCTCTACTCCCTCTGCTTCGCTCATGGAATGAGTGAGTGGCTTTAATCCATGGTCTGTCATCAAACCAAACATTCCAACACAATGGTTTATGTGTGGGGGCGGCGCATAACAATAGCTATGCTTGGCTGGTGGGATTGCTCGATTATGTTGTGTATGTGTGTGTTTGTGTGTGTGTGTTAACATCATCTACACATCCTTATACATCGTTTCATTATCATAGAATCCTCATTGATTTGTAACAACTTGACGTTTGGGTATTAAATGCAAAACTATATGTTAATAACAAAGTTCCAATATCGACACAATCGCACGTTCATCCGCACACAGCCATAATCTCTACTTGTCAAATTGAATGCGCCATAAGCACAAACACAATATACATCGATACATTCGTATCATCGTGCACATACATATGTAGCCATGGGTATGTGGGTGTACCAACCAGTATGTATGTATGTATTTGTGTTTTTATGGCTGGTTGTTATTTTTATTTTCGCATGTTGATGTGTGGCCGTCCCCTTATTTAGAATCGGTTAAGTCCAGAGTTGTTATTCTATCGCTTTCATTTATGGCCGGTTTTGTATATGTTAATGGTGGGTTGATATGCGGCACGGGCGTTGACCACTGAGCCGATTTATTCATCCTTTCAAAATTATTATGATATTGAAGTACGCATAGGAGAGTCAAGAAAATATTCACAATTTTCTCATGTGCAGACAGTTTTGGTTGCCAATAAATAACATGGAAGATGATGTGAGACGTCGGGCGTACTTATTTCTATTACTTTCGTCTTATGTATTACTTAGTTATTGTGGTTACAGATATTATTCACTAATCCAAGATAGCGATGCGAGGCACAGTCGTACTGTAGTAAGGCAACAGCAAAATTTAATAATACATTATACACATTATTTAAACGAATTTCTTTTAAATTTAGCAAATAGACCAGAAAATGTATATGAATTAAACATTACACAGTAAAACAATTTTCAACTCATTGATTTGGGTCTCAATTCTGAGAACTGCACGTGAAAGTAGAAGAAGTTCTGCATCATTCGTTTTGTCAAGTCATATGTCATAATAATATAATGAAGTTAGCATCGTAAAGGGAAATTTGTCACGTTTCACCACCTAAGGGTGCTTCTATACAAAAATAACATTTTTATAAAAATTTGCTCCCAACGCTCTAACTGCCCTAAATATACCCCTAGAGGAGTCAAATATATGACCGACACCCAACACGGAGGACGGTATGTTCGAGTAAAATGTTAGGAGGGAAATACTGATGGGGGTCGGTCATACATTTTACCCTTCTAACAGGCAGCATGGGAACGGCTGGAGCTAATTTAAAATAAATTTTTAAAATATAAAATAAAAATTATTTAAACCATCTTAAGGGTTGGAGTTAGAGGGTACACATGTTTTGAAAAATTGTTGGGGTTGCAAAAATATTGGCGTCGATCATATATTTGACTCCTCTAGGGACACCGTTGGGCAGCCCCTAAGTGGGTGAAGTTAGGTGGTATGTATGTCCGAGAAAAATGTTACATGGGAAATACTAGTAGGGGTCGGTCATACATTTTCCCCTTTTAGGAGGCACCATGGGAAGGGCTGAAGCTAATTTAAATGTTTTGAGAAACTGGTAGGGGTTGCAAAATTAATGGGGTCGGTCATTCATTTGTCTCCTCTAGGGGCACTTTTAGGGCAGTTAGCAGCAAATTTAAAAAAAAATTATGGGAGCCTCCATTGGGAGTGAAGATGGGAGGGTAAGTTTGTTTGGGAAAAATGTTAGGAGGGAAAAATGACTGTGTGTCAATCATACAAATAGTCAAATGTTGAATGGTTTAGTTTTTTGAGGTTTTGCCAACTATTTCAAGGCAAATTAACAGACCAAATTTGAATATCTTCTAGTTGTGCGTTTAAAAGTTATGAGAAAAATATAAATTTTTCTAAAATCGATTATTTTAAATGGGTGATACCAAAATGGATCAGCAATGTAGTCCATATTCATTGCAGAGACAAATGTTCGTAGGCGTCAATCTTACGCAAAATATGACTGAATTCAGTGAACTTACTTACAAAATGGATATTTATGTAATACTATTATGGTAAATTTGATTATTGTTGTTGTTGTAATAGCTGAAGGAAGTAGCTGGGGTAATAATTCTTTATAACGATTGTCAAAAAAGTCTTGCGGTATTTCCGCAAGCGCGTAGTTCTAGTTGTATTCGTCGCATCGGTTCACGCTAGAGCTTTTTGGAAAGCTCTTTTCACGCGCTAACACGTGTTTGATTTATTGTTTTTAGTCGTTCGTGAGTTATAGCGTCGCAAACATGGAGCAAAATAAAGAGGAAATACGGCATATTTTACAGTACTACTACGATAAAGGCAAAAATGCATCTCATGCTGCCAATAAAATTTGTGCAGTTTATGGACCCGATACAGTTTCCATTTCCACCGCACAACGATGGTTTCAACGTTTTCGTTCTGGTGTAGAGGTATTCGAAGATGCGCCACGGTCCGGAAGGCCTGTCGTCGAAAATTGCGATAAAATCGCTGAATTGATCGAAAGAGACCGGCATAGTAGCAGCCGTAGCATCGGCCAAGAGCTGGGCATGAGTCATCAAACCGTTATAAACTATTTGAAGAAGCTTGGATTCAAAAGGAAGCTCGATGTATGGGTGCCACACGACTTAACGCAAAAAAACATTTTTGCCCGTATGGATGCATGCGAATCGCTTCTGAATCGCAACAAAATCGACCCGTTTTTGAAGCGGATGGTGACTGGTGATGAAAAGTGGGTCACTTACGACAACGTGAAGCGCAAATGGTCGTGGTCAAAAAGCGGTGAAGCTGCCCAGATGGTGGCCAAGCCTGGATTGACGGCCAGGAAGGTTCTTCTGTGTGTTTGGTGGGATTTGCAGGGAATCATCCACTATGAGATGCTCCCCTATGGCCAAACGCTCAATTCGGACCTGTACTGCCAACAACTGGACCGCTTGAATGCAGCACTCATGCAGAAGAGGCCTTTTTTGATCAACAGATGCCGAATTGTCGTCCATCAGGACAACGCCAGGCCACACACATCTTTGGTGACGCGCCAGAAGCTCCGGGAGCTCGGATGGGAGGTTCTTTTGCATCCACCGTATAGTCCGGATCTCGCACCAAGTGATTACCATCCATTTCTGTCCATGGCGAACGAGCTTGGTAGTCGGAAGTTGGCCACAAGAGAATCCTGTGAAAATTGGCTCTCCGAGTTTTTTGACAATAGGGAAGCGAGCTTCTATAAGAGGGGCTTTATGAAGTTGGCATCTCGTTGGGAACTCGTCATCGAACAAAACGGCGCATATTTGACTTAAATCGCATTATTATAACCAATTTTATGAACAATTGAAAATTCAATAAAAATACCGCAAGACGTTTTTGACAACCTTATATTATTTGATACGACCCAAATGTGTAACACATAAAAGGAGTCACTTTAGACCTTTAGATTCTTTAAACCAAATTCGAGTCATGACTTTTTAAGTCGTTTGAGCCATGTCCCCCTGCCTGTCTGTCCTGTTGATACGCACCATAACTTTCGAAAGACGTAACTTATTGGTTTGAAACATTGCATGAATCAATATTTCCCTAAACCTACTTACGGTATTGCAAATGGGCTACATGGTCACGTTCCTTTTGGTACCTCCTATACAAATGTACTATACCGCCCACTTTAGAAATCGAGTAATAATATCAATACGTTAAACGAGATCGTTTTCAAATTCTATATTTAGTAAAACTATAGCAGGGTAAAGTTTTGAAGAAAAAACTGGATGTCTAGCCACTCCCCATTTCGTACCTCCCATACAAATGTAGCATTCGGCCCACTTTAGGAATTGAGTATTAAAATCAATACACCCAACGCTAGCGTGCCCAAATCCTATATTTAGTAAAACTATAGCAGGATAAAGTTTAGGAGAAAATACTGAAAGTCTAGCCATCACCTACGCGATCGTGACCAAATTCTGTATTTAGTAAAGCTCCAGCAGGATAAAGTTTTGAAAAACAAATTGGAAGTCTAGCCACAATCCTTTTGGAACCTCCCATACAAATATACCATTCCGACCACTTCAGAGATAGAGTAGTAATATCAATACACTCAGCGTGATAGTGCCCAAATCCTATATTTAATAAAGCTAAATCAAGATAAAGTTTTGGGGAAAAAACTGTAAGTCTAGCCACGCCCCTTCTGTACCTCCCATACAAATGTACCATTCCGTTCACTTTAGAAATCTAGTAATAATATCAATAAACTAGACAAGTTTATGTTTTGTTTTGAGGGTGAGGGTATATGTTAGGCGGTTTTCACGACTAAAACTTTCTTACTGGTTAATTTATCGGCACTCGATCGGGCGTGTAATCCGATTATCATACGATCATTGTTGGCAACTCTGTTTCGTTTCTTTATGTTAAGGGATTGTTAGATGTTGTTGTAAGTTGGCACCAACTAATTTGTTGTTTGATTTTGTGATGTTGATAAATCATTTTCCATGGTCCTTGCGTAAGGGTTTTTTCTGTTATTACAAAATAATTATAGGTGGTAATTATGTATATAAAGTATGTATGTATGTATGTCAAACTGTGAGGGTCAATTCGGTTTTTTGTATGGGAGGTATCAGAAGGGGTGTGACATATGTTGTCTTTTATTACAATGTAATACAATCACGCTGTACATTTGAATGTTATTAGAGAAAATTAGATCATTTTATATGGGAGGTACGAAAGGGGGTGTGGCTATTCTGCTCATGTACAATCTCGTTACTTCATTTTGAAAAATATTAATACTGGTACATGTTAAAAAGTATCAGGTAAAGTTTAACCGAGTTGTACTATCCACCAATCATTCAGGCAGACGGACATGGCTTAATCGTGTTAAAAGTCCTGAAACCATTACCAAAAACTGTTCAGCAAAAATGTAGAATTTGGCAAAGTTATATGAAAATGTTCTTTTTATCACGAAAACTCTTGCTCTTAAAGGGAATTTTAAAAGACCACGAATATATCTATGCACGATTTAAGGTCTTGGAATAGTAGTGCGAAAAGCTGAGACTTTTTTTATAGTTATTTTTTTAGATTTTTATTAAAACATAGACAAAGCAATTGTACCAATTTAGATATGGCACCATCTGTAGTTATTATGTTAAAGCTACTGCATAAATTTTGTGGTTAAACAAGCTCTTTGTGTTGACAGTCCTATATATCGATGTAATCGATTTCATTGTATTAAAAACAACACGAATGTTTGTTGTTATTTCAATAATTCGTTGAAAATGTACAACTTTACATTTACACAACATGTGTATACGAGTGTTCATATGCCTTATATGTTTAAAAGAATCGTCCATTGGGATATCTGCTTGTTGAAATATTTAACGAACGAGTTTGTTGGGGAATCAAACTCATTTCCCAACAAATATATCTTAAGTATGTATGCAGAAAACAAAGTGTCAGCTACAAGTAACAAGCTATAAATAAATAATTATACCAAAATGCCAAGTTGCAAGAGACAACAAATATTTAAGGCCTACATGTGTGTGTGTTTGCAAATATAGGCTACATCTCTGTATTGGCGAATTTAAATTATAAATCATATGACAAAAACTTCTTTTTACACAGCAATCAAAGTCCTTGTGCAAGAAATATCACATCGGCAAGGTACAGTATTGTGTTGTGTTGTATTTGTATTGTGAATGTATGAGGCACACATACACACACACACAAAATGTTCCCGCTGCAGGGGAAAAGAAGAATGGCAATTTGACAAAGGTAATTGTTTTATTGAAAGCCAGACAAATTTAAAAACAGCCATCGGTAAACAATTCTAGTTGACAATGGAATGAATAGTCCCAAAGAGGGGCATAGGATGCATGTGATTGTATGAACTTTTTGCCAAACTGTAAACCGAAGAAATGGCAACTGGCAAAAAAGGGTTTCACTTCAACAACTGATAACAATTGGATTGTCTGCTATTGTACATTTAAGTGCAAGTGTATGTGTGTGTGTGTGAAAGAGTGTTTTAACATAAAATCTATTAAATCTGTGCAAATAGTTTCAGTTACAATTGTGGCAATAGATTAAGTTATAAAAACTTTCGTCCTTAACAAACATCATCACACAAAAAGGCTCACCCACGCATTACACTCTCACTCTCTGCTTCTCTCCCTCTCTCTCATATGCACACCCACACACACACATATATTTATGATCACATTTTCTGTGCGAAACAAAGCCATCAAGAGACACGTACACTCATTCGATTCAGTTGTATCCTTTGTATTGTGTTTTTCTTCCATTTTCTTTTGTTTCGTTTTGTGCACTCACTAAATGTTAAAAGTTTTTCGTAAGTAAAGGCATTTACACCACACAGGAAAAGATACTTTGTCGCTTCGTGCAAAATAAAAATAAAAAAAGATTCCCTTCATTCATTGCCGTCACGTAGAGGCGATGGCAGAGATGGAGTCAATACTAGAATCCTCATTATAGGCCAAACTGCGGCATGCATATATGTGTGTGTGTAGAAATTTGAACATATCCTCGTATTCGTATACAACAATAAAAACAAATCTTTAAGGACTCTCTTCAATGATGACTTTGCCCAGTGCCACCGTCTTCTGTACACCACTCAGCACCCTAGTGTCCATGTGGATTCCTTTGTGATGCCAGTAAATGAAATGATAACAAATAAATAGACTCCACAAATGTGAAAAAGATTTAACGAGAAATTTATATAGGATAAGGATACTACAAAATTATCAGACATATACTTTCCAATAGTGTTTCAATTATTATTTTTGTTTTTCAAAGCGGCAGACAGAGCAGTATATTGGAGGGAGTAATGTTGGTATCGCCTTTAGATAAGACGACACCACGATCGTTTTGTTTTTGGAGGGGGCACAGAGTGAAAATGTACACCTACACAAAACTGTAGACGAAGGCGTATTGAAATGTAAGTATGTGTTTCAAACAAATGTTAACACTCGAGACTAATATGTAACAACATTCTTCATATATAACTGTAACTGACATACAATGAGTTTCATTAGTTTAAGGCATTGGAAATCTAAGTTAAAATCTATTTAATTTTTATTTAATATTTGCAATGTTTGTCTCTCTAAAGAAACTTCAATGTCCTTAACATGTCGATGCCATAGATGCAAGAACTGTAAGTGTCTCAAGTGCATTGGTCATAGCATTTCTACCATACCGCTTGAGCCGTCTCAAAAACTGTGGCTTTTAAACATATCAATACATCAATATTTTCACATGCAGTGTGTAAAGTTTAAAACTTTCACAAACCATTGATTTATTATGGTGATTTCTTAAATCGAGTTCAATTGGAAGCATGGACAAACGTGGACTTTTGTATCAGTTGCCGAAAAGACAATCCCAAAGTAACGTGTACAATTCAACATTTTATCTCATCTTGATGGACTTTCAAAAAGCTTTTGACGCCATTGATCGGATCAAAATATGGTCTGCTCTTGGTAACAAAGGCGTCCGACAAATATATTTTATCTAATACAGGAACAATACAAAGATTCCGAAATGAGGGTGTCAAACAAACTTGCTTACTGTCATTCATTCTCTTTGTAACTGTTCTCGACGAAATATTGTCGACAATAGTTGGTGGAAGCAGGGACCTACAACAGAGGATCAACCAACAACTCCAGGATCTCGACTATGCTGACGACATAGTTCTAAAGGCGACGACCAAAAACGATATGTAAAGCAAAATAGAACGCTCATCTTCAACGACGATTAAATACATCAGCGTATTAATGCACCCAAATTGAAATGTATGAGTGCAAAATGTATTCAAACACCAAGACACTCTTAATAATATTGCTATGCCAAATGGATAGTATAATAGCATCGGACGATGCTATCTGTCGATCTGGACGTCCCACAGTGGGGTAAAGTCACGATTTGGGCGGCCAAAAATATTTGAAGCAAATTTATGAAGCAGAATGGTAAAATATTACTCGGTGAGGCGTAAAAAATAATAATATGTTAACATTCGGAGGGTAGAGGTTGTGACCGTTTTTATACAAAAAATGGTTTTTATAAAAATGTTAAGATTCCAAGTATTTCCCATATATCTCCACAAGGTTGCATTTTAGAGGCCTACCTCCCTATAACTTTTTATTCGTCTGGATACCCTCTAACTATAAATGCATAGAGATATAGGACATCCAGTATGTTAACTAAAGTGGTTTAGTAAAACTGCAGAAATTATGGTCTATTCTTCCGCAGTAGATAAATGGCTATAAAACACAAAACCGCAAAAACCCGCAAAATTTTTTTTTTCCATATGAACAATACGATGTTAAAGATTATCTATAATCACAGATTGAAGGGGTGAAAAGGGGTGATGCATAACTTTTTGCCCATAGATCGATTTTGTTACCCATTGAAATTGACAAAAATACCATATTTTTCAATGCTGCTTTACTAGTATGAATTTAAATTATAATTTTATTTAGCTAAGTGTATTAAATAACATTAACCTGCTTTATTATTTTCCATTTTACTTAAATGTTTAAACTAAATACATGCCTTCCCACAGCCTGCTAAAATTGTTGATTTACCTGATCACAACAAAATAAAAAATGCACAATTAGCAACAAGTAACTTTAACAGCGTGTAGAAAACGAATGTAAGCAAAATGGAATGAAAAAATAACGGAATCTAGTGAAGCATTTTGTTCTCTTTACCCTACAATCGGAAATTATTAAAAACATTGGTTTTTGAGAAATCGAATTTTGGCCGCCCAGATCGTGAATTTACCCCACCGTGCGTCCGTCAAAGTCTTTAAGTGAATTTAACATCGCTTAAGTGAAGGAAATCGTCAATGAAAATCATCATCTTAACTTGAGAGAATATTTTGCAGAAACTTCTGTACTTTAAGATTAGATTCGAATGGATTAGGTCGATTGACTCGGTACTATACTGCGAAGTTGCTGCCGACAACATCAAGGGGGCTGGAAATGAAATAAAAATGTAGCTGGCCGGAGAAGGAAATCGAACCCGCGATCTCCCGCATGGTAGACGCGTGACCTAACGTTCATGCCACGGCCGGTCCCATACAAGGCATACAAGACAACACTGCAGCCAATTGTAACAGGTTCTGTAAGGGAATGATAAAGAAGAATTGGAGAAAGACGAAATGCCTCTACTGGCGGAAAATAAGTATATACAGGCAAATAGAGTGAGAGGATGTCAAGAAATATAGGGATTCAGATGTAACCTGAAAATTTTACTAAAAGCTGCAAAGTAAAGTCTATGAAATAAGGATTTACAGCTGTAAAGACATAGAGAAATGTCTGGTTACGGAATATTTCTGTATTCTGTTAATTACCAATGGCAGCTCCAGGACGGAATCCCGTCAATCACCTATAACGGAGTTGTATGGAATACTGTTAACAACCAATAGAACTGAGGATGCAGATGAGTAGCCGGCGGCGATGAGCTGGTAATGTGTATCCGCCAACTCTAAAATAGGATTTGGCTCAAGTTATGCATGTTCAATGATTGAAATCTGAGTTCTCTATGAAGCCATATACAGAAGGTTGTCAAATCTTACAATGTTGTCGGATCTGCCAATGTACAGGCAATGTTGTGACAAAGGACAATTGTTTGCAGCAGGCAAATTGTCTGTTCAGACGATTGTAAGAAATCCTTATAATTTTATAGCCAGACAACTGTTGGACAATAAATTTATCTGCCAACCAAAATTCTCAGTTCACACAATTGCCAAATACATTGTTTTTGCCAGATCTTTTGTTTGTTCTCATATATTTGCCAATAGAAATATTTCTATGTCGATGATATCATCGTCAGATGCATAAACTTTGCACATCTGACAATAAAAAGTATGTGACAATTATCTTACAGTAATCTGGCATCGTAATATGTTCACACAATTGTCAAATGTTTGACGACAATGTTTTACAATGTACTGACAGTGCTATTTCTGACAGCGTTGCAAGCCAAAAATTTTAAGTTCACACGTTAGACAATTTCTGAACATTCTTCTTACAATATTGTAATATCTGACAACCGCCTGACAACCAACATAAGCTTAAGAAGGACGATTCAAGTGCATGCAACAACTATCTCGGTATCAGCCTCTAGCCTATCGCGTTCAAGGTCCTATCGATATATAACTGCTGCCTAATCAAGCATTGAGAAGCATCGGCGATAAACTAGGATAAAACAGTGTCATCTCTTGTTTCACAACTATAAATCTATCTTAAACCTGCCTTTTAAAGTATTAAAATGCCAACCTGATAATCAAGAGTCAAGTATTGATCTAATACTGCTGTTACTATGACTAAGCAAGTGTGTTCGTGATGGGTCGTACCAGTCAGTCTTGCTTAAGGCTGCAGAATCTTAGGTAAGAACATAAGTGGATGAGTCGTTGCGTGTATAATACTTCGTTAGATGGATAAAAGTTAGCATCTTAATTGAAAAATAAGAAGTTAGTATATAAATTGATGTGACATGCTATATACGTAGACCAAAATACCTAACCACTTCGAATTATTTTATTGCGTGCGGCAATTGAAAAATATACAACTTTTGTTTTCCCCGAAATAATAAGATGAAGAAAACGAAATATGAGTGTCATTTATTTGTATAGCTATTAAGAAGAATTACCTGACGACATGTATAATTATAGTGAAGGGCAAGGGGAATGATTTCACCAGGATCTTATGTAAAGGTCAGTGGGATTAACAAGTAATGATAGACTACTTTTAGGACCGAAAAAGAGTATGTCCTGACCATAAAAAAAAATTGCCTTGCTCTGGAAGAGACGGTTGTCAGATCTGCTAAAGTACTGGCAATGTACTGACATGGACAGTGTTGCCAATAAAATTATTTCTCTGGCAATGGTGTATTTGTTGGATAAATAAACTTTGCACATTGAAATTGTTTGGCAACTGTTTTACAATAATTTGATAATAACAAAATTTTGTGTTCACACACTTGTCAGAAGTCTGATGTTTCTGTCAACGTTGCCAGACAAACATTTCAAGTTCACACAATTGTTAGACATTGTCTGAACATTATTCTCATCTCACTCTATTGTAATCTCTGACAACCATCTGTACGTAGCTTAAAGCATATTTTTTTATGATCTGCCGAGTGACTGCATCACTAAGTTTTCATTGTAAATTATTGCGTAGTCAACAACCAAGGATTATTTACTGTGTTGCATTTTATTTAACGTTTGCACTTAACATCAATTAGTTTTGTCCCTTTAGTCTTTTAATCGTTAGTAATCTCTTACCATTAGCATTATAGTTGTTTTCTTCAATTATATTATTGTGTTCATAGGTCAACAAAAACAAAGACCAACACTCACTTATGTATATGCGCTTAATTCCGGTTCCGGATTGACATTTTCTAACCAACTCAATGTCATCCATTAGATTGGAAGTCATTGTTTCGCTTTGTTTCTTGTGTGTGTGTGTGTTTGTGTGTATTTTTTTGTTCGTTTTGTGGAATTCACTTTTTATAATATCTCACTGCATCTGATTGAAAGAAAAGGTCAACCAGCAGTAGTGGTGTTGTTGTTGCCGTTGGCTTGATTTCAATTGTGATTACTGTATTCCTTTTCATTTATCCTGTTGTGCATGTGATTTTTTGTCATGTTTAGATGGGACTTTGTTGGATGATGGTCTTCAGCTTGGTCTACCAGCGATGTTGTTAAGACTTTTCTCTTTCAATTTGTCGTCGTCTGCCCCGCTCGTCCGTACAATGTTTTCTTTTCATGCATATCACGTTTTTAGTTGTTTTTGCATCCGTATCGATTTAGCTTGTGTTTCATGTTTTGCTCTCATGTCCTTGTCACCTTCAATTCAATGTTTTGTGTCTTGAACCTAACCGCTACTGTTCGTTGTTATTGTATTCGACAGATACACACCCATACACAGCCATATACACAGGTCGGTCTTTGCAAACGTTTGATCCTTCCATTTTTACAACAGCGCTGATATTGTTTTGTTTGGCTGAGTGTTGCTATTTGCCTTCTTTTTATGTATTTTCGATGATTTCGATTCCCTTGTTGCTCATCCTTTCAATAAAAGTTGAACATGAACACACACACACACACTGTGAAACACATTCACATGCATATGTATAGATGACATTATATTTGAGTCTATTCATTCGTTGCTGCTGTTTCATCCTAGTCTTCTATTCTTATTGTTATCTTTGTTAGACTCCTGCCTCTCGTATTGTTGTGTTTGGCGTTCCTTATGATTTGCCAAAGTTCATACATTCGAACCATTTATTTTCATATTATATATAAAAGCCAACACTTTTTTCTCATCGGGTTTTCATAGGCTTTTCGTGAAAAATGATATCAAATTGGGTTGTGGGGAAACAGTGGTACATGGAGCCACAATTTTAGTGGCAAGAATCCGTTGTTCGAAATAGGAGGAAATTAATTAATGGTCTAAAATTCAAAAATTCACTTTGAACCAAAAAAGATCGTATGGCCATTACGTTATTAATGCAGCCAACGTGACAAAACGAATGATGCAAAAGTTCTTATTTTTGGGGATACTTTCATTTACAATTCTTAGAATTGAGTCCCAAATCATTGAACTAAAAAATTTTGAACTGTGTTAATAACAAGTGGGACTACTGCAGCCGACAGAGAGGTCAAAAAGAGTGTCTGCTGTGATTAACGTCGCAGGGTTGATGGTCTCGCTAAATAAGACCAAAAAACTTCTGAGTCTAAAAGGAGTGGGGACCTGCATTGAATAAAAAAACTGGGTCGCAGGAGTTTTACCTCTAGTAAATTATAAAATCAGCCGTGGAGTGATTATAACATTGAAAAAATATCAAATTGACAAATGGGTAGACAGCTATGGGAGAATGCCCCACACCATTCAGGACCCCACTAAATTAATATGCCTTTGTCTTGAACACACTGAAATGCACGACATACCGACTAACAAATCCATCGTAGATGAAGTTGAACAGGCAATCAGGTTACTCAAGAACAACAAATCACCCGAAATCGACAATTTATGCCCTGAGTTACTAAGGGCGGACACAGATACAAGCAAACAAACCGTAGGACTTATCAAAGACAAATTCTTGGGCACCAGCGAGGGAATAATAACGAAATAAACCAGTACAGAAATTTCAGTCAGATAAACTGACAGATAAATACCATCACCCAATATAAGATATTGTTTAAGTCTTGAGTTATTGAAATTAATCGATTTGTAATTAAAACCAGTTAGAAAGTTTCAGTCGGGCAACCCGACTTACATTTACCCTTACCCTCAGTAAAACAAATAATTTTCTATTACATTGATATTATTACTCGATTTCGAAAGTGGGCGGAAGTACATTTGTATGGGAGGTACGAGAAGGGGTGTGTTTAGGCTCCAGATTTATTCTCTATAACTTTATTCTGTTATAGCTTTACTAAATACAGAATTTGGGCACGATTGCGTTGGGTGCACTGATATTATTACTACATCCATAAAGTGGGCGGAAAGGTAGGTTTGTATGGGAGGAACCAGAAGGGGCATGGCTAGGCTTTAAAATTTTTTTCCAAAACTTTATCCTATTATAGATTTACTAAATACAGAATTTGGGGACGATCCCGTAGGGTGTATTGATATTATTAGTCGAGTTCTAAAGTGGGCGGAATGATGTATTTGTATGGGAGGTACCAAAAGGGGCGGGGCCATGTAGCCCATTTGCAATACCGTAAGTAGCATTGAAAAAATAATAACTCGTGCAAAATTTCAAAACATTTAGTTGCGTCTTTCGAAAGTTATCGTGCGAACCAGCCGGACAGCCACCAGACAGACAGACAGACAGAGAGACAGACAGACGAACATGGCTCAAACGACTTAAAAAGTCATGAATCGAATTTGGTTCAAAGAAACCAAGGGTCTGAAGTGACTCCTTCTATGTGTTACACTTTTGGGTCGTATCAAATGATATATACCCTCATCCCTAAGGGTGATGGTATAATGACGAAAAACTGAATGAAGAATTGGAGGGGCATAACGCTTCTAAGTATTGTCCAACAATATTCTTAACGAGTAAGCCGACTTCCGACATGGTAAATCTGGCATCGATCACATTATTAGTCTCATGATAATAACGCCGCTATATTTTATATACATCGACTTTGAGAAAGCTTTCGATACGCTAGTCCACAATGTAATTTAGAACGGACTCCGTTGTAAGAGTATACCGGAAAGTTCATAGAATATATTAAGACTTTGTATGAAAGTGCTAAGGGCCGCATTTCACATGATGACGCAATTTGTAGTCATGTTGAAGCAAAAACTGCGGTCTCAGAATAAATATACCAAAAACGAAGGCTATGAGAACCAACACCTCAAATACGAATACAGATCGAAGACGTCCAATCTTTCTGCATTATAACAACAAATGGGGGATCGTGACAGGATTCAAACCAATGCGATATAAATGGGGTACACGTATGAATCAATTCTGAAATCCAAATACGGAAATGGGGCTGAATTGGACATGTCTAGACATCAAGACGGCATTAAGGCAAGAAACGCAATTGAGCGGAATCCACAAGGCAGCCGCAGAAAACGTGAGCCGAGTCACAGCTGGTGTCGACTACTAGATACCGAAGCATCAAAGGTTAACAAAAGATTGAACGAACTAACAGCAAATAACCAAGAATTAAAATTATCGTTGAGGCTCTATGTTCCTCATTGGAACAACAGGAAATTAAATATAGATAAATATATATTGCATCAAGCACCATCTTTGAAACACAACTTGCACCTTGTAGTAATATTACAGTCTTAGTAACTCTTTAACTCAAAACACCTCTTTAAACCTAGAATATATTATTCTTGGGGAATTTAGCCTACAAAAGTTTAGCATTGTGTGGCTCTTTTAAAATATGTACTTTAAAGTTTAGCAATAAAATATTGCTATGATTTTAATTTAATATATATTACACTGTACGACACGATTTTTCACCCATGATCAAACTGATCAGATTCTGAAAGTATAGCTCAAATAAAATTATACGTATCTCCCAGTTTTTCCAGATCATCTCAGTTAAGTTTTTTACGAGTAATTCACTTTTTGGAGCGAAGCTCCCATACAGCGACGCATAAGTGAATTCTAATAAAAAAATAATAAAAAATAAAAATAATAAAAAAAAAAGTTCATCAAAATCTGTCGACAAATAAAATTTGTGACAAGTTTTAAATTTGGGCTTCGTCAGAACCCACTCATGGCCATTTGAAAAACATTAACAAAAAATTCATCGAAATCTGTTAACAACTCGCAGAGTTCTGCGAACAGGAAGAAGTCACTTTCGAGTCGCTGTATGGGAGCTTCGCTGCAAAAATTGAATTGCTCGTAAAAAATTTACATGAGCTGATCTAGAAAAACTGAGAGATACGTATAATTTCATTTGAGCTATATTTTCAGAATCTGGTCAGTTTGATCATGGGTGATACCAAAAGTTTAAATTTGTCTTACAGTGTTATAGATACTTCCTGTTCCATCATATTACTTTACTCTAACACCTTTTATAAAGAAGTTAAAGTATCTCCCGGAGCGTTAAAATCAGAAGAGGAAGAAGATGACATGCCTCTTTAGACGAAAAAGCATCTATTGAAGAAAAGAGAAAGACAGGATATTGAAAATTACAGGGATAGATATAACGCCCGTAAGATCTACAAAAGGTAAGAAGCAAAGGTTTTGAAACAGGGATCCCCCTGCTGAAAGAAATGGGTGGAACACATTCGTTGTCTTCTCGTTTTCGAAGGCATCTTAAGTGATGAAATCACGACAACCATTATTTTAAAGTTGCGGGAGCCGATGAACTACGCTCATGGCTTTTTAAAGCCAGCTGCGATGAGCTGGCAACGTTCATGTAACAGCTCATAAACACTAGTTGGCTCAAGGAATGCATACCCAATGATTGGAATCTGAGTGTTCTTTGTCTTGAGCTTAAGAATGGGGATCCAACTGTGTGTGCCAACTATCGCGGCATCAGCCTTTTGCCTATCGCATACAAGGGCCTGTCTACTGTGTTATTTAAAAAAAAATTGTGACAATTTTAATTTTTGAAAATTTGGGACAGTTTTAATTTTTGAAAAAAATTATATTTGGGCTTCGTCAGAACCCTGTCCTGGCCATTTGAAAAATAATAAAAAAAAAGTTCATCAAAATCTGTCGACAAATAAAATTTGTGACAAGTTTTAAATTTGGGCTTCGTCAGAACCCACTCATGGCCATTTGAAAAACATTAACAAAAATTCATCGAAATCTGTTAACAACTCGCAGAGTTCTGCGAACAGGAAGAAGTCACTTTCGAGTCGCTGTATGGGAGCTTCGCTGCAAAAATTGAATTGCTCGTAAAAAATTTACATGAGCTGATCTAGAAAAACTGAGAGATACGTATAATTTCATTTGAGCTATATTTTCAGAATCTGGTCAGTTTGATCATGGGTGATACCAAAAGTTTAAATTTGTCTTACAGTGTTATAGATACTTCCTGTTCCATCATATTACTTTACTCTAACACCTTTTATAAAGAAGTTAAAGTATCTCCCGGAGCGTTAAAATCAGAAGAGGAAGAAGATGACATGCCTCTTTAGACGAAAAAGCATCTATTGAAGAAAAGAGAAAGACAGGATATTGAAAATTACAGGGATAGATATAACGCCCGTAAGATCTACAAAAGGTAAGAAGCAAAGGTTTTGAAACAGGGATCCCCCTGCTGAAAGAAATGGGTGGAACACATTCGTTGTCTTCTCGTTTTCGAAGGCATCTTAAGTGATGAAATCACGACAACCATTATTTTAAAGTTGCGGGAGCCGATGAACTACGCTCATGGCTTTTTAAAGCCAGCTGCGATGAGCTGGCAACGTTCATGTAACAGCTCATAAACACTAGTTGGCTCAAGGAATGCATACCCAATGATTGGAATCTGAGTGTTCTTTGTCTTGAGCTTAAGAATGGGGATCCAACTGTGTGTGCCAACTATCGCGGCATCAGCCTTTTGCCTATCGCATACAAGGGCCTGTCTACTGTGTTATTTAAAAGACAGAAGTGCATCCTATCGCACCAGATTGGACCTTATCAGTGTGGTTTTAGACCTGATAAATCCACGACCGACCAGATATTCAGACCCAAGAGATGCAGATCGACACCTAGCATCAGTTCATCGATTACAAAGGTGCGTTCAACAGTCCGATGCGGCAGAAAATATTAAATGCTATGTTAGAGTTTGGTATTCCTTCGATGCTGATTCGACTTTGCGATATGACGCTGACTGATACGAAGTCTTCAGTGAAGATAGGCAAAAATCTGGTTGAGCCTTTTTTACCAACTGAGGCTTTAGATAAGGAGGTAGTCTGTCATGCAAGGCTGCAGTAAATAGTACTGGTACCATCTTTAATAAAAGTCATATGCTGCTGGTGTATGTCGATGTTACAGCGGCCTTTTAGGACATTGAGAAGCAGTCGTTAGATGTGGGTCTGGTGAAAAATAAGAAGAAAACCAAGTTATTTGTTGCAACTAACAAAGAGTCTACCCGTTTGGGACGTTGCGTGAACACTGCGAACTATAATTTAGAAGTGGTAAATGATTTTGTCTATATTGGCTCCGCCGTAAACAAAAAATAATAATGTCAGCCTGGAAATCAAGAGACGAGTATTGATCGCAAACCGTTGCTACTATGCGCTAAGCAAGCATTTTAATGACAAAGCCCTCTGTGGAAGAACAAAGATTCAACTGTACCAGACACTGATCCTACCTGGCTGGCTCTACAGCGCTGAAAACTAGGCAATGACACAAGCAGATCAATCTATTCTGGGAGTTTTCAAGAGAAAAATAATTCAAAAAATATTTGCACCCATCGTCGTCAACGGCGACCCAGCTCGGACACTTGTTTTTCAATTTTTCTTATTACGAAAAATAAACAGTTTGTGTTATTTATTTCTGATTTGGTCAGTTCAACAGTGAGAGATTGAGTAACAGTTAGAATTACTGTCTTTTCTCTTCTTCGATGAGAACCCATTCAATCGTATTTTCAATACACGCGAGTACCGTCGTCGAATGAACCATGAGCTGTACAACGACATCGACGTAGTTAAGTGCGTTAAAATATGCCGAGTGCGCTGTTTTGGACACGTTTTACCAATGGATGAAAATGGTCCAGCTCAAAAAGTCTTTGGCAATAAACTCGATGGACGGGCAGAAGAGGGTGACCAAAATTCCGTAGGATGGACCAGGTCAAAGAGCTATTATCTAAACTTGGTGTGAAGAACTATCTACGGAGCGAAAAAGGACCGAATCGCTTGGAATTTTTTTCTATGTGCCGCTACTAATGGATGAATTTCTGTTGTTGCTGCCATATAAGAGGAAGAAGAAGAATTGTATCTCTCCATAAACAAATAACAAAGCAACGATATCCAAGAAATATAAATATATTTGATTTTTATTTTTTTTTTCACCGCAGAACTAAACACCTTATCCCACTGTAGCCATTTAAGCCTATTTGTTTTGTACCTACTATTTTTTGGTATTAAATAATATTTTAAGCCTTAAACAATGACAGAAAATGGGGAAAAATGAGCGATACTCTAACCCCACTTTTGTTCTTTTCACATTTCTGGCAATCGTTTTATCGAGACAAGTAAGGAGCGTGGGATTGTACGAGTGTCCTTTGTGTTTCATTCAGTTGTTTATGGGATCTCTCTCTCTCTATCTGTCGGCAGCGCAGCTACATTTTAGTAGAGCTGTTGTCTCATATTCATAATGGGAAATTCGAAATGTGGATGATAACCATATGGGTCGCTGTCACATTTAGTTTGTGGCTAGCACGTGGAACAGCACATTCTACACACGGCCAGATAATTCACTTTTGACAGGGAATGAAATTCCAAACAACTAAATCATAAAGGTATTAATTTGGCATTCCTTACATGTATCTGCTATATGCCTACACATACATATGTACCTGCGGATGTATGTATGCACGTACTAGTATGTAACCATGAGGTTTTGATGCTGTAAACACATCGCGTGCCCACGTAACCAAAGAATTTTATGCAACATCATTAGCACAAGAAAAATAATGTGAGCATTTGATGTGTCTCATTTAATTAGAAAACTTTAAGAGCCGAAAAAATCTACTATTAATAATGAGATATTTGAGTTTTCTTTATCGTTATAAAAGAAATGCAATGTGCACTGAATTGTTCTACATAACTACGTATTTTTGTTGTTGGTTTTTTTTTGCTATTACACAATTTTGTTTTAGTTCAAAGTATCAAGTTATGTCACATAATATTGCAAAGGAATATGCAATTTTTACTTGTTTGCTAAGCTACAAATGTCAAAGTTACCGAGCAATTTATATCAAATTAAACAATTTCACACAGCAAAAGCAACAGCAGAAGTTAACAAAAATGCAACCCGCATTGTAACTACTGACATAACACGTCCGTTCAAGATTTTAGATATGCCGAGATAATATTATTTTTTTCGGTTCCATCAAATACTTTGTAACTGCCAAACATTGAATTGGTTGTATTATTTCGTAAGCATAACGTAATCTAATGAAGATTTCTAAAAAAACTGCGGTGTGATAGCATCGTGTCAACATTTTGTGGTACTGGGATCGGTGAGCACATCATAATAATTGTGGCAGTTTTACTGAAATATTAAAAAGTGTGGTCGATAATATTGATGCGCAGGTTCATGTAATGCCTATGACTGTAGTCATTATAGGGTGAGTTGTGCTGGATATGTTGTGTGCATTAAACGTCGTATATGAATGGAAAGGGTGCACAACTTTATAACACAGCTCAATGTTTTGACAATAAAAACTAGTACAGAAATTAAGCCAGGTGAACTGACTGAAAAATACCCTCGATTTCCAAAGCGAAATGGTAGATTTGGATAGGAGGTACCATAAGCGGCGTGGCTAGACTTCCATTGGTTTTGTCCAAAACTTTATCCTTTTATAGCTTTACTAAATATGTACAGAAATATGTTGTTATAGCTTTTGCCTGTTATAGCTTTACTAAAAACAGAATTTGGCCACGGTCGTGTTGGGTGTTTTGATATCATTACTCGATTTCTAAAGTGGGCGGAGTGGTACATTCGTATGAGAGGCATCAGAAGGGTCGTGGCCATGTGTGCCATTTGCAATACCATAAGTAGTTTTGGGCAAATATTAACCCATGCTAGTTTTCAAAACAATTTGTTGTGTCTTTTGAAAGGTTTCGTGCATACCAGTCGGACAGACATACAGAAAGACAGACGGACATGACTCAAACGACTTAAAAAATCATGAATCGAATTTAGTTCAAAGAAATCTAGGATTTAAAGTGACTCCTTCTATGTGTTACCCTTTTGGGTCGTATCATATTATATGGGACAAACATTGTGAGCCAAAAAGGTGATGCGCATCGTGGTCAAAGGTGATGGGGAAAAGAAAAAAATCCACAGCAAGCCACTCAAATTGTATGCGGACCACCTTATGGGTTGAATATATGCAGTAGATATGTTTTGAAAGACTGTTGGCGTTGCAAAAATATTGGGGATCGGTTATACATTTGATTTCTCTAGAGGCACCTTTAGGGCAGTTAATGCTATGTCAGCACAATTTGTAAAAAACTGATTTTTGTATGGGAGCCCTCAAAGGGGGTAAATATAGGGGGTAGATTATGAAAAATTGGGTAAGGACAACCTTAAGGGTTTCAAAAATAGTGGGGACAGTTAGAGCAGTAGGAGCAAAATTTTATAAAAAAAATGCATTTTGGTATGTGAGATCCCTTATGGGGCGAAGACAGGAGGTAGGTAAGTTAGCGAAAAATGTAAGAAAGGAATAATTAATGGGGGTCGGTCAAAAATTGTACCCCTCTGGGAGACATCATGGAAGCGGCAGAAGCTGACTTTATAAAAAAATTACAACAAAGATAAAATATTGTATTGGGACCGCCTTAAGGGTTGAAGAAAGAGGGTAGATATGTTCTGAGAAACTGTAAGGGGTTTCAGAAATAGTTGTGGTCGGTCATACATTGGACTCCTCTAGGTGCACCTTTGGGGCAGTAAGTACAGGGCGAGAAAAATTTATAAAAAATTAGTTTTTTCTATGGGAACCCTTTTAGGTGGCGAAGATAGATGGTAGGTTAGATTGGGAAAAATGTAAGGAAGAACAAATTAGTGTTAGTTATCCCTCTGGGGGCACCATGGGATCGGCAGAAGCTGATTTCATAAATAAAAATTATATGGGGACCACCTTAAGGATTGTTCAGAAAACTCCTGGGTTTGGGAAAATGTTTGGGGTTAGTCATACATTTATTTCCTCTGGGTGTGATTTCGGGGCTGTTGCGGGGTACTTTGTCGAATTTTTCCCTTTTCTCACCATATTTTTGGCTTATGACTTTTTCACAAACTCACAAAATTAGGGAGTTAGCCGTATCCAAATCTGGATACGAAAGATCACCATAGAACATTACCCCACTCCTAATCTACATATGCATCAATATTGTACATATATTGTAATAAATAAAAAGATACGCTAATATCTATATGTAATCAAGTTCTTAGAGAAGATTTTCAAACAGCGGTGCCCAAGCCTATGCACTTGGTGCACATTTGTTTTTTTAAAAGCACTCAGCATAGGCACAATTTTGTATATACCAAAGTGCAACACAACAACACACAACACTATAAACAGCTAATATGAGTACAGTAAAAAGATATATTTCGTATGCTCAGCGTAGATTTTGTGGTTGTTTATTGAATAATTCTGTGGAGAGTAGTAATAATAATTCGTTTATGTATTGGTGTTTGAATTACAATAAGAAGTTTTTGGGCATCACTGGTTGTAAAAAATTGACGCTAAACATGGGCGCGCATAATGCACGTGTAGCAAAATATTATAACGAATACGCCACATAACACTTGTTATACCATCACCCTTAGGGATGAAGGTATATATCATTTGATACGAGCCAAAAGTGTAACACATAGAAGGAGTGACTTTAGACAATAGGTTTCTTTGAACCAAATTCGATTCATGACTTTTTAAGTCATTTGAGCCATGTCCGTCTGTCTGTCTGTCTGTCTGTCTGTCTGTCAGGTGGCTGTCCGTCTGGTTCGCACGATATCTTTCGAAAGACGCAACCAAATCTTTTGAAATTTTGCACGAGTTATTATTTTCTTAAAACTACTTACGGTATTGCAAATGGGCTACATGGCCCCGCCCCTTTTGAACCTTTCCGCCCACTATAAAGATGGTGAAAAAATATCAATAAATTAAACGTGATCGGAACCAAATTCTCTTTTTAGTAAAGCTATAACAGGATAAAGTTTTGGAGAAAAAAATTGGAAGTCTGTCCACGCCCCATCTGGTACCTCCCATACACATCTGGTACCGCCCACTTTAGAAATCGATTAATATTATCAAAAGACCTAACGCTATCGTGACCAAATTCTGTATTTGGTAAAGTTTAAGCAGGATAAAGTTTTGTAGAAAAAAATCTGGAAGTCTAGACACGCCCCTTCTGGTACCTCCCATACAAATGTTCCACTGCGCCCACTTTAGAAATAAGGTAATAATATATATACACTCGACACGATCGTGCTCAAATTCTGTATTTTGTTATGTTATAACAGGACAAAGTTTTGGGGAAAAAATTGGAAGTCTAGCGACGCCCCTTATAGTACCTCCCATACAAATGTACCTTTCCGCCCACTTTAGGGATGTAGTAATAATATCAGTACAGCCAACGCAATCGTGCTCAAATTCTGTAATTAGTAAAGCTATAACAGGATAAAGTTATGGAGAATAAATCTAGAAGCCTAACCACACCCCTTCTCGTACCTCCCATACAAATGTACCACTCCGCCCACTTTCGAAATCGAGTAATAATATCAATATAATAGAAAATTATTTATTTTACTGAGGGTAAGGGTAAATGTAAGTCGGGCTGCCGGACTGAAACTTTCTAACTGATTTTAATTACAAATCGGTTAATTTCAATAACTCAAGACTTAAACAATATCTTATATTGGGTGGTGGTATTTGTCAGTCAGTTTAACTGACTGAAATTTCTGTACTGGTTTTTATTTTACTATTGCTCAAACTAAGTATGTATGAATGTTTTCTTTTCATTTAATTTTATCAGTTGCCATAAGTTCTCACTGATCTTAAATTTGTCATAGTTTGAGGATACACTAAAAAAGTATGTCAATTACAAAATCAGTCGATCAATCAATATAAATAATTTCAATTTATTTTTACCCAGCACACGACATTTGAGTGCAGTATTGGTCGCCATGAATTTTTAGTTAAATATTAACAATAAGCCTTGAATTAGGGCAGAAGGTTTCTTATACTCCTATAATTTCTATGGATATTTGTGTAAGTGGCAAAAGCCAACTATTTGGACTTCATATGTTAACAATAAGGTCCTTACAGAGAATCTCATATATCTGTAGAGTATAAACGTAACAAACGACGAACACAAACATTATAGCTCAACCCGTTCACAAACTTTTGGAAAACGATATTTTTGTTACTGGAAGTAAATACAAAAAAGCGTCACTTTACTTGTCTATAATCCGTTATATCTTCAAATTTTCCAACTTAAAAAAAATGTAATTTGCTCAACTGTATGTGCTCGGTATTGATATTGGGATAATTGCTGCAACCTCAAACTTTATTGTAGTTACTCTTACAACATAAGATTGGGGGCATGGTTGGTTAGTATGCAGGCATACCTTCCGTAAAGAAGAGGATCATTTGGGTCATTATGGACCCATTGTGTTACCCATTGGCATCCCTTCAACCGATGCTTTGAGTAATCTGGTACCTGGTTGCATGTTTAGTTTCCTTCCTGTGTGGTGGATTCCATTTATAGTTGACTAGTGGACCTGACAATGCTTCGCTATTGCTTACTTGACGAATACTTATAATATGTTAGCCACGTCTTCATAGAGGGCTAAGCTTCAGAGTCGTTCTTGTACGCTCTGTAAATAATTCGTTTGGTATAATAAAGGTACTCTGTGGTACAATTGATTGTTTTTTTTTTTGTACAATAAATGTACATTTCAATACAATAAATTCTACTTTTTGATACCATAAATGTTCTTTTTGGTACAATAAGTGTACTTTCATTGTACAACAATAGCACATTTTGGTATAATAAAATGTAATTTTAAGTACAATATATGTAATTTAAGTACAATAGGCAGTACTTTTTAGTACAATAAATGTATATTTGGATACAATAAATGTTACGTTTTGTTACAATAAATGTGCTTTTTGATCAAATAAACTGTACTTTTTGGTATTGAATATTATAATATCAATTTACGTTTAGCCGAATTTTATGTATCATACGATACACTAACGTAAGTTGATATAATACACAGTAAGATCGACTAAAAACTAACCAAAACAAATACACATTGAATATTATCTGTATATCAAATTTTATCGCTCTAGCGCTTAAATACAGTTTTGCCACACAATAATAACAATATCGTCTGCAAATTTGAACCGGAAGTGCCGAATACTATCTGTGTTCTATATGTGTACCAAATTGTATCTCTCTGAGGCTAATATAAAATTTGATCACGCCCCCCTTCAAAATTTAAATTTCGTTTTTATATTAATATTCGTGTTGTCGAATACTATCTGTATATCAAATTTTATCTCTCTAGGACTAAAATATAGTTTGGTCACGCCTACCCCGCCCACTGACCCAAAATTTAAATTTCGTCTGGAAATTTATATACGTGTAGCCGAATACTATCTATGTACCATATCTTATTTCTTTAGGGCTAAAATATAGTTTTGCCACACCCACTCCGCCCACTGATTCCACTGATCGTCTGCATAATCATATTCGTGTTGGCGAGTACTATCTGTGTACCAAATTTTATATCCCTAGGTCTAAAAAACAGTTTTGCCACACCCCCTCAGCCCACTGATCCAAAATAAAAATTTCGTTTACAAAATTATATTTGTATGGCCGAGTACTATTTGGATTACTGCACCCATTGGGTAAAGCCACGGTAATTTCCATGTAGTACACTAACTACCTACCAAAGTTCATTGAAATCGGTTCAGCCGTTGAGGCGTGATTGAGCCACAAACAAACTAATAAACAATCAAACAAACGGACATACATTCGCATTTATAATAGTAATAGGATTGGGATTCTGGAGTTTCGATCCAATGACATCAGTTGATGGTCTTACAAAAGATGCTAGTTCCTCCATGCCACTTAAGGAGGGTTTGGGCAGTCATATATAGATATTCTGTTCGGTAGAGGGTTCACTGGTTCTATTACCGCTATATATCTGTTATACACTCGGTTTTCGTTGCGCATCCCATTCTGTTCGCGTGTCTACCTATGTGTGCATGTCCCGTTAGAAAGACAATAATTTTCCTAATTTGAGATTTAATTTAATTATTTTTTGGCCCTTTTGGAGATTTACTAGGTTGGATGTATATTCAGACCATGTCTGCCTGACTTTCCAACAGGATGTATATAAATAGAGTTTTCGTTCCCTGACCAGACCTTTCTGGAGGGCGTTCTGGTTTTATAGAGCATGTTCGATTTCCTTAAAATTCTATTTAAATTTATTAACGTTGGTGCAGCTATAATTCTGCCCGCGAGTGTTGCACGATGGCCTATGCATGTTTTTGGTTTCGTGTACCATGTGTCACATTTAATTAACAAAAATTAAAAAACTTTTTCACACCCCGCAAAAAAAAAACAAAATAAAATTCATTGAAATTGTAATTTCAACTTTTGCAATATTTACGCTGTACATTCGAGTGCTACTCACACTGCCATCTGAACCCGGATAATTAGACCTGTGTACTAGGTACGACAAGTAAATGCCCATGCATGTGTGATGACTGCATGTGTGAGTATGAACGTATACGTGCACATTTCATAATTTATTGCTGAAGAAGGTGGTAACATGCAAATGCTCACATTTAAACACTTGTGATTGCACAAATTTTTAGGTACTGTAATAGTACCTACATACCTAACATACATGTCGATATGTTTGTTTGTTTGTTTGTATGGTGTTTATAGCTGCTTGTGAGAATACAAAGGAGATTGCTGGAATGACACAAGTTAAATTCAACTTAGTGTCTAATACTAGCACTCCTGCTTAAATCTTTCACGTACAAGTGGTAATACAATCATTGTCACGTGTGACACTTAACGTTACTATTTCATATGCGATGCTCAACTAGACACGTCAAATTAAATAATCTTGGGTTTTCAAAGTGTATCAAGACGTGTAGCTAAAGTTTGACAAAGTTGTTTCGGTATAGATTGCTGGATATCTTTTGAAATTTGGAAATTATTTGAGTCAGGACTAGGTTGGATGTTAGTGACCTATAATAAAATCGATTATGTCAATCAAATTTAAAATTAATAAGGTCGGATGCAGCAACCTTAAAAATTAATTCAATTGGTTATAATAAATGTATTTTGTAATAATACGGTGGTGGCAAGCAAATATTGCTTGCAGTAACTAAATCGCGTAGTAATTTGTTGATTGTACTCGAAATTATCAATAATATAGTATATTTATGAATATGATTAGTCGAAACGTAATAAAGTCAATGCATCCGTAATTTCCTTTAAAAAAAATAATTGTGTAAGTGCATTTGCTTTGTAAAAACCAGCAGCGAGTATGACAGTAAATTGATATATTAGTTTGTTGTTAGTTTTTGTTTTCCTTGAATTTTACTTACGTTCTATAGACCATTTTTGTAAATTATCTGAAAAGAAATAAAATTCATATTAGTCATATTGTTAAGATAATAAATGTTATATTGTTCAACATTTATTAGTGAAATCTGGTTCTGTTTGCCTACTGCATTGTTCACTTATATGAAATTGGCCAATTTAAATTTGAAAATTTTAATATAAAACAAATGCAAATCTCACTATGAGTTTGATGTATTTTTCCCAGTTTTGTAAAATACTGCCTGAATTTACCTTACTTTTATTTGCGGTATTTGTAAATATTTAACGATGAGATAAAAAGTGAAAACTTTAATTTGCAAAATTGGATTTGAATGCAGAGTTTGTTGTTAGAATGTGTGTGTGTGTGTGTGTTTTTTTATGTACATATATGTATTTTTTATTGTGTGTTTTGGTTTGTTTTATTCACACATGTGTGTATTTCGTTTAAAAACGCGCGTTTCTTTTTTCTCTAAAGGACATAGATTGCATGCAGCAATTTTATTTCAATTTCGCCAATATTGGGAAAAATTTTACAAAATTGTACTAACTCAATTCACTGGAATTTTATATATAAAAGGCTTAGAAGCCAAAGCAATTAATTGCACTATGTAAGTAATTTTTTAAATTGTATTTCTAAATCATCCAAAAGATTTCATATTCTTGTAATTAAAAAAAAAATTCTTCAATATAGAAAAGTACCAAAAACCCACTTTGGGCAATATAAATCGTATGTATATTAAATTATTAATGCAGTTAACTTGACAAAACGAATGTTGCAAAAGTTCTTATTTTCGGAGTTACTCGCACGTTCAATTCTCAGAATTGAGTCCCACAATTAAATGTTGTACTGTGTTAGCGTAAATTTTTATTATTAATGCAGCCAACTTAACAAAACGAATGATGCAGAAGTACTTAATTTTGGGGTAACTTTCACGTTTAGTTCTCAAAATTGGGTCACAAATTAATCTGTTGAAAAATGTTGTACTATGTAGTGAACATGTATTATATCGCCCAATTGGACTTTTTAAGTAAACAGGAGTTTTAAAAACTATTATCAGTATTGCGAAATTGGCACGGCAAACGGATTTAGCCTTACTGAACTAGTTCCGGTTTTAGGTACAGAACTCAGGACATCGTTTAAATTTTAACAAAATCTCGTACACAAAAAAAAAAACAATAATTGTTATCAACGCCATTGAGTCCAGAAAAGTGATAACGAACATCTTATGGGAGTGAGCTCATCTACAGTTCCTGCATTGTATAAAGACATTTAGCGTGTTTATTCCTCACTCATGTGGTGTAAAAGGAAATTACGATTTTTTTTAAGAACTTACTGACAAATTCCCTCACCCAATGTATGGTTTCAACTGAGGCCTTAGGAAATATTCGTATAAAAATCTCAAAAGAAATCATAATTTCTAATGGATGGCGTAAACCTCCCGATTTCCTAATGAGTCCCTATTAATATTACACTGTGCAACACGAAAAAATATAACCATATACGGACACGGACACCACATGATCATGTTGGTAGGTTAGTGGAGTCACAAGATAATCCTGTATTTTGTTAATGAAGTATTTAAAGATTGTAAACAAAATACGAAGATAGGGGAAGATAGGCGGAAAAAAGTTAAAGTTTTCTCCCCCAGTTTTTTTCGACCTTACCTTGCATAATATCTCAATGTTAAAGTAAAAAAAAACAAATGAAATTAAAATATTTTCGGGAAATTTTTCACTTTTGCGGCTACTTAAGCGCTACCTAAACAGTGTTAAGAATCATTGCTAGGAAGTTAATATGTTTTAGAAAGTTATTTATTGAGATCTTAGGTATATTTTTGTAGTTGATTGTTTCCTTGAATTTTGAACAGTTTGCTACCTATGGACCTGAACAGGCTAAAAAAGGTAAAAATTGCGACAAGAGGTACGAGAGGTACAAGAGGTACAGTAGCTGTCTCTGGGGTTTGCAGCTTCGCGATGTCCAGCTTTCTTTGCATGACACTAGATGCATGCCTGCCATCAATTACCACATGATCAATTTGATTTTTGGTGCTTTGATCGGGGGATAGCCAAGTTGTCTTGTGGATTCCTTGTGCTGGAATCTGGTTCCACTAACTACCATGTTTCTTCCCGCTGCGAAGCTAACCAGCCTAAAACCGTTGTCTGACGTGTCGGTATGCAGGCTGAATTTACCGATCGATGGACCAAGAACATCTTCCCTTCCTATTTTTGCATTAAAGTCTCCCAGAACAATTTTAATGTCGTGGCCAGGGCAGCGGTCGTATGTTTCCTCTAGGCGCTCGTAAAATGCATCTTTAATCTCATCGTCTTTATCTTCCGTCGGGGCGTGTACACAAATCAGCGTGATGTAAAAATATTTTGCCCGGATGCGAATGGTGGCTATTCGGTCACTTACAGGGTTAAACCGCGAGACCAGGTGTCGAAGTCTCTTGCCGACTATGAAACCACATCCAAATTCGTGTCTTTCTGCATGGCAGCTGTAAAAGATGTCACAGTTCTTTCGTCGTGTGCATACTTGTCCCGTCCATCTCATTTCCTGTATGGCGGTGATGTCAGCCTTGTATTTGTCGAGGACATCCGCCAGTTGGATAGAGGCACCATCTCTGTAAAGAGTTCGGACATTCCAGGTGCATATCCTTAAATCATGGTTCTTATATCGTTTGCGGGGGTCGTCAACATTTGGGGGGGTTCTTGTTATATTTATTCTCCGTGTTTTCATAATAAATTTTGTTTAAGGAGAGTGGCTTATTAGGCCACCGCTCCCGATCCTAGTTTCTTGGGGCTGCCAAAGCTACTAGGAGAGCCTGTGTTGAGCTTCGGTAACTTCTGTACCTACTTTCTAAGACGCATCGGTGGTAGCATGCCGATTAGGTTACTCAACGTTTCGCCTTCTAACTCTAGCTAACTTCTAAGCGGTTGCTTTAAAGTCATTGCCCAGGGAATACTTGGTCTAAGACCGGAAGTAGTTAGCTGCTTAGACAGTGCCGCAAAGAAATCGATTCTGGTCACTCCCAAGTGAGTGGCAATCAGTAACTTTCAGCCTCTGGGCAAAGTCCCATTCCAGAAAGATGACTATACAGATGAAATTGTAACTTTGGATAAGTGGGCGCACAGGGCGTGGCAAAACTGTATTTTCGATATCTAGATATTACACTGAGAGAAGTTTGCTTCATAATATTAATGAAACGATTTCATTAAAAAAATTTCATTGATACAATGCAAAATTTCGTTAATATTACTAAACTTCATTAATTCAATGCAAAAATTTCATTATTTTTAATGAAACTCTATGAACGGCTTCATTAAAAAATTTCATAAAAGTTGCGTAAGCAATATTTCATTAAATTAATGCAAAGTTTCATAAACTTCATTGATTCAATGAAATAATTTCATGAAATTGTACGAAATTCTTCATTAAAAATGTTCATAAAAGTTTCGGAAAAAAATCATTGTTTTAATGCAATTTTTCATTTACGCAATGAACAAAAGTCATTGAATTTCTATGAATATACAAAATAGTTTCATTAAAAATACTACAATAGTTTCATAATGAAAAATTTCATTGGTGTAATAAATGCTTCATAAATATAATGCAACTTAGCTATGAACTTGAATGAAAACCTTCATTGATACAATGAAAAAATT
Organism: Muscina levida; assembly: GCA_964034835.1. Classification (NCBI taxonomy): domain Eukaryota; kingdom Metazoa; phylum Arthropoda; class Insecta; order Diptera; family Muscidae; genus Muscina; species Muscina levida. The sequence continues at coordinate 60,632,067 of OZ035884.1, read as the reverse complement.
TCATTGGATTTCTTTAAAAATTGTTTCAAAAAAAATTTTGGAAATTTCATTGGTTTTATGAAATAATTCATAAACCGAATGAAATTTGTTCGTCTATTTCTAACTTATATTTTAAACTTAATGCAAATGTTCTTTAACCTAATGAAACAGTTTCATTATGTGAATAACAAGGACAAATTATATGTGGAAACATCATTGTTTTAATGAAATGTTTCATACAAGTAATGTAATTTCTTCATAAATTTGCACAACCACCCCTAACATAGCTCTTGATGTGTATGTATAACATAAACAAACATGCGTTTAACTCATGACAACAACAAAAACTCTTTATGAAAAGAAGAAGACGATCGTTGTTAACGGTACTTTCCGTGTTGTTTAGCGTCTTGCTTGGTTCAGCGTGCCTTTGAAAAAATTCTGTATTCAGTACAGTTTGTGATTCAGAGTGGTGAAGATCGTGCGAAAGTTAACTCGTTTAGTGAAAAGTAATAAATAATTTAAAGTGGTAGTAACACAAAAAAAAAATTATTTGGTTTTTGTGCAAAAGAAAGTTTTGTAATAAAAAGCTTTTCTTTCGTCACTTTCGTGTGGATCATTTTCTTAAGTCTAATGATTATTATCAGTGTTGTGGGCAATTTTATAATAATTCTAAATCTTTTCAAAGGCATGTGCAGAAAAGGCATGACGACATTACTTGTACTGAAGGAAAAACAATTAATAAAACTTCACAGCATTGTGTGCCAGAAATCATGGAACGGCAAATAATGGTTGAAGATTCTAAAATTTTCGATACTACAGAAGCAGGTGTCAGTAATCTGAGCAACAATATACAAAGTGAAAACGATAAACATAAATTGGACAAGCTTTACGAAAATATTTTACAATTTATATCTTAAATGCATTCAAACTATAACTTTTTACGTAAAGATGTAACTTTTGTTATTGGTAATCTCATCGATGGAGTATTTGAACCATTTTTTGAAATACTACATGCCTTTGCAAAAAATTTTGATATAGTCTTGTCCTCGAAATTCACCAATTTATTAAAAAAAATTTCCGAAATATTAGGAATACTAAAAACTGAGTATTTGCTGTATGCAAATTTAAAAAAAAAGAATATTGTGCAAAATCTGAAGGAAGCTGTAATTGATAAAAGTGGAAAGCTGTCGCATAAAAGAGGTAAGTTGATACATTCATACTTGACGACAAAAATTGTTACAATGCCTATGGCATTTATGTTCCAAAAAATTTTGGAAAAAAATGATAACTTTTTACACATGCAGTCTTGTATAAGTGAACTTGCGAATTCTAAGTTATTCACAAATATAATTCAAGGAGAGTTGTGGCAAAGAAAGTGTAGTCTTTACCCAAACAAATTAATAATTCCTTACAACTTTTACTCTGATGATATAGAGATTTACAACTCTTTAGGTTCCCATTCCATTTTTCATTCTATCTGCAATCTGTATTTTTCTTTTCCATGCCTTCCAGAGGACACGAAATTAGAACAGAAATCGAACAGAAAGGAGAGGAAAGCTGTATGTAAAGTACCAAAATCTAAAAAAAAATAAGCGGATTTTCGTTTCGGATAGCGACTCACCCACTACATCAAAAAAAGTTAAAATCCAATTAGGTAAGTGGATTAAAACTGATTAAATATGAATATTACATTTACTAATATTTTTGTTTTAGTACCTGAAGAAAATGGAGAGGACTTAGCACAAATTTTGAAATACGATAAACTTTCAGCCGAGGAATTTGAGTCCACATGGATTGCTTGAAGTCAATATAGGCTTAACCAAGTTCTAAATGAATGTGATGACATTAATAAGATCATTAAAAAGTGGCCTGAATATAAATCGCATTATAAGTTGGTATGTACGAGTAAAATTTCAACTCTGATAATTTGTGTATACAACTTTTTTTAACCCTTTAGATCGATATAGACTTCTCCATAATGTATAAATCGCATAACAAAATCTTAAACTGGGACCAAAAATTTCTGAAGCTGTTCAAATTTCTGAAAAAGTCAAAACACGTAAAATCTCAAGTGGAGGGAAAGATCCTAGATACACTAAGCGTCGAAGATTTGGAAAATGGTAAAAAAAAAATTTTTTTGTTAAGAACTCAGCATAATTTTTTTTATTTTGCAGATCGGGACCAGTTTGTAGCAAAAACTCTTTGGGTTTTACATCTTCTCCTTTTCCCAACAGGTCGGCACATTAGGCAAAATATTTACGAAAAAAAGGAAGTGTCTCGCTATACAATGAAGGATTCTCAGAAATCATTTCTCTTTCTCGGAAGCAGTATGCAAGAACTACACGACCATATAGATTTTTTGTTAAAAAAGAAGGAGCATATTCAGCCATTCATATTGGGAATTGAAAACTTAAATGAAATAGCAGAATTTTTTGTTTATTTTGATGGCGACCTTATGCGATTTCCCAACTTTATTCGTTCTTTGGATATCTGTTTCAAAACATTTCACTTTTTCAGTTTACAGTATCCTACGGCCTCGGAATCATTTTGGATCTTCTTGGAGCTTTACTTTTACGAAATAAGTTCAAGTTCAAAGACAAATTCCAAGGTAAGCATTCTTTTGGACAATTTAAAGAACCAACAAGAATAAATACACGAATATGTTCATTCCAAAAACACGTATGTATACAAAATTCAGAATAGTAAATATATAAAAAATTATATGTTTTTTGCTTTAGAATCCAAATATTGTTAACTTATCTGTATAATTACATATTGTTTCCAAATGAAATACGCCTAAAAAATGTGACGAATATTGTATGTCCAAAAATATTTCAAAGACAAAATTTTTACAAAATATCAATTTTAAATAATCAAAAATGATATATAATCATTAAATGAATTACTATACATGTTAATTTTATCAAAAATATACCATTATAAGAAGCACAGAAAGTGTATCATATTCCTTTTAGTTTATAATCATTAAAACATACATCAATACAAATAATACCTGTTGAATTTAGTTTGTTACATACAATTTTATTTCCAATAAAATTGATCTTTTTATGAAAAAATTGTTAATGCCATCTGTTTTATTAATTTTTACGTTCATTTAACATATGAATATGTTTCATTAAACTTATGAACATGTTCATTAGATTTATATTTCATAAAAACTATGAAAATGTTTCATTAAACCTATGACAAAATTTCATTGAAGTTATGAATATATTTCATTACCGGTGGAACTATTTCATCAAATCTATGAATATTTTTCATAAATCTTAGTAATATGTTTCAATAGATTTATGAAAATGTTTCATTACATTAGTGATTACTTTTCATTAAATATATGAATATATTTCATTAGATTTACGAAAATAATTCATTGCATCTATGAATATATTTCACAATATTAATGAAACAGTATCATAGAATCTATGAACATGTCGCATCCAATCTATGAATTGATTTCATTCTTTCTATGAATAGATTTCATTTATTTAATGATACATTTTAATGCAACATTTCATTAATATAATGAAGTTTAGCATACAAACCTGCTTCATTAATATAATGATTCTGTTTCATTTATCTAATGAAAAGTTTCTTTGGGGAAAAAATAATGCAACATTTCATTGGATTAATGAAGAAATTCACCATATGAATGCAGAAAATTCTCTCAGTGTACTCGGCAACAAAAATATGATTATGCAAACGAAAATTTGGTTTTGGATCAGTGGCGGAGGGGGTGTGGCATAACTGTATTTAGGCCCCAGAGAAATGAAATTTGGTACACTGATAGTACTAGACAACACGAAGATGAATATGTAGACGATATTTTTATTTCGGATCAGTGGGCGGGACCAAACTGTATTTTAGTATTTTTGTATTTTTGGTAAATAGATCGAACTCGCCAACACAAATATAAATATGGAAAAGAAATTTAAATGTTGGATCAGTGGCGGAGGGGGCGTGGCAAAACTGTATTTTAGCTCTAGGGAGATAAAATTTAACTCTCAGATAGTACACGGCAGCACAAATATCAATATGCAGACGACATTTTAACTTTGGATGATTAGGCCGAGGATGCGTGACCAAATTGTACTTTTGCCCCAGAGAGATCATATTTGGTACACAGATAGTAATCGGCACTTCATGTTTAAATTTGAAGTCAAAAGTGTTATTCTCTATCAGTGGGGGAAGGGGACGTGAAAAAACTGTATTTGAGCCCTAAAACGATCATATTTGATACATAGAAAATACTCTATACCAAAAAGCACAGTTTTGAATTGTAGAAAGACATTTATGGTATCAAAATGATTTTCATTGGTACCAAAATGTCAAATTTTTTGTAGTTACAAGCACAATTTATTGTATGAAAAAGTACTTTTATTGTACACAAAAAGAACAATTATTTGTACCACAGAGTATATTTATTGTAAAATGAAGTACTTTAAATGTACTTAATAAGCTCGTTTATTGTACCAAAAAGTTCTTTAGTTTATTTTATTTTTATCAAAAAGTACTGTTGTTGAAACAAAGACTACAATGTTTTTTTTAACTTCATAATATTTTAAAATTTTATTTGCTGACAATTTTTCAGCATTTTCAAAACATATTTTTCAGAATTGTGTCAGTAAAGTTTAAGGACTATTTTTGATAAAGCAAACTGACGCCGTGTATGAGAGGTACCAGAAGAGATGGGGCTATTCTGCCCATTTACAAACCCAAAACTTCATTTTGGAGAGGTTTATTCTATATATCCTGCCCACCATTCTTCCAGGCAGGCAGCTCGGTCGTCTTAAAAATTCCTGACATATGAATGATGGAAACATATGAAATACTGTTGAAGCCGGCAGTGAGCGACATTTCTGAGCGGCGCTATTTCATATGTTTTAAGTTGTTGCCACTCACCGCTATGCCGTGGCCTCGGCCTAACACATCTCATTTATTGCGTTACAGTTTTTTCGGTATCAAATGGTATAAACCCTCATCCCTAATGGTGAGGTTATAAAGAGAGAATTCACTGTCGTACTGTTAAATAGTACATTCAAAATTCTATTAAGTACTTGTGTTGTAAAATGTGCTTGTATTGCACAAAAAAGTACTTTTATTATTCCAAAAACTAAGTGTGTTTAACTTTAAATAAAACGCATTGTCCTCCGAATTCCTTCAATGAGATACAAAAGAACTTCCTCTCATTTGAGTACGTTAACACGCTTTTTAGATTCACACAACAGTACTTACAGTTTAACAACGAATATAAATGCTTTTACTATACACGCCAATTGACTTAACTACTCAGAAGTTGATGTCGACAACATCAACAGGGCCGCCGATCAAAGAGCTGTCGAAAGCTGTGACAGGACTCGGGTCACTCGCATAATAGTCGCGTGTGTTCTTGGCATCCTGCCTCTGTTTTCGTACTACTTGCAAATATACACGGGAACACTGCCTAGCATCTCTTTGGGCATTATATTAGTAAATATATGCTAAACGTGTTGTAAAAATTTTTCAACTATTCCCCCATGGTAAATCAGCGTGAACAATCCGTACTCGCTGTAATATTTGTAATATTTAAGTTTTTATCACGTCACGTTTATTCAAGTCAATGTCAGTCTTTTAATCTGCAATTTAAGGATTCGTGTAAATTCGTGATCGCAATAAATTCTGCGTTTTATGTTCAGTATTTCACATTTCTGCACCACTACATTGAAATTGATATATGTATATGTATGTGTGTATGTAAACACACATGTATATGCATTGCATTTATTATGTACAGATCTATTTGCATGTAGATATATTTTCCGATACATTTTTGTGATATCAGGAAAATCAACGCGTTTACTGCGATTTTTTTTCTCACTTAATGCGATGATACTATCAGGAGTTATGTTCGTACACCATGTGCGTATGTATATATGTATGTATGTAAATGATAACGGTTTTTATTCTACATAGTATTGATTATTTTTTTCTTTTGAATAATCGAACTTTGCATTGTATTATATAGGGAAAGAAATCACACGGTGAAAAAGATGCCAACACAGCATTTGCGTATTTTATAATGATTGGCATACAACGATTTTTTTAAATTATTTAAAATTCCTGAATGAAGTAAAAATAGTTGATAACTATGGATTTTCTCAGACCAGAATGTGACAATTTTGTTTAATGACATAAGCCCCAAGGTGATGAGTTTTCGGTAAAAATACTTGTTATCAAACAATAGATCTTTAGACTTTATGCCTTAATACCGATATCTTTATGCAAAAGTTGTGCTCAAAGATGTGCGAGAAATGTTCAATAAGGTCCCGCTTCACAAATTGATTCTCAAAGTAATATGTGCTTATTCTCTAATTTTTTGCTTTTAAACTATATTTCTGTCAAATTCACAAATTGGACATCTGCTTTGAAATTAAGCGAGGTTTAACTGACAATTCGTGAGTGTTGTTTCGAAGAAAATATCTCAATCGTATAGAGCCCACAGCGGAAACAACTCGACATCTGAAGTAGAGATTTGAAGAGAGCGGTAAAACAAGTTATGCCAAAGCACAGACAGTCCACGAATGGGCCTTTTTGCTGAAAACTTGGAAACGTGAAAAACAACGCGTTAATATGTAGTGAGGAGCCCCGCTCAACCATCGACAAGATAATGTACTCAACAATTGCATATTTCTCGGTGTTATCTCGGTATTTTGATATTGCACTTGAATATCAAGTGCACAGTTGCTCTCATTACTAAACAACTGTGGAGCGCGTATATGCAGAATACAGCTATAAGATTGTGGATCATATTGACAAAGTGGATGATTTTATATCAGTGCCAAACCGGGCAAAACTTAATGCACGCCCACACAAATATTATGTGTTTGTGAATGTAAAACAATCCAATGTGCAGAAAAATCGATGCGGATTCGTTGCGAACCTGCTGCTAGTTTGTAAAAGAGTAAAAAATGTATCAGGGGTCTGTTAGGAAATCGTTTCGAGTCCGTTAAAGAGTTAGAAAAATTAGTCCGTAAAAGAGTTAAAAAAATAATCAGTTTGATCGAGATTTGACTGATCCGTTTCGAGCCCGTACAAGAGTTAAAATAATGAATTAGTTTAATCGGGATTTGACTGATCCGTTTCGAACCCGATTTGAGATAAAACAAGGAATAAGTTTGATTGGGATTTGACTAATCCGTTTTGTACCTCTCGATTTAACCGATCCGTCTCGCAACACCTTCGAATCCGTAAAAGAGTTAAAAAATCAACCAGTTTAATCGGGATTTCAGTGATCCGTTATGGAATTATCTCGAGTCTGTAAATGAGTTGAAATTGGAATCACTTTAATCGGGATTTCACTTATTCGTTTCGGACCTGTTTTGAAGAATTTAACTATTCCGTTTCAAATTCGTTTTGAGTCCATAAAATAGTTGAAAAAAAGTATCTGGGTAATAGGCATTTGACTGATTCGTTTTGAAACCGTTTTAAGTATATTGTGCACAATGTGTGGGAGGCGCTAAATCACAAAAGTTATGATGAATCCAGAAAGAAAGTTTCTGTCGAATAAACCGACTTACATATACCCTCTCCCTCAGTAAAAACATAACATTTCCTAGTATAGCTCTACAAAATACGATGGGCACGATCGCGTTGGGTGTATTGATTTTATTACTCAATTTCTACATTGGCCTTAATGGTGCATTTGTATAGGAGGTACCAGAAAGGGCGTGGCTGGACTTTTACTCCAAAACTTTATCCTGTTATAGTTTAACAAAATGGGACCGGCCACGACTATCATACGGGAGGTCCGTCGTTGGATTCCCGGCTCCAATCTTCTACAGCAACTTCGCAGTAAAACTAAAAAAAAAAACTTAATTTCCCTTTGCACCCCATGAATGAGGTATGGGATAGCTTCTCGCGTTGTTGTGAATTAACACGCTTTCAATTTTTAGATTCAAAACTAACGGCACCTACTTGTTTATCGACGAATGCGAACGTCACTGTTTGAGAAGCTCTTACTAGACACGCCGATGACTCGACACTTAATACTGCGAAGTTGCTGTCAACAACATTCGAGGGGAGCCGACAATGAAAGAACAATTTTTTTTTAAGATGGCTGGAGCCAGCTTTGAACCTGCGATCTCCCGCATGGTAGTCGCGTGTTCTAACCACTACGGCCGGTCGCAGTATAGTGTCGAGTCAATCGGCATGTCTAGTAAGAGCTTCTCAAACAGTGACGTTCGCATTCGTCGATAAACAAGTAGGTGCCGTTTGTTGTGAATCTAAATAGAAAGCGGTTAATTCACAACAACGCGAGAAGCTATCCCATACCTCATTCATGGGTGTAAAGTGAATTTAAGTTCCAAGTTTAAGTTTAACAAAATACGGAATTCGGGGACGATCGTGTCGGGTTTATTGATATTACTACCTGCTATTTTTAAAGTAGGCAGAATAGTACATTTGTGTGGGAGGTACCCAAAGGGGTGTGACTTGACTTCCAGTTTTTTTCCAGCTATAATTTTACTAAATACAGAATTTGGGCACGATCAGTATGGTACACATGTATAGGAGGTACCAGAAGGGGTGTGGCCATGTAGCCCATTTGCAATACCGGTAGTAGTTTTGGGGAAATATTAAGCCATGCTAGGTTTCAAAACAATTGGTTGCGTATTTCGAAAGTTATGGTGCATACCAGCCGGACAGTCGATAATGCCTCAAATAACTTACAAAGTCATGAATCGAATTTGGTTCAAAGAAACCTAGAGTCGAAAGTGACTCATTCTGTTACACTGTTGGGTCGTATCAAATGATATATTTACCCTCCTTCCCGTAGCGTGAGGGTACAAATACTCAAAGAAATATATTAGAATATAATACATTTTGGACGCGTGGTGTTGCTTTCACAGGGTTCACGCAGAGACTGGCCATGGACTGACTGCTTTGATTCAACCATTGCTAAACATACGTGGCTGTGTGAAAAAACAATTATTGCCAACCTCGCGAGGCTAAAGACAGCCTGGTATCATTTTATATCAAAATTGATCATGACTCATAATTCATGGGTAACGAAGCTTATATGCAAAATACCGGAGCAGTGGTTGGCATAACCGAATGCACGCACACAAAAATATGATGTGTTTTTGTTCGGTAACACAAGGAGTATCAACGCTGTCGTATTGTACACGGTGAATATGTGGTGCTCTCACTACAATCGTTCAACATTGTTTTCCTATTTGTTCTTGTGTCTTTTTTTGTGTTGAATGCGAAACAAGCGTTTGTGGTGTTGCTTTCATAACACTCAAGCAGCGACTAGAATACCGATTGTGTCTGTGTAAAAAAATGATTTCTGGGGGCCATGCGAGGCTCCGGGATGCCTCCCACGGTTTCAACAGGACGGTGCTACTTTATATACTGTAGTAATTGGTATTTTAAACGATGCTATTCCATAGCAATATCTTCTTTTCGATTTGACTGCTCTGAAATCCTTTAACTGAAGATACTTGAAGTTGTTGGTATACGCGAATAAGCACCGAACGTCAGTGGAGCTAATGAGCAAGATTCGAGCAAAAGTTGACAACGCGACACCTCAAATTCTGCGTACACACCGTCGGCTTCCAAAATTTCCCCCCAATATTATTGAAATATAATTTAAAAGTGCGAACAAACATAACGTTTGATTAGTGCTTCCTATACGAATGTGTTTACGTTGCGAAGATTTTGACTGTATGAATTTGATATCATGTTACCTACATATTGCGGATGAATTTAGCTTAAAGACACAAAAATGCAGATATAGTTTGACGAAAATTTCGTAGCGGACACCAGTTCGTGTTTAAGTTGCCGCCTTTAAGCTAAATAAGTTTCCTTTTCCTTTACACCCCATGAATGATGTATGGGATAGCTTTTCCCGTTGTTGTGAATTAACACCATTTCTATTTTTAGACTTACAACTAATGGAACCTACTTATAGACGAATGCGAACTTCACCCTGTGATCCGACACTATACTGCGTAGTTTCTTACGACAACATTGGAGGGGCCGCCGATGAAAGAAAATGTAGATGACTGGGGACAGGAATCAAATCATGGATCTTCGGGAGAACGAGGATATAGAGCGATACAGGTATAGAGGTGAGGCCCGATAATTTTACCAGAAAGTAAGAGCAAATAGATACGGTAATGACCTCCCCAGTGATGGAAATCTGGTCACGGATACGCAGAGTGTGCTGCACATATGGAGAGAACACTTCCAGCAACTGCTGGTTCCAGAAGGCAGCGCACGTGAAGTTATCACGCCAATTGTCGACGACGGCTTAGATTGCCCACCACCAAGTCAAGCCGGGGTAAGAAGTGCAATATCGCGGCTGAAAAACAACAGAGCAGCCGATGCCGACGGTCTGCCCGCAGAGCTCTTCAAGTCCGGTGGCGAGGAGCTGATAACGAGCATGCACCAGCTGCTGCGCACGGTTTGGCTTAAAGAGTGCATGCTCGACGATTGGAATGTAAGCGTATTATGTCCTGTGCTGAAAAAAGGTGATCCAGGTGTGTGCTCCAACTACCGCGGGATCAGCCTTTTACCCGTCGCATATAAGGTCCTGTCGAGTGTGCTATGTGAAAGACTAAGGGCAGTGTTATCCAACCTGATTGGGCCTTATAATTGTGGCTTAAGATCTGGTAAATCAACAAGTGACCAGATATTCACACTTCGGCAAGTCCTGGAAAAGACCCAAGAAAAACAGATCGACACGTACCATATTTTTGTCGACTATAAAGCTGTCTTCGATAGGGCAGAAATAACTCGATGGCTGAGTTTGGTATTCCAGCGAAGCTGATATCTTTGCGGAATGACGCTGACTGACTCGAAGTCTTCAGTGAAGATTGGCAAGGACCTTACGGAGACATTCTGTACCAGACGAGGCCTAAAACAAGGCGACGGCCTATCGTGCGATCTCTTCAACATAGTGATGGAGATGATAATGAGAAATGCTGCAGTAAACACGAGCGGTACTATATTCAACAAAAGCCACATGCTACTCGCGTACGCTGATGACGTTGACATCATCGGTCGAAAACTGCGGGATGTGACTGCAGCCTTCTCAGGTATACAGAAGGAATCAGCGAAAATTGGTCTTACGGTGAAGGACGACAAAACGAAGTTATTAGTTTCAACGAACAAGGAATCTACTCGTTTGGAAAACTGCGTCAACGTTGACAAGTATAATTTGAGGTGGTAGATAATTTTATCTACCTAGGCTTCGCCATCAACAAAACAAATAATTTCTCATAATTTCGATTTCATAACAGAGCCCTCTTTCGACAAACAAAAATCCAGCTATACCAGATTCTGGTTATACCTATCGTTATGTATGGTTCAGAATCCTGGGTTATGACACAAGCGGATGAATCGATTCTGGCAGTATTCGAGAGAAATGTACTCCAAAAAATATATGGGCCGATCATCGTTAACGGAGAGTATCGGCGTCGCATGAATCATGAGCTGTACACTGACATTGACATGGCCAGGCGCATTAAGGTGCAGAGGTTGCGTTGGCTAGGTCATGTTGTACGCATGGACGAAAATGCTCCAGTTCGAAAAGTCTTCGACAACAAGGCATGGGGTAACTTCTCCCGTTATTGTGAATTTATACGCTTTCTATTTTTAGACTCACAACAAACGGCACCTACTTGTTTATAGACGAATGCGTCTTCCCGTGAGAAGCTTCTACTAGACATGTTAATCGACCCGACACTAACTGCGAAATTTCTGTCGACAGCATTAAAGGGACCGCCGATAAGAGAAAATTTTGATGACTGGAGACAGGAATTGAACCATGGATATGCCACATGACAGTCTTCGGCCATAAACGAAATTTGTAGCATAAGAAAATCAGATGATGCTGTTTACCCCGTCCTGTACTTATAACTACCATAAGTTAAATTACAATGTGCTACGGGGTGTCGAAGTAGATATCTAAAGCCGATTAAGTCGATTTTAATGAACTTTATATTTGATAAATTTACTTAACTTTATATAAGTACATTTCCATTGCGGGGATCTTTGGCATCACAACTCTATCGATAACACTACATCTTCTATACAAATTTTAATAAAGTATGATCATTGTGATGTTATTTCAAACTTCTGTGCATTACTGCAATAGAAGCTCAGCTCACCAATAACACTATTTATTTCTAATTTAAAAATATTAACAAATTTTGATATTTTTGGTCGGTTGGCCGTGTATCATTGCTTACTGCATTTACTCATTCAGTTCGTCAGAACAAACAAAACATGTTGCGTGTGTATCTAGCATAAAATTGTTTGTGTTTTGTTCTACAAAGTTGTAATTTCATTGGTCACAAACAAGAAAACCTTGATATTCCTTCAAAACAAGAAACATTTTATAACATAACTATGAAACAAAACTGTGACACTTTGTAAAGTTATTACATTGCATTATGATCTTAAAGAATCTACCGCATGGTATTTGTTATTTCTCTCAGTGCATGTAAACATTTTATGTCTGCACTGCTGAATGAATATCCTTTTACAATATGTACGTCAGATAAAGGTTTGTTGCCAAAGTGCAAACAGGATTTCCCCAATACATAAATTTAAGTACACACACGGTTTTTAAATGCGAATGCAATATTATATTTTTTGCTCTAGGATTTGTTGCATTTAAGTTGAAACATTCAAATTGAAATTTCGCATTTAACAGAACAGTCAAAAAAAAAAACTTGTTGCAAAATCGAATTTGCCACCGATGCAGTTAAAATAAACTCTTTTAAACGTTTAAATCTCATTAAAAGTATTGATTAATGTTAATACCGATTGTTTTTTTCAATGACAATGACTCTGTGCTAGTACCACTGAAGTTATAGCTTATCGGGATAAAATACGACAACAAATGGGATTCCTTCAAATACCTGTACAAAAGAGTGAAAAGGTTGAATTATCATCGAATGGCTTTCAATAGGTACGATTACTAGACTATTAGTTGGGTCAGAGCCAATTGTAAGCACCGACCGCATCGGGTTGTTGGTCAAAAGACTACTTAACCAGATTTGTGGGATGTTGATTCTTCCGAAAATCTTTTATTCTAAGTGCTGGGTGTGTGTGTGTTGTAACTAAAGAAGAATGAGTTGTTTGAAGCTTAAAACGTGATAACATAAACCTTCTTATTGTAAAGGGGTTAGTGGACCTGGGCGTGTATGTGCAAGTATGATTGGGAGTTGAATGGGTTTTTCTCCTTGACCGATTTCCGATATTCTTTGGTCGTTTTTTTTGTTGGTTCTTCCCAAATTTATTATCCTATCGTGCTTATGTTTGCTTTCCCTTTTAAGCTTACGCTCTTTATGTCACACACACACACTTACACACATGTCCTACTAGAGCTGATGAGATTTTGTCCTTTATCGCATGTGTGTGTGGGTGTGTATTTTGTTGTTGTTGTTTAGGTGTTACTCCAAAAATGTTTAGTTTGGTGTTTATTCAATTTGTTTTGTTCTCGTTTCTTCGTTATAAAGTTTTTATTCTCTATGTCTGCTGCTCTGAGTTCTGGGCTAACGAGTGTGAAATGTTTTATAAAAACACCGATACTTGTTCAGAGTTTAGTTTAACTCCTCCGTAGCAAAAAAAAAGTTGTATCCTTCGAACGTCGTCTTTTGCTTCTTGTTGTCAGAGTGCGGCGCTACATATTCTCTTTTCTGTGTGAAAAGCTGTCATCTTAACAATATTAGTTGTATATACTCTGTTTCAAAAGGATTTAGACATATGGACCCGAGCAGGGGCACCCTTCGTTTCCGAAAGCACTGGATATGCAAACGCACACATCGCTACAAACACACACACATACTCGTTTCTATGTAGAAAACAGACGTGAATGTGTTGAAATATTATAAATTTCACAGTTTGTTTCGTTTTTATCCACCCAAGTTTTTCATGTCTTGGCAACAATTTGATGTTGTAGCTGAAGCTGAATTTCAAAACACATCGCCTGCTTTCCCGCCACACACACACAGACACACACACACTCGTTTAGCTGCAGAGCAAACTAATGCGATGGGTTTTATGTTGATGTTAACATTTTTGGCGCATTATCCTTACGAATGATGGATTACGAGGTAAATGTCTGGGAAATTCTTGAATTGAAAAATTACGGCAAGCAACTCTACGCAAACCTTGTGAATGTACTACTCTCTAGGTATTATGATGAATATTGCAAACGACACAAAGTGAATTTCATACGGGAGTGTTTTAAAAGTAATTAAGTTTAAGCGGCTTTATCCAAAAGCAGCGCTACCTTGTCATAGTTATTGATGGACTCCGCTGCGTTTTTGATATTTAATGAATAAAGTATCAATTCGTATATTGCGTTGGATAAAGTCCATTTCAGCTATTGACTCATTCTGATTGTTGGAACTTTTAGTGTATGTGCATATATTTGCAATTTAAATCAAAGCACAATTTTTGAGAGGCCAATCATCATTGTTAAAGGGAAACGAGATTCAATTCAAACGAAAAATCAGCAAATGCTCTTGCTTCGGCTTATATCATTCTCATTGTTTAACTGGCGGCGATTTTCAGCAAATCCCTAAAAGCGACACTGTCATTGTTCGTCCTTTTTGTATTTTGTATTGGAAAATAATGATGATAGCGTATTGAAAGCTTGAATGGGTATTGGCGCTGCGATTAATGCGTTCTTAGAAAAAGATAAGAGCTAAGGAGGAAATTTGAAGCACATGCAACAAAACGACATTGCCATTTCACCAGTTTTCACATGGTTTGTAAGATGTTGCTACAATGTAAAATATGTAAAAAAAGTATTCTAACTTCACAAAAAAAAATACTTATTGAATTCTTTTTATTTTTGGACTTACATAACGGGACACAAAGTTTTACGAACGAATCAGAACGTCACGTTATAAATCACGCCGAATGTCTCGACACTACTCCTAATGACTTTCGACAACATCAAGGTGGACACTGACGAAAGAAATGTAGATGACTGAGACAAGAATCGACCATAGTCTTTTGCATGGCAGTCGCGTTTCCGGCCCCAGTCTTCTATGCATACTTAATAACTTAATTTCCCTTTAAACCCCATGAAAGTGGTATGGGATAGCTTCTCGCGTTGTTGTGAATTAACACGCTTTATAACTTACATTCACAACTAACGGCACCTACTTGTTTATCGACGAATGCGAACGTCAATGTTTGAAAAGCTTTTACTAGACATACCGATTGACTCGACATTTTACTGCAAAGTTGTTGTCGACAATATCGAGGGGACCGGCAATGAAAAAAAAAATGTAGATGACAGGAGCCGGGAATCTAATCACGGTTGTAACTTGTTCTTACCATCATGCCACTGTCGGCCCCTGTATTCTATGCATACACAAATTATAAATAGCTAGTGGCAATTTCCTAAATAAATGCTTTCACGATTGAATTTACAACATATTTGGGTATTCATCACTTAGTATTTTACAAATTGTATTTTAATTGCTATTCATTATATAATTATTTCAGTTATCACTTAAATAAATTCGTAGAAATAAACATAATAAAGGCGGGTGGAAATAATGTTAATGCTCAAAATAGGCAATATGAAAAGGAGAAAAAATAAAAAGACAATGTCTAGCAACGGATTCCTTAATGATAATAATAAAATCTATCGCCATGACTTTACATAGTGAGAAATCCATGTAAATTAATCTATAAAGAAATTGTTTGGTAACCATTGTTAAAAACAAAATCTTAGATTTATTTCGTAGACAAGGTCATGGGGTGGGATTTCTGAGAAAAAAACAACATAATTGTTTTGCAAACGGATATTTATAAAAAAACAAGTCTGAGATATATTTCGTAGACAGGACATGAGGGTGCGATTTCTTAGAAAGGCAAAAACACAATTGCTATTAAGAGTTAAGGAAAACGAGACCAAATAATGTGTCTTGAAAATCGACCAATCTTTACAACTTTTATTATAGAAAGAATCAATTGAAATTTAATTTTAATATTTCAGTTGGATAAACTGACTGGTAAATACGCTAACCCTATAAATAATACTGATGATATTGAAATTTGTCGAATTTGAATTTTATTACATATGTAGTATTTACCTGCTTGTGGAGCGTTAACGGTTGCAACAAGGACTTTCAGTTAGACGTTCACAAACATGTATTACAACTGTATAAAAGGTTTTACAAAGTGGTAATGAATTCGTCAACAACTGAAAAAGTTCAATTCAATATATAGGGGCGTAAGGTAATTTTGTATAGGGGTACCGCCTCTAATTAACTCGCACAATAATATCAAAAGAAATTCTTATTCCTTATCAGGTTTTACTAGTAGATATCACAGTAAAAAATTTCAACTCATTGATTTGGGACTCAATTCTGAGAATTGTACCATTCGTTTTACATCATTCGTTTTGTCAAGTTGGCTCCATTAACAATTTAATGGCCATACAAATTTTTGACTCAAGGTAATCCACCTTGAGCACTTTTTCTATATTTTAACACGGCTATGTCTCGGTATTCTTCTTCTTTTTAAAGGAACCAGCAATAAAAATGTATCCATCCGTAGCCGCACGTAGAAAAGTATTCCAAGCGCTTTGGACTTTTGCGATCCGTAGATAGTTCGTCACACCAAGCTTAGTTAACAGCTCTATTACCTGGTCCATCCATCGGAGTTTTGGTCGGCCCCTCCTGCGCCGCCCATCGAGTTTATTGCCGAAGACTTTTCAAGCCGGAGCGTTTTCCTCCATTCGTATGACGTGTCCAAGCCGGCGCATTCGGTCTATTTGAACGCGCTTGACTACGTTTTTGTCGTTATACAACTCATACTGCTCATGATTCATTCGACTACGGTACTCGCCGTTAACGATGATGTGTCCAAGTATTTAGCGTAGTATTTTTCTCTCGCAGACTTCCAGAATAGATTGATCCACTTGTAACATTACCCTCTATATCTCGGTATACCATTCCGAATATCCCTTTTGTCTCTGAAGCAAAGTTGTAGTTATTGAATCATTGAATCAGCACTCAATTTTTTTTTTCAAATTTGTGGACCAGCCAACGTGGCAAAACCAATAATGCAGAAGTTCTTATTTTTGGGGCTTCTTTCACGTGCAAATCTGAGAATTGAGTCCCAAAATAATGTGCTGTACTATGTACAACGTTTTGTTTTTTATTATGAATTTTCGCCAGTAGAGGCAGCACAACGTGATCAATTTTAATACGCAAGTTAACATTCAGTAAATGTTTAAGGCGGAATGAAATTTTTTCTTATATTGGTTATTTTGCATGGAAGTTACCAGAAGGGGTCTGCCGATATAGTCCTAATTGTAACTCCTGAGTCAGTGCACTTACAGAAAAGATATGTATGTAAAACTATGAGGGCGATTCGGTCATTTGTATGGGATATACCAGAAAGGGTATAGCAAAGGCTTTGGTTTTCTTAGGATTCGTGTATTATTAAAAAATAATTATACTGATCAAATTCCAGTTGTCTGCTTAGAAAATATGGAAGAACTTTTAATTATCCAAAAATAGATAATTTTATATGACAGCTACCAGAAGCGGTTAGCTAATATAGTTTATATTCATTACTGAGTCAAATTTTCAGAAGCGTACATTTTACGCTAATAATGTTTGTATGGGAGCCCCCTTAAAGAGAACCCCCATAAATATGTTCGCAATTATAGCTTCAGCCATTTGAAGTGTGTGGTGGTACCAGTTTTATACGTTTTGGGCCATTTTTTTTTACCAATAAAGTACGAATTTAGAATATTCCATTCGTGAAGCTCCCTAACTTAATAGAGGGAATCCCAGTACCAGTTCGAAAAATGCGTTTGTGTCGCTCTCTGATTCGATAGGGAGCCTTCTCCCATATATTTTTCGCGATTTTACCTTGAGCTGTTAGGTCTGGGGATGACACTTGTTTTATCCCTTTTGGGCCTTTTTTAGTCCTAAGATACAAATTTCGAAAAATCACCGCACATTTCACTAATTTTATAGGCAGAATCATCATATGGGCAAGGCTACGAAAAATGAAACCACATAGATTTTTTTTTCTGTCACAAGGTCCAAAATTTTTTTTATATTTCAAATGTTTAATATGTATAGAATATGCCAGCAATGTATGCCAGTGCAAAATTTGTGTCTGCTTTGATTTTTTACATCCTTTTCATAAGTTTAACATGCAAGTTGTATTTGGAAAATATACCAATGTCGGCGAAAAAGGTAAATTTTGTTCTTATTTTGTTATAATTTAGACAGATGTTTACTTTCTTTGGATAGAATAGAAATCAAACTATTGATTAGCAAGCAAATTTGTGTACAAAGCTTGGGTTTTGGACCAATTAAGGCTTAAAGTAATCAGCCGCAAATAAATGGTGACGTTACTGACAAATTTTTATAAAATGTTTTTTTTATGCATTAACTAATTTGCACAGAGGTTGGATGAGCTGATTTATTTTGAGTACTTTTGAAGTACTTTCATAATCAATGCTTAAATAAAGCCTTATTAGCACATAGCAGGGTATTTTTGCAAAAACAGATTGTGTGACGTTACTGACGTAATATTTTAATTTTATTTTTTTTACTTTTTGGCTTAACAATTTGGTATTTAATTGCTAGACTCCGATTCCTGGTGCAAAAAGAGACAAGCGTTATGTTAAAAAGCTAAAAGAAACCAACAAATACGACGAGTACAAAATGAAAAAGTTCGTCACTGCATAGTAAACAGTGCATGGGACAAGTAGGAACAAGTAGGAACAATTTACAAATTTTAATTTTAATGATGCAAAACTGATCAGGAACCAATTTCAACCCTCAAGGTTTACACATTATTGAAGATATAATTTAATTAACTAACACTCTATCATACAAAAATCAGCTCTAAAGGTCAAGCCCGATTTACCAAGAGAAAAAAATCTGAAAATCCTACCGAAATTCGTACGTGTGACGTTACTGACATTTTTGTGTGACGTTACTGACACTGCTTTTATGGCGATTACGTGATTAAAACATAAAATTTAAGCCCACCTTTTGGATAAAAAACATCTTTCAGCCTTCCTTTTTTAAATACTGGTCAATTATAAACATAAACTCTTTTCAATTCGCTAATTTTTACACAAACGTTTAGTAACCTCAAAACACAATTCCAAAATCCGGTGACGTTACTGACGGCTTAAAATGGTCATAACTTCACAACAGATACAGCTAAATTGTCTGAGTATAAATAACAGTTATGACGAGTTATTTCATATGCCGCTCTTAAGTTGGAAGAAATAATAGTATTTAGTAAAGATATTCACCAAAATATGTGTACGAACGTGACGTTACTGACGGTGGCCTTGCCCATATAGATTTTCGATTTAGTCGTTTGTCCTGGATGACGGCTTTAGTTTTATCCCTTTTTGGGCTTTTATAGCCAAAAAAGTAAATCTCTGATTCTGTAAAGAGTATTCTTATGTAGATTTTCGCGATTCTTCCTTGACCAATTTTCGTGATTACAGGTTAAGCGTTTGGTCTGAGCAATGATCAGTCAGTCAGTAATACAGTCTGCCAGTCAATTAGCAACGCAACAATTTTATATATAAATATATATATTTCCCCCAACAGTGGAAATACCCAACGGCAAGTCAACAATTTCGATAAATACTTTGTTGTCACGTTTTTCAAAGCAACACAATTGCTGAGATTTCTGCACTGTTAGTTTACCTTTGGGAACCGCTAGATACAGCAGTAACAACACAGCATTCGTAACAATTAAAAACCGGATTAATAAAAAACATAAGTTTTAAGTAATGGACATTTAACATAATGCACATACGTACTTTTGCCGATTAGGTTGAACAAATATTTTCTATGCAAATTATTTATTAAATTCACTTTCAGAAAAATGCAAAATTCTATGTCTGGCCAACATCCTCTCACTAGGAACGTAGTTCGAAGATTTTGAAACTGAAATTGGAATTGAAATAAGAAGAATTCCAATAAATACATATGTTCAGATATATTCAACATAATATTACAGATGACTCTTATAGAATATGTAGCATAAATATACATAATTCAAGGATTCAATCTAGTTATCAAATGCAAAAACGTAAAAAAGATGATGTTTTAAAGATGTTTGGAAAATTCAATATTGTACACAACGTCGCTGCTCCTGCAAAATTAGTTAATCATACATTTATAATGATCATGTGGAATCTATAGTAGTCGCACAAACCCAAACGATTTGCGTTTACAGGGATAATCAAATGAAAAGAATCTTAAAATGTATGATTCTATATTAAACAATTGTAAATTCCATGTTAACCGAAGTTTGCCTGTATTTGCAAAGCATCAAACCATTCTAGCCTTTCTGCCAAAGCATGCAACAAAAACTTTTCTTTAGATATACTTATTGTGACATACTATTGTGTTCTAGCTGTTTATGTGGTATCTTCTTTGAAATCAAAAGCATCTGCTCAGCTTACGAAAAAGTGGGATGGATAGTGGGGATTTAGGTTTCTGTGTATATAATCACATTCACATTTATAGTTAATATGAATAAATGTCATTGCTAACTTTCCTTTGGCAATGGTGTTTCTTTGAAAACAATGACAGATATTTTTAATGGAATAATACAGTTATTATGTTTAAAACGAACACAGAAACGTTTAAAATTTAAATTTGCTACAATTTCTTAAGTAAATTATGCTCCAGCGTCCTTGTTACATAAATGTGCACTATTATACAAGTGCAGCAGCAGCATAAGGAGGTTACATAAATGCACCATTAAGCTAAAGCGATTGGCCTAATGTTGAAAAGATGTGTCCGTCAACGCCGTCCAGTGGATAAGACAGCGTCGTCCACCTATCTAATGCAGAAGACGAGAAAAGTAAAGTATTTATGCTAAAATACTTAAGCGGATTTGTCATCCTGGCAGCGGAGTGCTTAAAATAGAATAAAAAAAGAACTTTATATACTAGAACCTACACAACCTAAGTAAACAATTCTGTGTCCATCACAGCAACATATACCTTCACGCACACATACATATAGATGGACAGATACAGATACCTTTTGCAAGAATATTAAATGAAGCTTGAGCATAAAGTGCCGTTTTTACAGCGGTTGGTCGTTTTGGCAAAGTTACCCAAGGGAAATATGGCACCAGCATTTATTTATTCGCAAACAAATATAGAGTGCACAGGGAACAAAAAGCAAACATTTGGTGGTGATGTGGCAACTAAAAAACAGTTAAACAGCCACAGAAAAAGTGTCTAAGTAAAACCGCATTAAAAAACGCTCAAAATAAAAAAAATTTAGATAATATAAAGTATTTTTGTATCGCGTACACAAAATATTACTGCAGCAAGAGTTGCATGTATCAGAAGAAGATTGTCAAAGGATGTTACAAAAGCCAAATAAAAATAATAACTTAATTCGTGCATTACAAACATTATTTTAAGTACATGTGCTATAATTATTTGAAATACATCAAATATTGGTTATTACTCACTCTATGGAATTTAGCAATAAACTTTCAATTTCTGAAGCTAACAATAAATGTCATAAATTAAATTATTTCAAAAAGAAAATGACAAATTCAGATTTCACCGTCTGTGGCGCCTTAGCCGAGGTGAAAATATGATTTCATATACAATTTGTGCTGCAAAAAAATAAGTTGAACTAATTTTATGAAAAAGTTGTAATTTTTCGCCTTTTTTTTATAAAATTTCCCCCAATAATCCAAGTTTCTGACCATGTATAGTCTGTATGATCTGTGATAAGTTGAAAACTGGTCATTGCTGATGATAGTGAATGACGACCTTGACCGAAGTACCGTATGGTTCATATGTAGCGAGTTTGCATATTGTACTCGCTACATACATACTTATGTATTAGGGCGGCATATAAACACCAGCAAAACATAGACTCTTAGCATAGGAGTCGAAACAACAGCGCCATTAAGGGTAGGTGATGAAGCACCTAACTTTTGATACCTGTGAGATTGATGCTGATGGAGGTTGCGATTTAGATGTAGAGGGCAGAATAAACAAGGCAAGGTCGTCTTTCGGTGTACTAGCCCCAATATGGCCAAGCAACAAAATCGGCCTCCATACAAAACTGCGAGTTTTCGATGCACGTGTAAAGTCTGTACTTCTGTATGGATGTACAATAGACCGGGTCGGTCCCCATACAATTTTTTTTTCTACAAAGTCAAGGGCAGATATTAAATACAACCTCGAGACAACTTCAAAAAAAAAAAAAAAATTCCCTCCCCCACCCCCTGAAAAACAGCCAAAATCGTTTTTTTATCGCTACTTTTTTGTTTGCGGCTCAATCTTTAAATCCAAGGCATCGGTGTATAGGTTTCGAGGAGTACTACATTTGTCCTATAGATGTTGCTGACATACGACATCATCTTGTAATGTTGGCCTCATTTAGAGCAATTTCTACCCCTAAAATTTAAAAATATTTTTTCCTATAATTAAAGCCCTTTTTAAGCCCCAAGAACATTTTGCTTTGAAAGTATACAGTTTTATTAAAAAACAAAAAAGTTACGTATGAAAACATGTATTTACAGCATCAACACTAATATTTTTTCCTGTTGTTCGCATTATTACAGAAAATTATTGCATACTTCTTAGCGATATCGAAAAAAATTAAATACAAGTTATTGCGTACTTTTTAGCGCAAACAGTGTTTTCAAACATGCGGATAAAGATGTTCAGCGTCACCAACATTACAAGATGATGTCGTATGTCGGCAACATCTATAGGACAAATGTAGTACTCCTCGAAACCTATACACCGATGCCTTGGATTTAAAGATTGAGCCGCAAACAAAAAAGTAGCGATAAAAAAACGATTTTGGCTGTTTTTCAGGGGGTGGGGGAGGGAATTTTTTTTTTTTTTTGAAGTTATCTCGAGGTGATCTTTAATATTTGCCCTCGACTTTGGAAATTTTTTTTCGTGACCCGGTCTAATGTACAATATGGAAAGTTAGCAGTAGTAGCACCAATCGGCTTCAAACTTTTGTCTAACGCTGCCTTAGAAAAATACTTCACATATTCTGGCCCCGTACCATCTCAAATGCAAAACTGTTGCCGCGATCACGGCAAATACCACTAGTAATGGCAATTCGTAAGGGTCAGTGGCAGTAGATTGGACATACTCTACGCCGTAATGATTACAACGTGGATAAGATAGCTCTTAAATGGAATTCCTTTTATCAGGCAGGTCGTCGGCGTGGAAGACCACCTATAACATGGCGACGCTCTACAGAAAGCGAAATGAATAACTTCAGCGTATCCTGGAACCAACTAAGGTCGTTTGCACAAAATCATGTCCTATGGCGAATCGCTGTAACTGACGCCCTATGCCCCAATGGGAGTTGAAGGAACACATATATCTTAGTGCGGCAGCAAAATGTATGAACGATGTTTTTTTTTGCGAATATTTGAAAATTTCCACTTGATGTAAAAAATACCTGACGAAAATTTGAGTAAGATCGGATAACTATATCCTGTGCCCCAAAGAGGTCAGAGGCCAGGTTGATAGTAAACCCTATATTTTTTACCAATGTTTTATATAAGTGAGTGGGCGGCCCCTCGGCCCTTTCTACCAACTAGGTACCAAATAGCCTGGTCTTATCTCCTGTACTGTGAAATTTTCAGGACGATCAAATTATTATTATGACTGTTAAAACAGTTTCCTTTAAATTTGGCGTGGCACAGCCCACTTCCGCCCTGGTTGTTATTTATACTGTATTAACAACACATACCAAATATAAGCTTTATACATCGTATAGTTCATGAGATACAGCCTTTTAAAGTTTCAAGTTGTTTACCACGCCCACTGATCCGATCCCGCCCATTATTTTGTTGGATCACGAATTTTGCTGACATATGAATCCACGCAAATTTTCAAGGCGTTTGGAGAAACAGTCCTTCAGATATTGCGGTTTTAAAAATATAATCCTATGGGCGGTGCCACGCCCACTTGATATATCAAAAATGCAAGTACCCTATTTTTTTTTACCAAAAAGATCGATCAAGCTGTATTTGAGTCAATACGGTATTAAAAACATAAATAAACAAAACAAACTCATTTTCGAATATATAGATTTCTATTGAGCTCTTTGGGGCACGGCTTAAAGTTGTCCGATTTTGACCATTGCCGTTTTAACTGACACAATATTTGTCTCAGGCATTACCGAAAATTCAAAATTGAATTTCCGCTGCACCCTAGAATGTATGTATATACATCGTATGAGTAATATTAATGTTATGACAATTTTATATTAATCATACGCACTTCGTTCCAATTATGGTTTAATTATAATGGGAATTTTTAGATTTGATTTTTATTAGATTTTTATATTGTGTGGCAATTAAAGTTCTCGCATAACAATACCATTTATTTACATAACACTATACTACAAAAGTACAACATATCACTATGTAATATTATTAAATAAAATTTATACAGCGCGAGTATCTCAAAACTGTCAGAGTCCACACTGTTATATATGCAGCAGCGTATCCATATAATTTTCTTGTTACTTTTTCTATTTCTGGTCGTCGCACAAATCTTCATGACTGTCCACACCCTGTTGGCAATGTTTGCCTGAGAGTGTTTATGTTGCACATGTTTCCCAGAAGGTATTTGTCAACGACGAAAATGCTCCCATATCTTATCTAAACGGATACACTCACACAAATGCGCTACCACATGCACACACATGCACACACACACACACATACACTTGTACAGGATTTACTCAGGGCTGCCAAATTGGGGGTTTTAGCTTTGGATCTAGGGTTAAGCTCTATGAAGAAAAGTATATATTTTATTCCTATTGATGACTGAGATCGAAACGAAATTAATCCGTAAAATAGTACTGATTTGTGTTTATTTCGGCCAACTGTACAAAATCAGAAAATATTTTTAAATTAAAAAAAAAGAAAATCGGAATTTTTATATGAATTTTAGAAAAACCGAATATATATATAATGGAAATTTTGTGTGAAATTCAGAATTTCAATAATTAAGAGCAATAAATTGTGTTCGAATTTCAGGAAAGATCATCCGATATATATATGTACTATTTTGGTAAAAGTAGGTACATAAGTAAATGTTCAAAAAGTTTAGAAACTTGTTCTGAAATACATATCATGTAAAAAAATCCATCAACCCTGCAGGATGTTACTGCAGCTTTTAAAGCATTAAAAAGGAATCTAAGAAGTAAGTCTGGTGAAAATGAAGACAAAACCAACATATTCAATTCAACGAACAAAAAGTCTGTTGAATGAGGCTTACTTTGACAACTATAACTTTGAAGTGGTATATAATTTAAACGTGACGCCAGTCGTCCGTACGTAAACAACATAGATTTGAATTTTAACGTCGCGATCAAACCCAATTTCCATATATAATTCCAATTACTACAAGCGCAACAAAGGCAGCAACTCCAAACACGCGATCGGCCACCTTCAATTTTCATTTGCCCTTAAATACTGATAATTCTTCAACTACTTGAAGTGCAAACGTTAATACCACCGATCGCACGAACGCCTCAAACGACGCGTTCGGCAATGCACGCAACTGCTACTAACGACACATTCGGCAATCGCCGCAATAGGCGAATGAACGCGACGATCAACATCCAACCAAACACGTTAAGAAAACGGCATCACAAGGGAAAGTGATATTCAATGCTGTGTGTTGTGATGTAATTCTCATTACATCCACTTACTTAAATGATCGAACATTTTGCTTGGTAGGTCGTCGGTTGCTATCGTATCGAAGTTTATTGCTAATTGCTTTGTACCCGATCTCCCCTGCCCTTCTCAGGAGAATAATATATCGAAAGAAATATTCTTTTGTTTAGTCGGACTTCGGTCTGTTAAACCGGACAACGGTCTCTTATATTGGACTTCGGTCTGTTAAATCGGACTTCGGTCTGTTGAATCGGACTTCGGTCAGTTGAATCGGACTTCGGTCTGTTAAATCGGACTTCGGTCTGTTAAATCGGACTTCGGTCTGTTTAATCGGACTTCGGTATGTTGAATCGGAGTTTTGTCTGTTATTTCGGACTTCGGTGTGATGAATCGGATTTCGGTCTGTTAAATCGGACTTAGGTCTGTTAAATTGGACTTCGGTCTGTTGAATCGGACGTCGGTCTGTTAAATCGGACTTCGGTCTGTTGAATCGGACTTCGGTCTGTTGAATCCAACTCCGGTAGGTTATACCGACTCGTCGGTTGCACAGATTTCGGTCTGGTACACAAAGATACTCCCTTCCTGTAGTATTGTATTAGAAATTAGCGCCGTAGCATTTTGATACTAAAACTCCATCGGCTACGATTATTAGTTCGGTCGCAAATTCGGAATCGATACAACTACAAGTTACAGAAGTCGATCTACTGAAAAACACGAGTCATCAACATGATCCAGAGTTGCGGATACCAAACTGATTTACGTAGAAAACCGAATCATCGATTCAACCACGAGTTGCAAAAATCGATTTGCTAAAGAACACGATTCATCAACACGACCCTGAGTTGCGGATGTCAAACAGATTTACGACGAAAGCCGAATCATCGACACAACCACATGTTGCAAAAGTCGATTTGCTGAAGAACACGAATCATCAACAAGATTCTGAGTTGCGGAAATCAAACTGATTTACGACGAAAACAAGCATAGATATATTCCCGAATTGCTGAACTTAACGTGAATACCGCACAAAACCCGAATCACCAAAACGGACACGTATTGCTAATATAAACCTGAACCACCGACAAAACCGAATCATCAAGATGCCTCAATATTGCTGATATGAACCTAAATCCTCAACAAAACCCGAATCACCAATACCCTTCTGAATTGTTCACATTAACCCCATCCACCGACAAACCCGAGTCATCAATCCTCACTTGCTGATATAAACCTGCAACTTCGACAAATCCCAAACCACCAAAACGGACACGTATTGCTGATATAAACCTGAACCACTGACAAACCCGAATCACCTAAAATCGGTCTGGGTACAAATTACCGGACACGGCAACAACGCTATCACTGAATCAGAATCTAAATTGTTTCCGTATCTAAATACTTTATCCTGTAGACTATAAGCTTGAATTACGCCATCAATAAACAATACTGTCAGGGAAAATCTACTGAGGGTCCTTATGGCGACCCTGGCGACGACTGCACTTATCTCAGCCGACGAGAAAACCACGTTACAGTTGGACCAAAAAAGGAAAAAACAGGCCAAAACCTACAGTATTCTTAAGAGATTTGTATGAAAGAATATTGCTCTATTGCGCCGTAGGAAAAAGGATTTGATTAATAAGCATTTGGCATATGTTGTAAGATTTGAGAACATTTTTCTTATGTACCCTTATGTTCAGTTTTCTGAGATTAGTCCTGTTACTATAATATAGTTAAACTGACCAAATTCAAATAATGTGTGGTTTTCCGTTAGGAAGTTGTGGGAGAAATATTATATTCCTATCATTATGTTATTTTGAAGGGGTATTCCCGCCTAAATCAGATTTTCATAAGCATTTACCTTGTGCTAAATTTGAATGAATTCTGTGAACTTATAAAATTAATATGTATGTAAATGTATATGGATGACTTGGTTCCTTTACAAGATAGTTAATCTTACCAAATTTTAACATTTTACATTTTTCAAAAAAAGGTTATTTTGGGTGGGGGATCCAAAAGGAGGGGTTATTATTAATAGTGGTAAATTTTCATAAGGATCATTGAATGTTTAAGCGAGTTATCCTGCCCGCCGGTTATCCAGCCGACCAGACAGACGGACATGGCACAATGGTCTTAAAAAGCCCTAAAACAAATTTGGCCTTAAGATACTTAGGGTCAACCATGTCACATTTTATGCGTTACACCTTTTTCATATCAAATGATCTATAACATCAGTCCTATGATGTTTAGATTTTTTGAATTTAAGATATTTTCATCCTTGATAATACCTAACATATCAAAATCTAAAACACAAGTTACTTTGTTTTGTGAAAATCTGGTATCTAAAATGCAGAAATTCGCAATTCACTTCGTCAGATTTTGAGCTCTTTCTTTTAGCAACATCCATCCATTCCACTACTAAGTTATAAAGAACAAATATTGTGGAAAGCTTAAAGCTTGAAATGAGGAGTTGGTGCCCAGATGGTGATTGGTCCCCGCCCCTGCCAATACTTATGGTACTACAGGGTATAAAACACCCTATTCAGAATGAATTGTACACTGCTTTAAGATTTTGTCATATGTATTTATGCTTTAAGTCTTTTAAAAGTTGGCAACTCTAACATTACTTTACCCAAACTGTGGCTTGCACTCCGGTTACGTAAGCTCAATGCAGCGAGCGCATCTTTAGGAGGTGCTGACATAAAACTCTCTTTGCCACACTACTTTTACCCATGTACATACATATCTAGTTGCAGCAGTGTATGGCGGCAGCAACAGTCGCAGCACACTAAATTACATGGACAGAACGCCAAGTAAATTTATTCAAAGGTATCTTGAGATTTGATATCAAACGTAAGTAATATTTGTGTGGTGGCTATAGTTCAGGCTTCTGGTCCTCCACATACCATGGATGTTCTCAATGTACCACCTAACAACTGCTTACTCCCTTACATTGCCCCGTTCATTCAGTTTGGGTTCGTTTGTAACACAGGATACGGGTCGGATATGTATGTATGTGTTTTTGCATGAAATATAGTTACACTTTTAGTTTCAAGCAAATACTGAGTCTGTGTGCGTTGGTAGGTAGCTAGGTAGGTGGTGATACAAGTTATAAATGCTTCATAATCTTAAATAGAGTCTGTGCAATTGTACTCCATTACAAAGACTAAAATGTTCGTACTCAAAAGATGTGATTACATTCACACTAATAAATAAAATGTCTATGGGATACTGCATCTGGTATTTGCAACTCTATGTAACAAAGCTCACGTGTTCATGCATGGTGGGCATATCCGCAGTAGCAAAGATTGTGGCATCGTAAGCAAGACTTTGTATTTTGCATCTTTTTGGGAGGTTTTTGTAGTAACTAAACAAAATTTTTTAGTATATTAACTTGTTACCTTTATCTTCAATTTGTTAGTAAAATGGAAGGTTACAGAAACGATATGGAATTTTTGTATGCTGATTTATAGTCGGGATTCACTGTTGTGTAATGCGTTTAGAGAAATTGAGTATATAAGTTGCAACAAGTATATATAATATCTACAGTTTCCATAAATTTGAACGAGTACTCTAATTCGGCTCAAAATACGCATAATGAAAACTAAACATCACATGACCAATAGCCGCATTACACAACTATCGTACCATAGTAGCTTAGACCACTGTAATTGTTAGCTATGTTTGCTACGCCCCAACTATTTTTTTAATTTTACCCAAATGTCACAAAAATTTTATATCGGTTAAACAGGAATTCATATCAATTATATGGCATTTCACACATACAAACAACCCAACTACACAAACACCAACAACTGTATATTCTTTAGTTAACAACAAACAAAAAGACTCCCTTGTCAATTGGTTTTTTTATTTTGTAAAATCTGCACAAAGTCAAGGCGAAAATATCTCAATCATCATAATCAACATTATGTCAGCCGCCGACCTGCCTTTTCTTCAGTCGCAACCCTTGCCCACCTCCTCCATTGAAAAAGGACAGGCTGCTCGACATGTCTGTATCAACTTCAGTTTTTCTTGGGGAACTCATAAATTTACAAGATATAACAACTTTATACACAAGTCAATGAAAAGTGCCGACAACGAATGAAAATCACAATAGGAAACAGTGATGGCGAACGTTCAAGGAAACACTGGAAAACGTTCTCATAAACGAAGCAGCAAATAAAATCGGACATTATGACTCTCATATGGATGATGTCAATGTGATGATCACACAAGTGATGGGTCTGTTTTGTTTTGCCTTTTGCGTAGTATGTGAAATAAATATTGATTATGACTTTTGCTTATTTAATAGATTTAATCTTTAACAAAAAGGGTTTAAAATCTGTTCGAGAATAAGGATATTCTTAACTCAACCGCCCTTGCGGGTATAAAGAGTTTCGGCTGTTGTTTGTTTAAATTTGATTTTGGCATTACATCCGACTGAAAGACTTTTGTGTGTATACTTGTCTTCGGCGTCGTCTTCT
The DNA here is from genome assembly GCA_964034835.1 of Muscina levida. Taxonomy (NCBI): domain Eukaryota; kingdom Metazoa; phylum Arthropoda; class Insecta; order Diptera; family Muscidae; genus Muscina; species Muscina levida. Next base: position 60,601,876 of record OZ035884.1, on the reverse strand, counting down.
TGCTTTGCAAACGTCGTCAAAGCTAAACGAATCATTTGCTTGCATTTACTCAAGCGTAAACATTTACACTCTGTTTTGTTTGTTCTTTAAAAGTTGTTGTCTCTGTCCTTTTTCTCACTTTCCTATTCAACGATTATCGTAGAAATTGTAAAATTTCAAAGCATTTCATTTGTTTGTGTGTCCTTGTTGTTGCGAGCAAAAAAAGTGCGGGTTGGGTTTCCTTACAAAATATTATGAATATCGAATGAATTGATTTGAGTGCAGACAACCTATCCATATATACATTTTACCAATCAATAAATTCACACTGACGCACAAACACTCGAATGTAATAAAGAGATGCTGGCAAGTGGATGTAAATATAGACAAGGATACACCCACACACACACAAATACACTTAACCATGTGACAACTCATACTGTGTAGGTTCTCCCACGAGAAATTAGAATATATGTAACAATACTTTCACGCAATTACACAAAAGGCTGTAACAAATATGTACACGCTTAGGTAAAAACATAAACGCATATCCTTTAGCAGAGAGCCATTGATATGACAAAGAATACGCTCGAGTGTACACGCCTGCATTTTTTTTATCAATATCTGGCATCTTTACTCACACCCTTTGAAAAAGCAGCAACAAATACGACATCAACTGAAAATGTCTATTTTTATAGAATTTCGTATTGGGACCAACACCCTACCCTTTTCCCTTGTAGATGGAAATTATTTATGAATTTTTTTACTCGTTTTTCCAACCGGGCAAAGAGCTCCGATGTTCCTTCCCCCTATGCTAGGATCTTGTGTTGTTTGCATTTTGTCCGCTTCTGCTTTATGAAATGATGATAAATATATGTTTTATGCGTGTTTAGGGACTCGTGTCATATATTCTGACAAGCGAGTTGGTGAATCTGCCCGGGAAAAGGATTATTGTGCGATTTTGCAAACACGAGCAGCCATTTGCATCAATTGAGTTGAGAATGCGTGTTAACTGTTTGCTTTTTATTATTTATGAGATTTGTGCATAATTTAGCTCAATATTTGTGTTTGCAAAAATATTAAAAATATGCATAAATTATTTATGGAATACTTTAATAGATGTCTGTGTACGTATATAATCCCAATATACCTGTAAGATATTAATTTTATTTTTTTAATATCAGCAAGAAACTTGCTGCTGAAGAACCACTATATGACTTGCAGCATAAGAGTTGAGCCTTCAAAAGGGTTAGTGAAGTATAAGAAAACAATTCACAACAATTGCCAAAGGAATCTGTTCACGATACATCTGCGTTTGCAATACGCTAATGATGGAGAATTTTGTTTGTTGTTAGGGTGGCGGCGAAAATTCAACTTTTGGATTTTCGATAATGTCCGTGCGAAATATTGTGTCAGTTGTTATAAAACTGCTATGGTCAAAATTTGAGTAAAATCGGACAAATTTAAGCCGTGACCTAAATAGGTTATAAATAGGGCAAGGAACGTTATGCAAATGCATTTTTTTCTAGACATTCTAAAATAGAGCTATCTTTACGAATCATGAAATTTCCTTTAAAATGTCATTTAATCGTTTTTGCATATTTTACAAAAAATACGTGTTTTTGCATATTTATGCCCATATTTTAACAAATTTTACAGTAAATGTCTTAATGTCATTAGACAAAACCAATCAACAACTGTCCGGCTCAGTGAGGATTTCGACAAATATAAAATTCTTTTTTTTCTAACCGATACAGTGCCTACGTGGTAAAAGTGGTAAGCGGGTTACAACGCTGTTGCATGTGACGTGTTTATTGAATTGAAGTTTATTAACGAAGTCCTTTTATTAAACTGAATTCTCTTATATCAAATGAAAAAAAAAAACTTTTTTGAAACACCTTCGCGTGTAAAGATTTCGAATGAACGATGTCCTGATATTCCGCTTTCTCTAGAGCAAATTTTAACAATATGGCTTAATGCAGTCAAATATACTATACAAATTTTTAAAGAATTTGGCTCCAAGATTTCGATTGGACATCGTTTTAAATTTAATATTAATTTTATATAATATTTAGTATATTTTTTTTAATTGCATATTTTATTTGTTGTTGTGCATATTTTTTAATTGTAAGCGCATATTATATGCGCATATTTTCGATTATTTAGTGCCTATTTATGAAGATATTTTCACAGAACACAGCTGTGTGGTCGGTGGTAAAAATGAGGTACTTGCATTTTTGATTCAACAAGTGGACTGTTTGTCCAATCGTCTTGAAAATTTGTTTGGAAGCATTTGGCTGTTCGAGTTTCAACAAAAAATTAGCGGATTCGGATCAGTGAGCGTGGTATATCATGAATTATACGAGGTATAAAGTGGATATTTCATATGTGTTGTTGGTACAGTATGAATTAGAGCCAGGGTGAAAGTGGGCTGTGCCCCATTTAAAAGAACCCATTATAACAGCCGTTATAATAGTTTTATCGTCCTGAAAATTTCACAGTATAGTAGAGATATACTTTAGGTTGCTTAAAAGGGCCGAGGCTCCGCCCACTTACTTACTTAATTTCCCTTTGCACCCCATGAATGAGGTATGGGATAGCTTCTCGCGTTGTTGTGAATTAACACGCTTTCTATTTTTAGATTCACAACTAACGGCACCTACTTGTTTATTGACGAATGCGAACGTCACTTTTTGAAAAGCTCTTACTAGACACGACGATTGAATCGACGCTTAATACTGCGAAGTTGCTGCCAACAGCATTCGAGAGGAGCCGACAATGAAAGAAAAATTTATTTCTTTTTTTCTTTTTTTTTTAAGATGACTGGAGCCAGGTTTGAACCTGCGATCTCCCGCATGGTAGTCGCGTGTTCTAACCACTATGCCACGGCCGGTCCCGTGGCTCCGCCCACACACGTCAATATTTGACTATTACATATGTGCGAGAAAAAATACAATTTCTTAATCGAACTTTAGTAAAAAACATAGGATATACTGAGAACCCGACCGTTGACCTCTTTGGGGCACGGGAAATACTAATACATCTTACTCAAATTTCCTCCATTTTTCTAAACAAAAATAAAACTAGTAATTATCTTCGCCTATGCCGAAGATTAGATAGCCTTCACCATTTGTAGAAATTTCGATAAAACTGTATACACTGTATACACTACAACTATATTTAATTAAACTTTGTACATCAAAAAGGGGAGAGGTGGGAATAGTTTTTATCCAAATAAAGGCTTCTATTAATTTAACCTCCGCTTAGATTAAATTAAATTAAATTTGTAATCGCAGGGATACACAGACGGACTTCCTAAATTCATCCGATTTCACTCAATTCAAACCATTACCTTCTTTTAGAGAATATGAGTTTGTATGCCAAGTTTCAGCTCCATAGCTCTTAAACCACAACTGTAATCGGGGGACAAACAGACGGACACCCCCAAAACGGGACAGTTTTGTATTAGAGGTGGGAGTAGAATTTGTCTGATTTTACTTATCTTATAACTTAACCTCCACATATTCCAAGCACAGATAACAAGAATACCGCTATATTTGTGTGTTGTGTATGTACTCATACAAGTATTTTTGATACTTGGTACTTTTACTCTCTCATATCTATTCTATCGTTATCTAACAGCGAAATATTCCATACGCACTCAATCCAAAGAGAGCGAAACAGGTACAAGCAGATATAAGAAAATTGAACTACATACAACAAGTTTGTTTAGATGGTTCTTTGCAGACCTATAATGCCAATTGACTCGAAACTTATACTGCGATGTTGCTGTCGACAACATCGAGGGGGCCGGCAATGAAAGAAAAATCTAGATGATTGGAGGCGGGAATCGATCCCGGGATCTCCCGCATGGAAGTCGCGTGTTCTAACCACTATGCCACGACCGTTCCCGATAGAAGCTTACAAACTTCAAAAAATTGTTCTTAATTTTAGCTGGATATCTCTTCAACTGTGGCTTTAATCGCGGGGACAGACAGACGGACAGACGGTCATCTTTAAATCGAGTCAGATTTCGACGCTGATCATTAAAATACATATGTAAGTTTTCATACCTACCACCCCTCCTTATGGGCGTTACAAATTGAAGAACAAAATCAATATACCCTTCACACGGTTCGTGCGCCTGGTGAAGGGTATAAAGATAACAAATAATGTATATTTAGTTATCAGTTGGACTAACAACTAATATTTTTACCCTTAACATAAGCGATAAGGGTACATATAATTTGATACAAGAAAAAGTGTAACGCATAGTATGAGACGAGGGGTGTAACAAGATCTTGAGACCAAATTCGTTTTAAGTCTTCATAAGACGATTGATCTATGTCCGTCTGACTGGCTGGTGTGCAATATAACTCGAGTAACCTTAACTGGTCCCTATGAAAATTTGCAAGTAACAATATTTTCCAAAATGAAGTAATGTGATTGCAAATGGGAAGAATAGCAGAATAAATGCCACGGCCGGTACAGGTACCTTCTATACAAAATGACATATTTTTCGAAAACTAACTAACTAACTCTCAGAAAAGCGAAAACTTTTTCATATCCCTTCTGGTACCTCCCATAATAATGGCCGAATTGACTCTTATAGTTTTACAAACGTATCATTTTTGTAAGTATCCAGGCAACTGATAATACATAGGTAATATCAAATTAAAAATCGGTTAATTACAATAACTCAAGATCTAAACAATATCATTCATTGGGTGAGGGTATTTATCAATCAGTTTACCTAACTTAAATTTCTATACTGGTATAATCATATTACTTTAATAACAGTATGACACCAATTCAAACTTTTTGAAAAACACCCGAGTGTGTCTTTATAGATTCGATAGTACTACCAGAGCTGAGTCACCCCTAGCTCCGTTCGGCTAGATTGGCTACCAATTTTATTAAAATTTTTTTTCGAAGTTTTTTTGAAATAAAACGCGGGATGTCTAATTTTATTTGGAAAAATACTAATATTTTCAGGTGCAGTTCTCAGAATTGAGTCCCAGAATCATATGTTGTACTGTGCTAGGCAAAGTTGTAGCTAATATTCCGCTTAATAATATATTAGTGACAAATTCCCCTAAGCGATACTTACTAACTTCAAATCGATATTAAGTTATTATGGCAAGTAACTTGACAAAACGAATGATGCAGAACTTCTTCCATTTGGGGCTACTTTCACGTGCAGTTCTCAGAATTGAGTCCCAAATCAGTAAGCTGAAGCAACTGTTGGCCAAAAGCTGACGTCACATTTTTCCGGGAGACCCAAGGGTTGTCAAAATGTTTTACAAATGAAATTGGTAGCCAATCAAGCCGAACTGAGCTAGGGTTTAACTCAACTCCGGTAGTACTATCGAACCTATATAGTCACGTTCGGGTGTTTTTTTCACTGCTGCACTGTGTAATTTGTATTTGATAAGTATTAAAAATTGTGTGCAATTATTTAATATTTTTAGGCAATTTGTATTCTTGCATGCACTCTTATAAGGGCATTTATGTTTTTAGGGCTCGTTATCGAATATTTTGTTATATTATATATATTTTTTTTGTTATATACCGCTCCATTTAATATAAATACAAATATATCACATATATTTGCTAATCCATAAATAAGCATTTGAGAATTGTTATTATTAATATTTATACGTAAGAATAAGCTTTTTTTAATAGTTTCCACAAAAAAAAGAATCAAATCACATGATACACCCTACAGTAGATCTTGACAGCATCATCATGAATGTAAAGTCCGACAAGATAAAAAGAGTATTTTTAAACAACGCCATCTGGATGTGGAAATACTTAACATTCTAAAAATATTTAAAATAAATGTTACATTTAAGCAGCAAATATTTGAAAAATATATCGACGCACAGAGGGGCGAAATCACAAAAAATGGAGATTAATTAAACTACTTATCCGATTTTCAAAATTCTTTCACTATTAGAATGCTACATTATCACTGAGTGACATATGCTAAACATCTTTTGGAAAAGAGGGGCGGTGCCACTCCCCCATTATTTAAAATCGCTTTAGCGGTCATAGTAATGAACCGAGTAATAGTAATAGACTGTTGACCTGCTATAGTCCTTGTCAGACTTGGTTATGATTGGATAAAGGGACGTGGCACCGCCTATATAACCTGAAACTAAAAACGGATATATCTCATGAGCTATTAGAGGTATCTAGTAGGGTGATCAGTTCGGTTTTCAAAAACCGGCTACTCGGTTTTTTTCACTCATAAAAACCGTCGGTTTTTTTTAAATCCCTATTTTTCGAATATCGAATAATCCGGTTATTTTTTGTCGAATCTCGGTTTTTTGGCGTTCGATATTTTTTATTTAAATTTATTCATAATTGTGTTAAATGTGTTCTCGTAATTCTTGTTTTCCAGTGTTTCGGAAGAACAACCTAATTGTTAGTTTTATAAATCTTCAATGTTTAATAAGTCGGCTGAAAAGCGAAAGAAATTACAAATGTTTGTAAAAGACCAATTTAATAAGGAGCTTCAACTTATCCATGATGTTGAGCACCACTGGAAATCTACAACCAATATGGTTTCTCAATTTTTAAAATTGCACAAATGTGTGCATTGAGTGAAAATGATATCGCAACTTTGTCTGTGCTTAGTGACACCCTTAAACCTTTGGAAATGTCTATACAAAAACTTTCTGCAAACTCTTCGACTTTAGCTGATGCTGAAGGTATTTTTAAATTTTTACTTTAACACTTTTCAACAATTCAAAACAAATTATCAATAAATTTATATGCAATTTTCAAAAGACGTATATCAGAACGACGTGTTCAAACCCTGAATACTCTCATTTTGTATTTAAGTACGAGTAAACTCCCAATTAGTGACGCATTTCTAAAATATTCAATATTAAACGCCTTGTGAAAGGGCATTTTCAATGTCAAGTTTTATAAAAACCAAAGAAAAAAATAGGTATACACCCAAGCACTTAAATTGTATCTTATTTCTTAAATGTTACTTTAGGTAAAACTAAAGATTAAATTAAATAAATTTATATATAATCAATTATTTACAAATGAATTGTTTTGTTTCGTTTGTCTTTGTTAAAATAACAAACTGATCTCACTTATGTTTTGCATTGTAATTATAATTAAACTAAAAGTTTACTTTTATAGGTATAATTGATTTGTTTTCTATTATTTTTTAATAAAATTTTTTGTCAAAAATTGTGTTTTAATTTGTTATTTGGCATAATTTTGAAAACCGGATTATCCGGTTTTTTGTGAATTTCAAAAAAAGCAACCGGTTTTTTTTAAATGCCATTTTTCGAATAATTCGAAAACCGGTTTTCGCAAAAACCCGAATAATTGATCACCCTAGTATCTAGATGAGATTTGGTATATGTGTTGATCGCACAGTAAGAATTACATGCAAGGTGAAACATGGCGGTGCCACACCCCCTTGTCAAAAATTTCTCTGGCTCAGTCGATTTTTTTTTTTTTTTGGAAAATGTAATACAATTTTTACATAGTTATCAATTTATTTTTATTATATTTGTAGACGAAAAGTCATCATACTCTAAAGCATCGCCCTCGATATAATCATTGTCGTTATATGTATCATAATTTGTGCCTTCTGGTGCCACATTCGTCAAAACTTAAGGCGAAACTAGTAGATCTACAACTGATTTTGGAAGTTGGTGGATTTTTTTTGGCAATTTTGTTTTACAAGATAGTATTGGATCTGAACTTAGTAGGAACCTATTTTATATGTCCCGATTGTAGTCGACATTTGCAAGTAAAAGGTTCTCTGTAGTTTTTAAAATCTTTGCTTTGGGCTTCCTGGGCTTCCTCAGACAGTTCACCGATCTGTAATAGCGCGTGCGAAATGATTTATGGGCCATATATTAAAAACTTATTTATGTCATTGTAACACACAGTTGCCACTGATATACAAAAACACAAATTATACAACGAAAACGAAGAATATTCAAACAAAAGACAAGACTGGTATTCTTTGCTTGAGTGACTATTTTCACAATTAATTTAATAACAAAAAATTCGCCCAAAAACGCCCAACATGTTATTACTGAATATGAAAGGAACTGTAGTTTCTTAAAAAAATTAATATTCGAACGCCAACTGACACCATTCATATTTAAATATTTACGAATATTTTAAAAATAGTCAAAATTTAGACATATTTTAAAAATATTTCTACACAACTTTTGTTAACACAATTATTTTTAGAACAACGCTAAAATACCTGAATTTAAAGATGATATTGTAAAAGTATTTTTTTTTTGGATTGCGAAAAACTATGTATTAAGCGTCGAAATATACCGAATTTCAATTAACACTATTGTGCGTAAATAACTCAAAAATTACTTAACTGTAATACAATGCAGCTTGACAAGTAAAATACATATGACATTGAAATTTTCAGTAGTGATGTAGAATTTTATATACTTTAATCGGATACTAAGTATTTTTCAAAAAATTAAATTTTAATTTTGCAATTAATCTCCATTTTTTGCGATTTTGCCCCTCTGTGCGACGTTTCAAATTGTGCGACGTTTCAAAACTTATAACAGTATGAAGCTTTTACTGTCAACAACATGAAGGGTATCGCCAATCAACGATACAAAGATGGATTTTATAAAATCCATTATTATTACCATAATAAACGCTGCTGCTGTGCCGACCATTTATAGAATTTATGCATAAGTGCACAGAAGTACATTTCGCAGTCGGTTTCAGCCAACCCCATTCTCACGATTGTGGTGTAGTGCCTGCATCTAGGATTATTTCAGTTTTGGCAGCAACATAAGTTTAAATCATTTCTACATTTACCAGGCACAACACCACTCACTCACATCCACTTCAATGTGCTACTACTATAAGTATGTATTTACATTATTTTGCAACAGTTTAGCAGCAACTAAATGCGAACATTTACCTACATGCTTGTGCTTGTGTACTTAGGAGTGAGTGAGGTGGAATTTTATAGTATGCACGGGTGTGTGTTTAATTGTACATTGTGATTATAAACATTACTTAGGATAATATGCATTCCATGTGGGATGGTAACAATAAAAATATAGAACAGTAGGTTCTAACTTAAACAATTGCATATTATAGCACATAGTTTATGAGGTTATACATATTTATATATACAACTACATGAATATAGATGTATGTCTGCACGATTAAGTACAGAATTTTTGTTTTCATAACTTATGATTTAGATATTGTATTCTACAATTTACTTCATTCCGGTTCAGTTATATGAGAGTACATAACAATTTGTAAAACAAGTTATTTATTTACTGGCAAATAATTGATTCTTAGAGAATGTTACGGATACCACACAACTTATAGAGCACACATAGAGTATGATATCATTGCAATGGGTGCAGAATATAGAACAAACATTTGTGTTTGTTTGTCTGTCTGGAGTCGTCAAAGTTGTTCTTTTTGCCAAACAGAAAACTTGTGTAGTTTAGCATTGCATAACATATAAATAAACGTCTTAGTTTAAAGTCTATGATACTTTAGCAACTCGAAACTCTCTAATGATGCATAAGATGGCTTAAGAACTTATGCAACCTACATAACTGAGTTAATGACGTGTTCTATTTTATTAGCTACTTTAAAATGCAACCACGTATGCAACAAACTCCCTTTCCGCAAAAACCTTCCGGATACTTGGCAGCGCTGAAATTGTAGCAATATCAAAGTTGTATCTTAAGGTTAAGCTTACACTGCTTAAAGATTCTGTGCCAACGACAATAATTACATGTTTTTTTGTTGCATTCTTTACAGAACCTCAGTTATGATATTTGTTAATCTAAAAGAACTTGCTTAGTTTTCTTTAAAAATTTGTGGGGGACAATTATATAAATCTTAAATTTTTTGTAAAGGGACACCAAATTTGGGACTTGCCACGTTTTTGCATCCTCGCGTTACTGTAATCGGATTACAAAGATCTTTTCACTTATAATTTTTTCCGAGCTTATATTTCCAATTGAAAGTTTGACATTTTGGTGCATTGTGTTTTTTGTGTGTGTTTAAAGCTATTTAAGGTGTGTGCTCTTTCAACTACCAGGATAAAACGTCTGTACTTCTGATGTTCTCGATACACAGCGACAGCAAATAGCGCAATCCATGGTAACCGCCGCACCAACCGTGCTTGGATATAAAAAATGGCTCTGAGACAAACTCTGGTACCCTGAAGAATATCGCTTTGCGTCAAAGGAACAAGATGTGGCTTAGAGGAAAACGTTACAGCCAATTGTATACCGAGATGTTAATGAAAACAGTCTAGGCAGCTTACAAAAAAAAACTTTATTTCCCTTTGCACCCCATGAATGAGGTATGGGATAGCTTCCCGCGTTGTTGTGAATTTCCACGCTTTCTATTTTTTAGATTCACAACTAACGGCACCTATTTGTTTATCGACGAATGCGAACGTCACTGTTTGAGAAGCTCTTACTAGACACGCCGATTGACTTGACCCTTATACTGCGAAGTTGCTTTCAACAACATTCGAGTGGAGCCGACAATGAAAGAACAATTTTTTTAAGATGACTGGAGCCAGGTTTGAACCTGCGATCTTCCGCATGGTAGTTGCGTGTTCTAACCACTATGCCACGGCCGGTCCAGAGTCGGGGCAGCTATTTGGTCGAAAACACACTTTAGATGATGGGAAGGTAAAACGAGGATAAAAAGAGGTACAGAAATGGAGGTGAAGCCCGAAATTTATACAAGAAAGTAAAATATTACGGTACTGGGCTCCGCTCCTGTAAGGACAAGAATGGAATTCTGGTTGAAGATACGCATAGTGGGCTGCACTTGCACCAATTGCTGGTTCCGGAAGGCAGCGCAAGTGAAGGTATCACCAAACCAAATTAAAGTAAGAAGAGCGATATCGCGGTTGAAAGAAATGAACCTTTGTAGATGACGGCTCAAATTGCCTAACACCAAACCAAATTGAAGTAAGAAGAGCGATATCGCGGTTGAAAAATATTAAAGCAGCCTTTGTCGATAGACGTCTCTTTAAATCCGGTGGCAATGAACTGATACCGAGCATGTACCAGTTTGTACGCATGGTATGGTTTAACGAGTGCATAAGGCATTGGAATCTAAGCGTATTAAGTCCTGTGCTGAAAATGAATGATCCAAGTGTGTACTCCGCGGGATCATTCTTAACCCGTCGCGTATAAGGGTCTGTCATGTGTGATATGTGGAAGACTAAAGCCATTGTTATCCCACCTGATCGGGCCTTATCAGTGGGGTTTTAGATCTGGTAAATAAACAACTGACGAGATGTTTACACTATGGCAACTCATCAAAAATTACGTACGAGAAACAGTACCATCTTTTTGAAAAACGTACCATCTTTTCATAGTCTCGAAAGCTTCCTTCGACAGCCCGATACGGCAGAAATTACTCGAAGTCATGGCTGAGTTTGGTATTCCTGCATAACTGATACACCTTTGCGGAATGACCTTGACTGACATGAAGGCTTCAGTGAAGAATGGCTAGGACCATATGGAGCCATTCTATACCAGACGAGGACTTAAACTAGGCGGCAGCTTATCGTGTGACCTCTTTAACAGCTGATGAGGTAGACGTCAACCTTCTTGTAGAGATGATGATGAGGAAAGCTGCAGTAAACACGAGTGGCATATTCAACAAAAGCCATATTACTTATTGCGTTTGCTGATGACGTAGACATCACCGGCCGAAACATCATCTGCGGGATGTGACTGCAGCCTTCTCAGGTATACAGAAGGAATCATCAAAAATGCGTATAAAGGTGAACAGGGACAAAACAAAGTTACACATTTCAACGAACAAAGAATCTACTTGTTTGGGACGCTGCGTGAACGTTGATAAATATAATTTAGAAGTTGCAGATGAATTATCTACCTAGGCTTCGCCATCAATAAAACAAATAACGTCAGCCTCGAAATCCGGAACTCTCTCAATGAACGAAAATACAGCTTAACCATAAAGTTTTTGGACCTGTCGTAATGTATGGTTCATAATACTGGGTCATGACACAAGCGTATGAATCGGTTCTGACAGTGTTCGAGAGAAAAATATTCCGTGAAATATAGATAACCCTTTATTGTTAACTGAATGTATCGACGTCGTATGAATCATGGGCTGTATACCGATATTGACGTGGCCAGAATTATTAAGGTGCAGCGGTTGCGTTGGCTAGGTTATGTTGTATGGATGGATGAAAGTGCTCCAACCCGAAAAGTCTACGACAAAAGAGGGTGACCAGAACTCAGCTGGGAATACCAGGTTACTGATAATCTTGCAAAACTTGGTGTCCCAACATAAAAAACTTAATTTCTTTTACACCCAATGAATGAGGTATGGAATGCTTCTTGCGTTGTTGTGAATTAACACGCTTTCTATTTAAGATTTACAACAACCGGCACCTTCTTGTTTATCGACGATTGCGAACGTAACTGTTTGAGAAGCTTTAACTAGACATGTCGATTATCTCAACACTTATACTACGAAGTTGCTGTCTGCAACCTCGAGGGGCCCGGCAATAAAAGAGACTGACTGGACTGAATGGAGTCGAAGTCGAACCACAGATCTCCCGCATGGTAGTCGCGTGTTCTAACCACTATGCCACGACCGGTTCCTATAACACCTATAATACCAACATATGTTTGCAAAAAATGTCACCTAAGTAAGAAAGTTCCTGAAGGGATGTGTTAAATTTGTCGGTATCCTGAGGTTTTGTTGCCAATAATCTGACAATGTCAACGTAATGTGCTCACACGATTGTCTTACAATAATATTATATTACATTGGTAATGACAATACTTTTCTGACAACATTGAAGGACAAAAGTTGTAATTTCACACGGATGTAAGAAATTTTCTCTGATAATATTGTAAGATCTGACAACCGTATGTACATATCAGAACCTTGCATCACTTCTGATTCTTTCATGCAATCTAAAATTTGAATTAACAACTTAACAAAAAAAATCCTCCAATTTTTCTGTGAGTGTAAGAAAGGCAAAGGATATAGGTGAATGTTTAATAAACAAGGTTGCATTGTTGGGTTCTGTTATCCATTGCATTCGTTCCACAATTTGGCAGTTGATCAAATGAATTCTTTTGCCGTTTAATGTAATTGAAATTACTGGAATTGTTTTGGCTGACAATGTGGTGTGGCCGGGATGGTAGGGATATGTTTTATGTTGTTTTTGTACTGATTTTTTTTTGGTATTTAGGTTATATTTTAGTTGTCGTTTTTTTGCGTAGTTGTTGCTATTGCTGCGGTTGTTGGACTACATACCCAAATAATTGTTTAAAATGTTTTGTGTATTTACAGTTTGAATGAGATTTGGGGATTGTTTCAGATGAAAAAAAAAAATAATTGCTGCAATATGTACGTACACGATTGGTATGCGAGATGAGATGGAATTAATTTCACTCTTAATTAAAAATTGCCGAGAATGCAAACAACATTTTATTAATATCATATATTTAAAATATGTAAAAGAAACCAGTGATATGAGCTGTTATAAAATTATTTAAATGGGGTTAAAACTCAATGGAAATTTAATATAAATTGAAACATAAACTTGTGACTATGGGTGAGAGTATTATGATTACTGACACACAGCTTAAAACAACGCAATGTAGTAATTACAATCAGGTTACAAACTGATTGGTATCATTTTCAAATGCCCCACATTTTTCTTGTATGAAATGGTTTTAGCAACAGAATGTGTATGTGTCACTTTAATGTACTGAAAATCAAAAAATTTAAAAGCTGTATTCTAGATTTGTAGCAGTTAAGTAAGGCCTTAATTAATGTAGAATCATAGGGATGATCTGTACGACGGACGCTAAGTCTGTACAACGCGTCCTCGTACTTGTAAGGCCAGGGCTTATTAATAGTTGTTCTTATTCTTCTGTTCCAGAACATTAGCAAATTTCACCGGAAAGTCCTACCGAATTTACCTGCAAGTCCTCGACGTCCAACGCCACCCGAATTACCACAACGTAAAGCCCGTGCTGTTTCCAATCGCCGAATTATTGCCGCGTCTAGCCCGTCCTGTTACCCGTCGCCGAATTAAAGCCTCTTGTCTTAGGACCGCTTCTTCGTATAAAGGACAACAACCCCAGGCACCGCAAAACATTACACCAGACTTCATCAACGATACGAGGCCACCGATCAAGCATAATCCCCAGACAACATTACCCGCCATCAAGGTGGCCTTCGATAGCTCAGTGGAAGCGACGTAGACTAGCAATCCGAAGGTGCCGGGTTCGATTCCCGGCCGGGGCACTGGCCAAATCAACATCGATGAAAAATTAATTACTTTTCAAATACTTTTGAGTTCTCCAGCCAACAAAACTCATCCTAGACGCTTTAACTACAAAAATCTAGATTGCGCAAGGAAAAAGGAAAATGATTTATCAACATCTCATATAAATCAACAAGCCAGTTGGCGCCATCTCTGGTGGAATTTGGCGGTTAAACTCACAACAACAACACCTAACAATCCTTGACACAAACCTTGTTATCTACAAAGGAACGAAACAGAGTTGCCAAACAATGATCGTATGATAATCGGATTATATGCCCGATCGAGTGCCGATAAATTTAAAATCGGTATAAAGAATTATCATCCCAGCTACCACCAGCTGTTACAACAACAACAGCCCGCCATCAAACATCCTTAGGACATGAGATCAGTGATTGCACTTTAGCTTAAGGATCTGGAAATGTTTCGTTCTATTTAAATTTTGTGAATTGTAAAACAGGGAAATAAATATATAATATCTTGTCCTTGCGAAGACTCTGGAGGCATCGGGACTACCAGTATTGTCGACTATTTTAGGTGACATAGTCTACGAAACGTCTACACTTATTACTTTGCTTTTGATGGGGTCAATTAGCCTGTTATAGACAAGCCCCCCAGTATAACTTGTAAGGAATTTTTGTAAAAAGTTGTCTAGTTCTAATTTCTTCATATAACCCCATAAGAACAATACATATAGTCAAGAGCTCGAAGAGTACTAGTGGATTGTCAAAGACAAACACATGAGAAATGTGTCTAGCAAAAATACAAAAATGCAAATACATTGTCTGGGGTAAAATTGGTCAGTAGTACTATTAAAGACAAAAACAATATTAAATCAGTAAATTGCCTTTAGAGTTTTTCTAACACCGATTTTTGTTTTGAATTTGATTTTCGGAATTTTATTACAGCGAAGGACATTAATATCTCTAGTGCGATTAACTTAAAGAAAATCATAATTCGGTTTCATGTACAATATATAGAAATTATAGAATTGTATATAAAATTGTCAACGGTTGATAGAATCTTGGTATATACGCGGATCTTTTCCATATGTACAACTAGCGTTCATTTATACTAGTTAATTGTTAACGTACTGAAATATATCGCACTAGATCTGCATCTATCCTGATTCATTTATGCAAATAAACTACGATAGAGTAAAAACTCACCTTGCAATCCAACGGCACTGCAGCAAATCTGAAATGATAAAAACGAAATAAACTTATTGTCTTTATAAATTACTTTGCTATACATAACATACTGTTAAAGCGATTACTTAAATTTGGTCATTTTAATTCATGTATCATATGCAGCAGCGCACCGCCACACCAACACCACCCCAACCAAGTGCCTCTTGTCAGCCACGTGACAACGACTTCGGTGTTTACCTTAAATTATAATTTCATACTTTTCGTGAAACTGATGCAATACATGAAAGCGAACAAAAGCGAAGACAACATCGCCAGCAATCCATTAATTCTACATTATACACATAACAAATTAAAATTTATGAGACCATCATCATCATCATCTTCAACATCAGCGGGAGCAGCTTCATCTGCAAGCACGGAGGTTAGCTCATTTGAATAACACGAACCCGTAACGGAAGCCAGCATCTCTAAGAGAGCTCTACGAAGATAGAGGTAGTAAGTACTTAGTCCATGTACGTATATATGTTTGTATGTTCGTATGTATTTATGAGCTGATTTTTTTTTTTATTTTACACCGTGGATGCACTGGAGCGAAAGTATTTCTCATTCTGTGTTTCACCAAGAGAAAGAAACAGAAAAAAACGCAAATAAATAGATACATAAAATGGCAAAAGGTATCAAACGGCACTTGGCTGAGATTCAAAAACATAATGGTATATTTTTATTCTCTGAACGGACCAGCGCTTGCCGAAGAAGGTGGGGCAACAAACACAACGCCTTTCCTTAATGATAAATTATGTGATCCGAACAAATCATAAAAATTACAAATAATTACGACTACAAGACATCGACAAAGGAAAATGGGCAAAAATACTTCTATTTTGGCCAGAAAGAAAGAAAAAAAAAATAACAGCGATAACGACAAGACATCATAATAAAACACCGAGGCACAGAGGAATGGAAAAGGTTAGGAGCTCTGCAGCGAGTGGCATCATTTATCATTTCTAAATGTGTTTCCAAGTTATGCAGCAGCGTATTTGGAGAATAAAAAATGTGTGAACCACGGAATGGATCACCTTCTGGTGTTTTCAACGTGCAGCCAATTAAATCATATTTAACACTTATTATTACCAAATTCGAAGAAGAAGGTGGACAGTTCTGGTATATGGATACAACCAAGGTTCGGGCTCCACAAAAACTTTTACAAAACTATATATCACAATAAAGCAACACTAATTAAGTTTTTTTGTAGCACTTTATATAACCATTTTAAATTGTTAAGGTAATATCATTTTTGATAACTCGGCAGAAACTGAGAGAGCTTGGCTGGAAATTTTTGGATTATTCACCATATATTCCGGACTTTTAACCTTCACATTTTCATTTTATTTACTTATTTATTTAGTTTTAAACCCTTTTTTGTTACAAAACATTTTTAACCTTTATAATTCCTGTACTGTAATTATAAGAAATATTCTTATTGTATAGGATATCAAATAATTGTAATGCGAATTTAAATTCAGTAGAGGCATGTAAAACGCAATTGGATCAGATTTTCGCTCAAAATACTAAGAAGTTCTACACTGATGGAGTAGTAGCATTACCACAAAAACTTGCCAAAGATCGTTCGATCGATCAAAACGGCATATATTTGGTTTAATAAAAATAGTTTCCAATATAAGAAAAAGATGCTTAATTTTCAATAAAATTTGTAACCGAACTTTTTCGAACACCAAGTATTTTTTGAATTAACCAACAAATTAAGAGGTAGCTCCTAATATTTTACCATAACTCGAGAACGGTTTATTATATTTCGATAAATTACACACCACAACGATGGTGTTGCGTACTAAGATTTGAATCATACGGTAAAAAAGGAATGAATGGTTCTAGAATGGGTTGGAGCTATATAATTGCCTACCTATTTCAGTTACTTAGTTATCATATAAACTTTGCTTTATAAATACAATCATAATCATAAAAAGACCAATTTCTTGTAATAAAACATTATAAAAGACCAATCAGAGTGAAACAAGATTTCAACTCAAAGATATCGGCAAGGCACGTGGTAATATACTTACTAATGTCTTTGGTGTCATGGACGTGCGTGAGATGCGTGGTAATATTAAAGACTCGAATCACCACCTAGTTGCGGCCAAGGTACGCACGAGATTAAGTAGTGTGAAAAAATATTGTAAACAAAACCCGACATAGCCAATACCTTAACTTAATTTCCCTTTGCACCCCATGCATGAGGTATGGGATAGCTTCTCTCGTTGTTGTGAGTTAACACGCTTTCAATTTTTAGATTCACAACTAACGGCACCTACTTGCATTTGACACTTAATACTGCGAAGTTGCTGTCAACAACATTCGAGGCGAGCCGACAATGAAAGAACAATTTTTAAGATGACTGGAGCCAGGTTTGAACCTGCGATCTCCCGCATGGTAGTCGCGTGTTCTAACCACTATGCCACGGCCGGTCCCAGTCCCCATAGCCAATACCTATTCCTACCAATTCGCTTCTTCACTGCAAACAAACCTCAATAATTCCAGGTGGATCAGATCAGATCAGATGTAAATACAGAGACGGCAATCTGGTCACAGAAACTCAAATTGTGCTGAAAATACGAAAAAACCTATTCCACAAATTGCTTGTTCCTTGCTTGGAATATATTGCCTACCACCTATCCATAACAAATTAAGAGTGAAAATTACACGACTTAAAAACAATAAAACTGCGGGTGCCGATGGACTACCGACAGAACTTTTTAAAGACGGCGGCTATGGCCTGTCAAAGTACATTAATGCTATGTAATTACTGTGCTAAAGTAATGCAACCCAAGTGTGTGCACAAATGCTGCTCGCTTACGCTGGTCATATGATTTCATTGGACGAAGACTGCGGATATTACTGCGGCCTTTTCCAGTACTGCATAAGCATTTGCAGTAAGCATTTGGCAAAAGTACGTCTGGCGTTAAACGAGGTCAAATGCAAGTTTTTTGTTTCAACGAACAAAGAGTCTATTCGTTTGGATCTTTGCGCAAACGTTGACTACAATAACTTTGTACTGGTAGATGAATTTATTTACCTTGGCTCTGCTGTATACAAATATAATATTGTCAGCAATCCGCTGTCTTATTCTTGTTCTTCCTTGGCTATAAACAACTATCTAGGTCAATAGCCTTATCAGTGCGTCTATGCGCTTCTTTTCCAGTTTTTCGCACGAAGTTTTAAGAGGTTATCATCAGCTTCATCCTTATACCTAAATCCGTCCCCTACTACCCTTTTAATCTCCGTTTGTCGAGAGAGGGCTTTCTTTTTAAACTGCTTGCTGCTCAACCTCGTTGATTATCTGTACCATTTTATAGTTTTTTTTTTTAATTTACAGCCAGACCTACGTTCGACGGCTCCTCTCAGCGGTGAAAGGAAGAGTGCAGAAGGCCTTATGGAGGGCCTTCAAAATCAGTCAGTAGGCCTGCGCTCTGCATTTTATCTTCCTTTCCAAATAACATAGGGTGTCATTGGGAGCAATGCCTTCCATCGTCGCTTCCTATAAGAAGGGCTGATGGAAGGCCAGCATAAACATGAAAAAAGAAATACTTGAAATGCAGTTGGTAACCCTTGAATTGTTTCGTTTATTTTTAAATATTTTTCACTTTTATATAACGGTAAACTTTTAAAGTTTAAACTCACAACCTCGCGATTGTAAAGCAGCCATGCTACCATCTAGCTTATAAAGATGCATTCGAATTGTTTGGCTGAAACTAATCATAATGTGTTTTAAGAAAAACACACGAACACCTTCCTCGTTACCTTCTTTTTAATGTCTTCACTCATGCCATCTATGAGAAGGGAGACGGAATGTTGTACACACGAAGTTGTGGAATAACAAATCATCAAAAACGTTGATTCTCCTTTGTCAAAGAAGGTCTGAAGAAGTGGTATTGAAAGAATAGAGGGAACATGTGCTCGGGATATTTCATAAAGAAAGGAGAAGACCTGTTTTCAGGCATGTCAAAACAAGGGCTTGAAGACATGACGTTTGAATGTCTCAGAAGGCCTTGTTGCATGCCTGCTTGCAGAGGCCTAGCTAATTTCGCCTCTGGGCTTTTCGATGCTTAATAACGTTGCAATTACCTCTCGCACAGTCTGCCACATGATATCAGTTTCATCGACATATGCGAGTAGCAATTGTTTCTGGTGTTAATTGTATCTGTTCTGTTAACTGCAGCATCACGCCGGATCTTTTCCAACTAGATGTTGAGTAGATTACAGGATATAACCTTGGCTGAATCCTCGTTTGGTATTAAACGTTTTGGAAAGGTTATTCCCAATTGTAACCAGCGATCTCGTGGTAGTTAAAGTCATTCTGCATAAATGTATTAGCTAACTTTTCTATCCAACAACAGCTAAATTGGATTTAGTTAAGTTTATCTTTTGTGCATTTCCATACATTATGAGGCTTTATTCGGTTCCTAACATAATTCTTAAGCACTAAGTAAGTGCTGTAAGTAAGCAAATTGGCAGATCGAACATCGCCCTTAACAGTGACTCCTACACAAAATAATCTATTTGTCAAAAAAATACTATTACACATTTTGCAATTAATTTGTTAAACTGGGATATTTTAAAATATATATAATCGCACAGCAAAGGGTGCTGATGATGATAGTTTGGCAACTATCGAAATAGAAAGATAGAAAGATCTTGAACGGAACGATGAAAACACAGGTTACAGATATTACCTTTTCATGACAGTTTTACATCTGGAAAAACACACAAAGAACTGACCAACTCCAGTTTTCGTTGTTCGTTCTCCGCGCTTAAGAATTCTTTTTTCTCTCTCTAAATAAAACTATTTATAAGAATTATATTTACACAATATCATTGTGTAAACTTGTATCTAGTGAATTCAAAACAAATGATGAAAAAATACAAATTCTTATTATTAAATTTATCTTTAAATGATTTAAAGGGGAGTTGGTCAGTTTACGCAATATATCAACGACATGTGTGCTTACCTAGCATTTAAGAACAACATGGAATTGTGTACTGAAGTCAAAATTGTTTTTGAACAATTAAGATTTATAGTGATGAAATTTTACTATATGCATTTTTCAATTAGCATCAAAACAAAACTTTTTGCATGCAGTACTTTGCTGCCTTGTTTTTAAATTTTTAGCAAAAATTTCATATGCATTCCATTACCCTAACTTGTGTAGTGTATATTCATCCCTGCTTGAGGCAAACTATTAATATGTTCGAAATATTGTTTGGATGTTGTAATAAATGAAGAGTTGGGAGTTAGCACTGTATCTTGCTGTTTGTTTTGTTCAAATATCTACTTACAAAGGGTCATTAACATGCCTGCAGTCGTTTGACCTTTTGGCCAAATTCGACTATTTTTAATTGTCAATTGGGCCAAACTCGAAACCTCTGAACATTTGTGGTCACAATAATTAACTATTACCATTTCTATGAGATAATGGTGCAATTAGACATGTCATAATATCCACAGACAGTTGTGACAGTCCATTTGAAGACAGACAGACGGGCAGGCTATTGCCTTAGGCATTTTGAGTTGAAAATTTTACGCTACATTTGAGAGGAAATTTAAGGTCGTCATATTTATCGAGGGCAATCGACGATACGCTGTCTGAGCTAGCTATGTTTAGGATGAACACGAAGCGTATGAGGAAATATGCATTAATGTTGTTATTATTTGTATATTTTACCAAGATGGTCTTCCCCATTTTAATTAGTGTAAGTAACTCAGTAATGATGGGAATGACAACCACCTCAAAGTCACTAGCTGTGTTTAGATTTCAATGTATTTATGATGAATTCATGCAACAATGCAGAAATCAAGCAAGTGGAATTGATACAATAAGTTTTAATCATGACAGATAACAGAGAAAACTGTGTCACTGATATGGAAATGATTCGAAATGTATGTCATAATAGAAGAAACGAGAGTCAAAGATAAATGAAATTATGCTCGTTGGAGGAAAACAATGCGATATTTATTGTTTGCGATTTTCTTTGACCTCAAAATAATGGGCGATGTTTTCTTTGACTTTATCACTGCCGCCGCTGCTGCTGCTGCTTCTGCTGATGCTCGTGTTGTGAAAGTGAAATAAATCCCCAGTGAAACGATGGCATGATGATGGAAGTAAATACATACTGGGAGATGAGAAAAGAAAGACACAATACAATTTGTATTGACTCTCAATGGAGTCATAATTCAGGCATGAAAAGCGGTTAAAGTGTCAGTAGGTTCTCACAGAAACCAGCACACGCTCACTAGTGTCAATTAAACGGTTATCGCTTTCAATTCGACAAAACAACAAAAATTTGCGCAGATGACAGCGCAATTCACGCCTTTGTTATTAAAGTGTCATTTCATTTCTGGCAGTTAGATCTAAGTATTGACATCTTAACAAACCAGCGAAATGTTGAGATATCTTCTTTTGAATTAGGTTCGCCGTGGGGTGTGCAAGTTACCAGGCAGAACAAACGCATGACATTAATCTGCTTACAAATGATTTGACTTGTGATCTCTGTTTGTTTAATTTTAGCAAAATCATCGCTAACGACCAGAAATTTTGCTGGAAGCAAAGATTAAACTTTCATTTTCGTCAGCTTTGGCATATGTTTGTTGTGCTGATGCCAAGTTAAGAAGATGAAGAATGTTAAATATTTTTGAATGGATATTTTGTAGAAAAGTGAACAAAGATGCGATTGGACATAATGATATGTTATTAATTAAGTTGTACCCGTGACTTATGTAGAGTTGAGTGTAATGGAAAAGAAAACACTTTAAAAGAGCTGATAATAATAAATAATAATAATATAATTATATGATTAACACTTTCTTTGAGTAGTAGTTTGTATTTAATTCGAAAGAAATGTTGGCTAAATAAAGTTAGTTATTGTTCATATATTCTAAATAGTCTACAATTATATTAGAGATTACTATATATGAGGATCACAATTTCTATTGTGAGCCTTGGTAACCCTAAATGCTGTTACGAGTCAGCTGTATTCTTAATATAAAGTTTGACATTTTTGACTATAGCTTGTTCAGGATGGTTTGATATTTAAACGCGCTTTTGGTTGTTAAGTTTTACTTAAAAGTTGTATGTCGGCATAAAAAAGGCAATTTATTCTAAAAAAGGCAATTTATTCTAAAAAACTTATTTTCCCTTTGCATTCCATGAAGGAGACTTGAAGGAACTTCTAGTATTTATGTGAGTCAACACTCTTTTATTTTTAGAATCACTTAACGAGATCTTAATTTTAAAGACGATTCCAAATATCTGCTTTTTGAGTAATTTTTACTAGACAAATGCTGATTGACCACCACCACAGCAATTTGTTGCCATAACACCGAGGAAATTAAAGAACCCAGCAACGGAATTTGGTAGGTCTTACCAAAAATCGACCTTCTGTAGGTCTTCTATTGAATTTTCTACACCTACCAGAAGACCTACTTTACTGAGTAATACAAAAACCCCTACCTCTTCCTTTAATAAAAAAAACGTTCTTACTTATCCTTTCTCATTTCCTATGCGAACAATCGAGAAGGTCTACTAATCACAGCGAAAGAGCATGTGTTACAACTTCTCATTCGCAACTTTTAGGAGAGATCTAGCAGTTCTGCTAAGAGGTCTTCTATTATTTTCAACAGAGCACCTGTTACACGGCCTGATTCCTTGCTTTTAAGAGAGATCTAGTACATAGTTATTCTTTAGGATAGTAAATAAGTATGCAATATTCGATAGTTGAAGCTTTGAAATCCTATTGTTCGAATCCAAAAAGATATAATGAAGCATTTGTTACACATCTCGTTTATTGCTGGTGGAAGATCTAAAGAAGGAATTCTAATAAGGGGCAACGTAACACGAGGTACTCAGTCACAACAACAACAATTTTTTGTCAGTTATAATCCCGTTAAACGAAATTCCATCGAGTTTTTTTTGTTTACGTTGTTTTGTCTGCTCCATTAATCTCTAGTTTGCATTTAGTTGTTTTGTGTTTGTCAAAGAAGTTACAATTGTTGTAAGTAATGTGGATAATTATCTTCATGACTTTATAAGTGAAAATAAGAATTTAAGAGACGTATTGGATATAAATAGTATACATGGTATCATCGCAATAAGAGCGAGTTTTTAAGTAATTTAAATAATTTTTAAATAAAGAATTGTAAAAAACTTAAAATTTACCACGACTTTTTTTGATGAATAGATCTTCTGAAGACCATCTGAAGGAAGTTTATTAAGGCCTTTTCTTTGCTTTCTCGGGAAAACGTACTGAAGGATGTTTTTTTATGGGCTTTTGAAGGCCTTCCACATGAGAGCTTCTGAAGGTAGTCTATTTATTACATTACAGTGGTCTTTCGAATAAGACCTTCGGAATAACTGATTTATGAGACCTAATGAAGCTATTAATCTGAGAACCCTTCAGAAGGTCTCTTTTGAGCAGCAAGAGGGAAGACCTAGCTCACAAATCTCACGTTATGTAATTTAGAAATAAAGATGGTATGGGCGAGAAGTAATAACGTCTCCAAAAAATGGCCTGCTTGGAGGCCTCCAAACTGAATATTTCCGTTGCTGGGAAATGTATTTAGCTGTGACAGGTCGCGAACGCAGGTTAAACGCATGATACTTGTGCGTTTAGTCTTTCGTAACGATGACATGAGGGATAGAGTTATATCTTGGACATGTTCTTTCAGTTCTCGATGTGGATGATCAAGACCAAACAAGTACATATATGAAATATGTAACTTACAGGTTGGCATACTTAACTAATGTGCGACACCGGTGTATGAAATTTTATTGCGGTCGAGTTTGTCGATTGTAAGCCAAGAACAAATTATAGGAAGGTCGTCCAAAAACATGTTCGGTTTGAACCTTCGTTAAAGTTGGGCTTACTTTACCGCAGTCCATGAAAGTTGACTCTCCTATATATGTTGGCTAATTTCGAGGATGACCGGTTTGGTAAACGATCATTCCAAACACTGACATCTAAGCGACGTGAGATCGGCCAAGAGCATAGCCGCTGTAAATAAAAGTGCACCAGTGTGCTCCAATATAGACAATGTATATAGACAATGCCGACTTGGCTTTGGACCTTTTGGAATTGAACCCCCAGTTTGGAAAAAAACAAGTATATCTGCAGTATATGGCGTCATTGGTCCGTACTTTTTTTTTGTAAATAACGTTGTTGAGGTTATCGCCGTCAATGACAAGCACTGTAGACGATTTATAGACAATTTATTTGGATAAGGATGAAATGTAGTACCAACAGGACATCGGTACATGCCACATATACGACACCTGGTTGGATATTCTTCAGAAGCAGTTTGGGGGTATGGTTATCTCTCGAAGAGGTGACGTTAATTGGACACCATGATCGTACGATTTGTTTCCGCTAGACTTCTTGACAAAATGAAGATTTCGACATGAAATTTTATGTAAACTATATAATTCAAAAAAAGAAATCAAACAGTTTTAAATGAATCATCCTTGGTTGGCCACAGAACCTGGGGCAGATTGTGACAAGATGGCTTTAAAACGCGACTTTCATGCGGGAGACCAGATTTCGATTCCTGTCAAGTTCATTTACATTCGATTAATCAGCGGCCTTCTTGATGTCTGGTAACAGTTTCTCAAACAGTCGACGTTCGGACTAGTCGTTAAACTATAGGTCCCGTTTGGTAAGTCTGAAATTAGATGCATGTTAACCCCTCAAATGTGAGAAGCTATGTGATATCTCATTCGTTGGATGTCAAGAGATAATAAATTAAGTTAGGCTATCGAACGCTTAGATGATTTGGAAGAGGTCGCCACGTCAATAACAGTCGATAACGGTCATAAAAAAATTTTGGACATCTTAACTACGGGGATAGTTAAAATATCCGTACCATTAACTTTAATAATTAAAACGAAAGATTCGTCAACAAATTTAATAGAGTTATATTAGACAATCAGATAACAAAAGTCCGTAAAATGGCTGAAGTTGTTGTGCATGAAACATCGGTCCGCAAGATGAGTGCCGCGATTGCTCACACTCAATTTTAAGCGTTATCGTGTGGCCACTTCAAGAGGAATGCGATACTAAATTGCATTTTGGGGATGCCATTCGTAGCTGTCGACAAAACATGGCTTTATCACAACACATCAGAGACCAACTTGCACCAAAGAAGACGATGGAGTGTAAGTCATCTAACTATGTCATGTCATAACTCTCTGGAGGATGTTTAACCGCTCATTTGTTACATTTTTGGTTTAGTGGAGGATTGGATGTGGAAAACAGCAAGCAGACGTTGGATCCTTAGAACCGACTAGGTTAGGTTAGGTTAATTCGGCAGCCACGTTGAACACAACTCACTTGGGTCCTAGTATGAGTCCCGTTGTGATACCATTTTATGATTTCCGCACCAAATGTTCCTATTCTAATCGGTCAACGTCGCTGTCAAGCCATTTCGTTGCCCTGATAAAGGCATGGATGTTCCGCAAATCGCCTACTGATAGACAGGTATTGTCTAAAAGTGTCCGATGACCAAGTTTTTCGTATCGCAGGTCACCTAAAGCAGGGCAGTGACATAGAAGATGCTCCGTGGTCTCCTCTTCTACTTCATCATTGCAGCTTCTACAAAAATCGTTGTAGGGTAGTTTCAGCCTCTTAGCGTGTTTACCAACCGGCCAATGACCAGTTATCACAGCTATGATGTTCCTCAAGTGGACTCTGGATAAGTTCGGCACAAATCGTGTCCTCTGTATATCCATTGTAGGCCAAATCTGTTTAGTCGCCGTGCAGGTGGGTTCTCTTGCCCATCTCTCTTCAGCATTAAGGTCCAGTTTTCCCGCAATGAGTTGTTTCCCCTTGTAAGAGGGATCCCAATGAGACCATAAACTTCGCCCGAGTTCACGGTTGTGGCGGCCCTTGCTAGCGTATCGGCCCTTTGGTTTCCATATATATCCCCATGTCCTGGAACCCATGTTAGGGTAACCGTCGAATGTCTCGCTATCTCCTCCAGAGACGACCGGCATTCTCGAACATTTCTCGAAGTGGTGTACACGTTCTCTAGGGATCTGATAGCCGCTTTACTATCAGTAAGAATATGAATATTGCCGTCCAATATCCCAAGATACTGAATTTTCTCTACGGCTATTCTAATGGCCGCTATTTCGGCCTGAAACCGACTACATAACTGCTAGATCAATGTGACCCGAATACAGCAGATCCTGATCGGCATATATGGTTGGCCTGTGCAGGAGTGACCTGATCCTGGCCTGTGGAAATCTAACAGGCCATTACAATATCAGGCAAATGGGATTGGTTCATCCCGAACTACTGCCGTGTGTGTGAGGACGAGGAGGAGTCCGAGACGATGGAACATTTTCTTTGTAGCTGCTCCGCTCTAGCCCTTAGGAGGCTAAGACACTTCGGCGAGAGTTATACTTTTTCCTGTTTTCAAACCTATGGGAATTGTGTGCCTATAAGAGATCTGGTTCGAATGAAGATGTCAGAGGTCGTCGCTGAAACAAATACCAAGAACGTTGAATATACATTGTTTGAAAGAAACAAAATGGTTAAATCAACGAACTAAATCTGGTGATCAAAAAAGAGACAAATATAGTTTTGCACCGCAAAAACCCTTTCTTTTAAAAACTCACTTTCTCACCAAACCTCCCTCGTTTTACATGTACTTAGTTCATATTTCATAAGAAACATAGAATTCAAATAACATTAACCCCCTAACCTAGAGAAAAACTAAGTAGTTTTTTTTCTTATTGAATAACTATACTGATACATTACCAACATAATATTTCCAATTGACTTAAATTGCAATGGCCAATTGTGGTTTGTAACAACGTTAATATAAAGTCATGTCAATGTCCCATTGAATAATGTTTTCTAAATATAATCTAAATAAAAAATAAATTTAACGACTACAGAAATTGTTTAGCTGCATTTTATGCAACAAAAAAATGCAATCAGATTAAGAATCACAAGAGCATTCCAAAACAGGCTGCAGCTACCTATATAATGTCATAATCTCCACAAATCCATATACATAACATGTATAGTATGTGTGCAGGTAAAATGACAGTGGCGGAAATGTCAAGGCTCTTACTTAGTATATTAAGTGAAATGTAACATAAGCTACACTATAAACTCTCTAGTAAGTGCAATTCAGTTCAGCACTTTCTCTAAAATTTATATACACATGAACATACAATTTTTATGGAGATATAAAATGCTATGTTGTCTGTTGCCTAGAACAAAGGATGACCATTCGTCATTTTGGCATGAATGTGATATCTAAATACTAACTTGATTGAAGGCCCATAAAGTTTCTCTACTGGGATATCCCACTATTATGCATACCGTACCATACATACATACATACTCGTACATACATCACTACATTGTAAATTGAATCCATTAAAAATAATTGAACATACTCTACGTGCATGCGTACCGTCGATGATGTTGTAGTGCGGCTGGATGTTCGTTTAGACGTGTACGTCGTACCTAGTAGATGTGTACTCGACGTTTGTAATCACACATTTGCACGTCATCGTCATCGAATAAAATCCAATGTGAATTGAAGGTTTATGAATTTTTATTAAATTTCACGTGAAAGTGAATTTCAATGCTACACATTAAACAAACTTAAGTTACAAAAAAAAAGAGCCAAAAATAATAACAGAAAAATAGCATTTACACGTTCATGCAAACATACATGTATATCTACGTATGTATGCATGTATGTACATAAATACATATGTAAGCGTACACGGTTAGATAGTGAAAACTGTCATCGCTTCGGACAAAAGAAAACATTTTAACACATTTTAACCGGCAGTGAGAATGACATTTGTTTGTCCACTGCTGCCAATAACGAAAAACTAATTATTTTAATTCACTACTGTTTTCTATTATTTTCGAAATTGTTTTCAATTGCCCCATTGGACAACAGTAAATAAATCAATTAAATTTCGTTTATTCAAAGTCTCAACATGTGTTATCTATCTATCTATCATCTTGATTTCTATGTCCGCCGTACGTTTGTTCGATTGTTATGACATCACGTGGCTACAAGCGAATACATTTTGTATTTTTTGTGCTTTTCTTTTGGTCAATTTCTATTTTAATGTTTTATTAATGTTTGGCTTAATAAAAACACACAGCTAATGTATTTAATTAGCTATCACTGGTTTTAGGCTGGAATGGACGGTGGTTATATACTCAAAAGTAATGTTGTCCTTTTCTCGGGCTATATTTGAACAGTGGGGTACCGCACCTTTTCAAATGCCGCCTTTAGTTTGTTTACAAAAAAACACAAATTTTCCAGAATATTTGTAAATATTTGTATTTGCTTTTTCTCAATACAATTTTCCCCAAGGCCATTGAACACTCGACCAAATATATAATGAATCGCCGTCTAGCTTGGCTCAAGGACGAATTTTATGAACGTTACCTAAAAAAAATTGATGTGCCATAAAGGTTGGATGCTGTGCAAAACCTGGCAGAGTGTGATGTGACATACATACTCGGTGATTGAGGCATTAGTTTGCGAAATCTATATAAAATATGGCATTATCAATAAGCCGTACATAAGATTTCCCCAGCGAAACGAAATAACTCCCATGAAGTAAATTCTTATTACATTGAAAAGATTATGTAAGTTAAAAATAATATTCTTTACCTAACGATGAATTGAAAGAAATCCCAGCTGAATAATAATAACTTCTAAATGTTATCTAATCAATGTAATTACATATATTATTTGATACGTGAACCAGTACAGAATTTTCAATTAGATAACTTAAAAAAAACTTAATTTCCCTTTGCATCCCGTTATTAAAGTATAGCTTCACGCGTTATTGTAAATTAACACACTTCCTACTTTTAGATTCACAACTTACGCCACCTACTTGTATATCGACGCTTGCGAACATCACTGTTTGAGAAGCTTTTACTAGACATGCCGATTGACTCGACACTCATACTGCGAAGTTTCTGCCGACAACAGTGAGGGGGCCGGCAATGAAAGAAAAATCTAAATGACTGGAGGCGGCAATCGAACCCGGGATCTGCCGCATGGTAGTCGCGTGTTCTAACCATCATGCCACGACCGGTTCCAGTCAAATAAACTAACTGATAAATTCCATCACCCAATATAAGATATTGTTGAAGTCTTGAGTTTTTGAAATTAACCAATTTTTAATTTAAATACATTATGTATTATTATATGCCTGCTTGCGGAGCGTAAACGGTTGTAGATAGGAATTTCGGTCAGTTATTTATATTGGAGGTACCAGAAGAGGTCAACAGATAAAGTCCATATTCATTCCTTAGTGAAAGTTTTAGAAGTGTACATCTTGCGAAAAATTTGACTGAATGCTGTAAGTCCACAGATTTGAGTCAAAACAAAAAGATATATATGCAAAACTATGAGGTTGAATTCGGTCTTTTGTATGGGCGGTACCTGGAGGGATGTGTCAAATAATTAGATTTTCTGAGTTTTTGCCTCCTATTGCAAGTTAAATTTAGTGATCAAATTTCACTAAAGGTGCCCGTTTGGATGTTATGGAAGAAATATTAATTTTCCAAAAATAGGTCATTTTGTATGGGAGGTACCAGAAAGGGTGAACCGATATAGTTTATACGCAAATTTTCATAAGCGTACATGCTTCGCAAAATTAGACTGAATTCAGTGTACTTACAAAAAAGATATTTATGTATAACGTTGAGGGCCAATTAGGCCATTAGTATGGGAGGTACCAGAAGGGATGAGGCAAAGGTTTCGGTCTACCATTACAAGATAATTAATCTGACCAAATTCACATATCCTCCAGTTATCCCTTTGGAAGTTATGATAGATATAATATATCTTTTTGAAATAGGACATTTTGTATGGGGGGTACCAGAAGGGGTGGGGCTATTCTGCCCATTTACAATCCCATTACTTCGTTTTGGAAAATATTAATACTGGAAAATTTCCATGCCGGTCAGTTAAGATTTAGCCATCCATTCAATCGTCTTAAAAAGTTCTGAAACGAATTTGGGCTTAAGATACCTGGGGTCTAACTCGTCTCCTTTAATGCGAAAGTTTTAAGAGGAAAAAATGACTGGAAGTCGCTAAGACATTTTACCCATCTAGGGTCGACTCCGGGGCAGTTGCGGGGCTTGATGTGGATTTTTCCCCTTCCCCACCAACCTTGACCACGATGCGCTGTCACCTCCCCCAAATTAGGCTAATGAATTTTTTTCCAAACCACACAAAACTAGGGGTGGTTGTTATCGAATTCGAAAACTCGTTTCTTATACCATATATATATATTTGAAGCAAGAACACTGAAGACTATCAAATATCGCACTATCCAATTGGTTTATTGGTCATGGACTTACGAATAATATGAATTAAAATGAATGTTTGTTACTTCAGAGTTAAGTTCGTCGTGCTCATTTTACGGTAGACGCGAAGGTCCTTCAAAGCCGACTCTCCAAAAAGACGACCCAAATCGAAACGACCGATATGGTAAACAATCATCCAATATCCGTACGTCAAAGAAACACCAGATCGGCCGAGCGCTTCAAAGTCCACGTGAGTTTGAGATGAGTTTCCCCGTGAAAACATTTTCAATGTTGGGCTTAACACACTGGACAGATTACAATTAGATTTCCAAAGGCCCCACTGGATAGCCAAGTTAACTTTGATTATCTACGATTGGATTAGATAATATTGAAAGTTACCAAATTGGGTGTGACAGTATGGGACATATTTTCCATAGGCCATGGTGAGGCCTACCTCTGCTACTCTGTAGGTCTGTAGCGCCCAGTTGCAATACAACTCAACATTTGCGCCCGAAGATTATATACCTGATATACCAGGCGGTAGACTTAATCGCGGGATCATCAATGTCCGAACACCTTCCGCTCGACGACGGTTGTCTGAACCCCCTCAATATCTTTAAAATACTAATGACTAAGGCACGAACCAGAGACTTTGCCGTGGGTATGCCTGTCACCCACGATCCAAAAAAAAGGGACCTCATAGTCTAACAATTTCTAGTTTTAGCCCCTTGCAGTTTAGCGACTGGTGCCCCACCAACGGGCAGTAATAATCGACATTAAGCTGAACAAGATTGTGGGATCGGTCCGACTTTTAGGCCCTTTGGAATATAAATAATAAATAAGTTCCTTAAACTCCGACTGGAGCGTAGGGCCGAAACAAAAGAATTGTAATTGATGCGATATATGGCCAGGATTCTCAGGTTGTTCCACGTTACATTGACAGAGGCTAGCTCGGGGTCAATCGCGCTGCACCCTGCTATTCATGGTCTGCCTCAACATCTTGTACCCTGTGAGTTCCACCATATTACACGGCGGCAGATTTCTTCGTCGTCTTTGCGAAGTGTATGTCCCAACCATCTGAAGTGGCACTGTTTATTCGTAATATTCATAGGCGTTTCGTTTTGTGGTTAGATATGGTGTTGGGCAACCAAATTCTCAGAATTTTCCGCAAGACAGCTTTTGACAAAAGTCTGGAGCTGACGTGAAATCGCAGCCATGAGGGGCCACGACTCACATCCGTAGAGCAGAATGGGTTTAACATTATAGTTAAATATATGTACGTAGTTTGGTGTTACGGGAATCTCTTTTGAGATTCACACTTTATTCTTCAGCATGGCAAATTCTGCGGGAAAATTAAATGATATCGAGTGTGGTGCCGCCTTCAGGGCTAATTACACTGCCAAGATAAACGATGTGAGTATTGCGTGTGATTGGTTTATCGTAAAGATTTAGGTTTATATCGGAATCGCTGGTAGATAAGAGATCCGTTTTGTTGGTGTTAATATGCAGGCCGACAGCTTGAGCGTTTTGGCTAAGAAGATCCAATTTGATCAGCAGGTCAGACTTCTTGACGGAGAGGAAGGCGATGTCATCAGCAGAGGCAAGTTTTTCTAGTTGACTGTGCAGGTCCCATGGCGAACCTCTTTTTTCAATTAAGAAGAGTAGTAGTGACATAAGGCAGCCCTATTTGACTCCAGAGTTTGTTGGAATGGTGGGGACAGCAGGTTGTTGTGCTTTGATTATATTTATCAATTTTACTGGTTAGTTTCGAATCTGTAGGGATCTCGAAGACTCTGCTGAAGTCCACAAAACATATATTAAGATTGGACGGTCATTCTTTGACTTGCTCGAGGATTATAAGGAGCGAGACGATGTGTTCCGTGCAAGAGCGATTGATGTGGAAACTACCTTGCTTGAATTGTCGTGAGTTTGGCTGAGTAACAGTGTTGCTAAAATGTTCGGAAAGACACTCCTAATTTCGTAGCTCTAGAGAGCATCTCGTTCACATTCTCATTTCGTAATCTAGTTATGGCTAATACCTACGGATGCCTTATACATATCATAATATAAGGGACAATCATAAGTGATCAGGTGATGCTTCACAGGTGTACGAAGGGCGTTTGGACAAGGCTCTCTTAGTCAGAAAGACCATTGAGTGATCCATGCCTCAGGAACCCTAAACAAAAGTTGAAGCCAAAGTAAGGATTCTCTCTCCGACATACCTAACACTAGAAATGAACATATAAGTCCGTTAACACACCAATCTCAACTTCAACAAGATGGCCATTGAAAAGCGCGAGGCAGCCCCAATCGTAACTTGCAGGGCCTCCATCCGTATCGAATGACATACTGGCAAACAGACCAATAATAACACTTTCTAACAAGAGAGGGGCAATAGCAACAAAGAATCCCTGATAAACAGTACGAACAGCTCGTCTATTAAGACCACAGACGTTCATAAACGCCACAGAACGAATTCTACAGCGCTACTTGCCCAAATTTAACAGTGCAGGCACGAACGAAATTTGATTGTAGCTGGACGGCGCTAGGTGCTAAACAATATACGAATGATCTGTGTGTATGGTTATGTGTATGTATGTATTGGCCACCAAAATCGGAAGTCGCAACTATATATTATATACTAGCTTTCCCGGCTCGCGTTGCTTCACCCGTACCTACAATAAATCTTCTTACGAATTTAAGCAATACGGGTAAAATGCAAACGCTTCATAAGACGAACTAACACACCATTTATGTAATTGTAGCTTAATCCCATCGGTTTGAGTTACTGTACCGGTTTAGTCTCTTTTTATATCTAAAAGTACGAAACATTCGTATCGTACAACTAAAATGGACTGGTACTCCCTCTTATTCTATAGGAAGCATGCCCAAATACGATTACAGCTTTAGCCCTTTGTGTGGGTGGTAGTACCAGGTTTATCCCTTTTCGGCCTTTCTACTCCAAAATGTTCAAATTTTCAAAAAATCCATCAGGAATCTTTCTTATTCTAAAATATTCACTTCAATTTTTGCTACTATACCCTTAGCCGTTTAGTACCAGTTTCATCCCTTTTCGGCGGTTTTTAACACTAAATGGTAAGAATTTCGAAAACCCTAATCGCCTTGTTCTAATTCCATATGGGCCAAGCCCGAATTATCCAGATTTTTTTACCCAGAAATACCAGATTTCAAAATAACCTTCAATCCAATTTGATAGTTAGCATGTCCATATCAATTTCTGCGATGATAGCATTAGCCGATGGGTTAGAGATATGGTATAATTTATCCCTTATTGATCGTTTTTACCGCTAAAAGTACGAATTTCCAAAAATCCATTCTTAGCTGAAGTCTATTCGAAAAGCGGAACAACCACCCAATGTTAAAAATATAGATTCTATGGATTATAAAAATAATATTACAACAGTTCTATTAATAAGACCTTCCAAAAGGGGCTTGGCACCCCTCATTTCCCAGGGAGACGTAATACCCCATGTACCATTTACATAAGAAGCAAATCTCATATTTATACCTTGAAAGACTCGTGAAATACGACCGATTGAAATTTAGGTTTGTGTGGGCGGTGCCACGCCCTTTTGTCTAGTTATGTTTTCATTTCCTACGGATAGTGCTACGCAGTGAAAATTGTATTGCAATCGGTCAATTTAAGATAACGATTTTTCAAATGGGGCGTGGCATCGCCCAATTTTCAGCGAGACGTAATCCTCTATGTATCAGTAATGTATGTAGCAAATCTCATCTTCATACCTCTAATGGCTCTTGAGATATGACCGATTGAAATTTCGGTTTGTGTGGGCGGTGCCACGCCCCTTTGTCTAAATGTGTTTTCTTGTAGCCTATGATGGGTGCCCTATGGACTATATCACTCATAGAAAATTCAATTGCAATCGGTAAATTTATTTGGCCAAAATACCAATTTTTTTAAAGGGGTGTGGCACCGCCCACTTTCCGCAAACAAAGTATTTTTTTTTATACGACCGACATACATACCAAATCTCGACTTCGTACCTATAATGGTTTAAATGATACAACAATTTTTAAATTCCAGTTGTATGGGGCGGAGCCACGCCCATTTTACCCCCTTGCAGTCCGAATTTCCAAAAATCCCTTCTTAGTGCGCGCCTACGTCATAAAAGAAACCTACATTCTAAATTTCACGGTCCTAGCTTTAGCCGTTTGGGCTGTGGAGTGATCAGTCAGTCACCCAAGCCTTTTATATATATAGATTACAAGAATATGCAATCTACCTATAGCCATAAGCCAGACAGACCATCGCTCTATTTTAGCCGGATATATGCTGCAGTCATTACAAATTGTACTGCAACCTTGAGAAATAACTATGAGTATTTTAGTAATCGGAAGACTTTAATGCATCAACAAAATATAGTAGGAATACTGATGTGATTTTTTTTTTAAATTTTGTTGCATGTTGTAATCTGGCTATATATTATTTCCGAATTCTTTAATGATGTCGGATATTGATATGATTTGTAGTCAATCAACATCTGTAAGTGAATTAGTAAACCTATCCGATATGTCTTAACTGCTCTTGATTTGATGAATATGTAATTGGGAGAATTCTGAAAAATTAATAAAGGAGCATTAAAAGAAAAACTCATCATCCTATCATATGCCAAACGTTTATCATATTTGTTAACTCAATATCGTAAGTAATGAAAAAATTCTTCATTCTCATTTTGCCAAATCTTCATATTTGGCAATACGTTAAACGGATGTAACAAATTGCCATTCCCTTTTGCTGTTTGAAATTGTAGGTTGTCATTATGAGTTTACTGCAATTCTTTTGTTTCTAAAAAGAAATGAAAGTACGAGTTTTTGTTTTCTTCCAGTTTCTTTGATAGTTACAATTAAATTGCTACCCTTTGGCATGATCCGAATGTTGGTCGAACGTTATAAACAAAAAACAGATTTCACTACCATTTTCGTATTACGCTAACACAAACACAGACACAAACACACACACACACACAACCGCACGTCATCATATAACCAGAAACGAGAATGAAAACGAAAACGAAAAGAATCATCTTAAAGTATTCAAAAATTCCATAAACGTTTGTCTTACCGTCTGTTATGGTGACCTAAATAAGTGGTGTGGTCGCAGTTACCAGCGCCGTCTAAAGAAATGGAATGAAAACGAAAATGAAGTTTCGTATTTGCCAGTGTGTGTGTTTGTGTGTGTGTGCGCTATCAAAATCAGATGAAATGTTAATGAAATACGCACAGAACGAAGAACAGGTGACTAATGGCACCACCTAATGCTTCACAAGAATGTGCGGCTGTGTATGTACACATTTGCATACACACACTTAAGTGTACAGTGATGGACAAAATTATTTGGATGTTTCTAAAGCGCATAAGCCATAGGACATGTCTTAAGTTCTAAATCAGATGCTTAAGAACGCCCCAATAATCCAACGGATGTAATGAAACTGATAGATATGGAATCAATGTTTTCAATGTTTCTGTTTGTTTTATACTTAAAACTCTAAACTAAAATGTATCTAAATCTTTGACCAATTTTCATTTTCACTGTTATACAGCTATGTACACATCTTGCTCATAAGGGCGTTAACATGGGAAATATTTCAGAAAGTGTTAATGCAAATTATAAAAAGATAACCAACAAGTGCCAAGAAAGGGGCGAGGGGCGAGCGTCTAAATGTCGTCAACCGTCAAGTATCAGCAACATGCTAAATGGAAAGTAGAACATCTTAAAATGGAATTAATTTTAAGAAATCACAAGAAAAGACAACATCGCATCGTTTTAGTTGGCTTCTACCAACGAACAAACGAACGACGAACAAACCTCGACTGATGAATATCGTCTACATAAATGACACTAAAGCGCTGAGTGAGCTGTGATACGCCAATTAAATTTAATTTAAATTTGTAATTTTAGCTGCGAAAATGTTGGCCAGTAGACCAAAGCTAAAGCAAAGAATGAAACTGTTTACCAGCAGAGTAACCAAATTGGACAAGAAGTGAAATTTTGCTATGTTTAGAAACAGTTTCGTTTTTTTTTTCATTGGCCTATTTATGTTGGTAAGGCTTTTGCTGATAATGATACAATGACTGTGACAAGATCTACAACTTAATATGGGGTGACATACGATTTCTAAAGTGGGCGTAATGGTACATTTGTGCGGGAGGTACCAGATGGAGCGTGGTTAGATTTAAATTTTTTTTTTCCAAAACTTTATACCGTTACTAAATACATAAAGTGGGCACGATCGCGTTGTGTATATTCCTTTTATTATTACTCGATTTCTAAAATCATGTAGTCCATATGCCATCCCATACGTAGTGTTGGAAAAATATTAACCAATGCTTAGTTTCAGAGCAATTACGTTACAAGAAGTAACGTAAGGGTCGTACTGAAAAAATTGTTGGAGATTGACGAAAATGGAGGTGATATTAGAGTTCAGGAGGTAATTTTACATAAGGAATACAGCAGGAATAGTGTCGGAGCCGATTTCCTTGCTGAGCAGTGTAACATAAAGTGGTTGAATATCAATCTATTTTGTGTTTCTCAACGGATTAGGAAATAAGATATTGCGGCCTTTGCAACGATATATATAATAGAGGGGCAGCTAAAATTTCACTTTTTTGTATTCGTATTTTCGGTAATGTTCGAGCGGAATATTGTGTCGGTTGTTACAAAATAGCTATGATCAACATTTGAGCAAAATCAGACGACTATAAGCCGTGCCTCAAAGAGGTCAAATATATACAAAAATGAGTTTGTTATATCTGTTTGCATTTTTTTAGTAAAGTAAAGACTAGAAAACGGCTTTACCGATTGAATGAAATAGGGTTCTTTGATGTATCAAGTGGGCATGGCCCCGCCCATTGGACCCCATTTTTGAATCCGCAATATATGGAGGACTGTTTTTCCAATCGCCTTGTGTGGATGTATTTTTCGTGATCCAACAAAAAATGGGCGGAATCGGAAGCACCTTGTCGGATCGCAATACAGAAATTGGTGGAAAAATTTGAGCTGTTGGGGCAAGTTAGTGATGTGTAGAATAAAACACGTGCACGTCACTCAAGAACAACTGAGAATATTGCTGCTGTAGCCTAAAGTGTTGAAGAAAAGGCAGGTTTGTCCATTTCTCGTCGTTCTTTGGAATTGGGCATTCCACAAACGTCATAACACCGAATTTTACATAAAGACTAGGGTCTTAAGGCATAAAGTTCAGTTAACACAAGAACTCAAGCCGGCCGATCATCAACAACGTCGTGTCTTTGCTGATTGGGTCCTTAAAATGCATGAAAATGATCCGGAATTCCATCGAAAAATCATCTTGACTGATGGGTGGGACTCGGAAAACTCAAGGGAGAGAAGCTTCTGCATCCTCAACTTGTGACTGTTTGGTGCTGTTTATGGTCCGGCGGGGTCATTGGATCTTACTTTGCAAAAATGAGGTTGGATCAACAGTTACGGTAAATGAATTGCGCCTCTGTTAACTTTTTATAATTTATATTGATAAATAAAAATCGAAATCTTTGCAACATAGAAAAATACACCTTTCGCATGAGTATCTCAGAGACAATTAGCAAACTTTTCATCTCAAGTTTGTTTATCTAACTATTTCGTTGTTAAGTTGCAAGTAGTGTGATGTTATGCTCTTGATTTGTTTGGGTTTGTGTTTGGGTATGTTAAGTTCTCCACTTCTGATATTACTCTGCCGCCCCTTTGTATTAAATTAACAGAACTAACAGCATTTCCTCAGCCACGAAAATAAAAATAATGCCAAGAGTAAAATACAATTAAGTAGGTCACCCAAATACTATAATCACAGTCCAGCAAACTGTCAGCCAGTCAGTCAGTCAGCCAGCCAGTTAGCCATTGAACTGAACCGTTTATTTGGTGGTTTGTTTGTTACCCGACTGTTAGCCAATTGTGACCACAAGTCAACAGGGCTTTCGATTTTATTCGATGTCATACAATGAAACTGCGATGGGCTCCTCCTCTTTCCTCTGAATTTTGCTCACTCGACCATCGCCATCACTCGTTTGGTTTGCTTGTGACGTTACCAGCAACAACGGGGACTGCCACTAAGGGTGACTTAAAATGCAGTGATATCATGTAAAACTCTTTACTTATGAATATGTTTTTAAACATCAAAATAATAATAGATGTACATTGTACATACCTAATTGTAAATTATATCTAAAAGAAGCCAAACATAAATATGTAAGTAACTGTTTAACAACACAAATAGAGAATTTAGACTGTATAAAGATCAAACTTGGTCCCGTATCCAGGTCTTAACATATCAACTACTGTGCAAAGTAATATTGATAATTGCAATGGCGCTATATCTCCAATATTCGGCCACCCTATTGATGACTCCCTTACAAACGTTGCTTGATGGCCACAGCCGCCACATCATGATCCATCCACATTTTAAATTGACCAAAAAATCGTTGTGTTTTGCGGCCCGCAGTCGCTTTTCTGGAGGTTTTCAATTTTCCAATTTTGTTTTCTTTTTTATGTTATTTTTTTTTGTTTTCCAGCGATTAAACATTTTGAGATGTGTAAAATATTGTGGCAGTAGTCGTTGGTCGTCTTTGGTTGTATCAAAGCCAACAACTATGCCCCAAGTAGAATGTAGAGTTTCGGTTCTTAATGCGCGTTTACCACACGAAGATGCATTTTGTGCGCCTTCACTTTATAATGTCTCGGTCGGTTGCTGCTGCATGATGGGGATGATGATGACGACGACGATTATGCTGATGCTGATGCTGATGGTGGTGCTCTGGTGCATTTGCAGCCATAATTTTCGTTATTATCTGCGGCTAAGATTAACAGCAACAATCACAGCCGTTTATTTCTTAATGCTTACTGCAGCATGCGACTAGTACGGCAACGCTGAGATTTGTGTACCGTTTTTTTACTGACACCGCAGTGGACCCAGTCTATGTTTCTGACTGTTGGCTGCTGGCATTCTGCTCTGCTGCGCTGAGCTCGAAATCGTGTTTCGCTTAAACGTTTTCTTTTTCAGTTATAAACATTGTCTTCTTGCCAACCCAATATTATGGGTTCTCTGTGGATGTTAATTCTTTTCAGCTTTATGGACTCTGGGGCTATTTGTGTTTTGTAATTTAATGAAGTCGCATCGTTTACTAAACCGTTAATAAAACACGTTTTCGTTGAGGCTTTTGTACTTTTGCCTCAAATAAGACCAAAACTGCTGCTCGTATTGTCGTGGCTATAAATGTTTTTATTTTATTTCCATTTCTAAATAAAGGAAGTTATGATTTTAGCTATGTTGCCATCCCTCTGTCCATTTTGGCGTCTTAATTGTTTTAGGTTGTTTCTGTTACTATATTAGTAACTATACTAGTTTTAAGTCAGTGACCTGCGAGAAGCGCCGTTTGAGTTTCGTTTCTTTAAGAAGAAGATTATAAAGAGAAAATTCGGTTTCACTGCAGGAACACGGAATAATGATGGAAACTATAGCCATTACTTGATTTCGCATATATGTACCTATGAGTGGATCATAAGAACATAAAGCCCAATTGTGTTCAGTTGTTTGCTAGAACAATGGACATGTGAAAGTGTTGCTGTTGCACAAGCAATTTAATAACAATAGATGGAACCTCTTGAATACCGCTTTGAAGCAAATTAATTATGTTGCGAATACCGCTTGAATACCGCTTTGAAGCAAATTAATTATGTTGCGATAATAATGAGTCGAACTCATTAAATCATTTTGTCAATTCTGACAGTTTCATTTAGTATAATTCAAGATTCAATTTAACCATGGGTTGAGAATAAATCTCGCGGATAGGGATTGTGTTTAAACGGGAGAACATATTAAAACTTTGTGGAAGTTTGGGCTCTAACAACGACAGTTGTCACCAAAACTTTTTGCAAAACCTTAACATGAGAAAATGTTAATATTTAGACCAGTACACAGACCAGTAACATCAGTGCTTAACAAGTCTTTTATAAGAAAATCCGCATTATGTAATGAAATTTAAAAGATCGTACAATTCCCTGGTCTAATGGTTAATTTGGGATGTAGTATTGGCTGGCCAAAAAAAGTACAATCAAATACTCTTTGGGAAAAATTTGTACTATGCACACATTTTTTTCAATTAAGCGGAGTT
Organism: Muscina levida; assembly: GCA_964034835.1. Lineage (NCBI taxonomy): Eukaryota > Metazoa > Arthropoda > Insecta > Diptera > Muscidae > Muscina > Muscina levida. The sequence goes on along the minus strand of OZ035884.1, from coordinate 60,560,872 downwards.
GGTTTCAACTACTACGAACATTTATAAAAAAATAGTCAAATTTGTTTAACTGTTCTCAAGTAATGCTCTTACCAACGCACCGCATTTCGTCTTTATTTATATATAAGAAGAAGATATATTAAAAAGCATTGAACTTTGAAGAAAATTATTTGAATCGATTCGCCTATATATTTTTTAAGATACATGTTATAGTCATATATTGACGCCTAGGTCCTTTTAGCCAACTTGGTTCCAAATAGCCCGTTCATATCGCTAGGCCAACTATAACTTACATATAACATACCAACTATAACAGTTTTCAGGACGATCAAACAGTTTTTATGGCTGTTATAACGGTTGTTTTTAAAAGGGCGTGACGTCGCCCACTTTCACCATAGCTGTAATTCATACTGTACCAACAACACATATCCCAAATCTAATCTTCAAACTTCTGATAGTACATGAGATATAGCCTTTTTTTAATTTCAAGTTATATGGGCGGTACCACGCCCCTTTATCCAATAAAAACCAAGCATAGGTAGCTTATTTCAATATTTTCAAGTCTATACGGTATAAAAAAAATCAAATAAAACAACAAACACTAATTTTTATGTACACCCAGCAGCGAAATTGCCAAAACATTGTAAAAATAGGCTTGCAAACATGCCTTCAAAGGAAGTCTGTTGACATCCAAGTACGCCTTCTTTTAACAGGCATTTATACAGGCCGTAGAAACACCTTCACTGCGACTAACAACAAATAACATACAAATGCACATCTCGCTTCTAAAATTAGACCAGCGATAAAGCTATGGTTAAGAAAGACACCGCATATATGGCCTGTCAGCAGCCCTTCTATGTAACTTACAACAAATTATATTGAAGCGCAAACTTTCCTGCCTTAAACAGGCCAGTTGATAGGCCTATTAGCAGAAGGCAGAATACATAGTAATTTTTCAAATTAACTTAAGGCGGCAAAGGGATGCGTTTGTATGCCTGCAAGTAGGCATGGAAAGCCTCATTGGGTATAGATAACGTTGAAATGTATGTCATGTTCCGTTTCGCAAGCAAGAAGTAATGTTGGCGACAAAAAGATTGTTCATATTGCTTGTTTCTTTAGATTCCGCACCTCAATTAAGTATAAGTCTAATATTAACGATCCAAAGCTTCTGTGGGCCATAATAATCACAAGTATAACAGTGTACGGCAAGTCTATCTGTGTTTTGGACCATATGTAGTTCATATAGAGTACGTTATCTTTCAAATAACTATAAAGGCAGGATATGAATCTAAGGTCAATACATACATTTTAGTTAGGTGAATTGACAGATAAAAACCCTCACCATAATTGTGTGGCAACATTGAGGCTATTAAAAAAATTGCAAAAAAAATTTAGTGTGCGAAGTTTTAAGAATAATTTTGCCGTTACAGAGGTTGTGGTACGAATAAAATATTGTATGGGACTACTGGGAGGAGTGAGGTAAGTCGTCCCAAAATCACAAGTTTTATTAAGTGCGATATAATACGAATTTTATACCCTCACCCCTACGGGTAGGAGGGTGTATATCGTTTGATACGATCTAAAACTGTATCATATGAACCAAATTAGTTTTGACTTTTATGTCGTTTGAGCCATTCCGTCCGTCCGGCTGGTACCCACGATAACTTTCGAAAGACGCAACCAATTGTTTTTAAAATTTGCAGGGGGTAAATATTTCCCAAAACTACTAACGGTATTGCAAATGGGCTATACGGCCACGCCCATTTGGTACTTCTCATACAAATGTACCATTCCGCCCACTTTAGAAATCGAGTAATAATATCAATACACCCACCGCGATCGTAACCAAATTCTGTATTTAGTAAAACTATAGCAGGATAAAGTTTTTGAGAAAAAACTGTAAGCCTAGCCACGCCCCTTCTTGTATCACTTACACAAATGTACCACTCCGCCCACTTAAGAAATCGAGTCCAAATTTTGGAGAAAAAAATTTGAAGTCCAGCCACACCCATTCTAGTACCTCCCATACAAATGTATCATTCCACGATCGTGCCCAAATGCTGTATTTTTTAAAGCTATTGCAGGATAAAAATTTTGAGATAAAATGGAGGTCTAGTCACGCCCCTTATGGTACCTCCCATACAAATGTACCATTCCGCCCACTTTAGAAATCGAGTAGTAATATTAATACACCTTACGCGATCGTGCCCAAATTCTGTGTTATGTTAAGCAAATTGCATGTTTTTACTAAGGGTGAGGGTATATGTAAGTCGGATTATGCGACTGAAACTTTGTTACTTGTTAAAATGTTATGACGGTTAAGTGGAATGCAATTCATAAAAATGTTTGCCAAATAATTAAATTTTGTATCTGGTTAGGTCGCGTGCATGCCGTAAAATTAAAATCTCAATGCAGAAAATTTCATCTATTGAATACTAATATTTAATATTATGATCAGTACAATACATTAAGGATTATGGTCGTTTGTATGGCGAGTGGCGGAAGAAAATGATCCTTTGTCACAGTTTAAATTAAGATACAATAATATATTTGGTATACCGAGCTTGATGACATTCAATGACATCAAATTCATAGCAACCTAGGTATTAATAGTTTTTTGTCAAGTAGGTAATATTTATGGATGGCACCGAAATGGACCTTGGAAAAGTGAACAGTTTCTATGAATTATTGCGTTATTATTAATATCTTGAAGATTATAGTCTGTTGTATGTCGGTATCAGAAGACTTAGAACCAAATTATACATCAGACAAATTGACACTTCATTAGGACTATGGAACCAGTTTGGTCACATATCTCCTTTTCACCAATTTCAGAACAGGTACTTTTAGACAATTGACACCTAATTTCCCTTAGTATATTTAGTTCCTTTAGATGCCAAGGACTTACTTTTGCCCATCTTTAGCCAGGATTTACTACACATATTTAAAACGTCATATAACAATGGGTGTTAAATATCACAGAAGGGCTGCTGTAGGCTTCTTTACGATAAAGCTTTAAAAAATTAAGTTACACCCTAAAAAGGTGGATATGAGTAAGACTCCTTAAACAAAACATGTAAATATATAACCACATACTGCGATTACAATTATTATGCAACTTAGAAACTTTTATCATAAAATTAACGTTTAGATAATATAAACTAGACCAAATTGGATCAAAACGATCCAATTCGATCAAAAATTTTAAAAAATTATTAACTTACCTTGCCAAGGAAAAACTTCCTCTCCAGTAAATTTTTAACGAAACTGCCTGGAAAGAATAAAACAAGTTAATATAATCTCAGTCAAGACTCGAGGATATATAGAAAAAAACGTATTTGGATTTAACATCTCATATATAAGATATGGTATAGATTCTGATATTTAAATGGTTAATATGCATCTATTTTTAGACTCAAATAACGCGGCCTACAGTTAAACGGTGAATCCGAACTTTAGCTGTTTGAGACACTTTTACTAGACATGCCGATTGACACGACCACTACGAAGTTGTTTTGGACAACATCGTGATGCCGCCGATCAGAGAAATGTGTATAACTAAGACAGGGATTTAACCCTGGTCTCCCTTATAATAGTTTCGTGTTCGGAGATATATTAGATATGCTAAAAGTAAGATATTTTGTGGGGTTGGAAGTTTATAGTGGCAAAAAAATGGATGGAAGTAACATCGTATTAGAAATCAAATTAAAAATTCACTTGCTGACTTTTCTCGTATTAGGGACAAAAATTACTCGTAGTGGGTTTAAAATGTTCTACAAAAATAATCCAAGTTAAATTACATTACAGGCTTCTTTTAACGACAATAATCTAAAACAATATGCAGCATAGATTTTTAGGTTATCCTCGTATTTCAAATTTTAATTTACTTCAAAATGAAAACCAAACCAAAATTTCATATGCTCATTTTTCCATGTATGCCACCCCTCCTTCCGCCCATAAGCAGAAAATGGAGTGAAAATGGAAACAGAAGTTCTTATAGCCTACGGTATTTTTTAGAACTGCCCACCATTTATATTCAAATTGAAACAGCTATTTAGATATGATTAAGACAAATGCTAAAAATTATAATATTACTGGGGATGGTAACTTGAGTATGGCATTACCCCAAAGCTAAATAGTTTCAATGTAATAGTAATCAATTTCATATTTCATTACCTTTATTATTACATTCAAGAACTTGGAATGCCTGTTTAAAACAGAGTTAACAGATAATAAAATTTACTCAAAATTGTTATCGACATTGTGGTAAATATGGCTTATGACCATTATGCTATTCGACTTATTGCTACGTTAAATGCAGATGAAGATGCCGAGGTTACTTACTTACTACTTACATGCTTACATCTGTGTTGCTGGCCTAACTTCATTACAAAATATGAAAAGGAAATAAAACCAAGCAAAATGTAAAAACAATTTACATTTCATGCAAAAACCTGTGCTAGATTTCTATTGTTTTAGGTTTGTTTTTTTGTTTGTTTAGCTTAACGCTATAATTAATTAAAAATCTACTTAAGATTACACAGATGAAACTGCATTTCCATACAAATATTTGTACAGAGTGAAGTTGTAGCCATATTTATTGCCTTTGCCACCGTTTCTATTAACTTTTATTATTGTTGCTGCTCCCATTCTTTTGTTTTATTTTAATTTGCTGCTGGTTTAGTTTTTAACTCGATAATTAATTAAAATGTTAAGACCAGAGAAAAACTCTACAATTCAAGTCTAACGTTGCTTCCTCTTACAGCGTCGTGGTAATGATGTTCCTTTACGTCCGCTCTGCTCTGCCTGAGTACTCTTTGGACATAACAGTGGAAGGTGAGCTCGCGAAAAGCTCCACAACTGCAGATCACATTTAGCGAACAAAAGAAGTTGTAAATAGGAGCACACTATCGCATTCACAACGTCATCATCTGCAACACCATCTCACTAAATTTGAACTGATGTTGAGGAGCGAGAGCAGCACTGCAGAGGGGGGGGGGAGCAATAATTTCATGAAATTTGTATATTGTTGCAGGCAAACAATAATTAAACACAAGCAATAAAAGCTGCACTCTTAGTAAGTAGCCGTGCGATAGTCGTACGAAATTAACAACTTTTTTATAGGCATTTACCATCATCAGGCCAGACGTCATGTAAAAGAGTTCAACATTTCTTATTGGAAAATACTTTGTTGCCTTTTAAGACACTTGCTACGTGGATAATCCGGAAATTCGATTTGTTTTTGTCTTATTCTTTAAATATAGTTAAAGGTAATATTGTCAGTCGCATACATATAAACTATATCATCAACTTCAAATCAATGTTTTCGTTGACATTCAAAATTTGGTTTGGCCTACGAGTATAAAGGACAAGGTAACAGCACGTATTTATTTCTGACACCAAATATTTTATGAGTATAAAATGATTCAAATCGATATGAGCTTATCAAAAGCAAAGACCAAGGGATGACCAAGGGCAAAAAATGTTTGTAACATATTATTCTATCATGTAATAGTCTGAAACCGGAGCAATTTTTACGTAAACACAGAAAAAAACTTTATTAAAGGCAGCGAAAACTTGAAAAATCATTAAAATTTTTACAAAAATCCAATTTTGAAGTGCCATAATTTCGTCATTAATGATTGGATTTTAATCAACCATCGTTTTTTTAAGAAATAATTTTATTAACGTTTATTTTTGTTACAGTTCAGTAAAATCGGTGAATTATAGCCAGAGAAAATGACATTTTAGTAGACCTACCTTTTCTCAAAACACTAAAAATGGAAATTGGACCATATCTCAAAATCTGTTCTACTTTTCACATATCTGAGAACAGATTTGAATTCAGCGTGAAATTTTACATAAGGATCAACTATTTAGAAGCCGGGATCAAAAATTTGTTGCATTGTGTAATATGCGAACGAAATTATTTTAGTTGATCGGTGGACACTGTCCACTGGACAGTGTGTGTGTCAAAAGTTAGTTGATGGCCAGATAATACTTAAGACTACAGATATACATATGCAGAAAAACTGTTAAAAGTTTATTAAAGCCCTAGGGAGACAAAGTTGGATACACAGATAGTACTTGTACTACGAGTACTAGATATGAATATATAGAGAGAATTTTTAATTGGTGGTTTATGTTTTATTTTTTGAAGTAACAAATATGCAATTTAAAATACATTGAATAGCGAATTTCGGCCGTGGAAAGATAAAACGATAAGACTGATAATACTCTTTTTAGTGATGAGGCACAATTTAGGTCCAAAAGGCATATATATGAGCAAATTTTTTGCATTTTAAGAGAAGAGAATTGACGGGATCAGAGAATTGGCCTTTAACCCATCGTATAGGAGGTCCTGTCGAGTGTGCTATGTAAAGGCTAAAGCCAGTGTTATCCCACCGGATCAGGCCTTATCAGTGTGGCTTTAGACATGGTAAATCAACAACTGACTAGATATTAACACTTCGGCAAGTCCTGGAAAAGACCAAAGAGAAACAGATCGATACGTACCGTCTTTTCCTCGACTATAAAGCCGCCTTCGACAGCCCGTTACGGCAGAAATTACTCGAAGCCAGGGCTGGAAATTACTCTAGCTAAGCTGATACGCCATGCGGAATGACGCTCACTGACACGAAATCTTCAGCAAAGATTGGCAAGAACCTTACGGAGCCATTCTATACCAGACGGAGCATAACACAAGGTGATGGCCTATTGTGTGACATCTTAAACATAGTGATGAAGATGATAATGAGATAAGCTACAGTAAACACGAGTGGCTCGATATTCCACAAAAGCTACATGCTACTAGCGTACGCTAATGACGTAGACGTAATCGGCCGAAAACTGCGGGATGTGACTGCAGCCATCTCAGGCATACATAAGGAATCAGCGAAAATGGGTCTAACGGTGAACGAGGACAAAACGAAGTTATTAGTTTCAACGAACCAAGAATCTAGTCGTTTGGGAACGTGAACTTTGACAAGTATAATTTCGAGGTGGTAGATAATTTTGTCTATCTAGGCACCGCCATCAACACAACAAATAATGTCAGTCTTGTAATCCGGAGAAGAAACCTTCTTTCTAATAAATGCTACTACGGACTAAGCAAACGACGAACAAAAATCCAGCCATACCAGATACTAGTTCTACCTGTTTTGATGTATGGTTCAGAATCCTGGGTTATGACATAAGCAGATAAATCGATTCTGGCAGTATTCGAGAGAAAATTACTACATTGATGTGGTCAGACGCATTAAGGTGCAGCGGCTAGGTCATGTTGTACGCATGTTGTACGAAAAATCTTCGACAATGAACTCGATGGACGGCGCAGAAGAGGGCGACCAAAACTCGGTTTGAAAGACAAGGTTACTGGGACCTTGCAGAACTTGGTGAGACTAGCTTGAGTAGAAGCGCAGATGGGAGCGCTTATAATATTTTTCTACGTGCGGCTAAAAATCTAATAGGATTGCAAAGAAGTGTAGACAGAATATAGACATCATTGGCCGAAATCCGCGGGATGTTACTGCAGTTTTCTCAACACTAAAAAGGTGTCAGCAGAAATAGGTTTAGTGGTCAACGAGGACAAAACAAAAAAATATGATTTCGACGAACAAAGAGTCCTCACGATGGGGACGCGCCGTCAACGTTGAAAATTACTGTTTTGAAGAAGTAGAAGTATTACCCACCTCGGATCTTCCGTCAACAAGAAAACTAATGTCAGCCAAGAAATCAAGCTGAAGAATTGTGCTCGCCAATAGGTATTTTTACGGACTTCGGCAGAACTTTAGTAGCACCACCTTATCTCGGGATACTAAGAAACTTAGCTATACCAGTGTGGCGACTCATATAATTTCGACTTTGCTTGTTTTTACTTTCATTAAAAATATTATAATTATTTTTATATTGTCAACGATTTTAATGTCAAATCGATTTTAGTTTATAAGAAAATTTTAATTATTTCCTCAGTTCAGTTCAATTTAATATTTGAATTTCAATTAACGTTTTAAGAATATTTTGTTAAAATAGAGAGTTTTAATTAATACAACTCCTATACCAGGTGTTAATTTTACCCGTTCTGTTGTGGGTGCGTACGACAATGAACATACAAAACCTGGGAGTATTCGAGAGAAATGTACTCCGAAAAATATATGGACCTATCTGAGTCGACGGCGAGTTTTACCATCAAATGGCAAAAAGAGTCAGAATCCAATGACTTCGATAAAAGGTGTTTGAAGGCGAACCTGTGGTAATCGACGAGCTACCATCTGGTGGGACTTTATTCCATTTTCTCTCTGAAAACTACACATCTTTCAATCAAATGTGCTTTTAAACAATTTTTAATATAATGTACGTAAACTTTCCTTACTCACTGTATTCATATATCATTGTGTGAAACTGTTCGTGAATTAATTAAAGATACATGCCCAGACTTAAGATGACGCTGATGCACTAAAGAAGTAGTTAATAATGTTGTAACTTGAAGCAATACATCTTCTATAGTCTTGAGAAATGCATTGTCGTAGCAATGTGTGCAAATACAAATTTACAACTATTAATAGTAGTGTCATATGTTATAATGACTTTTGAGAGAGGTGTAAGAGCATTGGCAACGTATTATTATTTGTCAGTATTCAATTTATCGTGTACATTGAAATTATAGTTCTTTACCTTAAGTATTTGAAATATTTGCTTGACATCATCTCCAAGACTTGGGAAATTTGTGTTCGGGGGTCTCAACTTCTTGAATTAGCCATCATAACTAGAAGGCATGATGGTTTCCTATATTAAGTTTATCACTTTTCGTAGCATGCAACATTTAACTCAAACATATTTTTGTGTTAGGGTAAAGTTACAATTGAAAAATAAAGTACATATATATGATAAATCACGAATTCGTAAAATCAATCATTCGCTGGAGCAGCCCTCATAACTGTTTTAATATGAGCCAGATATGAACTAACACACTGGCAGCAGCTTTTTACCAATTGTCCGCCAAATAATCATAACTATTGTATTTTGGTGGTACGAGTATAACATATACATAGCATTACATTATGTATATTAATACGATAGCTATGCATTACATATCACCCCAATAAACATTATAAACTTACTACAAATTTACTATAAGCTTACATTAGTAAACATGATGTTTGGAAAATCTTTATCGGAAACATTGTAACTTGTTAAGTTCCAATTGTTGGATAAGCGAAAGGGATCCCTTATTGTACAATTGTATTCATGTTTGGAAAATATTTGGAAATAAAATTGACAATGCAATACATAATAAAGATGTTGGAAACCTTGTGGTAAATTTATGTATTAATTAATATCTAATGTGGAAATAAATGAAAACATCAATTTAGCACAAGCTTTTCAAATTATTGATTATGCATTGCATTATTATTGTACAATAATATTATACATTTATTAATTTAAAATTAATTAAAAATTAATTAAAAATTAAAATTTAATAAAAAATTTAAATAAATTTATTATTTTAACATTTTATTCATATTTACATTGTTATTATAGATATTAAAATTAAGTTTTTTTTTATTTATATTATATACATATCTACATATATTAAAATTTATTATTCAATTGAGTCGCATTTCAGAAATCATGGTCTTCTGTTTATATTGAGCTCGTTGTTTTTGCCTATGAATATATAGGCATTTCCTGAGCGAAATGGCCTTCATCCAAGCCATATAGCAGTACCTATTCAAAAGTTAAAAAAAATTATTTTGATATCATAAACCATACACTTTTATATGAGTTGTAATTACTCACTTTTTATGACCGCTGTAATATTGAGGCTTTGGATAGTGTTTTTTCTGCTGTTCCCACCCATGAATATTTTTCAGCGAATTTGTCCGTTAATATTTTACGCCAGCAGTTCTTTTTTACACGAAACACGTTAATATGTCAGCGGCAACAAACGATATTAAATGCAGAGACGAAAATAATATTGTAAATAAAATTTTTTTTTTTATGTTTCCTGGGTCGCCTGCTTAGGAGAGCTTACAAAAGCATTGTATTTTTATTTTTTTACAAATGTGTTACAAACTCCTTTTTAAAAACTTAACTAAAATTTTTGGAAAACATATATCCATTAGGCAGCTTACATCAATGTTTATTGGGCAATTGTATTTTTCTATTTTTACAAATTTTTACAAAGTGTTTGTAAATAATTTACTGAAGGTTTGGAGAAAGTAATTTTCGCAAACTAATTTGGAGAAATTAATTTAATTTTTTGGAAAACATTTATTAATAAGCCGGTTTACATCAATGTTTATTGGGACATCATATAATAAAATACTCTCACACACACTCACACAGAATCCCACTGGAAAATCGTGGTTGATAGTGGCCTTAAATTAAATTTGAACCTCTTTTTCCGCTGCACATAATTTATCGAAAATATTTTGTATGTAGGAAAATACTGCTCAGGGAGTTTGTGGATGTTTGTGTATTTGCCACATATTCTTGGTCATTATTTCAAATCCGCTTTTTATCTTTTGTTTAACAATATCAACATTTGCTGACATACTTTTTCCTGCAGAAACTTACAACACAACATCGGCAACTTGGTTGCATGTGGCAAAATAGCGTTGGGATATTTTCCCACTGGTGTATTTTTCATTTCTTATTTTTTTTTTTGTCGCTATTTTTTGTTGCATTAAAAAACATTGTTCAATATAAAACACAAACAGAAAAAATACATAGATGATGCACTGGCACAGTGATGCAGGAGGGGTGGAAGAAGATGTTCACTCACTTTTACGTACGTATGTACATACTTTCATAAACCAATACAAACATAACTAAAGCCTTTTTTGCATTATTGGGTCAACGCTTAAATTGAATTTATTAAATAAACAACATAGTGATTGTTGTTGTTGTTGTTGCTGTTGCTGGTGTTGCCAGTGTAAGTTGCACTTGCTGCATGCAGCGGCTAACCGACGAACAACAACAGCAGCTGTATCAAAAATACAACAAAAAAAAAAATTCCCCCAGAACAAAATTTTACAGTTGACCCAATAAGTAAGTTAGCAAATGAAGGCAAGCAGCAGATACAAAGTATATAGTAAAAACAAAATTAAATGTGTAAGATGTATTATGCAGTGTTTATAAAATTAAATATTCCCCTTATATATTTACATTAAAAATTTTAGCTAGTGATACGATACCTAACGATGCGAAAATCCATGAATTTGGATGTGAATTTATAGTTGGTAGAAGATGTAGATATTTGGTCGCACTAAAGTTGAACTCTTCATATGCTAAAACAGATAATTAAGTTGGTCTAAGTATAGTAGTCAAATTTAGTCTACACGTTTCGGCGATAGTCATAGCGATATAAGGAACCAGATTTCGCTATAATGTAGCCACAAAACAACCTGGAGATCCCCTTATAAAAAGATGAGAGATATATATTGATTACATTGCAATTGATGGAAAAGGGCTCGCAACCAAATGCATCTAGACTTCGCAAAGCAGCACATCCCCGAAATAAGTAATGCCGGAAATTCGTAAAATTTAGATATAGAATTGAAACCCAAAGAAACTACAAATAGTTTATCAGAAAAGGTTATGCATAAGAAATATCTCTTTGAATACAAATATGAAACACTGTCGAGGACACTCAAAGCGTGCTGCAAATATGAAAGGAACAATATTATACTCTGCTCGGTTGACGACAAGCTGACCGACAAAATACTAATGTTGTCGTGCATCAAACATAAAAGTACAATGTCACAGAACTATAATGACATAGAATTGAAGAGAGGAAAGTAAACAATTTTCAGTTTGTTGGAAACAGCAGTGCGTGAAGGTTCATGTATCGCACGTTTTAAATAAAACTATTTAAATTTATTATTTAAAATAATTATTCACTGGTAATGACAATTTGACCGACATTGTCGGTCATTATGTCGTGCATGATTGTGTGGGCGACATGTCGCTTATTTAGGCATCAACGACAATTTGACCGACATTGTCGCTCATCAGATCGTGCATGACAAAGCGGACACTTGTATGAAAATTTCGTTAACGATTTGTATGGACGGTCTCCTACGTGTCATCAACGATTTACTATGGTCGTGCACCTATCCTCGAGGATGTCATGCAGACACTTCCTACTGGGGTTCTGCATCGTGGGCTTAAGAAAGGCGTTCCATTGTGTGCACCAGCTACCACGGGATCAGCCTTTTTCCATAGCTGTGATGTAAAATACTTAAGACCACATAACTTAACTGTATCTGAGTGATTTTAGACCTGATAAATACACGACCGACCAGATATTCACTGTACGACAAATCCTGAAAATGTGACAAAATATAACTAGCGACACTTAATTGTTTTATCGACCTTTCAAAGTTACTGCAGCCTTTTCAAGCATTTATAAGCATTTAAAAACTTTGAAGTGGTAGATGATTTTATCAACAGTGTTCAAACAAAAAATTATGTCAGCCTGGAAATCATGAGACGCGTATTGATCCCAAACCCTTCTAATGATAAAGCCCTCTCTCGACGATCGACAATCCAACTGTACCAGACACTGATCCTATGGGTTTGGATCAAATGTCGCATAGAAATTACCAGAAACGCATTCTGCAAATATGGTTAAGTATTAACTAGTCACGACATAGGCCTTGTGATAAAAATGCGGCTTATAAAATGTTATATTTGGTCCGTGCTGTTATACAGTTTATTCGGCAATATGCCCGACTAAGGCCGACCTTAGCATGATGTTTTCATCCCTCGACTATCATGCGTGTCACCTGGGTTCAAACCTTGTCACAGTCATCAACATTTTTTTGATCGACGGCCCATATTGTCCACAGCAACTTTTGTGTATTCAAGTCAATCGGCATGTATAGTTAAAGGTTCTTAAACAATTAACGTGTTGATTCGTCTATATACCGTAGGTCCAATTTGATCTAGTCTTAATAGAAGGTTGTTGACCACCCAAAAGCGACAAGCACTCCCATATCTTATTCTTGGGCGACGATGGAGGGGAAGTTGGAATCGTTACCAAAACTTAGTATGACGAACTATAGACAGAGCGCAAAAGACCGAAGCACTTGGAATTATTTTCGAATGCATGTCCTATTGTTGGAAATGACGAAAAGAGTGATCGAGTTTTGGACTTTACGAATAAAAAAACTAACCGCCAACGTTGGAAGGACATTTTTTTTCAAAAATTAATGTCAAAGATTGTTATTTCGGGTTATAATTAAATATGCGACATTTAAAGCCTTTAGTTTAAGACTAAAACTATCTTCGGCTATGCCAAAGCTTTGATACCCTTCACCATTTGTAACTAGAAAGAAAGTTTCAGTCGGGCAACCCGACTTACATACAGCCTCACCCTCAGTAAAACATACAATTTTCTATTATATTTATATTATTACTCGATTTCTAAAGTGGTCAGAGTGGTACATTCGTATGGGAGGTACAAGAAGGGGCGCGGCTAGACTTCCAGTTTGTCCTGTTATGTAGTAGGTTTCGATAGATCTTGTTTATCATAAACTTAATCTCCACTGCGACAGACAGACCCGCAGGAACAGACCGCCAAAAAGCGGCAATTTGTATGGGAGGTGGGAGTAGTTTTTGACCGATCTTTCTCATCCTCCAAATGGAGAACGGAAGCTTAAATACTAAATTTCAGCTAATGAATTACAGCTGTGATCGCGGGGACAGACTCCAAAAGGAGAAGTTTGTATGGTAGGTGGGAGTAGTTTTTGACAGATCGGTCTCATCTTAGAACTTAACCTCCGCTTAGAGCATTGAAGCTTGTGTTCCATATTTCAGCCTAATATATCTTAAACTACTGCTGTAATCGAGGGGACAGTCTCCAAAAAATGGGGAGTTTGTCTGGGGGTGGAATGATGAAGGATATAAAAAAGTTTTAATTAAACTGCAAATGTGGAAACACAACTGTTATAGCCGGACAAGAATGATAACCTAAGACCAAACCTTAAATTGTTTGGCTGCAAAGAAGGATCCACACCCAGTATGTCCAGACATTTTTACACTCACTGTATAGTCAAATGGATTTAACTTAGGTTCATATGGATGTTGCACACACACACACACACATGTAGGTATGTGCACTGGGACTTTGTAATTTTTGTACACTGGCTTCTGCAATATGTTTTGCTTTTAGTTCTTGCAAATCTTATTGGATCGTCGTCGTCGTCAGATGTATTTTTATGAGATTGTATATGTGTGTGACGTGAATATGTGAAAGTCCAAAGATTTCGTGCAGAACAAAACCTTAGAATAAGCGCGCTGGATGTAGAAATGTCGATAAATTTAAGGAAATTGTAAAAGAAAAACATCGTCCGAATACACATGAGGAATATTCTATTGACTTTCAATTTGAGCATGAAATGTGTAAATACTCGTACATACTTGCCAACATCTATCCATACATACTTTCTTCATACATATTTATATTGTTAACGAAACCGACAAAAAAACACACACACACACATACGAAAAATGAAAAAGATCCATGGAAGCAACCAGAAGGAATACTTTGGTTCACATTCACATGGCCAGAGGATGAAAACCGGCTACTTTCTAAAAAAAAACAACACATATGTCTGTCCACACACAGATACGAGTGAACATCTCTCGCCACAGAAAGGAATAGAAGAAGCCAACACTGTGGCAGCATTTACCATTGTTACAACGTGTGTACTACGTATTTAAAGTTTGTGGCAACATTCAGAGAATATTGTAAATATTATCAACACGTAATCCGGTCCCCAAGTACACAGTCGCCATCTGCCATTGGCGAGTGAGTGGTGCGAGACGATTCGTGGCTGATTCGATAGAATATATTAAAATCTGTGGACAGAAAACATCGCAACGTTAAATGGTAAGGCCCATTCCATTCGAGTACTCATAAATATAATATTCAAGATCATTGGAATATTCTACGAATGTTAAGTTCGTATATAGAAGAAGAAGAAGATTTTATAGGCAATAGCAGAAGTTGTTTGGTGATGCTCTCTCAGCATTTAAGGATGAAAATATTTGAAGATTATACAGTGGATATCGCTTGATGTGATTTTGCCGAATACATATATGGAAATGATTTGCCTATACAAGGATTGAAATATGGCTACGATATCTGTTGTACTGTCATTGTCTTTGTAATATGCATTGATAGTTTACGAAACAAACTTTGTTATTAAAAACATACCTTAAATCAAACGCTTTTAAGATCGTCTTATTTGTCAGATGACATCCTCAAATTTTAATATATTTATCACATGTATACCTGTCAATTTCTGTAAGAATGTGCCCATAAATATATAAATGCTCTTCAAATCTGTTGAATAATGTCTTTCCTGTTACAAACATGAATGTGTTCTTGTCCAGTCACTGCGTGAACGGGCATTTCCCGTAATTATTTGTTGCGATGCGGTCGAGTTCATTGTAGCCAACAATGATAACAAAAACAAAAAACATAAACGCACTAACGGATGCATGCAACTGCCAAGAAAAGAGAGAGAGAATGAAAACTAGAATGTTTACGGTAACAGCTGTTGCAATTGCTGTTACAAGTAACTAAATTGTCATACTCGTAAATAAATACTGCAAAACAGACAAACTTGCAACATGGAACAAACAACGACACCGACAGAAAAAAAAAACATCGTAACAACATAGACACCACACCAGAAGTAAACCAACCAACAACAGCCGTGGTCAGGCATCATCCGCAAATGCTAACGTGAACTCATGTACACTTGTTGCCACAAAAACCTACATCAAAATGTGGCACAGTCTACATCCACAAGGGAAGTGAGTGAGTTAGGCTGTCCTGTTTGCACCGTACAGAGTGAGCTAGAACGGTGGCTTTTTAAATTTAAAAACCCCACCTGATTTTTTTTAGTTTTAAATTTCTTTAAATTTTGGCAATTTTGGTTACTGCTGGAGCAAGACACCTTAGGGCAGATCGTTGGGATGTATATTGTAAATTTTCACACTTATATTTGTGCAATTACTTTTAGTTTCAAATAAAAGTTTTACTTAATGCCAAAGATTATGTGAAATCGACATAACAAGTTGTCCTTAGATAAAAAGATATGTGGTACACACCATGTGATGGGGAACAAAATTAGAGTGGTAATATGACCACACATTCTTGATAACATAAGAATGTTGTTATGTTTTAATTGTATGCAATTACAATTCTATGTTGCTATTATGTAACTAAAATTATATTATCGGCCACTCGTCGCCAAGAGCGATGATATAACTCTACTTGCCAAATAAATTATATTAAATCGGTCTGAGCTGAAAATCACTGCAAAATTTTATATTCACACTCAAGTTCTAAAGTGGACATCAGACATGTAAAATACCCGACAATAACAATTTCTTATACGGGAATTGAACAAAAACGCTTTTCTTAACAAAACCGAGAGCGATTTTACAGTTAGAACTGATCCTTTTCAGCGGCGTCTGAGGTGGAGACACATGGGGGACTACACCTTGCTGGGTACCTCAACATAACTTTACTTCCCATTACACCCCATGATTGAGGTATGGGTAGCATCTCGAGTTATTGTAAATTAGTACGCTTTCTATTTATACCATCACCCTTATGAACGGGGGTATATATCATTTGATACGAGAAAAAGTGTAATGCATTAAAGAAGACGAGTTAGACCCCAAGTAACTTAAGACCAAATTCGTTTCAGTACTTTTTTAGACGGTGCAGCTATGTCCGTCTCTCGGGCTGATTGAAAGGCTGGTGAGCACGATAACTCGAGTAAACCTTAACTGATCCGTATGAAAATTAAACAGTATTAATATTTTCCAAAATTATGTAATGGGATTGTAAATGGGTAGAATAACCCCATCCTTTCTGGTACATCCTATACAAAATTACCTATTATAACCTAAAATAACCTATTTCTGGAAAATGTATAGGATATTTGAATTATGGCTGATAAATTATCTTGTAACAGTAGGTAAAACTGCAGAGATCCGAAACTTTTGCCATACCTATTCTGGAACCTCTCATACAAACGGGTGAAAGTGACAAATTGACAAAAATTTAGATAAGTGTGAAGTTATGTTACTTGACACTATCTATATCTACTAGCATGAGATGTGATAAATTTTTATTGCCAGTGCTAATATCTAGCCGAAAAACAGTTCAAAAAAATATTTGCATTTGCACTAGAATCTAAAACTTTGAAGGCGAATATATCGAAATTAACTTTTTGTCACTTGCATCTCTTTAATATTTCTTCACAACAATTCCTCTACCCCTCCACCCGTATGGGACATTATAGGCCCAAATTTTAAAAACAGTTTTTGAAAACAACTTTGGAGGAGGTCAAGGGTTAGAATCTTGGATAGAAATATTCCGCGGAAAATTGCACTAAGAGTCACCGAAGATAAGTAACCTCTTCGAGGCAAAGGTTATAAAATACAATATAAATGAAATGTAAAGAAGTCTATATCTGAGCAAACAGTGCAACATACTTTTTCGGGAGTGAACCAAATTAATATCAAACGGTAGTATTTGACATCAGTTAGAAAACCTTAAACTTTGGGATAGATCATGTCTTCAAAGACCTAAATTAACATTTTCCGTGGAATATTTCCTTAAAACATTATAACCCTCTAGCGATCTAGTAATGTATCAAAGCAAATTTAGCCAAATTTGGTTTAATACAAACAACAATTTTGGAAATAATAATTTTTTTTCCTTTCAGGATATATGCGAGTCCTTTGAGATAATTTCATATAATCTAACACAGTTGTCAGCAATACATCAGCAACAAATTGAGCCAAATTGGGTTCAATACCAACAGCAATTATGGAAATAAACCCTTGAACGTGCCTAATTCCCCTATATAATTTCAAATTGATATATATTTCGATTCCTAGACGTGACCCGAAACGTTGGCTCACGTACAATTCTTTTTGACCGAGATAACTTTTTCTGGTAGTCTGAAACTCCGCCGATCACTGACCCCTATCATTTGTCGCACAGTGTTATGTTCGTAGGAGTTGAGTTCAAAGCCATTGTTGAATGTTATAATATTGACAATTGATCAAAATACAGGGTGGCGTACCAATTGTGCAAAATAATAAATTCAAAAGAAATTCAATGACAATGAATTGTTATAATATTGACATTAAAAACCTTTCTGATCGTTTAGCTAGATTTAAAAAATTTAATAAAAATCTTATCACACAATCGTCTCAACATATAAAAATTGTACTCAAATACATTGGCATTAGCCCCTAAAAAACTATGCATCACTTTTGATGTATATATTTTTCAAACATATTCAACTCAGAAAGCTTAGCTCAAAAGTTTTCAATACGAGGGAAAAAGGGGAATTGTGGGGAAAACCAATCCTCCATTCTGATGTCAATATATAAATGGTTAATTCAGTGATTAATGTATGGACATTTTCGGCTGATATCAACTTCGCATGTGGACATTCCATATAATTATAGATATATATACAGCTGATGTACCAGAATGCAACAATTCGTCACAAAGGGGTCTGATGATGAACTCGTCATGGAGTTCGAAACGCGTCATCCTAGTGAGTGGTAATAATTTTTATTTATCAAATTAATTCATTATTTTTTTC
This sequence comes from Muscina levida, assembly GCA_964034835.1. Classification (NCBI taxonomy): domain Eukaryota; kingdom Metazoa; phylum Arthropoda; class Insecta; order Diptera; family Muscidae; genus Muscina; species Muscina levida. The sequence continues at coordinate 60,542,240 of OZ035884.1, read as the reverse complement.
TATTGCATAGAAAATTTAATTTTCCTTCCCATAACTAATTGGTTTGGAAGATGATATACAGTTAATAATCTCCATGCACATCCACGCCTAAGCGACACCGACCGGATTAGAAAATCATTCATTGCGGCCTATAGGGTTGAAGTCGAGAGCGCCTTAATTATTGTTTAAATGGACTATTTTTGGGCCGGCCGTGGCAAAGTGGTTAAAACACGCGACTACCATGCGGGAGATCCCGGGTTCGATTCCCGCCTCCAGTCATCTACATTTTCTTTCTTTCTCGATGTTGTCGACTTAGCAGTATCGGCATGTCGAGTTTATCGGCATGACTAGTAAAAAGCTTCTCAAACAGTGACGTTCGTATTCGTCGATAAACAAGTAGGTGCCGTTGGTTGTGAATGTTAATTCACAACAACGCGAGAAGCTATCCCATATCTCATTCATAGGGTGTAAAGGGAAATAAAGTTTTTATGTAAATGGACTATTTAAATTAAGCCAAATTCATTGGTTTCGTTTAGTACACCTCTTGCTTGACATAACCCCATAAGAAAATTCTGGTGCAGTCAAGTCAGGTGACCTTGGAGGCCAGCGGAAAGTGTAGTTTCTTTGACATTAATTTGCTTGGGAATTTTCGTTGGAGCACCGCCATATCCGGTCCGGCTATGTGTGCATCTTTAAATAGCGGCCCCCATTGGCTGTTACTGTTACACGTAGCACAATTTGTGCACAAAAAGGAGACTCGGATGACTTCATCAGCTAGAGCTACAAAACCATTAAGGAGGCAGCCCCCCTAGACACTCAGTCGACTAAAAATCAGGAATCCACCTTACTAGCCACTGCCAATGAATAACAAATTACCTCGTACGTCATACTCAGCACCGTAGTGGTCAAAACAGTAACGAAAGAAACAGAAGTGGAATGTCGTGCTTTGCTTGATTCAAATTCAAGTTAAATTCACTAAACATCTCGTAAACCGACTTGGCATTTTCATGCAGAAGTCAACAACTAACATTAACGGAATCGGTGCAACCAACACTAAAACAAAACATCGAGTAAATGTGGCTCAATTATTCAACTCGACTTGAAGAATTTGTCCTGCAATTTTCAATGTTAATAAACTAATAATAACGTATCCTATCACCACAGCCATCACAGTTTATTAACATTGAAAATTGGTCACTCCCAAAGTATCTCACGCTAGCTGATCCACCCTTCAACTGTTCTGGGTGCAGAACACTATCATGAACTGCTGTCAATTAAACAAATAAATTTGGCCAAGCAGCTCCTAACAATGCAGAACACTGTATTTAGATGAGAAAAATTCAGAAGGAACAACCCATTTTACATGTGGAGTCAGCACCACAGCTGAATCACTTGATGCCTCTACCGCCCGACTTTGGGATTTGGAGAACCTCAAAACAACCAGCAAACCTATGTCCATAGCAGAAAAACATTGTGAAAGTCACTTTGAACAATACACCATGAAGAACCATCAAAATGGATTTATAGTCCGAGTACTCTTCCATCAAAATCATGACGCTCTAGGAGACTCAAATCTGATCCAATTTACCAAAGAATATGTAAAAATGTACGTTTAAGTCACTAAAAATTACTTCTATGGAAATGGATAATATTCTCAACTAGGAAACTTCTTTAATCTTAATCATGGGCTGTGATTTTACAGAAAATTTAAACAACTTTAGGCTTGAGTGTTTCTCAGCTTCTTATGAAATTTTAGCCTGGATAAACTGTAAAAGAAGGTGACGTGGGGTCTTCGCTGATTCCATTTTCGCACCGGTGAGTTTGGGCTTCACGATGGTTTCTTGAAGCTTTCAACACTTAAGGTTGTGATAATGAGTGGAAAAGGCATAGCGAAGGGTGCTGATGATGGTAGTTTGCAACTATCGAAATAGCCGCCTTGCCAGCTGTCTACATAATCCATTTCACACAACAGTTGTAAAATAAATTCTATTGGCAATAATAGAATAGATCTTGAACCAAACGATGAAAACTTATTCGTAATAGAATTGTTATATGTTATTATTTTGAATTTCCATTGAGCTCTGTCGACAAATTGCAATGATGGGTAAAGTTTAAAATCTTTTTGCAAAAATGTGCTTTCCCTTTTACCTTGTAGTTACTAACTAGAAGTTGTAGCATAACTAAAATTGTGACCAATATGAAAATCAATATGCTGAAAGTAAATAGTCGCGTTTTGAATATTTAATATTGTGCGTGACAGTTAATTTAAACGCAAACATACTGTGACAACTTTTGTTGCCATTGAAATGTCATTACAATTGTTTCAAAAATAAAAATAGAAAAAAAATTTCATTAACTTTCAATGAAAATGAACATTCTTTATAATACTACTGTGTGCATCAATTCTACTGAAATCACAGCAATTGTATGAAAGATTATGTGTGTGTATTACTATGACATGACAAAAGTTTTCGGCAACAATGTGACAATAGCAGTGCGATTTCATTAAAATTTTGTAGTTGGAATAAAGTCGTATTGCATTACAATAATATTCAAAATATTGCAATAAAATCGTCAGTTAATTGGCTGACATAATGAAATAGTGCCAGGCATGTGTACAACACACGAAATTCGAAATATGACTTCTGTTGGCTTTTATTTACTTTCCAGTTCTTGTTTACATATTGAAGCTGTTTACAATTGATAACTTTAGAAGGGTACGTGCTTTTTCACATAATGCTTTGTAACTAATAACGTATCACGTTATTAGTTCATAGCAACTAGTAGTGGTTGTTATTCCACCTAGTATGATATGTAAAGGATTGTAATTAAATTTATATAATGTTATTTATTTCATTTAATGTTTCTGGGAGATGTTAACAAAATATATACTCAAAGTGTTCTCAAGGTTTGCAAAATGCTGATTCTTATTTGGCATATTACTTTTACTATGGTACTATTTTAGCAATTGTATAGTACTATTTCAACACAATTTTTTTCTTTGCCATCCCTACGCCATATTGTTATCAAATCAGTTCCTATGGCCATAGACGACATGCGGAAATGTATAGCTCTAGAATAAAACACCAGCAAAAGATGCAGTAGCTGCAAAGAAAACAAATGTTGACGCTGTAAAAGCTCAACTTTCGCGCAAGTGTTAGCCCAACAACAACAACAACAAAACGTACAACAACACTGTGCAACTGAAATGTTACGAGTTGAACAAGTACAAGAAGAAAACAAGTTCAAAACTGCAATAAAACACCAAAACACACCATGAAATGGTTAAAAAGAAGGAGAGGAGAGAATTAAGAACAAAACGAGAATAAAGTTGAAATAGCATTTGGCCTTTAGTGGCGTGCTACTACCAACAACACTGGCAGCCACTCCAACAATAACAACGACGACCGACCAGCAATTCCCGCTTACTACTGGGCGCAAGAGCGGCTGAATCTGATAACGTGTTAATATACTGACCAACCAATTACAGCTGAAAACTTGGTCTAATAGCATTTAATGATCAGCAACATCGTAAAGAGGAAATCCTATGTGTGTGTGTGTGTGTGGATCACTTTGCTACCGTATCATGAATCATTACCACATTGCTGCCACATTCTATGCTGGCTGCACTTGTAATTGTGTTGGTGCTATTTTTTATCAAGTTTCACACACAACTACAGACACAAATCATGTGATGTCTGTTAGGTGTGAACCGTTCTGTTCTATTTGTATCCCTTCATGATTTTAATGATTTGTTTTGTATTGTTCTATTTGTTTGAGAGTAGGCATGAAAATGGGTCTGTAGTGGACCATGTTTTGCTCCATAGAACACACTGATCTCTAATTAACAATCGCATTATAAAGGTCTTTAATTGCGTTTCTTTGCTGCATTACATTAGAGGCGTCGTAATATGATTTAGCACAAAATTTCTTGCAAGACGGTTACACGCTACATCATGTGGCTCTGGTCGTGCAACGTCTCGCAACATAACGTAATCGCCATCATCATCATCTACAATTATTGGAGCAGTTGAAACGTGATGTGTGCTAGCATATCCGCTTTATTAGTAATTGCGAGACAGTGATAGCTTAGTTTAGATAATTTTTGTTAGAAATTATAAAATTATTATGTTTACTTCTGTTCTGATTATTTCATTATACTTTCTTCATTGATGGCTGCTCGTAATGGTTGAAAGGAAATGCTGCAATATTGCAAGTGGTTACAAGGCGCATTGTGGCACTCGTCATTATAGTATTACAGTCATTATCGCAAGGCGTATATTAAGTGTGTCATTATGTAGCTAACTAATTGATGCACTGTACATTAGGTTTGTTTAGTTTTAGCTAGAATATGCATGTAGAAGAATTGAAATAAGGGGTCAGCCGATATGGTCTGAATTCATTCCAGATTCAAATTTTTATATGAGTACATCTTATGCAACTTATAACTGAATTCAGTGTACATACAAAAAAAAGATATATATGTACAACTATGGGGTTATTTTCGCAAATTTGTATGGGAGGTACCGGAAGAAGTGTGCCATAGGTGTAAATTTTCTGAGGGTTTGTCTACTATTGCTAAAAAAAAATGTCCCTTTACACCCCATGAATGAGGTATGGGATAGCTTCTCGCGTTGTCGTGAGTTAACACGCTTTCTATTTTTAGATTCACAACTAACGGCACCTACTTGTTTATCGACGAATGCGAACGTCACTGTTTAAGAAGCTCTTACTAGACATGCCGATTGACTCGACACTAATACTGCGAAGTTGCTGTCGACAACATTCGAGGGAGCCGACAGTGAAAAACAATTTTTTTCTTTTAATATGACTGGAGCCAGGAGTTGATCCTGTGATCTCCCGCACGGTAGTCGCGTGTTCTAACCACTATGCCACGGCCGGTCTTAATACTAACCAAATGCAAATATCCCCTAGCTGTCTGTTGGTAAGCTATAGAAAAAATTGTTTGTCCGAAAAAAGCTAATATTTTACGGAGTGTAAACAGAAAAAAATCGCGTTCCAAATGTAAGTTTAAAATTCATATTTTTTGCAGAAAAAGTTCTTAGAGATTTAAGTACGAATAGTACTAATTATTCTTAAAACAAGTAAAAAACGGGATATGTTCAAAAATGTAAGCGTAGATATGATTAAAACAAGAATAAAATTCTCGAATTAAGTATGTACGAACTTAGTTGAAGAATTTTAAGTACGAATTTGTCCATTGTCAAGTACAAAAATTTTTAGAATAAATATCTGACTTAAAGTAAGAATAAAAAATCTTACATAAATTTCTGAGAAAAAAAATGTTTGGGAGAGAATAAGCTTAATGTTTTTTCCCCACAATTTAAATCGTATTTGAATTTAAGCGTAAAAATTCTCCAATAATGTATGAAAATCTTAAGAGCTTGTGTGAATCAAGTGCCGTATGATCTTCACACCAGTGTGTTTTGACAATTAAGAATTCTTCTATAATTAAAAATACTAGGCTTAATAAGTTCTACAAATAAGAATTCCAGCTAGGATTTTCCGTTCTTAGATCAAGCATCTCGTACTTGATTTTAGAAAATCCGTACATACCGTTCTTTTGACACCGCTACGGAATGACGTAGCGTACCAGAAGAGGTGGGGCTATTCTACTCATTTATAATACCACTTCACCAGTGTTCCGTTTTGATTGTTCACTGATTTCAAAGCCGTAGTTTAAGAGATATCGAGTTAAAATTTGGAATGCGAACTTCAATTCTCAGAGCGGTGGTTAAGTTCTAAGATGAGCCCGGTCGGTCATAAACTACTGCCACCTCCCAAACAAACTGCCCCTTTTTGACGTTTGTTTCACAGATTACAGCCGTAGTTTGAAAGCAATCGGGCTAAAGTTCTGTATGAAAGCTTCTCTATTCTATGCGAAGGTTGGGCTGTAAGATGAACCCGATCGGTTCAAAATTAGTCCTACCTTCCCTTCAAAGTCTCTCTTTTTGGGGGTGTCCGTCTGTCTGTCCCCGCGATTATAGCAGTAGTAGTTTAACCTCGGTTTAAGCGATGAAATTTTGCACATTAAATTTAAGCTTGATTTCTCTCAAACTGCGGCTTTAATACGGGGATAGAAAAACGGAAAGCCGCTAAAAGGGGAGTTTGTTTCGATTGTGGCTGTAGTTTTTAGACGATCTTGTTTATCGTAAAACTTAAGCTCCCCTTAGAGAAAAGAAGCTTGCATACCAAATTTCAGATCAATAGCTCCTTAACTACTACTGTAATCGCGGGGACACAATCCCTAAAAGTGGCAATTTGAATGGGAAATGGGAGTAGTTTTTGACCGATTGGGCTCATCTTAGTCCTTAACGTCCGCTTTGATAGAAGTTTGCATTTCAAATTTCAGCTTGATGTATAGTAAGTTCGAAGATGAGCAAGATCGAAGTTAAACTACTCCCACCTCCCATACAAACTCCCTCTTTTTGGAGATGTCCGTCTGTCTGCCCACGTGGTTACAGCAGTAGTTTAAGAGCTATCGAGCTGAAATGTGATATGCCAGCTTCTATTCATTAAGCAAAGGTTAAGTTCTGATATGAACAATATCGGACAATAACAACTTCCACCTCCCATACTCGAAAAAACTCAAAAAATAAAAAAATCAAAACAATATTCTAATATCGTCAGATCTAACAGTGTTGTCTGATCTTTTAAAGTACTGAAAGAATTATTTATCTGGCAATGGTGTATTTGTCAGATGCTTAAACTTCGCACGTCTAACAGTTAAAAGCGATTGACAATTATTTTACAATAATGTGATTAGTGCTACATAATGATAATCACATGTTTGGTAATATTGTGGTTTTTACATTGTACAGGCAATGATTTTCTTGACAACGTTGCCAGGCAACAATTTTAAGTTCATACGTTTGTTAGATATTTTTTGAACATTTTTTTGACAATATTATAATATCTGACAACCGTCTGTACAAAGCATTAATATTTTTTTTGTCAAATAGGTCATTATGGCAATACCATGTTATTGGTATTTATGGTGATTTAAACCAGTAAGAAAGTTTCCGTCGGGAAAACCGACTTACATATACTCTTACCCTCAGTAAAACATAAAATTTGCTTGTACATATATTGATATTACAACTCGATTACTAAAGTGGGCAGAATGATATATATATATGAAAGGTGCCAGAAGGGGCGTGGCTATGTAGTCCATTTGCAACACCGTAAGTAGTTTTGGGTTGCGTCTTTCGAAAGTTATCGTGTATACCAGCCAGGCAGACAAACGGACAGACGGACATGAATAGAATTTGGTTAAAACAAATCTAGGGTCTAAAATCTCTCCTTCTATATGTTACACTTTTGGGTCGTATCAAATGATACATACGCTCCTACCCGTAGTTTGAGGGAATAAAAAGGAAATTGGTCAAAATTTCCAATTATGACAGAATGTATTTAACACGTTAGAAAACAATCCAAATTCAGCCGTTCTCAAGTAATGCGATTACCAACGAACGGTACTTTATCTTTATTATATCGGTGAAATAATAATATGCGGAAAGTCGCATTAGAAATCCACTTGCCATAAGCCTGTGTAAATCTTAGGCAAATTTCTAAAACTTAGATACACTTTCATATATGGCTTTTTGAGTAATAATGGTTTATTTACTATATACATTAGGTCGGGTCGATTTGTAAGAACTTTTTTTTCCTCATGCCAAAAGCTGTCGAAAAATCAATGGCAGAAAATCCCACCCTAATATACATATTTTAAAATTTTAACTTTTTCATATACATATTAGATATTTTTGTATGTGGTATTAATGTATTAACGTATGTAATAAGCCAACAAAATTGTGATTTTTTTACTACTTTGCTAGCAGTTTGGGTAACACCACGGATTTATGACTATATGTTAGTCGACCACACTATTGATTATTTAATTAACTAGTCAAAAGTTAATAGCCTATATTTTAAAATCTCTCCGCTATAATTCACTAAAATTCACACCTAATCTCGAAAATTCGTTTATCTGGTTGTTCTTTACTTAGCAAATTAATTAACCAAAGTCAATGAACTCATATGGAAATGTAACCAATGGAAGTAAATACATATGAATATATGTTATAAGTGGGTTGCACGTTACAAATTCCAATCTTTACACCGTTGTCAATACCACCTCCAGGAGTATGTATTTGATGATGGCAATGGGAAGAGTATCAAACTTTTATTCAAATTCACTTCTCGTTAAAATGGAATTTTACATCATATGCTGCTAAATGCTAAAAAAATAAATTATGCATCTGGAAATTCCCTCTCAGTGATTTGTGCATTCCTTGCAATTTGTAAATTCTGTTTAGTTTTTAATTGCGACTAAATTATTTATATTGAATTCTCTGCTCATCGTCATCGTATTGCAGTTGTTGTTAAGTTGTTTTTTTTTTGTTTTAGCTGTTGTTCTGCTATATCTTCGTTGAGATTAGTTTGCAATCGATTCCGGTTGTCAAAGGATTTGATTGCTTTTGCTTGTTTTTGCCTTGTTTATTTGATTTAGATTCGTATATTTAGCTTTTGTTTGAAACGTTGTCGATTATTTGCAATTTAATTCATAAACGAATTCTGTGTGTTTTAATATTTGCCAATATTTCATTGTAATCCGATTGCTGCATAAAGTCAACATTTATTTTTCGTTAACAAAAAAAGCGACAAGAAACAAAACAAATAAACAAAATGCATTTCATGGCAATGTGATCAAAGTAAAACTGATGGTTAGAATCGATTTGCTGCATAAATTCGCAAATGATGCGGGACATTGGCGCGGACTGACGACGACGTTTGACGCCGATGCTGACTGATATTTGTTGGTCAATATGGATTGTATTAAATTTAATCCTTACCTGTTGCGAATAATTTTGATGTTTTCCTATGTAAATTGTATGAGTTTTTATGAATATTCATAAATTTTATTTGACTTTCTGTGTGTGTTGTGGGGAGGAGGCCGTTCTTTTGTCCCCTTAAATGGGCAAGCAGTGTTTGTTTTTATATATTTGATGTATCAAATATTGGTACTGAGATTTATATTTCAATAAAATCATGCATTTAACACAACAATTTAGTGATTTGATAACATTTCATTATTTATCTTTTCATGATTTTTGCAACATTAAAATGGCACTTGGTTGTTTTTAGGTAATCCGCACTCTTTTTTGTTTGTATTGTTATTATTGTATTACATTTAGTTTACAAAATATCCTTCCGCGCAGAAAACATCACTTGCTATCGAATGACTGTGGGGTTCGTGTCATTTTATCCGGTGGTACGAACCAAACGCTGGCAGAGTAAATAACGTACTGAGTCGCCCAGTTTGTGGACTAAAAGATTTTTAACCACTCTTCAGTGTCTGCGTGCATCAGACCAAAAGCGAAAAGTCTTTAAAAGCTACTGTTACTTGCCGCCATCGATGACTGTGGCCGTAGTTTGTCATCGCCGTACTTCTTGGCCTGGCCTCTATTGTACGTACCAGCAGCAGCAGCTGCTGCTGTAACAACAACAACAACCCGACTGGTCTTGGCTCACAGATCGTAAATATGGGTTGTAAGCACAGACACAGAGACGAAGAAGTGCAGTGCAGTCTAAAAAAGAGCGACTTTAGATGGCCAAGATACACACGATGGCAATGTACAAGACCAAGACCAGCGGCGAAAAACAAATGGAAGAAAGAGCTAAAAAGAGTGAGAGAAAGAACAAGAGAAAGAGCTCGCTGCTCGTGTGTTACAACAGCAAGCTAAACTGCCAGTTTTCCAAAGCATGATTGTATGTATGTATGTCACGTAAAGCGTTCGAATGAAAGTCGCGCAAACGCACAACTCAATGTTCACTCATTACTGAGGCAAACATACGTCGAAACGAGAGAAAGAGAAACGACCGTTTAGAGATGGGCCGTGAGAAATGTAATAATTTCAAAACTTAAAGCTGTGTGTATGTGTGTTTTGGTTTTCTTCTGGCCAAGAAGACCGGCTTTTTAATTATGAAAGATAAAAATTCTTTCCTTGTGGATTCACATCATCCGGTGTTTGCAGAGATGTTTATACTTCATTATTAAATTGGTTGGTAGGTTGGTTGGTTGCAAGCGGTTAGAAGTTGCATCGACCTGAACTTGTAATTAAATGTTTTCTCACACCAAAGGTATTCTACATGATGTTACTAACGACAGGTGATGATGATGACGGTTTTGTAAAATATTTTGATTGTAAATTTGTATGCCTACATTTACCAAACAGTATATAATAATAACATGTGATGTCAACAAGAGTAAGAGGTGGCATATGGAAGTGGGAACATTGCTCATTTTAAAAGCTTATGTAGTGGAAGAACTATCGCCTGTTATGCGGGAGACCAAGGTTCATCGCCTGTCTCAGCCTTCCACATTGCTTTGATTGGCTGATGTTGTCGAGTCTATTGGCAATGTTCGAGTCTAGTAAAAGCTTCATAAGCAGCTGACTTTGGATCCATCATTAAAAAGTAGGTCTCGTTGTGTGAGTCTAATAATAAAAGCGTGTTAACCACTCAGAAGTGAGAAGCTCTCTCATACTTCAATTGCGGAATGAAAAGGAAAAATAAGTAAATTAAGTTACTATAGTGGAACCTATGGCCAGTAAGTGTTGATTTTTACCAATTTTACCAAGAGCGCTAAGAAAGAATGACCGGCCGCGGTATAGTGGTTAGAACACGCGACTACCATGCGGGAGATCACAGGTTCAACTCCTGGCTCCAGTCATCTTGTAAATAAAAAAAAAAAATTTTCTTTCATTGTCGGCTTCCCTCGAATATTGTCGACAGCAACTTCGCAGTATTATGTTAGTGTCGAGTCAATCGGCATGTCTAGTAAGAGCTTCCTAAACAGTGACGTTCGCATTCGTCGTTATACAAGTAGGTCCCGTTAGTTATGAATCTAAAAATAGAAAGCGTGTTAATTCACAACAACGCGAGAAGCTATCCCATACCTCATTCATGTAAAGAAGCTCCCAATTTCCAATAGATCACAAGTTTCCAGCTCATGCCACTGAACGTCCGTCAGTCAGTGGTGACCTAAATGACATGCTACCACCTATGCGCCTTAGGGAGTGGGTAACATAAGTTACTGAAGCTTAACACAAAGGCTCTCCTATTGGCTTTGGCAGCCCCAAAACCTGGGAAAAGCGACTGTCGACGTGAAGCGCGATGCAAATATTTACACGGATCACCACCTAGTTAAAGCCAAGGAACGCCATTAAGTGGTGCTAAAAACGCTCGTGACAAAACGCAAAGAAAGTTAGACAAGCTCTGTTACGATGACAAATATCACGTAATGTCCGAGCAAAAGGATTCTGCATACAAGGTAAATCTGCAGCTAATGGTAACGCGTGCGGTGACGGAACTCCCTCTGTGTTACACTTTTGGGTCGTATCAACTGATATATATAGGATAGTGGTGTAGCTAGAAAATAATTCCAAAAGGTAAAAAGCAAAGGTTTTGGAACAGGTATCTCCACCTGTAAAGACAGAGATGGATGTCTGGTCACGGACAAATATGGAGGAATCACTTTCATAATCTGCTCGTTGCCAAAGACAGCATAAGTAATGAAATCATGCCAATCATCGCCGATGGAGTAGATTGTCCATCACGGAAGCAAAAAGAGATCCGCACGGCATAAGGACGACTTACAAACAATAAATTCGCGGCAGCCGATGGACTACCGGAGGCGATGAACTGGTAACGTGCCGTAATGCATGCGCGATGATTGGAACCTTTGTGTTCTATGTCCTATGCTTAAGAATAGCGATCCAAGTATGTGTACCAACTAAAGCGGGATCAGCCTTTTACCCATCGCATACAAGGTTATGTTTAGTGTTATGTGAAAGACTAAAGTTCATCCTAGCGAACCTGATTAAACCTTATCTAAGTGTTTCTAAATCTGGCAAATCCACGATACACACAATTGCTTACGCACAACAGGCCTGTGGTAAATTTATGATTTTTCTAATATACGGCATATAATTTATTGTCTATAGAGAACAGTCGAAAAATCATATCATAATCGTGGTTTCGTTAGATCGAAAACATAATTTAATTCAATTTAAACACTTACATTAGTATCGCTGAACTCATTTGCATCCACCGACGTTGAGAATGGCGGCTAAGGAAAACAGCTTTTTCATGAACAACGACAGTGACGCGGCGCATATGAGATAGTGTTGCCGATACAGATTAATTAAAGAATAAATATGCTAAATAATTAAAAACTGAAATGGGCATACTTTTTTTTATTTTATTTAAATACACATTGAATTTCGAGCTTTCGTTGGTTATATCTACGCTTGTGCCCATTATTATAGATGTCATGTTTTAGAAATTTACTTTTTAATGTTTAACGTTGATGTGAAATCTCAGACACTGATGCTTTCGATATACAATAATGCTTTCGATACGATATACTTTCTGGTATACAGATTACAAAGAAGTCAGAGGGCTATTAAATGTTTTCACCCATTTAAATATCCGGAACCCGATCGAAATATTCTCGCAGACATTGCACAAGGACATCGACGTATTAACGTACTGGTGTTTGAAAATCTTCAAGGCTTCTTTGCAGATGTCACAAATTCCAACAAGATGGACAGCCTACAAATTTATTTCACACCTAAAGGGGGTAAGGCAACTTATAAGTAAGGACAAGGATTTCAGACCGATTAGCCTTTAAGTCCTTTCTACCTAAAACTTTGGGGAGAATAATTGGTGTATATATCAGATTACCTCTTAAACTGAAAGTTTTATCCATTGCTCAGCATACCTAAACGAAAAAGAAATCTACGGAAACTTCTTTACATTCGATAACACTATGTCACAAAATTTCAAAAGTTTCTATATCCGGGACATTTAATAATACATTTTAATGTAAAATTTCACGCTGAATTCAAATCTTCAAATTTCGAGATATGGTCAAATTTCCATTTTTAGTGTTTTAAAAAAAGGTAGGTCTACTAAAATGTAATTTTCTCTGGGTTTAGTTTACCGATGTCACCGAACTGTGACGAAAATAAAAGATAATAAAATTACTTCTTAAAAAAACGAAAGCTGATAAAAATTCAATCATAAATGACGCCTTTAATTAAGTATTTTTCCGTGTTTCGGAAAAATTGCTCCGGTTTCAGACAATTACATAATAGAATAATATGTCAATTTTTTATTTTTCAACCGATTTTGATGACCAATGGCAAAATACTTTTGTAACATATTGTTCTATCATGTAATATTATGAAACCGGAGCAACGGAAACACGGAAAAAAACTTAATAAAAGGCAGCGAAAACTTGAAATATCATTAAAATTTATACAAAAATCTAACTTTGAAGTGCCATAACTTCGTCATTTATGATTGGATTTTAATCAGCTATTATTATTCTCCCCATAAGGATCAACTATTTAGAAGCCGGGATCAAAAATTTGTTGCATTGTGTAATCAGTCTTATAGAAAGATTCCTAAGTCAAAAGGAATACACACTAGGCGACTTCCTGGTCATAGAGGAAGCTTTCAACAATGCCAAACCTGAATCTGCAATTGACTAAATGGAACAACTGAAGATTAATCCAGCGCACAGTGGGGCCGATTGGAAAAAACACGGTAATAAGAACTTTTTAAGAATTGTTCTGATTATTTTGAAATGTTCTAGACATTTGTAATGGGGGAGTCAGGCTTTCAGAATTTTGCATTCATAGGCATCCTGTGTCAACACAGTTGGCGATACAAAGTTGACCACTTTGGTGCTGCTGGAACTTTCAAAGCATGTTACTTCTACACTTTTAGCTGGATAACAAAGATGTTTCACTTTTAAGAATCTACTATGTTGCAGAAAAGCTTTTACCGTTATTAAGATTATTCTTTATCAAATTTTAAATTTTTTGCACGACTTTTTTCAGTGTATTGTTAATAACTCGGCCATTTGAAGATACTGATCCTGATTGTCACGATTTTAAAGTGGTTACCCCCGGATATTGAGGCGAAGAAGGAAGTAGCGAGCACTGAAATCCAATTAAATAACACGGAAGCATAAGGACATTGGTCACAACAAAATTGTGGATATAATGATTGTGAGGTGTCTTACAGATTACACAGTACCATAACCTGTTTCCGATCCGATTTTTATGAAAAATATTCTGGACTGATCCTACTATCATTACAAAGATAATACACTTTAGGGAAGATGTCATCCAAATTTGTACGGACGGATCAAAATTGTGGGACAGAGCAGGCTGTGGAATCTTTTCGGATGAAAAGACAAAATACAAGTTCAGTACCATTGGATATTGGGCGGTTATGTTAATTTACTTACTGATACTACAGCGGCCATTAGATCACTGGAGAAATATGGAAATATGTACGGTAACTAAAGAGCCGATGCATTGGCTAAGACCGCGACCATCATTAATTTGAGCGAAGTTTACTGTTACATTTGTGTTCCACTAACATGGGGGGAACAACTAATTGCGGATAAACTCAACCTTTGTCGATTGAAACTGCAAAGATGAGGACGGAGAGGGGACCCCAGAGTATTTTCTAAGTCAATAGCCCTGCATTTTCTGACCTAAGATATGAGAAATTTGGTCAGAGATAGGCGATTTGCCTAACATCAACGCCTTCATCAAGGCAACAAAATTGCTTGAAAGCGATAAAGCTGGAGCTGGATTAATTGTTACGCTGAAATAATGCTTATGGCAAATCTGTTGGTTCCGAAACCAACAACAAAACATGTTGTTTGAAAGCAGACGGCTTTTTCAACATAAACAATCAAAACAAGAAATAAGTTAAGCAAATGGTTTCTCCTAGTGAATGGTTGTGAAGTTTTGCGAGTCTATGCACTCAAGAAATAATTCTCATTTTGTTGTTAATTCTGGTGCATAAGACTTGATAAACATTTTGCAATCATTACACCAAAGTCTGCCGATGAGGATTCGTGGCTGAATCCGAAACAGCTGTACAAACAGCCTGGCATTATGAGAATATCATTCTGCTAACTTCTTTCAAAACCCTTGGTCTTGAGCTTGAGATAAATTCCAAAGTTAATGTTCATAAACACAAACAGACAGAATAAACACAAACACAACGATGTTGCGGAAATTTTTATGGTATAAGGATCTATATAAGGACCCAAGTGAGCTGAGCAGATGGCGGCTGCAGAATTAACCTATCATTAATCCCAAGTATTACGGCCGGCCGTGGCATAGTGGTTAGAATAAGCGACTACCATGCGGTAGATCCGTGGTTCGATACCCGGCTCCAGTCATCTACACTTTTCTTTCGTTGCCAGCCCCCTCGACGTTATCGACAGCAACTTCGCAGTGTAGGTGTCGAGTCAATCGGCATGTCTAGAAAAAGCTTCTTAAATAGTGACGTTCGCATTTGATAAACAAGTAGGTGCCGTTTGTTGTGAATCTAAAAAAGAAAGCGTGTTAATTCACAACTAAGCGAGAAGCTGTCCCATACCTCAATCATTGGGTGTAAAGGGAAATTAAGTTTTTTTTAATCCGAAATACACATAAAGATAAATTGCATTCTTGTATTTGTACTCAATTATGTTTTAGAAACGGTAAAATTTGGTATTTGTTCAAAAATTCTCCAATTATGTATGAAAATCTAAAGAGTTAGTGTGGATTATGTTGATGATGATTTCGCGCCAGCGTGTTTGGGTTTCTCGATTGTTTCTTGAAGTTTTTAACACTTAAAATTTGTGATGATTGGTGAAGAAGTCACAGCATAGGTTGCTGATGAGATAGTTTGACGACTAAGGAGAGACAAACTTCGATCGCATTGTCGTCTTAAATTATTCCAGATTTTCTTGCAATAACATGGTTTTAAAAAAAAAAATAAACAATAAAAGAGATATATACAAAAAATATATATTAGTATTCAACAATAGAACATGAAGCTAGAGTGTTTTTTATAATTACTTTCCCATGTGGCAGTCATCGCAAGTGTAGACTTTTGACTCTTTCCATGTTGTAGGCACATAGCTGTATTGCATGGACCACATCGAAAACGAGTTTTGCGCTTAGTTTTTGATGTAAGATTAATTAGATGATAATTTGATAGAAAATCGTATATTTCCTCGTGAGTTTGTTCATATCGTGGTATTCAAGGCTAGACAAAAATTAAAAGTTGATGTTGACAATATAAGTAAAATTAAAAAAAAAAATAGTATTTATTCACTCATTGCACTTCTAATGTACGGATAACGCAATACACGGGGATTTGAGGCTCGTAATTCCATATGTGGTATAACTAACTGTTTCGCTAATTCTAGCTAGACCAGCCATCTACAATCATCATCAGAGCCAGAAAATTATTCTTGTTCATCGGCGATATTACCTAAATTCGTTTTTCGACCTATTTTTTTATCAGCAGACGTTAGACTTCTGTTTTGAGCAATATCAGCAATATCAACACATAAATGAGAACGGAAACAATATCACTGTATTACACTTACAACGCTTCGAAAGCAGATCTACTTACAAAAAAGATATGTATATATAACAATGGGGTCAAATTCTGTCATTTGTATGGGAGGTACCAGAAGGGCTGTGTCAAATGGTTCGGTTTTCTGATGTTTTGCCTACTATTATAAGAAAAATTTACTGGCCAAATTTAAATATCATCCATTACCCATTTGAAGTTATAACAATTCAAAAATATGCAATTTTGCTTTTCTACCCATTTACAAACCCTTCCTTAATTTTGGAAAATGTTAGTACTGGCAAATTTACATAAGGATCAGTTAAGGTTTACTCGATGCATCCTGGTCAATGGTCTTAAAAACTTCTGAAACTGGTATTAAGATATTTAGATAACACGTCTACTTTAATTCGTCACTCTTTTTCCCGTATCAAATGATGGGGTTAGAAGGAAAGGGTTGCAAGTGACAAAAAGTTAATTTCGAGATATTCGCCATTAAAATTTTAAATTCTAGTGCAAATGCTCGTATCAATAATAAATAAAAATAATAAAAATTGATCTCATCTTATGCTAGTAGACAGTGATGGTGTCAAGGAACACAACTGCACACTTATCTCAACTTGTCAATTTTCCTAAGGGTGTGGGTATATAAAAAAATTCTTTTATTTAAATTGATTGAATTTTTCACCATATCTAAGATTTGGTATCGACGTAGAAATATCACTCTCCTGTAAATTTTGACTTGATAAGATTAGATAATTTCGCACAAAGGAGTTAATACATTTAATAATGTTTATTTATTTAAACTAATTTCCAATTCTATGAATGGCTTCATCAAGGATTTTGATAGGTAAGGCATACACATACATACTGCCACAATAATCGCTTAAAGCTATCGTAGTGTCACTGTCAATATTGCAATAAATATTAAACTATTTACTACCGACGACTATGGTATTGAAACTGCTCTTGCCTTAATACATTATTGTGTTATGTATGTTGTCTTACCTATCACATTCCTTAATGAAACAATTCTCAGTATTGAGAAATATTGTATTGCATATTGCAATTTATAATGCATTTCAGAGAATGAAGACATAATGAAAATATGTAAATAAATATTATTACGAATATCACCAACGTGGCCTCGAGCTTGACTTTTATATAAATTCGCATGAACTGAAAGGTCAAATATTGGATGAATAGTAATCTTTTCTCTTAATTCACCGTGATTTTATAGAGTATGGCCATTTACCCTTTATAATACACAGTTCAACACATGACTTAGGACTTAATTATGAGAACTGCACTTAAAGTGGCCCCAAAAAGAAGAAGTTCTGCAACATTCGTTTTGTCAAGTTACATGTCATAATAATTTAATATCGATTTTAAGTTAGTAGGTGTCGTATAGGGGAATTGTCAAGTTTTAGGCTCTTTAGTTTGACATAATATCAATCATCATTTCCAACAAATTAATTTTGTGTATTTAACATTAGTTTCCTTAAAAATTTTATTACTGAAAATCAAGTACTTGATCTGAATTGTAAACATTTCGTCTATATTAACTTGTTTAAATCAGGTGTAAAATTTCATAATTCACAAAATTCGCTGGAGTAAAAAAGTTGTTTCCAAATGTTTGTCGTTTTTTTTTTGTCGAAAACAAGCAAAGCTCTCTCTGCCATTATGGCAACACTAGTGTGCACACGCCAACGTGTAAGATTGCTAACTGTTACCTGCAAATTTAAAATATGGTCAGTTGCAAGTACCGTTAGTATAAACAAATATCGCAATGTATATAAATGACTGTAAGTATGTCCTTGAGCCACGCCAGACACATTTGCACACACTTACAAAACGCTAAATACGCGTAGACAGATAAACTAAAGCCCATTAACATTTAACTATTGCACAATTCCGCATTTTATGCAAATAGTGTCGAAATTTGTTTATCAAACCGACAAGAACAAATTGTGAAATGAACACTAAACTATGATCCGTACTACATACTTACATACATACGTATATAGCTAGATAGATCTCGTAGATAGACATGTTCATGAATACGTACGTAATATACTATATGGATATCTTCATATATATGTATACATTGTATATCTAGGAATGTATTTGTGATGAAATGCTGTTGATTTGAATTTATCATTTATCAACGCAACGTTAATTGTTAGGAGTCACCAGCAGCAAGTAAACGAATAACGAACTGTTTGTTGTCTGCGTGCTACATTAACACAAAGCCAATATAAGTAATCTTCTCTTAACATTGTGTTCCCAATTAGTTGAACAGGTAACACTTATTTACAATTAGCGGGACCGCACACCCTTAAAAATGAGTGGCAAACGCTGACGAATCTTACTATCAAATTAGTCAAGAAGAAAAGGAAGTTTCTGAAGTGATGAAGACGCAAGAAGTTCGCCCATATCTCATTAATGATTAAATAGATACAAAGGTAAAATATGATTTTAGGTAAGTATTAAAAACCAGTGCAGAAATTTTAGTCAGGTAAACTGACTGATAAATATCCTCCCCCTATGAATGATATTAAAAATATCCGAAAATTTGACGTTTTTGCCACGCCCACAAAAATAAAAATCTTGCTGTTTTTTGATTTTGTTTTTTTTTTTGTTTTAATATTTCCCCACTTAGATCGACCCGGTTAATGGTACTATTCACTCGGAGATACAAAATGCCTCATTTGCCAAACCCAGAATAAACAGAGTCGCACTGACACTTTCTAATAGTGCCAAATAGTTTGGGCTAATATTGGACAGTAAACTGAATTATAATCTGAACACTCAGGCCAGGACTAGCCAAGCGGCAATGGCTCTATGCTGCTGTAAAAGGACAGTCGACCTAAATTCGAACGCATTATGAGACTAATGGCAATCATGTAACAGGAACACTTATAACTACTCCAACTAAGACACTGTTCCATCGGATATTGATAAGAGGAAATGTCTTACTATAATGATAATGGCCTACACTTTTGGGAGTATGTCATCCTATATTTCATGGACGGCTTGAAATTAAAAGAAAGAACAGGTTGTCGAATCTTTTCGGAGGAGTTGAATTTGCCACTATCGATCAGACTAGCGGATCACTGTAGCATAGTTGAGGTCGAAATAGCGGTCATTAGAATAGATGGAGTGAAAAATCAGTATCGTGGGATATTGGACGGTAATATTTATATTCTTACTGAAAGTAAAGTGGCTATCAGATCCCTGGAAAATGTGTACGCCACTTCGGAAAATGTTCGAAAATGCCGGCCGTCTCTTGAGGAGACTGCGAAACATTCGACGATCACCCTTACATGGGGACATATATGATAACCAAAGGGCCGATACATTGGCAAGGGCCGCCACCACTGTGATCATTGTCGAAGTTTACTGTCTCATTGGTGTTACTCTCATAAATTTTCCCCTTAGCTAATTGCAGGAAAACTGAACCTCGTTGCTAAGGAGAGATGGGGAGATAACCCCATCCAAACCAAACAAATTTGGCCTGCAAGGGATATACCGAGGACACTGAACCTGTCAAAAGTCCATCTGAGGAACATCATTGCTGTAATCACCGGTCACTGGCCGATTGGAAAACACGCAAAGAGTTAAAACTTCCCTACAACGATTTTTGTAGAAGCTGCAATAATAAGGAAGAATAGTAGACCACGGAGAATGTTTTATGTCACTGCCCTGCTTTTGGTGACCTGGGATAGAAAAGCTTGGTCAGAATAACAGAATAGAAATACAGAAGTCCCTTGATATTCAGGCTGACATTTTTATTTGTATTTACGACGGAGCAAAAGAAGGCAAAACCATCTACCACTTTAAAGTTATAGTTGCCAAGTTCACGAAGCGTTCCAAACGAGTAGACTTTTTGTTCATTGAAATATATGACTGTTATCTGGCATTAATGTCTAAGCGGTTGAGGCCAGTATGCTCCTTCCTACACGAACAGACCTAATACTCGTGTTTAATTCAATACAAATGTCTTTGACATTTACTGCAATATTTTATCCTTTTTAATGTTTATGTTTTAAAGCATTTTAAACCATTGAAATTCCAAAAACTTTATATCCCAATACTCTATGTTTCATACACAATGTAAGCACTGGCAGCAGCGCATCAAAAGTGTCATAATACCAAAAAGTGTCTGCGGAATTGTGTGTTCGTCGCTTCATTAGCAGTTCAGATTTCAAAGGGGTTATAGTTGATGTTGTTTGATTTCAACTAGTTACCATTGTCACTACTCCCCTGGCGACATCCTTGTCCACTGCTCATCAATACATGCACCTGCACCCACACACACACATCCGCATACTTGCAACACGAAATATACAGACAGAAAATCGCAGACGGTGTTTGTTATTCTATCTGACTGACGGTTGATGATGAGGTCGCCGCTGTTCGTTTAGTCGGGTTATGGCGCTGCCGTTTGTCAAGAGTTATTTTACCGTTAATTTTTCAAATTGACATTTTCATTTGTCAATAAAATCATGTTGACCATGTTTAACACAACTCCAACTCTGGTGATGACATTAAATTTTGAGGGCGTTCGATTACATGTTGTTGCTAGTGCCACTGTTGGCTGTTATCGCTGTGTGTTCCGAGGGTTCATTGTTAACAACACTGCTGTCCGTAAGCAGGTTTGTATTGTGCGTGTGGGTGTGTATGTATAAAACACTGACGGACTGTGGCATTAGGAGCGCTAAAACATTAAGAACATGCTGGTCTTAATTGATTTTAACCTTTTTGTTAAAGCTTCCAACTGGATATTGCAAAACTTTTTCAATCTTGTAGCATCAATTTGCAAGTTCGTTTTTGTAATTTTAGAAGGCAATAGTTAACCTTTGACATGGAATTCTCATAAACAACGCTTTGAAAATCTGCAAAGGCCTTTGCTTGGTTCTGCAGTAGCAAGGGAGTTGAAATACTAGATAGACATTGCCATCATCGTACATATTTTTCATGGCATGTAATATTTTCAGTCACAGTAAGGCAGAAACAAAACACTCGCGCTCCGTACGTTCCTAGGAAACCGTTGCATACATACCCATGTGGTATGATATGTATATATCCACTAAGTGTTTTCACTGGAAAGTGTTTGTTTTTTTTACTGTTGAACATTTGCTTTCTTCTGGCCAGAAACTGGAGCGGATGGCGTTCTAGTTATACACGTGTCTTGTTGTATCTTTTACTTAATCGTGTTATCATTATTTTTAGATGAAAGTAGAAGTGATAGTTTCCATAAACAGTGACATTTTGAACCATCATTTGTTGTACCGCATTTAAACACAAGTAATGCCATTTGGATTACAAGCAAACGTGGGACATCGAAAAAATTGCTTATGTAAAATGAAAAAAAGCAATCTGTTGTTAGGACAATTGGGGATATCCAGAAAGCATTTTTTTATAAATACTCCAATATTTTCATCCCCACACGATTTTTTGAAAAAAGCTCAATTTTTACAGAGTCCATATTTTATAAACCGTTTGGATTTTTTTCTTTTTGTCTTCGCCAAAGTTGTAGATCTAAACCAGAGCCAAAAAAGCCTTAAATAGACCGACCCAAAAAAATTCCATCCAGTGCATATTGGAAAAATATGGGGAAAAGGGCTATTTTTTCATGATGTTTTCACCATAAAATTACACAGAAAATCAATTTTTTGTAAACAAGATTTCAAAACACTTTTTCCATAGATTTTGACTTCATTTACACGAAAAAGATTTTTAAAAAATTTTCTGAGATGCCGTTTCAAAATTTTTTGAATTTTTTTTTTTAAATTTTTGGAGGTGCCCTTCACATTTTGGTAATATTTTGGGAATCTCTTACCCGATCTTCATATATAACCACCAGTTAAAGACAACAAAATTTTAAACAAGTTCTGTAAAATTTGGGGTGAAAAATTTATATATTGACGTACGAAAAATAGAAAACGCAATGCAAACCCTAATTTTACATTTTTACATATAGTTGACACTCTTTCAAAGAAAACAACACTACAACCATAAAAATCCATAATCAATTTTAAGAGTTATGCATTTTTTGGCGAAAGACTAAAAATTCGGGTTTTTAACGATTTTAGTTTTTTTTTAAATTTAACCCCTTACCACTCGATAGTTGTGCTTTTTTCAGTTACAAATCACTGTCTCTCGATATATATTGACATATATTGACGTATTAACATATATTGGCGCATACATATATATATATATAAAGGGAAGATAATTTCTGACAAACTGTTTGTCTTGCATAATTTTGGATGTCGGTCATACATTTGACCCCTCTAGGGGCACCTTTGGGGAAATTGCAGCATTGGGAGCAAATTTAAAAATGTGTATGGGTGCACCTTTATGGAGTCAAGATATGCGGTAGTGGGGGTCTGTCATTTATAATGTTTTATACTTCTAGGGGCTACTTCGGGGCAGTTGTGGGGCTTGTTGGTAATTTTTCACCTTTCACACCAACTTCGACCACGATGAGCATTCATTTGCTTCCACATCACCTCCACCATTTTTTGGCTCATTTAATTTTTTCCCCAACCTCGTAAAATAAGGGGACTACGTTGGTGTGAGAGGTGAGAAATTCACAACAAGCTTCGCAACTGCCCCGAAGTAGCCCCTAGAGGTATAAAATATATGACAGACCCCCACTAATTTTTTCCTCTTAACATTTTTCCCAAACATACCTAGTTTCTTGGCCCCCTAAAGGTGCACCGATACAATTTTTTAAATTTGCTCCCAATGCTGCAATGTCCCCAAATGTGCCCCTAGATGAGTCAAATGTATGACCGACCTCCAATATTTTCCAAGACGAACAGTTTATCAGAACATATCTACTCTTTATCTTTAAACCTTAAGGTGGTTCCCATACAATTTTTTTATTTTTAATATTTTTTTTGCAACTATACATGTATGTGCAAATATATGTCGATCAATATATGTTAATATGTCAAAATATGTTAATATATATCGTTAGACAGTGATTTGTAACTGAAAAAAGCACAACTATCGAGTGGTAAGGGGTTAAACCTAAAAAAACTAAAATCGTTAAAAACCCGAAATTTTAGTCTTTCGCCAAAAAATTCATAACTCTTAAAATTGATTACGGATTTTTATGGTTGTATTGTTGTTTTCGTTGAAAAAGTGTCAACTATATGTAAAAATGCAAAATTAGGGTTTGCATTGCGTTTTCTATATTTCGTACGTCAATAAATAAATGTTGCATCCCAAATTTACAGAAAAATTTCAGTTTTTCAAGGTATTTATATCGCTAGCATCGGAACGACATTACTTATTTAAAAACTTTCAAGGACGAACTTGTTTAGAATTTTGTTGTCTTTAATTTAAATGATTATATATGAAGATCGGGTAACTGATACATAAAATATTACCAAAATATGAAGCGCACCTCCATAAATTAAAAAAAAAAATTCTAAAATTTTTATAATTTTATTTAAGAAAAATAAAATTAAGAAAATTTTTTAAAAATCATTTTCGTCTAAAGGAGGTCAAAATCTATGGAAAAAGTGTTTTGAAATCTTGTTTGCAAAAAATTGTTGTTCTGTGTTATTTTATGGTGAAAACATCATGAAAAAATTGCCTTTTTCCCCATACTTTTGCAATTTTTATGCACTTGATTCAATTTTTTTGGGACGGTCTATTTACGGCTTTTTTGGCTCTGGTTTAGATCAACAACTTAGCCGAAGACAAAATGAAAAAATTCCAAACGGTTTATGAAATATATACTCCGTAAAAATTGTCCTTTTTTAAAAAAATCGTGTGGGGATGAAAATATTGGAGTATCCATAAAAAAATGTTTCGATGTAATGGGGTCAAGTCCTTTGGGGATTTTTTTAGTTTCGGTACATACTTCAAAAATGGTGGCACCAGACGATGACCTTAGAAATGTTACACTATGTTATCTTTATGAAAATTGATCAGTTTCAATCATTTTACAAATTAAGTAATGGAATTGTAAATGGTACCTCCCATACAAATGACCAAATTCAACCTCATAGTTTTACTTACATATCTGTGTTGTAAGTTCCTTGAAATAAGAGCAAGATATAAGCTTATTGAAATTTGACTCAGAAATGAATATGGACTATATCGGCAGACCCCTTTTGGTACCTCCCATACAAAATAACATATTTTTGGATGATTATTACATCCCCCCATAACTTCCGATCTGCAGGATATTTGAATGTTGTTATTTAACTAATAGTACAGAATGCTCCGAAAAAGAGTCATAAAGAGCTCATTTCTAACACATATAGTTTGTTGGGATGTCATTCTGCTTTTTTTACGTCTGCAAGATTTGCATTAGTGTTAATTTGCCATATCGTGTTTATGGCCTGGTGCATGTACTTTAGCAGCTCCTCGCTTTTGAATGGAAAAATAGAAAATTTGGAAAATTCTGAAATCGCAAAAAATGTCATATTTTTATCGACGTTATTGTGCAGTTTTCTCATGAATTGATGATTTTGAACGATTTTAAGGTGAAAAATTTATTGTGAAACTTGGATAATGGTATATCATCACATTCGCAAACGGAACAAGCATTGCGATCATATGATATTCAATGCAATATTTATCATTTCGATAACTCGTTCAGAAAATAAGTTGCGGGCATTCGTATCGTATTTTTTTAATCAAAAACTACTTTGTAGAGAGTTACTTATTTGAATTTTGCCTCCTATTTGACGATCAAACCTTAGATAACGAGAAAGTCTTGCAATAATTCGTCGGACAGTTCATCCACGGCAAGGTGTTTGCTTCTACCATTGATATCTTTCAATTCCCTGCGTACTGTAGATGGAGTGCTGTGCGCCGCATTTCGGGAGGCTTGCCAACGTTTAAATTTCCTCTAAAACAATGCACATTGGGACCAACGCTCGCCTATGCGACTGTTCCTGCGTCAGCGAATAAAATTCGTACATTGTTTGCGATCATCGGAATCACGTGTCATCCGACCGCATTGTGTGACAAATTTCAGGATGAGATGACTGCACGGAGTTCGCACAAAGCCTTCGAATTTGTTCCTGAAATTAACGGATAGATGTTCAGCGAACGTTAGTTCTGATCCAACACATGTACCTGCTAATGAGCGGCAATTTCCTGTCGTCATTGGGAATGCCAGTGCCAAATCGTTGGATGCACGACGCAAGACTATAATCTAGATGAGCTGGCTGAAAGAGTCCGAGCGAATGTGCTGCTGTTGAATGTCGAGCAGAATAATGTGTACTATTCGCTGATGAAAACTGTTGGCAATGGAACGGAAGGCATACACTTTCTCTATGGTTCTGGTGGGACAGGCTAGACATTATTGTCATTGCTGCCACATTGTTGGAGGGAAGTCGAACTGCAAATTTCGTTTTGAAGCTGCCGACATATCTTGCAAAATCAATATTTGGGATGAATGCATAATGGCGCATAAACGAGCTTTGAAAGTAGTTGACCGAACGATGAAGAATCTACGAGGAGATTTGAGATGATTTAGTGGGGCTTTAATATTGCTCTCCGGAGACTTTCGTCATAAGGAAAACTACTGCTGCCGATTTTCTTAAAGCATGCTTGAAAATGTCGTCAATGTCAAGAAGTTGAAATTGATCATGAACATGCTGAATTCTCGAGACAATAGCTTCGGTTTGGCAATGGCCAAATTCCTGTTGATGTTTCGACTGAAATGATGTCGTTCCTTGCAATTTTTTGGCAGTTCACATTGTCGAAGTAACTCATTACCAGGGCAACCGGAAATATGCTACAGCATGTTTTTTTTTTACAACAAGATATTAACAAATGGGTAATGTATTTACAAGTTTCATGGTCCTATAAGTGTTTTGAGGCCTATTTGTTAGAGCATATTTTGGCATATTTTACACATAAAGTCATATTTCGGCAAATTTTGGTTTTAGGAGCATAATTTAACAAAAACCTCGATTTTTGAAGCATAATTTATATTTTTTAGGCCATATTTTTTCAAAAATATCCCTTTTTAAGCATATTTTATGTTTTTTACATTAATTTTTTGTTCGTAAAAACAAGTAAGTCCTTGCAACTTTGCTTTTTTCAAATGTAACAGCCGAATCTACTACATGTTTTACACAACTGTGAAATATTAAACGTTAATTAATCCTGAAATTAATCCTGAATGAAGTGCTTTTTAACCACCACCGATTTCGACCCTGGACATAATGCCTAAAGCTTATCCGACAAAAGCAGCAAAACTAATGGCGGTTGTAGAAAAGTTTCCTGATTTACGAGCTGATGGTGGATTCCTCTATTCTAAAATCTGCAGCAAAGTTATTGCAGCAGATCGCGATTTCAAGTGAAGCAACATGTGGAAAGCGCAAACAGCTGTGCTGAGCTATTGTGTCTGCTGACACTCCACTTTACAAAATGAGAAATCAAAATATAAGATCACTATTTGAGAAATACACGGACTACCAAGTGCCATCCAAAACAGTTCTCCGATCCAAACATTTAAAATATGTATACAACGACTGAATGGGCAATATACGAGCAAAACTTAAAAGACAATTTATATGGATCTCAATCGATGAAACTGTAGATGCAACAGGCAGAAATGCGGCAAAAATTTTAGCAGGTGTCTTAAAGAAATTGCAAGTGGAAAATTTTTACTACATACAGCAGCCTTGGAAAGGGCTAATAACTCAACAATTGCACAACTATGGGACGACACCATCAAAAATCTGAACGTCAACTTCAATAAGAATAATGTTTTGCTTTTTGTGACGGATGCATCTCCATATATGGTAAAGGCTGCAAAAGCTATAGTGGCATTTTATCCAAAAGAAACGCATGTGACATGTTTTGCTCATGGTGTCCATCGATTGTGTGAATGTGTTAGGAATTTATATGAAAACGTAAATAAAACTATTGCTAATGCGAAGAAGGTATTTTTAAAAGCTTCATTTAATAGTAAAAAAATTGAATCAAATTATATCAAAATATTATTCGATAATTCGATAATTTATTTCAATATTTTGTAGTTTGTTGCAACAACAATCTCAAATAAGATGCTCAACATACAAAAACACCGCGATACTTAGGAAACATGGTTTATGATTTTTGTTACTTTAATGTTAAATGAATTCATGTGATATTTTTTCAATTGTTCCTTAAATAAATATACTTAAAAATTTATTTCTATTTTATTTTACTTACTCATCATTTGTGTATGTAAATTTACAAAAAATACTTACAAAGTCTGCATTTAAAATAATATTGTTTTTTTGTTTTAATTTTTAAGCTGTTTTTTTACTTTAAATAAAAATATTTCTAATTCATATAAAAAAAATTTTGTGACTAATTTTTTAGAGCATGTTTTTGTTGATTTTAAGGACATATTTTGCCACTTTTGAGGTCATATTTTATGCGCATAAAACACGAATTTTAGGGCATATTTCCGGTTGCCCTGCTCATCACCAATGCGTTCCCCAGCATTGCACAAAATTATAAAAATCTCGATTAGATTAATGAACAGGCAATACTAGCAGCGAAGTCAAATCGTTGGAGAACTGCTTTCGTACAAATCCGTTTACGACGAGTATGAAGCGACCAACTATCTGACGGAATATTTAAACTCGATAGACTTGCCAGAAACTCGCTGCATAATTTACAGCTGAAGGTAGGATCGATCATAAGTATGTAGCGGAATATGAATTAACCGTAATTGTGCAAGTATATGCAGTTTTCCGTCAAGAAACTGATAAACAATGCACATTGGTCGTATCTGTAAAAAATTTGGCTTTAATATGAAGGAGACTTCAAATGAGCATAAAACATGGTACTAATGGGGTTTTGGGGTCGCTGATTTCGAATCCGGAGTAAAATTTAAAAAAAAAAACATATTTTTCAAAAACTGCTTGAATTTTACAGATATTATGCTTAAGGGGGTTTTTGGGGTCGGTGATTTTGAACCTGGAGTCAAATTTGGGGAAAAAATGGTGGAGCAAAATGGCTGACATTTTTATTAAAAAACATGCTGGAATTTAACCATATTGTGTGTATGGGGATTTTTGGGGTTGGTAATTTAGTATCTGAAGTCAAATTAAAAAAAAAAACAAAACTGATTTGCGAACATTTTTCAAAAAACACTGAAATTCAACCAATATTGTGACTATGGATTTTTTGGGGTCGCTGGTTTCGAATATGGAGTCAAATTTAAAAAAAAAAAAAACAAAATTGTTGATACTAGTGTGGTGAATATTTCTTCAAATAATGCTGGAATTTAACTGATATTGTGCCTAACGCCGCTTTTGGGTTCGCTTATTTCGATTCCGGGATCAAATTTTGAAAAACCATAATGGCGGACATTTGGTTTAGGAGAATTTTAGTTTTGTTTTGAAAATAATGTTTGCCGTTTATTTTTTTTTTTTTTCAAAATCTGATCTCTCTGACCCCTCAGTGCTATGTTTCTTGCATATCAAAAGTCTTCTTAATTTTCGGATTAATTTTTCAAAATTGTTATTGCTTATGTTAGATTATTCAACGTAAGTTTAAGTTCAAGGTTGAGTTCAGTCATTTGTATGGGAGGTACCAGAAGGGGTGCGTCAAATAGTTAGGTTTTCTAGGGTTTTGCCTCCTATAATAACATAAATTAATCGACCAATTTTCATTACCCCCCAAGAGTCCGTTTGGCAGTTATAGGAGAAATATTAATTTTCGAAAAATAGGTAATTTTGTATGGGAGGTACCAGAAGGCGTGAACTGATATAGTCCATATTCATACATGAGTCTAATTTTCTTAAGCAAACATCATACGCAAAATTTGAGTGATCTCAGTTTAGTTACAAAAAAGATATGTATGTAAAACTATAAGGGTCAATTCGGTCATTTGTATGGGAGGTAGCAGAAGGGGTGTGTCAAATAGTTAGGATCTCTGAGGTTTCGCCTCCTATCACAACATTAATTTATCGACCAATGTTCATAACCCCCCAAGTGACTGTTTTGAAGTTATTGGAGAAATATATAATTTCCAAAAATAGGTCATTTTGTATGGGAGGTACCAGAAGGCGTCAACCGATATAGTCCATATTCATACCTGAGTCTAATATTTATAAGCAAACATCATACGCAAAATTTGAGTGATCTCAGTTTACTTGCAAAAAAGATATGTATGTAAAACTATATGGGTCAATTCGGTCAATTGTATGGGAGGTACCAGAATGGGTGGGGCAAAGGTTTCGGTTTTCTTAGGGTTTGTCTACTTTTGCAAGATAAATAAACTGACCAAATTCAAACATCTTCCGGTTGTCCGTTTGGAAGTTATGGAAGAAATATTATTTTTCCAAAAATAGGTAATTTTGTATGGTAATACTGGCAAATTTTCATACCGATCCGTTAAGGTTTACTCGAGTTATCCTGCTGACCAGCCAGCCAGCCAGACAGACGGACATAGCTCATTCTTCTTAAAAAGTTCTGAAACGAATTTGGTCTTAAGATACTTGGGGTCTAACTCGTCTCCTTTAATGCGTTACACTTTTTTTCGTATCAAATGATATATACACTCATCCCTAAGAGTGATGGTATAAAAATAATATGAATTCATTTTCAACCGAGTTTGAGAATTAGTACTACAATTATGATTTCACGGATTTTGTTTTGTCGGGTCCGAAACTGATCAGAACACCCTCTACTGCTTTCCAATGAATCACATTGAAATTTTAACATTTTGTGCTTTATTATCACTTTGGAGTTTATGTGAAGGTGTTTAATTGGGGCAAGAGGAAGTTCGCCGGGTCCGCTAGTCAGATATATATACCCTCATTAGGTATATATCACTTATCGAATCTAAAAACAGAATATCGATTTCTGCGACACTGTCTCTTACTGACTTTTATATTTCATCAGGAGAAACTAGTCCTAGTCGACTTTTTTTTAAATTAAATTAACAAAAAAATTTCATTGAACAATTTTTATTTTAAACATAACTGTCATTGAAGAACGCGGCAAAACGGAATATCAATAACTTGTTATTTTCGGAGCGATGTTATATAATTAGGAAATAGTTTTTAAATAAAATTTAATATGGTCACTGGCTAAGATTGATTACTTGTACTTGTAAACGATTGTTTACAAATGTAAATTTAACGATTTTATACTTTCATATAGAGTCGTGTATTGCGTTTTGACAAGCAGCCTGTACAACATTGCGTGTGTCTACCTGTTTTTGGTTATAGATCAGTTGTAGGGACTCCATAGCCTGGCTAGGTCGACAATAATCCTTTTTTTTCACACAGACACAATTGGCAATTCACGCGTACTCGAAAGTTTTGTTTGATTCAAAACAGTCAGTCTTTGCTTGAGTGTTATCAAAGCAACACCACACACGTTTGTTTCGCAATAATTATTGGGAGAGCACACAATCACACATA
The DNA here is from genome assembly GCA_964034835.1 of Muscina levida. Taxonomy (NCBI): domain Eukaryota; kingdom Metazoa; phylum Arthropoda; class Insecta; order Diptera; family Muscidae; genus Muscina; species Muscina levida. The sequence goes on along the minus strand of OZ035884.1, from coordinate 60,511,383 downwards.
CGCAAAGCTTATTTTGCAGGATCCGCGACTATGTGCAGGTACTTGAGAACCACAAAGTAAAGCTTATAGTAAATTCAATTTTTTCAAAGGAAGTCGCCTTTCCAAGTCATATCTGAAAAATTAAGGCGACATTGACCAAACACGATTCAAATAACAATTACGCCGACTTCTGTTAAAATTTTAACATTTGAACTTCACTGAGGCAAGTTGGTGTTAAAGCACGCTGCGATGGAAATCAACCACTTTACCATAAACATATTAGAATAAACACTTAGGGCATTGTTATATCTTATTAGAATCTAAAAATGAAGATGTATAGATCATTAAATTTCAAGAGGATATACATACATACATACATATAATGGAGTGTCGGCTTAAATTGGACAATTTAACAAATTTAAAGAGTATAAATGGACAAAAAGAGCCATAACCGGACGGTCGGACGGACAAAGTGTTTACACGAATCATCTGTCTAGTTTTAATGATGTAAACCCAAAAGATAAACTCAAAAAAATTTCAATGAATAATAGTAACACAGACAAAAGACTGCATACGTAGAAACAAACTTACAAACAATACATTTCTACATACATCACACGTTCGGCCATCTCAATGCATGTATGTATGTACATTGTACATATGTCAGGAGACAATAAATAATAATAACACGAATAGAAGACTGTATGTGTGAGCATTAGTGCGATAGTATGTGGCGGCATGGAATAACAGTTAAATAAGCAAAAGTTCTAAGAATCAACAACGTTTTGAACATCTTTGCACCCAGCCCCAGCATTTTATTTTTCTATGTAACAAACCGCCAAGCCATGCATGCGTCCACCTATCCATCCGTCCATCCATCCATTCATCCGACCATCCATCTCAGCACATCACACACGAAAATGGTGTTGCCTCGAATGTGTCAGTAAACCGACTTTACGGGAACACAGCTCACAGATCACGGCATTGTTTTACTCTTTGGCCAACAAGAAATGCACAACAATACATACGTACGTACGTACATAGCCAAGTGAGTGCATGCACACATGCTAGATGCTCAAGTATGTATGTAATGCGGTACATACATATGTATGTTGTACACTCGTGTTCTGTGCAATGTCGGCATGAGAAATATGCATCATCACGCAAACCATCCGAACAGTTTTCATCACACATTACCAGATCGGGCCAAAAACAAAAGCACCAACGCAACAACAACAACGACAACAACTAACAAAAGGTGAGTGCAACAGACAAGAATAAAGTAGTAATAACAAACACCAACAGCAACAAAGCAGCACAAATGTTTGTCAAGTGCATCATGGGGCACGCCATATAAATAGCAGCACTCACTCCTGGACCCATGATGAGAAGGAATGAATGTCTGTCTAACGTGTTGACGGCATTTGATGTAAAACAGCCGACAAATGTCGGATAACGATGTAAGTAATGCCCTATTTTGTAAATCACCTAAATGTTGTACCGATTGATCTGGTTTTGGGATCAACAGGCTAACCGAAATGTGATTATGTTAAGCTAAATCAGTCTGATAAGTATAAGCCGAATTAATACTGATCTATTTAATTTGATGCAACATCAATCACCGATTTGGTAACTGTCTTAATTAGAGTTTTAATTTGGTACAAGAAAAAGTGTAACGAATCAAAGGAGAGGTGTTAGATTAGATCCCAAGTATCTTAAGACCAAATTCGTTTTATGACTTTTTACGACGATTGATCCATGTCCGTCCTTCTGTCTGGCTGGATTTGAGTTATTCTCTTCTTGCGAGTTATGTAGCTTTCTGGCGACAGTTCCACATGGCTGTGTCTTACGCTGAATATTATTATTAGCATTTAAAACAACTAGACAACATATGTATCAATCTTAGTATCAAAGTCAGAGGCCGAAATCAAAAGAGATTTTCATTCGCTTCTATCTTGTGCGCACCGTCTCCAGTCAGTCAGTCAGATTTTCACCATTTTTGTAGTGAATTTTAATTTCAATGCGTTGTTGAAGCGTGTATCGTTCCAATTTTAGTAATGGCGTAGCTTCTACTTGTCAAATGTCATATAATAATAGAGGGCCATTCACAATAACATCTCTCATTGGAAAACTCTTTATAAGCTGTTGCATGCTTAAAACAAGCTCAGCTCCACCCACCATAAACAATTCAGCTGGAAGACCATTAGCCCCAGCGCCTTTATTGTTCTTAAGGCGAGATATGACTCAGATTTTATCTCAGCTTGGCTCGGAGGGGGACACTGGATGTTGTCGTCTCAGATTGACAGTCTTCAGCAACCGAATTTTCAGACATCAATAGGCTGCAGAAGTGATCTTCCATATTCTCAGTACGTTCTCTGAGTCAGTAACGAGATTACCATCCGTGTATTTTCAGGAGGGAAGAAGACCTGTAACACTACCATTTATCTTCTGGTAGAATTTTCGGGATTCACCTCTGTTGCAATATTTTTAATGCAGACATTATTCAGCTCCTTCAGCTCTCGTTTTTTTCGCCTAAAGAGTCGAGTCGCCTTCTCCTCTTTTCACTGTACTCTTTATGAACAGCTCGCGTTGCCATTAGCTGCAGTTTGGCCCTGTATGCAGCATCTTGTTCCCGGGTGGCAATGCGGAATTCGTCATCGTAAGGGCTTTCGTACCCCAGTACGGACCGCGCAGTCCTTTCCACAGAGTGGACAATATATTACGTGATATATTTGATTTCTAGTAACTTGATTGGGAGATATCTACGTTGCCTTGTGAATGTTTTTGTGATCAAATCATGTGCTGGTAATTACCATGATCCCGGCTGCAGTGAAATCAATCAGTCTGATTCCGTTTGGCGATATGTCAGTATGCAGACTAAATTTTCCGACTGTTGGTCTAATAGAGGCACCTGGTCGGTAAGAGAGTGCATATTCTCAAATCATGATCCTTAAAACATTTGCGGTACTCGTCATCAGATGCTTTTCATTTTTCATAACCAAAATATGGTGGGGATATTCTGATTCAAGAGGTCGTTTAAGATAAGAATCAGAAGGAATAGTGTCATGGCCGATTTTCGCTCCGAGCAATGTTATTAGCCCTTTTGTCCACATAACTCTTAAAGGTGCCAGCTTATCAAGAAAATCGCGAGCTCGCCGATATATTTTATTTTCGATTTGAAGAACTCTGCAGCGATATTGTTGCTTTGAATATGGACATTCCTTTAACATCGTCCTACATACATTCCATTGCTTCAATATAACAACGATAAATGCCAACTAAAAACAGTCATATTAAGTTGATCATCCCTGCCACCATACTATCTGACCAAATTCGTTCTTAAAAAGAAAACCAGAAGATAGATTATTTTAAAGCGCTGGAACAGATTACACTATGACACAAAATCAAACTTTTTGAAAAACACCCGAACGTGACTATATAGGTTCGATAGTACAACCGGAGCTGAGTAAAACCCTAGCTCAGTTTGGCTAGATTGGCTACCAAAATTTTTTTTTGGCCCTCGTAACTTTTTGAAATTCCTTGGATCCCTTGAAAAAGGTGACATCAGTTTTTGGCCAACAGCTTGTACAGTTTTTAATCTAGCTCTTTCGCTTCTTAAGCAAAGTTGTAGCTGATAATCCGCTTAAGAAATTGATAGAAAAAAATTTCCCAAAAAAATTAGACTTCCCTCGTTTTTTTTTCAAAAAAATTCGAAAAAAATTCAATTTTTTTCACTATTTTGAATATAAGTCGTAGGGAATCCAGAGTTTTTCCATACTCTATTCAGTGAAATTGTAGTACAAGTATCACCGAAAAATTTCTCTGAATAAACCCATGCAATCTGAACAAGTCTAGAGATATTAAATGGCTCTCAAAACATACTATTTACTTTAAACAAATCAGTTTTTAAGGAGTTTTGGGCCATTGTGCAAAGTTTTTACTTGCTATCTTTACCAAAAACGTACTTATTGTATAACTAAACAACTTCTGTAAACAACCTATATGATCGGAATACTCCACCCCTTAAATTGTTCACAAAAAGCATTAGGGTGTTCCCTATATGGCATTTTTTCGAATTTCGTTAAAAATATGTATTAACTGCGATGTTGGTCATCTAGCTTCACCTTAATTGACCATAATAATTTACTTCGGAATACAATTTCAAAATTTTTAATAATTTTTTCAAAAATACCCCAACTTCTACATCAAATATCTCGATGTCTATAAGAGATATAGTAAAAGCAAACACATACTGTTTTAGGTCTTCACTTCAGCTATTGAACGGCTTATAACTACTAAGTCTGTATTCAAAAGAAAAATACTCAGCAGCAATAAAATGATTTGAGAACAAATTCGAACTTTAACCTCATTGCGGCACACCCTAATGTCTAACAATCGATACAAAATTTTTCACGATATATTCGTATTTTTAGCAAAAACAAATGTAAGGTGAAGCTTGATGACCAACATCGCAGTTAATACATATTTTTAACGAAATTCGAAAAAATGCCATATAAGGAATACCCTAATACTTTTTGTGAACAATTTAAGGGGTGGATTATTCCGATCATATAGGTTGTTTACAGAAGTTGTTTAGTTATACAATAAGTACGTTTTTGGTAAAGATAGCAAGTAAAAACTTTGCACAATGGCCCAAAACTCCTTAAAAACTGATTTGTTTAAAGTAAATAGTGTGTTTTGAGAGCTATTTAATATCCCTAGACTTGTTCAGATTGCATAGGTTTGTTCAGAGAAGTTATTCGGTGTTACCTAAACTACAATTTCACTGAACAGAGTATGCATAAAATCTGGATTCCCTACGACTTATATAAAAAATAGTGAAAAAATTAGAATTTTTATCGAAGTTTTTTGAAAATAAACGAGGGAAGTCTAATTTTTTTGGGAAATTTTTTTATATCAATTTCTTAAGCGGACTATTAGCTACAACTTTGCTTTAGAAGCGAAAGAGCTAGATTAAAAACTGTACAAGCTGTTGGCCAAAAACTGATGTCACCTTTTTTCAAGGGATCCAAGGGATTTCAAAAATTACGAGGGCCAAAAAAAAATTTTGGTAGCCAATCTAGCCAAACTGAGCTAGGGTTTTACTCAGCTCCGGTTGTACTGTCGAACCTATATAGTCACGTTCGGGTGTTTTTTTCATTGTTGCACTGTGTTATCGGCAGATTAATTAGAGCAGATTAATTAGAGGAAAGCCAGTATAACATATTTCCCACTATATTTCCACCCACTATTTCCATATGACCGTATTATGGTCATTTGGCTCCTTTCCACTGCAAATACGAATAGTCCTCAGATGCAAATGTGGCACCGCATTAGCGGTTTAGAAAATCAACGCATACACTAAGGTCTTGGCTTGACACTAGTTCAGCCAAACGCCCCTCTCATTTACTGGAAACGAAAAACTTTTAATGACACCTTGGTTATCTTTGGAAAAAGATGAAACAAATCACAATCAGCAAAGAAATGTATTTCTGAAATTTTTAAGTTTAATTGTTATGGATTTGTGTTGTTTACGATTAACACACATGCATACATACATTTGGAGCAACTTTTGTTACACATCTTAGAATTTCATCACATTTGAAGAGTCGTATGACTCTTTTTCCTTTGCAGGTCTAACTGTTGACATGCACCGCCAACATGCCAAGCCAAGCCGTCTTTTGTTTTAGTTTTCATCTTTCAACAACACCAACAATAACAACAACGGCCGCACAGAGGGAATGCAGGAGTTATCAAGAGCAAGTGATGATACACTGTGAATCGTGTCAAGAGAATGAGGATTTCGTATCATTTGTACATACGAGGTTTGTTGGATTTTAATTATTTTTAATGTGTATATATGCACATAAAAGTCAAGACAGAGTTCTGCATTTGTAATGAAGGCAACATACATACTTTTCACATTGCTGATAAACAGTTTCAGTGAAATATTTGTTCTTATTTGCAATTTAAATTTTGTAATAAGGAGTTCCTTTAGGAATATTTCGTATAAACATTTTGTATATCAAATAATTCTGTATGCGTAAGTCAAAAAATTTCGCAAAATTGGTAATGTACAATTACATGTTGGGACTGAAAGTTAAGGTACTCATGTTCATCCCTTGACAATTTTACAGATTGCTACACACAATGACTATAAAAACTTGGCCGGAGTGAAACATTTAAAAACTTATTTGCAGAAGCGAAATTCATGTGAGTGCATTTTTATTAATGTTCAACACAATTTTAAATATATTTATGCGCTAATATTATTTAGGTATTATGTTAGAGACAGATATATATAAAAAACCAGTACAGAAATATCAGTCGGTTAAACTGACTGATAAATACCATCACCCAATATATTATAATGTTTAAGTCTTGAGTTATTGAAATCAATAGATTTTTAATAAAAATAAAATTACTTATGCATTGTTTTTTTTCTGCTTGTGGAGCAAACCCGTAAAAAAATTAAATTATTTTAGTAGGAGGTAGAATTTGGGGCAGCAGGTGTCGGTTTAGAAGTTATGGGAGAAATAATAATTTTTCCATCATGTATGGGAGGTACCAGAAGGGGTATGTCAAATAGAAAGGTTTTCTGAGGTTTTGCCTTAAATCACAATATAAATTTATCGACCGATTTTCATTTCCCCCCAAGTGCCCGTTTGGAAGTTATGGTAGAAATATAAATTTTCCAAAAATAGGTCATTTTGTATGGGAGGTACCAGAAAGCGAAAACCGATATAGTCCATATTCATTCCAGAGTCCAATTTTCATAACCGAACATCATACGCAAAATGTGAGTGAATTCAGTTTACCTTAGAAAAAGATATGTATGTAACACTATGAGGGTCAATTTGGTAATTTGTATGGGGGGCACCAGAAGGGGTGTGTCAAAGGTTTCGGTTTTCCTAGCGTTTGTCTATTTTTGCAAGATAAATAAACTGACCAAATTTAAATGTCCCCTGGTCATCTGTTTGAAAGTTATGAAAGAAATATTAACTATCCAAAAAGAGGTAATTTTGTATGGGAGGTACCAGAAGGGGTGGTGCTAATCTGCTCATTTACAATCCCATAAGTTCGTTTTGAAAAATATTAATACCAGTATATTTTCGTAGCGATCCGTTGAAGTTTACTCAAGTAAGCCAGCCAGCTGACTCACTGAGGGTGAGTTCGGTCATTTGTATGGGAGGTACCGGAAGGGGTGTGTCAAATAGATAGGTTTTCTGAGGTTTTGCCTCCTATCTTATAAAAAAAACTAAATTTCCCTTTGCACCCCATGAATGAGGTATGGGATAGTTTCTCGTGTTGTTGTGAATTAACACGCTTTCTATTTTTAGATTCACATCTAACGGCACCTACTAGTTTATCGACGCATGCGAACGTCACTGTTTGAGAGGGTCTTACATGACATGCCAATTGACTCGACACTTATACTGCGAAGTTGCTGTCAACAACATTCGAGGAGAGCCGACAATGAAAGAAAAATTTTTTTCCTATCACAATATAAATTAATCGACTAAATTGCATTACCCTTCAAGTGTCACCTTGGAAGGGGAGAAATATTAAATTTCCAAAAAAAGGTCATTTTGTATGGGAGGTACAAGAAGGCGTGAACCTATATAGTCCATATTCATTTCTGAGTCCAATTTTCATTAGCGAACATCATACTCAAAATTTGAGTGAATTTAGTTTACTTACAAAAAAGATATGTACGTAAAACTATGAGGGTCAATTCGGTCATTTGTATGGGAGGTATCAGAAGGGGTATGAAAGAAATATTAATTATCCAAAAATAGGTAATTTTGTATGGGAGGTACCAGAATGGGAGGGGCTAATCTGCCCATTTACAATCCCATAAGTTCGTTTCGAAAAATATTAATAGTGGTAAATTTTCATATCGATCCTTTAAGGTTTACTCGAGTTATCCTGCCCACCAGCCAGCCAGACAGACGGACGGACGTAGCTCAATCGTCTTAGAAAGTCCTGAAACGAATTTGGTCTTAAGATACTTGGGGTCTAACTCGTCTTCTTTAATGCGTTACACTTTTTTTCGTATCAAATGATATATACCCTCATCCCTAAGGGTGATGGTATAAAAAAACTAAATAAACCGACATCGCTGTACCTTAGTGGACAATCTGATTTTGAGGTGAGCGTACGAGTCGTATATTTTATTTATTCCACTTAGAAGCAATATATGAGTAGATAAGGAAAATAGCGCAACCAAATGGTCACCATTTAGATACTATACTGTGAACGACTAAAGCTAAAACTAAGCTATGAACCGGTTTTTGCTAGCGTTTTAATAGAATCATAAAATGAATCGGATGTTTTTTATTCGGACTTGCTGCGACCCTAATGCAATCATATAACTATATGCATTGGTCGTTAGAATTTCCTTAAACGGCATATTAAATGGTTTGGTCATATCATTACGTCGTAGAAGACTCTCCATTACCTCACATTATTATTATACGAATGGTTTTTTTTCTTCTCTTATACATACATTGTAATTGATTCGATGTGCCCCCTTTTCCAATTGCAATTGCATGTCAATAAGATGAATAAATACATCGTACTCTGAGGCACCATGACAAGTCATGGTGATGTCATGCCATCATCGTACCTTTGGCAGTTGCGAGTGGAGTACTCGGATCTATTGTTTTGTATTAATTGCGCTCGAATGATGGTAATCCAAGAACCTTTTGTGAGCACGCTACGCTTGATTGGAAAAGAATATCTGTAATTCCATTATTACATTGTGTGTCAATAGTTTCAGTGATTCGAATGACCTTTCGGTGTATGTCAATGACTATTGGTTACTTGGTTAAATAATAGACTATGGAGAGAAGAGAGTCTAATAGCCATATATATAGAATTTACGGGTATATGTGGATATTCTCTATTAAATTGTAGTTTCGTCGCATGCGGATAACGGTAATGGAAACAATTATGCCCTACTGCCAGGAAAAGGCAATTCGAGTCGAAGATTTGGTCTAGTCGCCATCTGTTACACAGTGGTTTAACCCGAGCAAAATGCGCGTAGAATTGTAAGGCCTATGCTAAGAAAACTGGCTATGAGAACAAAACCCTTTTATTCTGTACATAACTATTTTAGTTTATTTTAATTTTCTTCGGTTTCAGTGCAAAGTTTGTCTTTTATTGAGCTTGAGTCTATATAAAACCCAGAATTCGATGATAATGCAATAAGTGCAAAAATGGGCGTGATAGGAATATTGGGATTGACAATTTCCAAACAATTTGAATATTAAGAAGTAAATATCTGAAATACATTTATAAAGAAAGTCTCCATACTTTGTGTTATGGCCTTATCAATATAGTAATTCCTTAAATCAGCAGAATTATAACGTTAGTTGAGTAGCTTCCACACACAAAAAAATTTGAAACATTTATTTTGATACTAATGCGCAGAATAGAGGTAAATATGGTCGCGATAAAAATTTTGGGCGTGGCACGAAATATTTCTTATATACTTTTGTATAACTTCCTTCGCTTCTAATTTGAGTAGTCAAGTTAAAGATGATTGGGATAGTAAACATTGACATAGATTCCACCATACAAAATAATGTGGGACAGGATGCTGAAAAGTTTTCAGGAATAAGGCTGCCATGATTTGTCACAGCTTCTTTTATTGTAATGCATGATAGCTAAATTGAAAAAAAAAGTTCCATCAATCTGGAAGGCTGTCCACAAGTTTGTTTGTGTGATTATTTAGAAGCTCATGATCAATGTACATATTACTGCGACAGCTTGGTGATCAGTGCAAAGTTTGTATGTGTTTGCTGATGACTTTTTATATTGAGTCTAGTATTCGAACAGTGAATTTTTTTTGTCTATTGTTATGTTTGTTGTCATGAAAGTATGATAAAGAAGAATTGTAATCATCGCCCTCTGGCTACTGCATCCATGCATGCAATGTCATCATGCCTGGGGCACCTGTGTGTGATAGTAAAACCAGTAAGAAAGTTTCAGTCAGAAAACCCGACTTACATATACCCTCACCCTTAGTAAAACATACAAGTTTCTGTATGTTGAAGTGGGCGGAGAGGTACATTTGTATAAGAGGGGCGTGGTAAAACTTCCTTTTTTTCCCAAAACTTTATAATTTTATTTACGAAATAAAAAAAAACTTTATCAAGATATAGTTTTATCGTTGTGTTTGTATTTATTCGGTCTGTTTGTATGAACATTGACTTTAGAATTTATCTCAAGCTCAAGACCAGGGGTTTTGATAGAAGTTAAAAGTAGAATGATATTCTCATAATGCCAGGCAGTCTGTACAGCTGTTTCGGATTCAGCCACGAATCCTCATCAGCAGACTTTGGTATAATGATTGCAAAATGTTTATCAAGTCTTATGTACCAGAATTAACAACAAAATGAGAATTTATTCTTGAGTGCATAGACTCGAAAAACTTCACAACCATTCACAATGAGAAATGTTTTACTATATACACATTTTGGACACGATCTGGGTGTATTGATATACGATTTTTAATGTGGGCGGAATGATATATTTGTATGGTACCAGAAGGGGAGGGGCCATGTAGCCCATTTACAATACCGTAAGTAGTTTCGGGGAAATATTAACTCGTGCAAAGTTTCAAAATATTTGGTTGCGTCTTTCGAAAGTTATCGTGCGTACCAGCCAGACAGACTCCTTGACTCCTTCGTTACACTTTTGGGTTGTATCTATAAGGGTATGTATGAGGGTGAAAAAAATTCTCGTTGGCTTTCTTTGTCAGAAGGTGTCCAATCCTTAGTAAGGTATTGATATCATATATTGGTAAATTGAAATTTACGCTTGCGGGGGCGATAAAATGAAAGAACCCGAGATATTTTTCTTTTTGGCTTATTATGTAACCTTGGCCGATCAGTTTCTTGGAGCCGAAATTCCACTATGGGAGCCACCGAAGCGTCCGCAGTAATTATTGTCATGGAATGTAACTCTGAATGTTTAACCTTTCGGGCTGAAGATGACTAAGTCGATAACATTCCTTAGATCATTGTTGCTAACAGCGAAATAGTAATTCATCCAGCTGTATCAATTCAACCAAACAGGCAACCTAATCCTCTCATAATCGATATTTATTCCCTCATTTCTGTGACTGTGCCGGAAGTTTATCTATTGGCAGCTGGGCTTATATCAATATTGAATGATTTTGCGTTCATCGAGACCACACTGCAGTTGAAATTTCGCTTTCTTGTCTTGTCTCCTTATGTGCTACATCATCGACATTGGCCGTTTATTACATAAGTCATCAAAGTGGCTTAACTTAACTTAACTACCAAAATACTGCAGCAATTACTATGACCTATGACCTGCCATTCAAGAACGAGCAGATTCTTCTTATGATATCTAACATTTAGCTGTTTGATTTAAAAACACCTTAATAAACTTTCTTCTTGCCGCTCACGACAAACATAAATTCAAAATTCAATTAATATAGACATAAATATGCCCATGAATGTAAACATACAGACGTGTGGATATAAATATGTGTGATTTATTTATGTGTCGAATAGAGTATATCATAAAATGCTACAACGCATGCGAAATTTACGGCTTACGAGATTCTCGCATAGGAATGATGTCGATGTACTGAAAAGAATAGCCAAGAGAAGAGATCTCGACTTGTTTGGGATGTCAGATCTATGGCCGAGATACGGCGATAATGAAACCCGATTGAAAGAACTTTCACAATGTATACGACGGGTATAGCGCAAATACGCCAACGTCGAAGCATCGGAACGACACGAAAGCCTCAACACACACAGTGGCTGCCAATAACAAAACGGCCAACAACGTGACACGCATTCGCGCGTACAAATCTACCGTTTTGAAAGTAAAATCGAATTAGGAAAGAGTAAATCACAGATAACACAACATTCGTGTTCACACTATGAATTATGTACGCGTGTAAACGCGAGTGTGTCTGCATGAATGTCATCGATACGAGTAAGTCCACAACAGAATAGCCGCTGGAATTACTAGTAGTATAGGCTTAATGTTCGTTTACAGCGTGAGTAAAACTAAATCGAGAGAATCGAGCAGTCGTATTGACTTGTTTACATTCATTTAGAACGGAATTGTGAAACGGGTTTCAACACCATCACAAATTCATGAAATGAACCTGTTCTCTTCTGTCATGCCAAAGTGTAAATGTACATTTCTTGTACCGCGATTCAGCGGGGCCTGTGAAACGTTTAGTTTAATTATCTATATATGTAAATAAATATAAATGTTTACTTTCAACATAAAACAAATGAACGTGTTTGGAGTTCATAGCACTTGTTTGTATGCAAATTTACCTCAAAAGTTTTATGGCTAAATTTCGCTTAGAAATTACAATGCAATCGATGGGAAAAATACTATTAAGACCTATGAATGTATATTTAGGTAGGTCTATTGATGTGGAATTGAATCTTATTAATCCATCGAGGAAAACTGAAATGTGGCATATTCTTACATCTTAGACTTATTCAGGGATAGCAGCAATGTCTTCTGGGTTCATGTTCATGCAATAATCCGAAGAGTGTGCCAAAAATTTTAGAAACGAACGACTTCAAATTACTTTTGTGATCTTTGATAAACAAATGCACTCACAACGAGTGACTGTCTGAAAAGTTGGTAGGTCGAATGAGGCACCGTAAAGCCACGAGGCGGTATTTTGTTTATAGATGTCAATGATGGGATTTAATGATTAATATTGTCTTTTGCTACTGTTAGCAACTAACACTAGCTTTCTATGTCGATAATGTTCGGGGAAGGTGACCAAAACATTGTTGTATTTAAAATTTTTGAATGAGAAGCCACTGTGACTATCATTGTGGGTAACTTTTGTGTGATCACTGTCACAGCCACCATCAATGTTGTAGACAGCAGTGTATAAGTAAGTTAAAAATGTGCAGGTATATTATAAAAGGGGAAAAATTACGGCTAATCCTGGCGTTTTAACAAGCTTGTAATTTCACGAACGAAATTACGAACTTGGATGTGGATTCTTATTTGACGTTTGGTCTAATAGTTAAACCATATAAATGATTGATTCCTTATTTGAGCGCCTCAGGAAAATATATGGTCGGGACATAACATTAAAATTGTTCTGGGATATTGTAATGCTAAGAGAAAAAATGCTCTTGGTTCATGATCCGATAACGGTTTTAGAAACGTCAGCTTCGTCCGGCAAGAAACATGGTAGTGAGTTGATCCAAATATTTCGCCATAAATATCTACAAGGCAACCTGAATATTCCCTGATCAAAAAAAAAACACAGACCCGAATTAATCATGAGGTAATTGAGGGAAGGATTGTCTCACGCGTCATGGGCATGCATTTGTAATCTGTTTTCTGCAGGTAGCAAAATTTTGTTATGTTATGTGATAACTAACTACTTTCATGCTAAATGTGTGTTGTAGATGTTATCAGCTAATCTCTTCGGCTATATTATGTTCTATTATGTCATGACTAATGCTGCCTTTAAATTGTTATTATGTCTTGTATTGAATGTATATTGATTCTGTGACAAACTAATTGTGTGGTGTCCTATTTTGCGCAAACATTAACAAACGTTAATTAGCAACTGCATTTGCTACACCCATATATTAGCAATACTGTATGAAAACGTCTTTGTACAAAGAAATTGTTATTGTTATTGTATGGATAAGTTCGTGACAGCCTTCAGTGCATAATTTTGTTGCCTTTGAAGTGATTGTAATTTACAACTTTTTTTGCATCTATATATGACAGTCAGGTAATTGCAGTAGCTTTGAACTAGTGCTAAAAAAATATTAAGAATTTTTGTGTTTTTATCATATTTGTTCTTGAATTAATATGGTAAGCTAACAGCGGTTTCAAATTATGACCTTGAAAATCTAGACCCAAATATTTCAACAAATTTAGTTCAAGTCGTTGCTGCCAATCTAAATCTGTATATATAAAAATGGTGTGAAAAACGTATAGCACTTCATCAAGTGAGACCGGCTGGGCAGATTTTGATTTTCAATTATTCGTGTTTGCCAGGGAAAGGTTTTTATGAGAAATTTTTTGAGAAAATCGTCTGGTAAAGTCGGGTAATTGGAAATATCGAAAATTGATTTTTTTTTTGGAATTTTGTGTGCAATTGTTACAGAATGGCTTTTCGAACAGAAAAATAAAAAATTCTAAACGAAAAACTGTAATTTTTTTATCGACGTAATTTTTCAGTTTCCGCATGATTTGATGATTTTGAACGATGTTAAGGAGGAAAATTTCGGATAATTGAGTAGTCCACTTGCAAACTCCGCTAAGTTAATAAATTAAAAATTGTATAAAACCTGCTATTTTATCTGTTTTTGAAAGCCTCCCAAAGCCCTTATCAATCTCGTTCAAAACTCGGTAATTTTCGCATAAGTTCTGTTTAAATATTCAATACTTCTGCAAAACTTTCTATGTTGTCCGACAGTTCACTTTCATATAACTTTAAGTTCCATTTAAACTTTCAAGATTTCTACAAGAAGACGAGGATGAGGCTGCATTAGAATAAGCAACTGATACCGAAGAAACTTTAATGGATGATGAAGACTAATCAAGAGTATAACATGTTTGTTAAGTCATTTATTTAGATTTGTCATTTATGTGAAGTACCCTTATACAACTCGTCATGTTTATTTTACACAATTGCATAAGTGTCTATAATAAAAATAAATATGCAAAACTGGCTTAAGGGAGTGTTATTTGCTTGACTAATACCTCCTATTAGACGATCAAACCTTAGACGACGTAAACGTTGTGCAATAACACTGTGCAACAACCAAAATCGGAATGGGATGAAACCAAAAGGAAATAAAAGTTGACATTATTTATAACAAGACCCTCAAGGGATTTCTGAAGTTTAGTGCGAGATTTTTTTTTTACACGCATTTGAAGTTGGTAATTTTTGAACGCTGGCTAACAAGAAAAATTCATTATAAATGTTATAAAATAATACTATTTATCCCGGAAAGTTATGGTATTTTACTGTTTTTGGGGTCGAGAAATCCATTTTTGACATTTATTTTTATTTTTGAGCGCCGCCAGAGATCGCTTTCGTATTTTTTTTTTGGTTTAGTTTGCATTTTTTGTCTTTCCACACGATTACAGCCGTAGATAAGGAGCTATCGAGCTGAAATTTGATATGCAAGCTTCTATCCGCCAAGCGGAGATTGGGTTCTAAGATGGTCATTATCGAACGAAACCTACTCCCACCTCCCATACAAATTGTACCTTTTTTGGGGTCTGTCCCTGCGATCACGGTCATAAATTAAGAGCTATCGAGCTGAAATTTGGTATGCTAGCTTCTATCCTCTAAGCGGAGATAAGGATCTAAGATGGGCATGATCGGACTAAAACTACTCCCACCTCCCATACAAAACAGCCCTTTTTGGGGATGTCCGTCTGTTTTTCTTCGCTATTGCAACCGTAGATTAAGAGCTATCGAGATGAAATTTGGCATGCAATCTTCTAACCTCTTAGAGAAAGTTAAGTTCTAAGATGAGCATGATCGGACAAAAACTTCTCCTACCTACAATGCAAACTTCCCATATTTTGGGGTTTGATGAGTTTTTGTCTGATCTTGCTCTTCTTTGCACTTAACTTTCCCTAAGAGGTTAGAAGTTTGCGTACCAAGTTTCAGCTCGATAGCTCTTAACCTAAGGCTGTAATTGAGAAGAAAAACAGACACACACCCCCAATTAGGGCAATTTTGTATGGGAGGTGGTAGTAGTTTTTGTCCGATCATGCACATCTTAGAACTTAATCTCCGCTTAGGGGATAGAAGCCCGCATACCAAATTTCAGCTCGATAGCTCTAAATCTTCGGCTGTAATCGTGTGGAAAGAAAAAAAATTCGATCTAAACCAAAAATATGTACGACAGCGCCCACTGGTGGCGCTTAAAAATAAAAATTAATATCAAAAAAGGATTCCTAGACCCCAAAAACAGTAAGATACCACAACTTTCTGGGGTAAATAGCATTATTTTATGACATTTTTAAAGAATTTTCTTGTTGGCCAGCGTTTAAAAATCACCAACTTCAAATGCGTGTAAAAAAAATCTCGCACTAAACTTAAGAAATCCCTTGAGGGTTTTGTTATACAAAATGTCAACTTTCATTTCCTTTTGGTTTCATCCCATTCCGATTCCAAAAGTTAAATTTTGTGTCACAGTGTAATTAATATGACTATACATAATTCATTCACGTCAAGGTGTATATTTCTATCATAGCTATTCTTCAATTCCTGTTGTACTGTCGATGATGTGGTGTGCGCCGAATTTCAGGAGGCTTGCCAACGTTTAAATCGGCTCGAAAAGGAACACAACGGTCGCCTATATCTGCGACTGTTTTTGCATCAAAGATTCAAATTCGTACATTGTTTGCGACCATCGGAATTACATGTCATCCGTCGAACAAATACAAGTACGAGATGGCTGACGACGTTTTGCACAGAGTACACACAACATCTTCGAATTTGTTCTTGTTAGTTCATATAGAATACTTGTGCGGCAATTTTCTGTCGACTTCCATCGCGAAGTGCAACGGGAGCAATACTATAAACGAGATGAGTTGGTCGAAAGAGTCCGAACAAATGTGCCGCTGTTGTATGCCGAGCAGAATAACAACTACGATTAGCTGAAGGTTTTTGACGATGAAACGGAACGGGCGTTTACTTTCTCGATGCTCCCAGTGGGACAGGCAAGACATTTCTTAATTGATTTTGGCAACAATTCGGTCAATATCTCAAATTGCGTTGGCCGCTTTATCTTCTGGCATTGCTGCCACTTTGTAGGAAGACAGTCAAACGGCAAATTCCGCTTTAAAGCTGCCGATGAATCTTCTCACGGTTGAAAAGCCAAAGTTCACAATGACCAAGAATTCGGCGACAGAGAAATGCAAAATCAAAGAGAATGCAGAGAATGCAAAATTAAAGGTAAAAAATTTACCAGGTGATTCAAAACGATTAAGTGGGGCTATAATATTGCCCTTTAGAAATTCTCGTCATCATATAAGTCGCTTGAAATCGACGTCAATGTCAAGAAGTTGAAATTGACCACGAATATGGGAATCGCATTGCAGAACAACTATTGGCTCTTGGCAAATGGCTAAATTCCTGTTGATGGTTCTAATGCGAATTCACATTGTCGAAGGAGGAACTCATCACCAAACTATTTCCCGGCATTGCACAAAATTATAAAGATCTCCATTGGATTAATGAACGGACAATACTAGCAGCGAAGAATAAGGACGTCTATAGCATTTATTTCATATTTTAAAGTCAAATCGATGAAGAACTGAATTTGTCACATCCATTTACAGAGTGGTCGACGAGGTTGAAGCGATCAAGTATCCGACGGAATTTTAAACTAACTTGATGTGCCAAAAACTCCGCCGCATAATTTGAAGCTGAAGTTGGAATCTATCATAATTATATTGCGGAATTTGATTCAATTGAATCTGTTCAACGGTACGCGGAATTCCAATTATTTTAACTTATCATCCTACCTACGGTTAAGAGGGTATATATCATTTGAATGGACCAAATGTGTAACACATAGAAGGAGTCACTTTTGACCCTACGTTACTTTCAACCAAATTCGATTCATGATTTTTTAAGTCGTTTGAGCCATGTCCGTCTGTCGGTTCGGCTGGTACGCACGACAACTTTCGAAAGACGCAAACAATTGCTTTTAAACTTAGAATGGGTTAATATTTTCCCAAAACTTCATACTGGTTTGCATAGAGACTACATGGCCACGCCCCTTCTGATACCTCCCATACAAATGTACCACTCCACCAAACACGATCATGCCTAAATTCTGTAAGTAGTAAAGCTTTAACAGGAAAAAGTTTTGGAGAAAAAACTGGAACACTGATATCTCCCTAAAATGTTTATGCCTGTACATTTTATGTTTATACTGAGGGTGGGGTAAGTAAGTAGGTTAACCCGACTGAAACTTTCTTACTTGTTTTTATTATCACTCTTTACTGATTTCAACTTCATTCAAATTAATCACATTGACATTTGAACTATCTGTGTTTTATTATCACTCTGGAGTTTAAATTGTGGCGAAACGAAGTTCCCTGGGTCCGCTGGTTTGTTATAAGAGTCACATCCGACATAAGTTATAATGTACATTGTACACCTTATAAAAGTAGCGTACATTATTTAGCCTAAGCAACTAATTGGTAGAGTAAGACAAGTATAATAACTATGATCAAATAAATGTGTCTAATTTGTTTATCTCATTGAAAATCAATAAATTTCATATCTGCTGCGACTTCACAATCAATGGGAAATTCCCCATCGGAACAAGGCGGCAAAAATAACAACTTCATTCGACATTGCCAAATTCTCTCACCCACAGTTGTTGCTGAGCAGCTCAACACATACTTGTAGAGACGCAAACTTACACTTTTTCTAAACACAACAAGAGCCAAACAAGAAGAGCGACTATTTCCAAAATATGTTTTCGGCTTTGTTTTTCCGTTAAAAACCATAACTTTTCTGGGTCACATTCCCAAAAGCCCCCAGACAGGCCGACATGCGGCATGAACACTTCTAGCTAGAATTGGATGTGAAGAACACAAGTTTACTTGTGCTAACTCTGTTGATTGTTCTATCTTTGACGCTGCGTGCAGAGATGGCAATGATGACACTGAGACACTAGACACTGAGACAGCAGCGGCTGTGGCAACCGTACCATCTATCCAATGATGATGATGGTGATGATGATACATAGTAGTATTACATTTGGTTTTTGTTATTTTTACTGTGTTATCATTTCCATCACACGCCATTCCATTTGTTTAAGCATTTATGTCACTTAAGCAGTCATTATACCACTTTCTTATTTTTTCATATTTCGTTTTATATTTTTGTATCGTAATAATGAAAAGGCCCTTTTTCTTTATTAAGATAAAAAAAAACAACAACACAACAATATGAACTAAATGTGCTTTGTAACTATCAAGTTAGTTTTCATCTTCAAATGATACTTTTGTCAAAATATAAGCATGAGTTGATATAATTTATGTCTGTTTATGCCTTTGGAACTTCTCTTTTGGATTTATGGATGGATAAAGCATAATTTTATTTATTGAGGCGTTCGTAGATTTTGTTTGCTACTGCCTGCATTATGCACACGCATTGGTCCAGTACAAGTATTATTGATAAAGTGATACTCACATCAGTCTATGGACGTGCAATAGTCAACAGTTGTTGTCGAAAAAAAACTAGTGAGGGGACAAAAATGTTTGCATTTGCTATTGTTATTATTTCAATAATGCAATGTTGGATATGATATCAATAATTACTTGATATTTTATGATAGTTTCTCTTAAAAATATGACGTGTTTATTTTACTGTCGTTGTGTCGTTTCGTGGTAACAAAGATCTGCTATTTGCTGCACCGCATGGCAACAACACAGTAACACATACTAGGTGTTGCAAAAAGTACAGTATGTGCACTTGACAAAATAGAATAAGAATAAGATTGTCAACCCTTTGTGATTCCTCCACCTGGTCCTTCCAACGTAGTCTCGGTCTCCCTCTTTTCCGCCGTCCTTCGAGATCTTTATAGAATACCTTTCGCGCTAGAGGTTCCTCATCTGTTCTCACGACATGGCCTAGCCAGCGTATTCGTTGCACTTTGATTAGCTTGACCACATCAATATCGTGGTACAACTCGTACAGCTTATGGTTCATTCAATTCCTGAACTCGCCGTTTCCACAAATGGGTCCATATATTTTGCGGAGTACTTTTCTCTCAAATACAGCCAGATGTGCTGCATCCGCCTGTTAAAGCACCCAAGATTCGGAGGCATACGAGTACAGCAGGACCGGTAAAATTAGTACCTAGTACAGTTGGACTTTGGTAATTCGTAGTTAGTTCTCACACATGGGACTATCAAAGGCAGCTTTGATGTCGTAGTGTAAATATCTGATTCGTCGTGGATTTGCTGGTCTAAAGCCGCACCGATAAGGTCCAATCAGGTTTTCCACCATTGGCTTGAAACGTTCACATAGTATGTTAGAGTGGACCTTGTACTAAATCGGTAAGGGGCTAATTCAACGGCAGTTTTTACACTCACTACAGTCACATTTTTTGTAATTAGGACATAGCACACTGAGATTCCAATCCTTTGGGATGCACTCCTGAAACCAAATATTCTCTCTGAGCTGTTGCTTTCTTAAAACAAGCTCATCTCCACACTTAACAACTCAGCTGGAAGACCGTCAGCCCTAGTAGAGCCTCCCGCCTCTTCTAACTGTACTTGCATGAAAAGCTAGCGTTGTCATTGGCTGCAGTTTGACCCTGTATACAGCATCTTGTTTCCGGGTGGCATTCCGGCATTCGTCATCGTACCAGGCATTATCGTTTAAGGGCTTCACATACCCCATGACGGACCGCGCAGTCCTTTCCATCGAGAGTGCCTGATTACGCAGGGTTTTCGCACTGCTTTGCCTAGTACGCACTTTAACTGCAGTGAGGTGGTGATCCGAGTTGATGTGCGCACCCCTGATCACTCGCTCGTCTAAGACACTTGACGCGTGCTTTTCATCGATTACCACGTGATCTATTTGATTTCTAGTGACTTGATCGGGAGATATCCACGTTTCCTTGTGAATAAAAATTGTGTGGTCAAATCGTCAATTCGCTCATGTTTTAGGAAGAGAGGGACAATTGACATAAAAAAACTTCATTTCCCTTTACACCCCATGAGTGAGGTATGGGATAGCTTCTCGTTTTGTTGCGAATTAACACGCTTTCTATTTTAGATTCACAACAAACGGCACCTACTTGTCTATCGACGAATGCGAACGTCACTGTATTACAAGCTTCTACCAGACATGCCGATTGACTCGACACTTATACTGCGAATTTGTTGTTGACAACATCGAGGGGGCAGGCAATGAAGAAAACTGTAGATGACTAGAGAGAGGCAAGAGACGAACTTGGGATCTCCCGCATGGTATTCGCGTGTTCTATTCACTATGCCACGGCCGGTCCCTGGGACAATTGACATGTACTTGTTTAATTTACCATGCACTTGTCATCAGGTGTATCAAATATCGAAATCATAAATTAATACAAATAAATACAAATTGTGGCATCTGGAAATTCGGAAAAACTTTAGAACAATGTTTTTAAATGGCAGTACGATAATTGTAATTTACAACTTTTAACAAAGTAGGCGGAATAACATAACCTTTAGAACTGAACACTAGTGAATATTACAAGATCATAGAGGCAGTTAAGTGTCCGTTGCATGGTCTTATATAATAACACACACACACACAAGCCAACTTACTTGCGTAAACGTACATCATTGTATAAAATAAAAGTGAAAATTCTCAATAAATTCCAATTTTGCTTCGAAATTTTTTTCTGAATTGAGTTCATTGAATTATTTATGCGATTATATACATACTATACGGGGGAGAGTATCGTGTGTCTGTGTGGTTTGTTTTCATGTGAGTATATGTTTGTTGTTACAATATAAATTATAAATATACTACATACCTACATATGTTTGTGAGATGGTATTAATGTTATGGTGTAACAGTAAATAATTTGTTACTATTGCTGTGATTGCAGCATTATTATAGGCTTTTGATAATATATTTTATAGCTGAAATAGAATAGGAAATAATCTTTGCGTTTTTACAAAAACAGAAGATGAAAATTTGTAAGATAATTATCTTTGGCAAATACCCTTAAAAATGGTGATCCAAATTTTAGGAGTGTTTCCTATAGTTAGTATTTGTAGCAAATTTCGAATGCTTACAAAAACACATACTGAAATGCAAAACAACTAATTATTTAAATTGTTTTCTACAAATATGCCAGACACTGAAGATCATGAATTGTGTGCCGTTGGGGATGAAAAGTGAATCTTGCATCTCAAGCCAACCCACAACCTCATTCGTGGTGGCATCTGGCCAACGTTGTTCGTGATATTTTTTTTATCATGAATAGCAGCTGATAGTGAGCGACGAACCCTGATGGTTGGGCTGGCCACCCGCCTTCAGGTCCTTTACAGGCTAAGATAGTAACAAATGAAACCGCCCAAATTTTGACGCCCCTGCAAACGTTGCAAATACCATTAATCACGGATATGCAGCTGGAACGTCCGGACTCTCCATAGAGAAGGTGTCACTATCTTGCTGGCGGATGTCCTCGAAAAATATAAGGCTGACTTCACCGCCATCCAGGATATGAGAAGGACAGGACAAGGATGCTCGCAACATTAAAATTGTGACATCTATTACATCAGCCGAAAAGTATGAATTTGGATGTGGATTTGTAGTAGGCGAGAGGCTCTGACATCTTGTCTCGCGATTTAATCCTGTTAGTGATCGAATAGCCGCAATCCGCATCAAGGCGAAATATTTCTACGTCACGCTGATTTGTGCTCATTACCCGACGGAAGATAAAGACGATGAGATTAAAAATGCAATTTACGAGCGCTTAGAGGAAACATACGACCGCTGCCCTGGCCACGACATTAAAATTTAATGCAAAAATAGGAAGAGACGATGTTCTTGGTCCTTCGATCGGTAAATACAGCCTGCATACCGACACGTCAGACAATGAGTTTGGGCTGGTTAGTTACTTAGCGGGAAAGAACATGGTAGTGATTGGAACCAGATTCCAGCACAAAGATACCCACAAGGCAACTTGGCTATCGCCATATCAAAACAATAAAAAGGCATGTGTCTAGTGTCATAGACGTGCTTGTGATCCGTGGTGCTAATATTGGCTTGGATCATTACCTGGCTGCAGCCAAGGTGCGGACATGATTGAGCAGAGCGAAAAACGCATGTATCCAAACACAAATAAAGAGAGATAGTCACTGCCTACTCCAACCAGCTCTCCCAACTTCTACGACACAACGCCTCTACTTCAGACGTTCCCGATAGGCAGTGGCAGCGTGTTGCGCATTCCATGGCAACCGCCGCAACAACCGTACTAGGATATGAAAAACGACGCTCAGACGAATCCTGGTACGATGAAGAATGTCGCATAGCGTCTAAGGAACCGGATGCTGCGGACAGGGCATCGCTACAGCCAGGGAACGGCAAAAGAAGACAGTAATACAGGCGAGACAACTATTTCAGCGAAAGGCTATGGGTAAAGTTAATGGGTTCCCATCCTGTAAGGACAAGGATGGGAATCTGATTACAGATAGGCAGAGTGCGCTGCATATATGGAGAGAACACTTCCAGCAACATCTGGCTCCAGAAGGCAGCGCTCGTGAAGTTATTACGCCAATTGTGGACGACGGCTTAGATTGCCCACCACCAAGTCAAGCCGAGGAAAAAAAACAAAATCGCGGCTGAAAAATAATAAAGCAGCCGGTGCCGACGGACTTCCGGCAGAGCTCTTCAAGTGCCGGTTGGGAGGAGCTGATAACGAGGATGCACCAGCTCCTACGCACGGTTTGGCTTAACGAGGGCATTCCAGATGATTGGAATCTAAGCATATTATGTCCTGTGCTAAAAAATGGTGATCAAACTACCGCGGGCTCAGCCTTTTACCCATCGCTTATAAGATCCTGTCGAGTGTGCTTTGTGAAAGACTAAAGCCAGTGTTATACAAAATGATCGGGCCTTATCAGTGTGGCTTGAGACCTAGTAAATCAACAACTGACCAGATATTCACACTTCGGCAAATCCTGGAAAAGACCCAAGAGAAACAGATAGATACGTTCCACCTTTCGTCGACATAAAATCTACCTTCGGCAGCCCGAAACGGCAGAAATTACTCGAAGCCATGGCTGAGTTTGGTATTTCAGAAAGATGCGGACTGACACTAAAACAAGGCTACGGCCTATCATGTGGCCCCCTTCAACATAGTGATGGAGATGATATTGAGGAAAGCTGCAGTAAAGTGGCTCGATATTCAACAAAAGCCACATGCAACTTGCGTACGCTAATGAAGTAGACATCATCGGTAGAAAACTGCGGGATGTGACTGCAGCCTTCTCAGGTATACAGAAGGAATCAGCGAAAATGGGTCTTATGGTGAATGAGGACAAAACGAAGTTATTAGTTTCAACGAACAATGAATCTACTCTTTAGGGAAACTGCGTGAACGTTGACAACTATAATTTCGAGTTGGTAGATAATATTATCAACTTATTATCCGCCATCAACAAAACAAATAAATTCAGCCTCAAGATCTGGAATATAATCCTGCTTGCTAATAAATGCTACTACAGACTAAGCAAGCGATTAAATGACATAGTCCGCTCTCGATGAACAAAAAACCAGTTACCAGATACTGGTTCAACCTGTCTTGAAGTATGGTTTAGGATCCTGGGTTATGACATAAGCGGATAAATCGCTTCAGGCAGTATTCGAGAGAAAAATACTCCGTAAAATATATATGAATCATGAACTGTACGAGCTGTACACTGAAATTGACGTGGTCAGACGCATTAAGGTGCAACGGTTGCGTTGGCTAGGTCATGTTGTACGAATGGACGAAAATGCTTCAGCTCGAAAAGTCTTCGACAATGAACTCGATGGACGGCGCAGAAGAGGGCGACCAAAACTCCGTTGGAAAGACCAGGTTACTGAGAACCTTACAGAACTCGGTGTGACTAACTGGAGACGAAGCGCAGAAGATCGAGGCGCTTATAATATTTTTCT
Source organism: Muscina levida (assembly GCA_964034835.1). NCBI lineage: Eukaryota > Metazoa > Arthropoda > Insecta > Diptera > Muscidae > Muscina > Muscina levida. Next base: position 60,486,707 of record OZ035884.1, on the reverse strand, counting down.
ACGTGCGATGTATAATCCACTGGGATTGCAAAGAAGTACCAGCTAAAGTTAAGTAAAGTAAAGTAAAGGCGGTATTTATCAGTCAGTTTACCTGACTGGAATTTCTGTACTGGTTTTTATTTATATACTTAGTAGGGACATAAATATTGTTCCAACTTTAAACAAACCTATTTCAATGGTAGAACATATACCATGTGGTAATCATGGGAAGCATATACCATGATTACCACATGGCTATTAAAGCCAACCACTATAGCGTTAGGCTGTAACGGAATTTAAAATTGTTTCAGGTTTCACCATGGAGTGGTCAGGTAAAGGGAACCGTATTGCTGTTATGTTATTGCATGTTTGTATACCGGTACATAAAACTGTTTTGGGAGTCTGAAGATATCATGTATCAAAAGACCGCCACAAAGACGAATTTACTGTGCGAAATTTCGTATCGATAGTTAGACGTTAGAGTGTGCTGCAAAGAGGTCAAAGCTCGGTTTTGTGTTCAATTCGAAATTTCGCACAAATTTATTCGTAATTTTGTAAACAACTATCTCCAACTTCGCTACTTAAAAAAAAAAAAAACTTAATTTCCCTTTGCACCCCATGAATGAGGTATGGGATAGCTTCTCGCGTTGTTGTGAATTAACACGCTTTCTATTTTTAGATTCACAACTAACGGCACCTACTTATTTATCGACGAATGCGAACGTCACTGTTTTAAGAAGCTCTTACTAGACACGACGATTGAATCGCCGCTTAATACTGCGAAGTTGCTGTCAAACAACATTCGAGGGGAGCCGACAATGAAAGAAAATTTTATTTATTTTTTTCTTTTAAGATGACTGGAGCCAGGTTTGAACCTGCGATCTCCCGCATGGTAGTCGCGTGTTCTAACCACTATGCCACGGCCGGTCCCAACTTCGCTACTAATACCTTTTATTTAATGAAGTTCCCAAAAATCCCATATAAGGGCCACCCTTCTGTATGTGTCATTGTGTGATTTAGAAAATGCAGTCATGTGAACCACTCAAATGCGAGATGCTCTTCCAGATTTTATTCATGGGACGTAAAGGGAAAATCAGTTTGTTATGTGGTCAATTCGGTCGATACGATCCAAATACGTACGCTAAGACAATGTACAGTAAAATCATTCACAGAGAAGACGTGGGGATAAAAAAACTGAATAAAACAAGTATCGAAGTGAAGCCAGAAAACTTTTTCTAACGTTTAAAAAATAAGATTATCCAGCAGGGATCTTCACCTGTAAAGAGTTGGACATCTGATTACGATGGAGTAGATTGCCCACCAACGAGCCTAAAGAACAGGTAAGCTGCAGATATTGATGGACTGCTGGTTACAAGAATACAAGCTTGGTTATTGAAATTTGAGCGTAAAACAGAGTGTGTGCAGCAAAAATCGCGAAATCCTCCCATCGCATACAAGGTCTAATTATATGAAAGGCTTAACCTTTTCTATGAAACTTGATTGAACCATATCATTGTAATTTTAGACCGGGCAAATAAACAATCGATAAAATATTCAAACTACAATAATTCCTGGAAATTAAAGTTGCGGCATTTCACTGACGACATCAATGTGTTCAGCGAACACTTGTAAAAATTGTTGACAGTCCAATTTGTACCAATGTACAGGTACAAATACGATTTCTTTAACATATTGCAGATAATTGCGAGGAAATATTAACCATCAACGGAAGTGATGTTGCCGAAGATAATAAATTGATCAGATACTATAAGTGAAACGGTTGGATTGTTTTTTTTTATCAGATAATAAAATTCAACTGCTTAGGTTAAACGTTACAGCCTATTGTGCAGTTATACATGTAACTGCAGAACTATAAAGAGATTCACATGCACGTGTAAACATAATACTTTAAATCTTTGCTATATTTTACGTGGTATTATTGTAACATTTACCACAACATTAAGCCCGGGCATAATTTATACGTGACTAATTATGTTAATAGTTACGACCAGAACTACAACCGCAACAATTCTCGCCGAACTCGTAGTCGGATCTGTGCAGCGGTAATAAAAAAGTGAAATTAGTGTGAATCATGTCGAAGCACTCGTTGTATGTGTGCGTGAACTTTGCCGCTGATTCTATTGGGCCAGAGGCGTAGCCGCCGCTGTAATCGATACTTAATGAATCATGGCTGTTTGTGGACTCACATAAATAATCTTGGAATTGTTCTCACCCGGTGTCCACACGCCGACACACGGCCCGTTTACGAAAATGTGCATAAATTAAAATTTAATCATCGCAGAGCACTTTCACTCGTTCTTGACACACGACGGTGGTGCCTGACGATTCCACACATGGAACATGAATGGCTATTCAGCCGGCCGGGAGTTGTGTTAGTTGGTATTCTTTTGGATACCTTTCAAATGAAAGTGATGTCGAGATGCACCGCCGCCGCCACAGTCTTTACCACGAAAGAGCACAAAGTAAAGCGAAACGTAAATACACCAGACAACAATGGCTTTGTGGGCATCTGCGTATGAGTGTGCAGAGTAGACCCACACTTTGGCTTTTAGCGAATTGTCACACGTAATTCTGAAAGCGCTGTGATGTGACTGGAGACGTGTTGGAAACAATTAAAGGCCGACTGAGTGCATTTGCGTACGCGCCCCAATTACATGAGAACTTCGCGCCAGAATAGGGAAAATGGATGATGAACGTTCACACAAATGATTTATATTTTCCAATAGAGCGAAGCGTTTCTTTAGTTCGCCGGTTCGTTCCCAGGAGGTGAGCAAACAATTCATTATTTACGCGCATAGCATAGCTTTCTTTGTGGGCCGAGCGCATTATGAGACCAGTGAAAATATTTTGAAAGAACGAAAGAAAAGCACGAAATGCTGATTACTATAACTTTGTACTTGTATAGGGAGATGGAGGAAAATGTGTAATAATAGCAAAGTTGTACTTCAATGTGTACGAGTATTTTATGAAAGAGAAAGAATTCAAAGGAATTTTTTGACAAACTTAAGTTTGACTGTTCCACAATAAATTGGGTTAACTGGGTTTATTGAAGACGACCGTTATCTGTAATTTCTTTCAGATTAAATGCTGCTTATTTTTGATTTTACTTTTTTGACAAAATTTAAAATTAATGTCTTAATTCAATCCACAAAATTATTTGACACTAGAATATGAAAACTACAAGTAAGCTAATATTCAGGATTTTCCCTTTTTATTTTTCAGGTAAACACAATAACTCGATTATATCTAGGGGATGTTTTTAAAGTAACGGTCGTTACAGGTCGCTTAATTTTGGCCTGACAATCGGAAGAATTCATAACAAAGTTAATTTGTTGACCATTAAAAACCTTTACTTTTTCTTTCTTCCCAAATATCTAAAGTAGTTCTGATGTTTTTGGCAGCGCGTCGTTCTTATTTCTGCCCGAAGTTTTAAGGAAAATATCCTCCGATATCGGATAACACATCGGACCGAAGTCGTTACTAAAAACGTATGGAGTGGTTGACAAGATTTCTAAGGGAAATCAGATGTACGACATGTCGGACCGATTTCTGAATATAAATCGTGGGAAAACCTGAAAGGAAATTCGTTGTTTCTTCAATAACAATTTGTTGTTTTCTCCGTTACAGAGCAGAATAAATAATTTCCCTTCAATGAATCGTACAGAATTCTGTAAATTTTGTGTTCGTTTAAGCAATCCACTACGAGGCGTTTTTTCTTTTACACATTGAATAAGAGAAAACAAAATATATTCTCGCAGATGATGGGTATTTGTACTAAAACTAAAGGTAAACAAAAAATCATTCGTCATTAATTTTTTCTTTTAGTGCAAAACATCCACCACGATCGGCTGCTAGAGCGAAGTTAAATGATTTTCTTTACTCATCTTCAATATGAGTGCGCAATATGTATCAGCAATATGAGAGACCAAAAACGCCGAGTATTGCAATTGTCGTTCCTTACTTTAGACCGTAGGTTTCTTTGAACCAAATTTGATTCATAACTTTTTAAATCGTTTTATTCATGTTCGTCTGTCCGGCTGGCAAGCACAATAACTTTCGAAAGATGTAACCAACTGTTTCGAAACTTAGCATGGTTTAATATTTTCCCAAAAATACTGACGGAATTTCATATAGGCTTTCCGTCCACTTTAGAAATCGAGTAATAATGTCAATAAACTTAAGGCGATCGTACCCAAAATAAGAATTTAGTAAACTTATAACAGGATAAAGTTTTGGAAAAAAAGAGTCTGGCCATACCCACATGGTACCTCCCCTACAAATGTATCATTCCGGTCACTATAAAACTACCCAGCGGCGAAATATCCCGAGCACAAGTTCTCTCCATTCTTTCAGGACCACTACTGCAGGCCTTCTTTGAGAAGGGAGAATCAACGTTTTCGATGATTTGTATACACATTTCGTGTGTATACACATTCCGTCTCCCTTCTCAAAGTAGGCATGAGAAAGGTGTTCATATGTTTTTCTTAAACCAGTTTAAAATGCATCTGTTTCGAATGCATCTTCATAGGCTAGATGGTAGCATGGCTGACAATCTATTGTAAGTATAAAGAAAAATAAAAAGGTGAGAAATATCGTTCTTGATTATACCATCACCCTTAGGGATGAGGGTATATATCATTTGATACGACCCAAAAGAGTAACATATAGAAGGAGTGACTTTAGACCCTAGGTTTCTTTGAACCAAATTCGATTCATGACTTTTTAAGTCGTTTGAGCCATGTCCGTCTGTCTGTCTGTCTGTCTGTCTGGTGGCTGTCCGGCTGGTTCGCACGATAACTTTCGAAAGACGCAACCAAATGTTTTGAAATTTTGCACGAGTTATTATTTTCTCAAAACTACTTACGGTATTGCAAATGGGCTACATGGCCCCGCCCCTTCTGGTACCTCCCATACAAATACATCATTCCGCCCACTTTAGAAATCGAGTAATAATATCAATACACCCTACGGGATCGTCCCCAAATTCTGTATTTAGTAAAGCTATAACAGGATAAAGTTTTGGAAAAAATTTTGAAAGCCTAGCCACGCCCCTTCTGATACCTCCCATACAAATCTACCTTTCCGCCCACTATAGAGATGGAGAAATAATATCAATAAATTAAACGTGATCGTGCCTAAATTCTATTTTTAGTAAAGCTATAACAGAATAAAGTTTTGGAGAAAAAAATTGGAAGTCTATTCACGCCCCATCTGGTACCTCCCATACACATCTGGTACCGCCCACTTTAGAAATCGATTAATATTATTAAAAGACCTAACGCGATCGTGCCCAAATTCTGTATTTGGTAAAGTTTAAGCAGGATAAAGTTTTAGAGAAAAAATCTGGAAGTCTAGACACGCCCCTTCTGCTACCTCCCATACAAATGTACCACTCCGCCCACTTTAGAAATAGGGTAATAATATCAATACACTCGACACGATCGTGATCAAATTCTGTATTTTGTTATGTTATAACAGAACAAAGTTTTGGAGAAAAAATTGGAAGTCTAGCGATGCCCCTTATGGTACCTCCCATACAAATGTACCTTGCCGCCCACTTTAGAGATGTACTAATAATATCAGTACACCCAAGGCAATCGTGCCCAAATTCTGTATTTAGTAAAGCTTTAACAGGGTAAAGTAATGGAGAATAAATCTGGAAGCCTAACCACACCCCTTCTCGTACCTCCCATACAAATGTACCACTCCGCCCACTTTAGAAATCGAGTAATAATATCAATATAATAGAAAATTACTTGTTTTACTGAGGGTAAGGGTAAATATAAGTTGGGTTGCCCGACTGAAACTTTCTAACTGGTTTTAATTACAAATCGGTTAATTTCAATAACTCAAGACTTAAACAATATCTTATATTAGGTGATGGTATTTATCAGTCAGTTTAACTGACTGAAATTTCTGTACTGGTTTTGTTTTTAGTTGATCTATGAGAATTATATTAGAGAAATATCTTAAAATAAACTAAACAATTTGAGGGTGACCAACAGCAATTTTATTTTATTTTTCAAGTCCTTCTTTTTTTTGAGTATGCAGACCTTCCATCGGGCCTTCTTATAGGAAGCAACGGCGGAAGGCCTTGCCTCCCAATGACACCAAATGTTATTTGCAAAGGACGAGGGAATACAGAGCGCAGGCCTACTGACTGCATTTAAAAATGTTCCGTGAGGCCTTCTAGGTTCTATTTTCGCCGCTGGGTATTAGTAATACCAATACTCACAATGTACCCAGATAAACTCAAAAAATCAAATTTTTCAGGAGAGCCACAAAAACCTTTCCGATCATAGTATTAGCTTAGTAATAAGTATTATTAGTCTTACTTTATTTATGTTAATTAAGGTTATTTATGTATAAATACAAATTTTTTTAATGAAAATATATACAGTATTTGTTTTTGTTTTTAAGGACAAGGGAGGTATACTGTTAAACACTATTCACAAAAAAAAACAACAATTGCAGCTCACATTTGCCACATTTGAGCAAATGAGAATTCTCGAGTGATTATTGAATAGCCGATGCATCCACTGATTGTAAGTGATTGTAAGTTGCGGTTTATAAGTCGGCGGCGTCATCAGCCATACCTATTCGAAAATGAGTAGTAACCGCGAATGGTGTAAGCTATCGCGAGATGATGACGGACTACTTGTGGCCAGTCAACAACAAATTCATTGCTTCAGTGTACACAGCTCCAAATTAGTTTACATACCATATACTGTTTAGAGAACTTGTAACGATTTTTAGGCGTTATTTAACATCTTCTTTATATTTTGCGGTTGAAGAAGCTGGTTACAATCGCCATTCCAATTACTTTTGTCATCCATTATTACGAAATCAAACTTTTTGGAAAAATTAGTTTTCCTTATTTTTCATATTCGGACGCTATTTTACTTATTTACTTTTAAAGGAACACTTATCATTAGCAATTATCGCATACACTGTCTGTCTGTCCCCGCGATTATAGCTGTAGTTTAAGTTCTAAGATAAGCCCGATCGATCAAAAACTTATCCCAACTCCCATACAAAGTACCCTTTTTGGGGGAAGTCCCTTCGATTACAGCCTTAGTTTAATAGATATCAAGCTGAAACTTTATAAGCAAGTTTTTGCCCTCTAAGAGGAGATGAGCCCGAAACTACTCCCACCTCCCATACAAAATGTCTCTTTCTTAGGGTCTGTCCCTGAGGTCACAGTCGTAGTTTGAAATTCGGTATGCTTGCTCCTATCCTCTAAACAGAGGTTAAGTTATAAAATGAGTAGATCGGACAAAACTATTACATAAAAGCACTGTCTGTCTGTCCCCGCGATTACAGCCGTAGTTTAAGAGCTACAGAACTCTTATTTGATATGCATGCTTCTATTCTCTATGTCTAGGTTAAACTTCTAAAAAACTTCTCACTCCTCCCATACAAACACCCACTTTTTGGGTGTGTACCTTAAAGTCGGAGTGTATTTGGATCAAAAACAAACGTTTCAAAAGCATATTGAAAACGCCTCTAACAAGGGACAAGATGAGTAGATCGGACAAAAACTACTTCATACAAGCACTGTCTGTCTGTCCCCGCGATTACAGCCGTAGTTTAAGAGCTACAGAACTTATATTTGATATGAAAGCTTCTATTCTCTATGTGTAGGTTAAACTTCTAAAAAACTACTCACACCTCCCATACAAAAACCCCCGTTTTGGGTGTGTACCTTAAAGTCGGAGTGTATTTGGATCAAAAACAAACGTTTCAAAAGCATATTGAAAACGCCTCTAACAAGGCACTGAAGTGTTTTCGGGCCCTTTATCCGCTTTTAAATGAGAAGTCGAAGCTCAACGTTGGTAATAAGCTTATTACTTGTAAATATTGTATTATAATTAATTTTAACGGTCACTTATGTTGAAATATCTCTAAGATAGAATCTCATATAATAAGATTTACTTATTATGTTTATGTATATATTGATAGAATAATAAAATAAATAAAAAAAAAATAAAAAAAAAATCGGCTGATTCTATTTTTTTTACATCTTTCGGATAGGAGGGTATAAATAGGCCACGCACAAAAAGGCACAACTTTTTTGCATAAAATTCTTCCAGTTCCGGAAATTTTCCAGAATTATTATTTTTTAATTGAAAGAAGACAACGTTTATTTTTTTTTTAAATGGAAATGAAATGGAAATCGATATTTTGTTTTTAATTATGACGTTTATTTTAAGTCTATAACTTCTTAAAGATTCCCCATATTTGTTTTCTTATACATTTGTATACCACCACCACCCTTTTGGGATGATATCAGATTTCCTTCCGTGTATTTCATATTTTAAAAAACTCTAAAATTTAGTTTACTTTGTTTCATACGTATATTTAAATAAGTTATTTTTAATGTAACCTTTAAGCATTTCGTTGGATATATTTGTCGTTTTTACTAAAGAAAATAATCAAATTTGTTTGCCCTGAAACCCATTTGACATCATTATTTTTAAATTGTCCGCACGGCTACCTATAAAGTTGCCATTTGATTTTCGATTCACGCTTGTGTTAATCTAAAGCTCCAAAATTGCATTTTCATTTCGATGCTGGAAATTTCATTTGATAATGTTGAACGCACCGTTCAACCAGGCCTCAGTGCCAACATTAGTTTTAAGTTCTTATTTTTTATCTCATTTCATTTAGTACTTTCAAAAGAGAATATTTGCCACTAATTGAGTAGTTTTTGTTTTCACTCATATTGATCTCTCACTCTTTTGTATTACCGCAAGAAGCGGATTTTGTGTATTGTTAGTTTTTAAGTTTCACATTGAACTTCAATAAAAGAAGTTGTATGAATTCAAGAGGAATTCGAATTTGTCTTTTTTCATTAATTTGGAAAAATCCTTTATAAGTAAAGTAAGGCCTCCTAGTTCACGACCAGGAGCCAACATATGGTCCTTCGAAACATCTTAGCAGAGGCTTGGATGAGATTTGAACCAGCAGTTGAAAACAGCATATATTTCACTGTTGCCCGTTTTCTAACCTAGAAAACAAAGTACATAACCATTGCATAGACAAGAGGTCATCCAAAGACAAGAAGTCTATTGCAAGCAGAATTTGGCGTTTCTTCATTTATACACAAGAAGTGAAACAACAATTGAAGCATTAGAACGACCAACATATGGTCCTTCGAAACATCTTAGCAGAGTCTTGGATGAGATTTGAACCAGCAGTTGAAAACAGCATAAATTTCACTGTTGCCTGTTTTCTAACCTAGAAAACAAAGTACATAACCATTGCATAGACAAGAGGTCATCCAAAGACAAGAGGTCTATTGCAAGCAGAATTTGGCGTTTCATCATTCATACATAAGAAGTTAAACGGCAATTGAATCATCAAGAGGGACATCTGAAGCTTCCAACCCGGCACAGCAGAAGTAATCCCCCCCCCACAACAATAGCATTCCCTAACGCTAAAAGAGACGGCGACTCCAACTATACCACCCCAAATTGAAGTTAAGTAAGAAGAATTGAAAGTGTAAGTACATTGAGTTTTAGTATTTCTTACTTCACGATCAATAAAAACAAAAATTAATTAAAATAAATTAATTCGCGTTATTGGTTACATAACATAACCTACGCATATAACATTTCAAAAAAATTCAACGAAAAAATTATAACATACAACTCGGTAAAAAAAAACCGCAATAAATCTGTATATAACATCATTATATACTCGGTAGCGTACCAACAAGTCGACCACAACCTTCACACAACAAAACTACAAAATTTCAACTCTTTCATCTCCACCAAGATCACTCACTATCGCTCTCACACACACACACTCCTATAATTGAAGGGACAAACAAAATAGAAGAAGAAGAACACGAAAGAACAAATTGCAAAAATTTCTGAAGTGTTAAGACGTGTGTTAAATTGCGGCAAAGAATATTATTAAAATAAATAGTGAAAAACAATCGAAATCGGGAAAGAATTATTTAAAACAATTTTAAAAACTTTCGTGATCCAACCTGGTAAACAAAAACTTAAAAAAAATAAAAGAATCTCGTTAACAACGAAAACATTAACCATCGCGGTTATCAATAGACAAACAACAAAACATTCAACTAACTCGAGAACAGCAGCAGCAGTAGTCGGTGAGTTTTAGTTTCTTTTTGGTGCATTTCAGTGGTTTTTTAGTTTAAACTAATTTTGCAAAAACAAATTCATATCGGTGCGCGACAACAAATCATAAAATAACAACAACAACAAAACTAAAAGAATTTTAATAACTACGGTCCGGGTAACAAAAATAATAAACCGTTATTATTTTCAAGGCCAAGCCAAAAAAAAAGTGTTTCTGCGTTTCATCGTTTTATGCTGTTCGACAACAACAACAACAAGAGAGTCAACCTGACGTCGCAACAGAACAACAGTCGGTCAACGGCAGCGTCGTTTGTGTTTCTCAACAGCAACAACAAAACACCATAGGTCGTTGGCAGCAGTGTTTGGGCGTTTGTGCAGCAATAGAAGCAGCATCACAATTCTAATTGTCTGCATTTTTGTTTTATGCTAATTTCTTCTGCATATGTGCGTAGCGGTGCCAGATCGTTCCAAAGCGGTGTAAAAGTGGGATTGTTTAGAATACCCAAATAATACACGGAACATTAGAAAAATTTTAAAATTGTAAATTTTTATTTGATTAAAGGAAAATAAACAACAAATTTAATTCAACAAGTTTTGCGAAAAGGGAAAAGATTAATTGGAAAATAAAACAATTTGGACATAAAGAAAATAATTAAATTATTAACATTAATAATTAACAATAAATTTATTTTTGGTTTAATTACAAAAAAATCGAAGTTAATCCTCCTGATTAGAAATATATTTTTTCTCGGAATTTACAACAAAACAATTTTAATAAAATTTTGAAAATATTAGTTTGTGTAATCAAAATTTGTGTCCGCGTTTAAGTTTTAAATTTATAAAAATAAACATTGTTGTGAAGACTAAAATACAAAACAAATTTAAGTAAACAGAATATTTTAATTTTGAACAAGAATCACCCTGATTAAGGAACTTTAAACAAAAAGATAATTATTTGTTTAGAATTTCAAAAAAAAAAAAAAGTCGTTACTTTTCGAGTTTTTAACCAAAATATAATTGATATTTGGAGAAAAGGTTCCGCCTGATTTAATAATTCGAAATGGCAGCACGCAGAAAATTTCTTTTTGACCATGAACAGGTCGTTTCATTTTGTAAGGATTTTAAACCTTCAGAGGATGCCAAAATCACATCCTTGAAAGTAGAAGAAAATGAACTGGAAAGAAGATGGTTAAAACTGGTCGCCAGTTATGAAGAAATCATGATCGCAGATGAAACTGCTGAAGATTCAGATTTTTTAAAAATAGCTACAAGCAAACATAAGGATGCCTACAAGAAGTATTCAAGTTGCAGATCTAAAATTGCAGACATGGTGACAGCAAAGGAGCCTTCTAAGGCAGATGAAAGTATCAGACATGATACTACAATAAGCCATCAAGGATTTTCATCTTTAAAATTGCCACCGTGTGATACCCAGCCATTTGAAGGAGGATATTCAAAATGGCCTGCTTTTCGAGACATTTTTTCTGCTGTATTTGGAAACCATCCAGAATTATCCGCAGCACAAAAGCTTTACCACCTGCGAAGCAAGACAAGAGGTGAGGCGTACCAGATTGTAAAAAGGTTCGATTTAGTTGATGAAAATTTTCAGTTGGCTTGGGATGCTTTGAAAACTAGATACGAGAACCCACGAATTTTAGTGCATCAGCAGATGAAACATTTTTTTGGAATACAAGCAGCTCAAGCTGAAACCCCAAAATCAATAAGGCAGATTCAACGTGGAATCAACGAAAGCTTAGCAATTTTTAAATCATATAAAATTGACACCAAGAATTGGGACCCTATCCTGGTGCATCATTGTTCAACAAAACTTCCTGAGGATACATTGCGAGCGTGGGAAGACTCTTTGAGTAACCACAAGGAACTGCCAACCTGGTTACAAATGGACACTTTTCTTGCAAAACGAATTGAGATTTTGGAAACTATCACAGACATGAGGAAAACTAATTCGAGAGATTATCAAGGATCACATCAAAAGTCTCAAGCTTTTCATTCCCACCTGGAACCTGAAAAAAATAAATACAATTGCAAGAAATGTAATCAAAATCATGCACTGCGTCAATGCGATTATTTTAAATCACTATCGGTCAGCGAGCGAATTAAATATGTGTATGCAAATAAATATTGTGCAAACTGCCTCGCATCAACACATTTTAAATCAAATTGTACAAGTGAAAAATCTTGTCAAAAATGTAATAGAAAGCACCATACAATGCTTCATTTAGAACGAGCTGAAAATAAGGGCTTTGTAAATAAACATAAAGATAACCGAAATTTACTCAATACTTCAACTACAAACAATCAGCACCCTGCTGCCAGTACTTCGAGTTCACACGTACAAGTTGACGCGGTTCAAACGAATTTTACACAAAACGAGGGAACTACTATTTTGCCGACGGCACTTGTTGTTATTGACCATGCTGGAGAATTAATCACCATTCGAGCCTTATTAGATGCAGGATCGGAGAAAAGCTTTATTTCGAAAAGTATTCAACAAAATCTCGCGATTCCTGTCGATAATCATAATTCCCAAATTTCGGGCCTCGGTGGTACTATTGTCGGTAACTCTAGTTCCAGATGTTTTATTAACCTTAAATCAAGAATTTCGGATTTTAAAATAAAAATTGAAACAATCGTAGTACCAAAACTCGCTCATTTTCTTCCGGCTAAACGAGCTAAAATCGAGAATCTTCCTGATCTCAAGAATTTGATTTTGGCTGATCCGAATTTCTTCAAGCCGGCACCTATTGACATGATAATAGGCAGCGATTATTTACCTTTCATCAATTTAGACGGTGTTCGATCAGATATTGGAAAAGGCCTGGAAGCTCGCAAATCGCATTTTGGCTGGTATATGTCCGGTCCCCTACCTGTCAGTGAAATTAATATGTTTTCAACAATGGTATTACCCTCCAATGATGTTGCTCTTCATGAACAAATGAAAAAATTTTGGGAGCTAGAGGAAGTTGAAAGAATCAATACTATGTCGGAAAATGATTTATTTTGTGAACAATATTTTCAAGAAACAACATTTCGTCAGCCTGACGGTCGCTATGTAGTAAGACTTCCAATGAAGAAAGAATTTCCGGAGGACATATATTTGGGTCACTCGCGAAATATGGCTCTGGCACAATATCATCGTATGGAAAAAACGTTGAGTAAAACACCCGAACTCAAATCTGAGTACAATGCTGTTTTAAACGAATATTTGGATTTAAATCATATGGAAATTAGCAAATGTTTTGAAACTTCAGATAAAAAACAATTTTCATTTTTTCTACCTCATCACGCCGTTCTAAGACCAGACAGCAAAACTACAAAAGTAAGAGTAGTGTTTAACGGTTCAAAGAAAACGTCCAGCGGCTTCTCCCTGAACGACGTTTTATATCCTGGTCCCATTTTGCAAGCAGATCTCATGCAGATTGTTCTCAGCTGGCGTTACTATAAGTATGTTTTTACAGGTGACATACAAAAAATGTACCGTCAAGTTCTAATTCATCCTGAAGATAGAAAATTTCAACTAATTGTATTTCGTCCAGCTTCTGATGAAACCGTGAAACAATTTCAGCTCAAAACAGTTACCTTTGGGGTAAATTGTGCACCGTTTTTAGCGATACGGACTTTGCAGCAATTAAGTATGGATTGTAAACTTAAATATCCAGAAGCTTCGAAAATACTAAACCATGAAATATATGTTGACGACGTGCTGTCAGGTGGACACACGTTAGAAGAGGCAAAATCGAAACAGAACCAGTTAATAAAGGTTCTAAATTCTGCCTCCTTCCCCCTGAAGAAGCTTACAGCAAACAACGCAGATCTTCTCGAACATTTGGCCCGGGAGGATCTTCTGGACGAAGATTTTTTGAAAATCGACGACACCAGCACAATCAAAACTTTAGGCATTCGCTGGAATGCGATGCAAGATATTTTTTATTATGTTGTTCATCCAGTAAGCAACAATTCAGTTCCATCAAAGCGCCAGATTCTCTCCCTAATCGCTCGACTTTTCGACCCCCTTGGTTGGCTAGGACCGGTAGTGATTCTAGCGAAAATACTTATGCAGCAACTTTGGGAAGCAAAACTTGAGTGGGACGAGAGTATTCCACCGCATTTGGCAATCAAATGGAACTCATTTGTAGAAAACCTCCCTCACATCACAGCATTGAAGATTCCACGATGGGTAGACTTCTCTCCAAGTCATCAAGTCCAGATAGACGGATTCTGCGACGCGTCTGAGAAAGCTTATTGTGGAACGGTCTACATTAGAACCATTGACGAAAATGGCAAAATATACAGTCACCTACTGGTAGCAAAAACGCGAGTTGCTCCACTTAAACGAACCACAATCCCTAAACTGGAGCTGTGCGGAGCTGAATTACTTACAAACCTTGTAAAACAGCTGCATACATCAAGATTTAATAACTGCAAGTTATTTATGTGGACTGATTCATCCATTGTGCTGGGTTGGTTGCAAAAAGCCCCTCAGACGTTGAAAACATTCGTAGCGAATCGTGTTACTAAAATTTTAAATTTCACCAACGAAACTCAATGGAAGCATGTTAAAACAGAAGAGAATCCAGCCGACTTAGGGACTCGAGGATGTCCTTCACAAGAATTAGTCCAGAACTCACTCTGGTGGCATGGGCCCTCTTGGCTTCAAAACCCAGAAGAAGCTTGGCCAGAACCACGAACTTTTGATTCTACAGATTTGGAAATGAAAAAAGTCTCTACTTTTCATCTTAACCTTCAAGAAGACATCATTGAAAGATTTTCATCTTTAAATCGCGCCCTGCGAGTAATTTGTTATGTCTTTCGCTTTGTTCGATATTGTCGTAAAAAGTCTGCATATAAGACAGAGTGTATCACAACCGATGAGATAACGTTCGTCAAAAATCGTTTAATGTCTTTAGCTCAGCAAATGCATTTCCCGAGAGAGTACGAATGTCTCCTCAACAAAACTGCAATTAATAGGAAAAGTAATATACTAACATTAACGCCTTTCCTAGACAATGATGGATTGCTGCGAGTAGGTGGTCGACTAGAAAACGCTGGTTTAAGCTACTCAGAACGACACCCTGTCATCATACCCGAAAAATCGCATTTTGCTGTACTTTTTGTTAAATATACTCACCTAATCCTACTTCATTCAGAATACAACATAATGCTGCGAGCTGTTCGTCAAGGCTTTTATATTCCCCGCTTAAAAAACCTTATTCGAAAATGCATCCGAGAATGTAAAGCTTGTACGATTTACAAAAGAAAGTTCCAAAATCAGCTGATGGCCGCATTTCCACCTGAACGCGTTAATTTTTCCTTGCCCTTTACTTATGCAGGGGTTGATTTTGCTGGCCCTTTCAGTTTAAAATCATCGTGCCTTCGAAACGCCAAACTCATAAAAGGTTACGCAGCAATTTTTGTATGTTTTTCGACACGAGCGGTTCATCTTGAAGTCTGTTCAGATTTATCAGCCGATGCGTTTCTAGCAACCTTCACAAGATTTACCGGACGTCGTGGTTTGCCAAAAACAATGTTCTCAGACAATGGTCGAAACTTCGTTGGAGCAAGTTACAAGCTTTTACAAGAACAAAATATATTTTTGAAGAATGCCGAAAAATGTCTCCAAGAAAAATACGGTTTACATGGATTTTCTTGGTCTTTCATACCACCATATGCACCGCACATGGGAGGCCTATGGGAGGCCGCAGTCAAGAGTATGAAATCTCATTTAAAAAAGGTCACAAGTAACCTATCGTTTACTTTTGAGGAATTCACAACCTTGCTGGTTAGAATTGAAGCCGTCTTAAATTCAAGACCGATATCCCCTATATCTGAAAACCCAGCAGAACTATTGCCTTTGACCCCGGGTCACTTATTGCGAGGCGCTCCACTTGTTGCTCCTCCTGAGCCCCCGAATGAACCACCCAAAGGAGATATATCTCATTTGAATCGTTGGAAGCGATTAAAAACCATTCAGCATATTTTCAGCCAAAGATGGAAATCAGAATATATTACTGAGCTTCAGCGTCGTTTTAAATGGAAGACAACAAGAAATAATATTAAAGAAAATGACTTCGTCATTATAAAGGAGGACAACCTGCCCCCAGTAGAATGGCGACTAGGACGCATCACTAAAGAAATATACGGCAAAGATGGAAACGCGCGCGTTGCAGAAATCAAAACACAAAATGGCACAATCGTTCGTCCAGTTGTCAAACTTTGCATATTGCCGATATCTCCAACTTATCAAACCCAATCTCAAGATAAACCACTTGAAATCTCAAACAAATAGAAATGATCGTGTTGTAGAATGCTAATCACTCATTGTTCTTGTCTTTCTTTTCTCTCTTTCTTTTCTTTATTATACAGTTAAACTTTGCGTACTACCAACTGAGCCACCTAATCAACAAAAATCAGAACCACCTATTGAGATTCTGTTCCGATTTATGATGGATGTCATTATTTTAACAACGGGAATCTGTATGACCTGTTTTTCGATGCCTCATGCCCGTGCGACCGCAGATCCTTCAAAAGACACAACCCCACTTCAACCCAACGTTGCAGACAATGAAATTGTTGCCCCCTTGGTTCCAGAAACTCCCAAGATATCCGTTATTAAAAAAGAACACACTTCACCCCTGTACCGATCCAGTTGAAAGCGAAATATTGGCTTGTCTAGTCGCTGACGTGGATCAAAAGGCTCACCCTGAGCTCCACGCATTCCACCAAATTGACGGGGTTATTGGAGCTGATATCTGCCGATACGCTTTGTATGTTTACGCTTTACAAAACTCAGCATTTGGCGTAATTGTTAGCGGAATTTTTGCACGAGTTGCACCTTTGGCAACCTAAGCCCCGGGAGGATGTTGAACGCACCGTTCAACCAGGCCTCAGTGCCAACATTAGTTTTAAGTTCTTATTTTTTATCTCATTTCATTTAGTACTTTCAAAAGAGAATATTTGCCACTAATTGAGTAGTTTTTGTTTTCACTCATATTGATCTCTCACTCTTTTGTATTACCGCAAGAAGCGGATTTTGTGTATTGTTAGTTTTTAAGTTTCACATTGAACTTCAATAAAAGAAGTTGTATGAATTCAAGAGGAATTCGAATTTGTCTTTTTTCATTAATTTGGAAAAATCCTTTATAAGTAAAATAAGGCCTCCTAGTTCACGACCAGGAGCCAACAGATAATGTGATAAATACACAACTGCCGCCACAGTTTCTGCCACCGAATGTTGGTGTATCACATGGATTATGCTTAACATAAGCTGCTAACAGCAGCACTGATGGGCGGCTAATGCGGTATTATTGCAGCGCGTTCGCTTCAATGGCCATAAACCACTTTTAATTACATACAAACTGTAAACACTAGCAAATGATATCCAAACACTTCCAATCGAAGAGCAGCGGTTGCATCGCCGGCCACGGTTGTTTTCAGGCGATTTAGCCATCCATCCGTCCAACACTTGTCGTCAATTCATTTGCACATTTTAATTTATATTTTCGGACCTCGTAAAATCCAGAGGCTTCAACAAACTCCGACTACGACAATAAATAGAACAACAGCAACAACAATATTTGAAAAACTAAACTAATTCCGGATTTTGCCAAACATATGTTAGTCACCGCCTTCTGCCGCTCTCGCGCTTCGTTCTACCTCAATATATGTATGTATGTAGATGTACATATGTATTTACGCCATAGGCAGATTCAAGCGCATAGCTACATACAGAAGTCAGATATTTATTCCAAATACTCGGGCGAATTTCAAATACCCTCAATAATGAAAAAAGCTAAACAAGGCGAAGAGGTCAAATAAACTGCATTTGTATATGCGAACAAAGACCTCTAACCAAATTGGCAGACGATTTGGCACATCACAAGACCTACCACTCCATGAAAGCTTTAACAAAATTCCGATCAATTATTTTATAGTTGAATGGTTTTTGACTCCTTTCATTTATATATGTACTTTAAGAGTATAAGAACGATGTATGTATATGTCATATGCAAAATAATGTCCTCTAGAATATCGACAACAGCAGCAATTTAAAATTAAAATTGCTATCACATTTAGTGATGACTATAATTACAGCACAACGTGTTGGAGTTTTTTTTTCCCCAAATCAACGTTCAATGAATGTTTACCTTGGCAAAATTTGTCTGAATTCAGTGAACATACAAAAATGATATGTGTGTAAAGGGGGAAAATTCTATATGGGAGATACCTGAAGGTATGTGTCAAATCGTTACGGTTTCTGAGGTTTTGTCGCCTATTACAAGATAAATTAACTGACCAAATTAAAATTATTCCCCAGGTGCCGGCTTGGAAGTTATGGGAGAAATATTAATTTTCCAGAAAAGGTTATTTTGTATGGGAGGTACCAGATGGGGTGATCCGATATAATCCATATTCATTCCTGATTCAAATTTTCATAACTGTACAACTTAGATATGTAAGACTATAGGGGTGAGTTCGGTCATTTGTATGGGAAGTACCAGAAGGGGTGTGGCAAAGGTTTCGTTTTCTTAGGGTTTGTCAAATATTGCATGATAAATAAACTGACCAAATGCAGTTATAAAAGAAATATTAATTACACAGTGATACAAATGTGAAGGAAAAAAATATACAGGGGTTCTCATGTAGCATTTCTGTTAGACTGGAGTTCATAGAGTAAAGTGACACATGTAAGCTTTTGAAAATCGGTTTACAAAAAGAAGACTTATGAATTTTGGAACTTGTAATTTAAGGAATATCGCCATTTCACTTAATTTGCTATAAAAACATTACTCAACGAAGTGACCGAGAAAAACTAAAAGTATCACTTTACTCTATGGACTCCAGTCTAACAGAAATGCTACATGAGAACCCCTGTATATTTTGTGTGTAGCACAGTGTTATCCAGAAATAGGTAATTTTGTATGATAGGTACCAGAAGGGTTGGGAATATTCTGCTTATTTACAATTCCTTAAGTTCGTTTTGAAATATATTAATACTGGTAAATTTTCCTACCGATCCGTTGAGGTTTATTCGAGTTATGAATACGAGTACTCGTCGCGGGCGCAAAAGTATATATAGGGTTAAAGAGGACACTTTCACCTTTCTCTGGGTGGTGTACATTTCTTGTTCCCTTTTGTTACCTAGAAGTTGCATTCTACTAAAGTTTAAATTTGAGAAAAATATAGTAGTTTCACAACCATAAACTTTTGATGTAAAAAGAAAAAAAAAACCTTATTCTGAAATTAAAAAAACAGTTGAGTTTGACAGCACACAAATTTCAATAATTAAGCCTTATTTTTTGGCTACCTTAATCTGGATATATTAGCTACAAAAAGGCGTAAAAAACTTAAAAATCTGTGACAAAAAAACAGGTTTTTGGCGAATGAAATCAAAATTTCAGCCACAGTGAAACAAAATACTTGAGTTTGTCCTTATTTACCACCAGCCCATTTTCAGCTGACTACTTCTCAATTTCTGAAAAGGCCGCAGTAACATTCCGTAGTCGTTTCCATAAGGATGGTAAAGCCTCGCTTGGTAGAAAATGGCTCTGTCAGATTTTTGACTAACATATTTTGATCAAACTTGATTTCATCCCAAACTCAGCCATTGTTTTGTCGTTGTGTGAATAACCAGTCAGTCGTGGATTTACTAGATCTAAAATGAGCATAGCACACTCGACGTGACCCTGAATTCGATAGGTGTTTGGCTGATCCTGTTTATAGTTTTCGATAGTTTGCGCACATATTTGGAACGTCTTTCTTAAGAATAGAACATAAGAGACTCAGATTTCTATCACCGGGCATGCTTTTCTTTAGCCGAATCGTTATCGCCGCCTGTTTTAAAAAGCTTTATTATTTAAACATTGTGTCTACTGATATTGTTTTGGCTTGGTGATTGATGTCTGATCACTTGTGCTGCCTTTGGCAACGAGCAGAGTACCACAATTTTCCCTCCATACTTGACCAAATTTCCATCTCTGTCTTTTCTCCTCAATGAAAGCTTTTTCTGTTTGAAGAAAGCTTTTTCTGTATCTCTTCTCTTTCCCTTACATCACGCGTTACTATTGGCTGCAGTGTTGTCTTGTATGCACCCACTTTGAGATTATGTGAAGCCAAAATTCCTTGTCCATAATCAAGATACGATTTCGTTATACGAAAGTAACATTACTCTCGTAGTTCGCTAGATACTGGTGGCAATACTGAAAAGTATTCGAACGGTAGACCTTCCACATACATGTACCTCACCTTATTCAAGTTTTGAAAGACATTTGCTTTAAAAGCCAGTAAGAAAGTTTCAGTCGGGAAAACCGTCTTACATATACCCTCACCCTCAGTAAAACATAAAATCTTCTAGTATTATTATTGGATTTCTAAAGTGGGCGAAGTGGCACACTCGTATGGGAGGTACCAAAAGGGTCGTGGCTAGACCTAAAGTTTTTTTTTATTCCGAAACTTTATCTTCATTTAGCTTTACTAAATGTGCAATTTGGGCACTCGCGCTAGGTTTACTAATATTATTACCCCATCTCTAAAGTGGGCGGAATGGTACATTTGTCTATGAGGTACCAGAAAGGGCGTGTCTAGACTTCCAATTTTTTTCTCCAAAACTGTATCCTGTTATAGCTTTACTAAACACAGAGATTGGGCACGATAGCGTTGGATGTATTGATATTATTACTCCATCTCTGAAGTGGGCGGAAAGGTACATTTGTAAGGGAGGTACCAGAAGGGACGTGGCTAGGCTTCCAATTTGTTCTCAAAAACTTTATCCTGTTATAGCTTAACAAAAAACAGAATTTGGGCACCATCGCGTTTGGTATATTGATATTATTACTCGATTTCTAAAGTGGGCGGAGTGGTACATTTGTATGGAAGGTACCAGAAGAGGCGTGGCTAGACTTTCAGATTTTTTTCTCTAAAACGTTTTTCTGCTTACCATTACTAAATACAGAATTAAGCAAGATCGCGCTAGGTGTATTAATAATATTAATCGATATATAAAGTAGCGGTACCTGATGGGTGTTGGAGGTACCAGATGGGGCGTGGCTAGACTTCCTTTTTTCCCTCCAACACTCTATTCAGCTTTCCAAATACTAAATACAGAATTTATCAAGATTGCGTTGGGTGTATTAATAATATTAATCAATATATATAAAGTGGCGGTACCAGATAGGGCGTGGCTAGCCTTCCTTTTATTCCTCCAAAACTTTATTCTACTGTAGCTTTACTAAATACAGAATTTGGGCACTATCGCGATGGGTGTATTGATATTATTACACGTTTTTTTCGAGTGGCAGAGTGGTACATTTGTATGGGAGGTACCATAAGGGACGTGGCTAGACTTCCAATTTTATTCAAAACTTTATCCTCATTTAGTTTTACTAAATACAGAATTTGGGCACGATGGCGTTTGTATTTTGATATTATTACTCGACTTCTAAAGTGGGCGGAATGGGACATTTGTATAGGACGTAACAGAAGGGGCGTGGTCATGTAGCTTATTTTCAATACTGTGAGTAATTTCGGGGTAATATTAACTTGTGCAAAGTTTCAAAACATTTGGCTTCGTCTTTATCGTGCGTACCAGCCGGACATCCAGACAGACAGACGGACATTGCTCAAACTACTTAAAAAGTCATAAATCGAAATTGGTTCAAGAAACTTAGGGTCTAAAGTGGCTCCTTCTATGTGTTACATTTTTGATTGGTATCAAATGCTATATACCCTCCTACCAGTAGGGTGAGGGTATAATAAATGCCAGATATCGTTCTTGTAAACCGATTCTGTTATAAAGATAGCTGAAATTCAAATAAGAAAACAACAAACTAAATCGGTCACACAATTTAAAAAGCATTTACTGTGCAGATTCAAAACCTGTGTTCAGAACATTTAAAAGTCGTATAGTTATCTTAAAAGTAATACCACGTCGGTTAAATTCAATTAATAATTCAAATGTTAATACATCATACATTTAAGCCTGTCACTCAGTTCGGTTTCAACTGTACAGTTATAACTGACAATTCTAACTTTACGTGTGTGGGTATTTCATGGCAACTTTTCAGTTTAACTAAGAAAGAATATATTTTGTGTAAAAATGTTTTTGATTTTCAATTGTTTTTTTTTCGGAATTTCCATTGATATTTTCTGAATTTCAATTTGTCAATTTGTGATTACGCGTTATTCTTTTTGTAAAATTACAAAAAATACACCGAGAGCGGTAAAATCGTCCCGCTCGTTCGAAACCAAGATAAAAACTGAAGTATTGAACTACACGTGTGTGTACATATCAGTTCACAGTTTAACCTGTACACTGTACATATTGGCTGAAATCGGAATCACGAAAAACATAGCGTATTTGATTCCTACGAGAATAGTAGAAAATTGTAGTAAATAATTAACAACATTTGCTACGTTTATGAAATGTTTATTATTATTAGCAAAAATAGGCAAAAACTGTATCTACACCTTAATATTTTTGATCAGGTTTCCATAAGAAATGGCTGTAATTCTAAGAAAGATTCATATTGTAACTTGTATACCAATTCATGTAAAATATTGTAAAAGTTTTAAATATAATGATTTTTTACAGATCTTAACAACAATAAGAAATAAACATAGGAATCGCTAAAATAATAAGCCTTCTGTTTCAGAAACATACAAACACACTTAACTACGAATGCGATTGCGTGTCAATGGCAGCACACTTGGAATGTATATTTGTTCTGTTTGTTTTGTTTTTGATTCGATTCGAATTGATTTTTTTTTTTTGGTTGATACTTTTTCTGAATGATCTTCAATAACATGACTACGCATTTACAGATGGACACAATTAAAAGGCCAATTAAGAAAAGAGCCAGTCGTTAGCAGAAATTTTGGTTTGAATTGGAATTAGGTTCGGTGATACGATTAGCTGAACAATGCTGAATTACTTTCGCTTGAACAACTCTAATTTTCTCTTTGAGTTTTTAGGCAGCAGTACTCAAGTGAGCTTAAGCACATCAACACTAAAAATGTAACTTTATAGAAAAATATGTGTGTATGAAATCGAAATGGTATCACCATTTCAAAGACTAACTGGAGAATCTGCTCTATTTTTTTTACAAAAAATAGTTTTTAATGGTTTTTATTTGAAATCATTTTAAGTGCTCCATATCTTTCGTCAGTTGATAAGAACGAAATTTTTGATATGGATTCATGGTTAGTACGAGATATAGTAAGTTCTGCATCATGGTAAACGCTCCGATTAAAGGCAGGCGGTAATACTTTAAATGCATTTTAAAATATCCTGGGAAATATATCGACCAGTGCCTAAACATAGTCGTAATATCCAGTTTGCACAGCAACAGACTGATTGGCCTTGTGTCGGCAATAAACGTTGTAGTGATTGAAACCCAATTTCAACGAAAAGATCAAATTAATCACATGATAATAGATGGAAGCAAGGCCGTAGCCAGGAGGTGGCCATGGGGGTCTCCACCCCCCCCCCCCCCCCACCGAAATGATTTAACCCAAATCAAATAAAATTTTTGATTCGTATAAATGTGAAACCAAATTATACAATAATTATTTCCACACATAAATTAAACTATAAAATTACAATGTTTTATGATGTTGTTGAATAGTTTACCCAAAAACAACTAACATTCTTCAACTTATATTTAAATTTTTTTGAATTAATTGAATTGAATTCAGTTTTAGTGGTTCTAGTAGAAAATTGTAAGATAAAACTATATAAATACTAGCTGGCCCGGCAGACTTCGTCCTGCCTCCAAATTATTGAAAAAGATGTTGAGTGCAGTTGAAATCTAATAGCGATTAGTTGATTACTTTGACCTCAGAAATATCTCAATATAAAAGGCGAGATAATTCCAGACAAATTGTGTACTTCATATATCTAAAAGATTATTATATATTATTGTAAGAATTGCTAAAATGGATCAGCAGTATCGTCCATGATTTGATGAAAACTTACTTATTGATAGGCATATATTCTAAAACCAGATTTTTAAGCCGATTGACTGACATATAACTTTCTGTGTACTGGGTGATTGTACCTTTTTATCCTAAGGAGTACGAATTTCCAAAAATGCCTTCATTAGGCTCAGCAACCCCATTAACCGTATGGTCTGGGTGATATCAACAGTTATTCCTATTTTCGTTATTGTCCCCTAAAATTTCGAAATGGGAAAAACCACTTTGTGAAGCTCTCTAATTCTTTAGTTAGTCATTCTTCTTTTAGCCTTTTTGCGGTCTGGGTGACCATCTATAGCCAATCCTCAGCTTTCACTGAAATTTTGGGACAAATGGGGTCAACCGTTTTCACAATTATGGTGACATCAAAATATACATCTGTTTTATATATATAGACTTCTGAATAACTATGATGTTAAAAAAAGTGACTAAATGACATTCCAAAAATTAAGTGTATCATAAGCTAAACACCAGCAACTGGTACCAAACATACATTCAAAATTTTCTCATGTCAAAAAAATCATATATTTTAAGTTTAAGTAAAATCGGACAATGGATATAAATTTTCTAAATAATTCAACCCCAGCCAAATAAACTGTAGGTCCATATATACAAAAAAAATTCTCATAATAAAACAAATGTACATTCAAAATTTCAGTCAAATTGTTTAATTCGTAAAAATTTTCATTATAATTCCACCCTAGCGACACCTACCGGGTCAATTTATACAAACAATTTGTTCTCAAGGTTCCACAAACATAAATACTAAATTTCAGTTAAATTAGTACATGCATTCAAATTTTCGATATAAATCCACCCTAGCGCCATCTACCAGGTCCATTTGTACATACGATTTTTTCTGATGATCAAACAAACATAGATTCTGAATTTCAGTTAAATTGGCCCTTTCGTTAAAATTTTGATTGTAAACCGACCCCAGCGCCACCTACCGGGTCCATTTGTACATAAAATGTTTTCTCATGATCAAACGAATATCCATTCTAAATTTCAGTTGAATTGGTACATGCATTCAAATTTTCGATATAAATCCACCCTAGCGCCACCTGGATTTGATTTTTTTCAATACAAACAATCTACGGAAAATATGAAATCGAATAAAAAAAAAATCAGCCAAATCGCTCCAGCCGTTCTCAAGTGATGTTATGACATACGTGGACCATTTCATTTTTATATATATAGATATGTATATAAACTCCATATAATTAAGCAATTCCATGGAAAGCGATCACATAAAAAAATATTTTTCTTCCCAATTTGTCAGTAATCTATTTTATTTTTTCTCAAGAAGTTGAAGAGACACCATCTTGAAACTTAGTGAGGGTTCAACAACCATATTATCTACTACGGGGAAAAATGTAAAAAAAGGTGTTTATAAATCACAATTTACTTTAGTGTATCAAATGATACATCAAATTCGGCTAACGATCAGAAAAATGCTTTTATTGTTTGATATTTTTGGTCAAATTCAGTATGTCACGCACTAGGATGACGCGTTTCGAACTCCATGACGAGTTCATCTTTAGACCCCTTTGTGACGAACTGATGCGCAATGGTACATCATTAGCTGTATATATATCTACAATAATGTCAAATATGTACCAATTATAGGATGATTTGACCATTAATATTCAAACATGAGAATGGAGGATATTTTTCCCCACGATTTCCTTTTTACCTCAAAGCTCAAGCTTCCTTGCAATGTGTTTGTTGGTGTACTAAGCTTACTTCAAGTATTTATGTCAAAGTAAGCATATAGTTTTTTAAACCGTGCCGTTTTTTTTTATTTTAAATTAAAAAAATACAAAATCGTACTATTCTATTCTGAATAGTATAAACTTTAAGCAAACAATTACAAAAAATGTTTGAATTTAAGTGCTCATAATTCAGGTTTGTCCGCAATTCAAATTCGGGTCTTCATCTTGTAGATAATTCGGTAATTCAGCTTCGTATTTACAACTCGGAATCGTATTGATTCGCATTTCGCGACCGCCTTATTTACCGTAATCAATGGAGCATTAGTACCAAAATGCTACAGTTCTAACCACTACAATGATATTAGAACGAAGTGTATAATTTTTTGCCAGACCGAAGTCTGATCAAACGATCGATGTCTAATTAAACAGACCAAAATTGGGGTAAACCAACCTAAATTGGATTCACGATCAAATATTGGGGTCGACTAGCTCAAGTCTGATTATGTCGGATTAAACAGACTGAAGTCGGTTTAAATCAACCGAAACTGTGTTCGGCCATCCAAAGTTGGATTCAACAGGCCGAAGTCCGATTATACTAAACAAAGTCGGGTTAAACCGGTCAAATTAGATTCACCCAACAAATATTGGATTCAACAGACCGAAGTTCGATTATACCGGGCTAAACATTAGTAGTTGAAGTTAACTAACAGAAATTGGATTCAACAGACCGAAGTCTAACCATACCATACCAAACAAAGTGGGGTTACATCAGTCGAAATCAGGTTCACCCAATAAATATTGTATTCAACAGGCCGACGTCGGGTTAAACAATAGTAATTTGGGTAAAGAAACCGAAATTAAATGCAACAGACCAAACTCCCATCAAACTGATCGAAATTGGATTTGACGATCGAAGTTGGATTCAACCAGCCCCTACCACCAAGAGTTCTGTAAACAACAGAGTGGGTTGGAGCGAATTTTCAGAGGATGTTAAGTGAGAGATGAAACTAAAAAGTGTTAAACATGCATGAAAATGTAAAGAAATTTGAACAATTTAGATTAATATGACTTAGTAGTAGTACGGGAGTTGGACATCAAGTTTCACCTCATGTTTGTTATTAATGAAATTTCGAATATACCCAGGAAAATTTTTCAGAACTTGTTGCGAGTGGTATGGATACCAGAATCGTTTCTTTTGTAATCGGCCTTCTATTCTGTTTCTGGTTCCATATAACCGATTAGGATTCCGTAGAACAGAAAATGAATAAAAGTTTTTAATTTTTTTGCTGTGACTAGACCGGACTATTATAATTTGTTTATATCTATAATATAAAAATAAGTCGCTGAATGTGTTGCTAAGCGCAAAACTCGAGAACGGTTGGACCGATTTGGCTAAATTTCAGTTATTCGTAATTGCCAGGAGTAGGTTTTTACGAAAACCTACTCGTGTCCATATTGGGAGACGTGTCCATATTGCACAGCCACCTCAAATTCGACAAAATGTTACAAGAAGAAGACCAGTCGTAAATATAGACTAGAATCGATCTGCTTTTGAATACGATTCCACAATCGCCTACAAAGATCTTCGCTGCGTTGATATCGGTTCATAGTCTGTCGTATGCCAGCATTGCAATGCATTGAAGTTACAATCGGAAAATCCCGTCATTCGGAGCCGAAGTTGTTGATCAACCCGGCAACAATCCGAGTTAAAAGGTAATGGCGTCTCATTACACAGTGGAACAGTGAAAAAAAAAACGCACGAACATAGTTATGCAGTTCAGATAGTATTACTGGAGCTGAGTAAACCCCTAGCTCAGTGAAAAATATTTTTTTCACTTTTTTAAAATAGGTCGCAAAAACATTTTATTTCTTTTCGTTGTTAAAAAAAAGAAACGAAGACATAATATTCAATGATATTAAATATTCTAGGAATATCTTAAGCAAAGTGTAAACTGAGGCAAGGTTTTGCCCAACGTTCGAGTGTTTCCGAAAAAGTTTGATTTTGTGTCAGTGTTATTATTAAAAACTATTCCTCCCGTTTTGCTCGAAATTGCTTCCACACATTCAGATTCAAGGGCAAATACATCATCGAGCTGCCGCTTTGTTACCACCACCAAACGAAGATCATAAGTTCATTAAGATCTATTTCGTTGGTGATTTGGTAATAGAACTAGATCAACGTTGTGCAATTTTTACTTCAATAAAACACGAAATAATCGAACAGTTGCAATATTTTCTGCATTGTATACAATTATAGTGTTCAAATACTTGAATTTTTCAGAAAACCGGTTTCCGGTTTATTCGAAAAATACCTTTATCCAACAATTCGGTTTTCGAATACATGATGTAGTAGATTTAGAATATTTTAACTTAACATATAAGTGCAATCTATATGATGTATTCACAAACTTTAAAGGCGTTTTATGTAAAATTTTAAATTTACACATACCTTGGCTTAGAATTGAGGTATCGATTTGACCACATGCATGTTAACCACCTTTTTACCATTCCATATGAATATCGACGGCGTTCTACTCATTTCAATGTGAGATCCCAATCTATTTTAAGATGAGATCCCAACAGTATTCTTTTTGCGATCGAACATTTTTGTTAGGAGATAACTGCATTTAAAGTTGTTCATATGAATATCGACGGCTTCACAGGTACTGCAGGGTGAGAATGTGGAATCACACGATATTGTTCTCAAGCGTCGGGAAACTTATCGGTCAAATGATGCACTTCAATACCCGTTGATGTTCTGCCGTGGAGAGGGCGAATATCACCACAATAAAGATGGTAAATACAACGACAGGTTTGTTTACAAGTCATCAGGAAAAGAAACGAATAAAAAGGTTAGCTCAAATAATTTTTATGCGTATCGATCGCCAATTGCGTTAGCTGTTGCATCATCTGCTGCCACTTTGTTGAAAGGCGGTCAAACTGCACACCCCGCTTTGAAGTTGGCGATGAATCTTCTCACAGTTGACAAGCCATTGGGCACAATATCCAGAAGTTCAGCAACAGCGAAATTGTTGCGAGAATGCAAAATCATCATTTGGGATGAATGCACGATAGCGCTTCAACGAGCTTTCTAGGCAGTTGACCGGAAGATGAAGGATTTACGAGGTGATTCGAAACGATTTGGTGGGGGCTACAATATTTCTGTCGGAAGATTTTCGTCAAACGCTTCTCGCCATCCTCATTTCCCCATTCGATTGGCTTTTGCGATGACAATCAATAAATAGCAAGGCCAATCATTGGAAGTTTGTGGGATTAACCTCGAATTTCTCAGTTTATTTTAGCGCCGAAAAACAAATCGAAAAACATTGTTTATCAGACCGCTCTTCACTGATTTCGATTAAATTCAATTAAGTCACATTAAAATTTTAACTATATGTGTTTTAATATTACTCTGGAGCTTATAAGATGGCGTTAACTTTGAGCGAGACGAAGTTCGCCGAGTCAGAAGTTGTATGGCAGAACAACGTTTGCCGGGTCAGCTAGTTTTACATAAAAACAAGATCCAATTAGCCCGTTAATTAAACTATACATCCAACGAATCACTGTTAAAGCTTGTTAAGCAGGTGGTATTCAAAAGAATGTATTTTCGGAAGCTATTTATTAACAAAAACTAAAAAATCGTAGCTAAAATATATTTTGAGTTAACTAGTACTCAACTGAGAACCAATTACATTTCACAAAACGGCATAAGAAATTCAGTTATAAAGCAATTCATTTCATAACAGGTTCCGAAGAACATGTTGGTTTTGGGACAATTTTAAACAAAAATAATATATTGTGCAACCAAAAGTGGAACTTGTTCCTTGTCAGTATAAACTATTCTGCAATTGTTTCATTGCAACAAAATATTTTGCTGGGTATTGTGTGAAATAGGCCACAATATATCATTTGCTGTTAAATAGATGAGGAATATGACTGGACTCTTATAGATAACGAGAAATTCCCAAAAATACTATATAAGGAACACCCTAATATGCCCAGGAAAATTTTTCAGAACTTGTTGCGAATGGTATTGATACTAGAATCGTTTCTTTTTTAATCGACTTTCTATTCTGTTTCTGGTTCTATATAACCGATTATGTACAACATGTTGCACCACAGATTCCGTAGAACAGAAAATGAATATTCGTATTCGAAATAAGAGGGTATTTATGAAGAAAAACTCAAAAATCTGAGTTAAAATATATTTCGAACTAGCACCCAATTGAAAATCAATAAAATTTCAAAAAACAGCATATATAATTCAGTTATGTAGCAATTCATTTCATAACAGGTTCCATGAGAACATGTTGGTTTTGGGACAAATTCAAACAAAAATAATATATTGTGCAACCGAAAGTGGAACTTGTTACTTATCAGTAAAAGCTGTTCTGTAATTGTTTCTTTGCAACAAAATATTTTGCTGGGTGTTTATGTTTGATAAGTATGAGAAAAATTTAATTATTTTTCGTTTTAATTGGTTTAGGCCCCCTCCGAAATTAAATCCTGGCTACGGCCCTGGATGGAAGGTATGTCTTCAGCGTCATGGGTGTGTGTGTTAGGCATGATTCAAAAACGCAAAGAAAGATTGGCGACTCAAAGCTGCACTACCCCTTAATAGTCTATGCCTATGCCCAAACAACTCTTTAAATTGATGCAAAATCACGGTCCTAACTCGGACATTGCAAAAACACTATAACAGCATATTGCGCACTAAAGGACTACTGCCGCATCGGCTTTACTTGGTTATAAAAAAACCTCGCTCAGACAAGCCCTATTCCACAAAAATTTAAATTTGAGAAAAATATAGTAGTTTCATTAAAATTTCATAACGCCCCTAATATTAAACGCTAAAGCTGTGAACACTTAAAACAACTAAATACTATAATCCTACCAACATTATAAAAAAGACCACAGGCAATTATCGATGATAGCTTGCGAGTAGTAACAATTTATTGTTGAGGAAACAACAAAAAAAAACACCTTTTTCTGAAATTAAAAAAATAGTTGAGTTTGACAGCATGCCACGCCCACAATTATTAATTGTTTAACATAATTTTTTGGCTATATACTACAAAACGGCGTAAAAATTTTAAAAATCGGTGACAAAAAAAAAATTTACTTTTGGCCAATGAAATCAAAATTTTAGCCACAGTGCCACGGTATTTTTCGAATTTTCGTACTTTTAGGGTAAAAAAGAACCTTAAAAAGGGTTAAAACCGGTACCATCACCCAGGCCAGCTATCATCGTGAAAACGGTATATGAGCAATCTCCTTATAGAATTAGAGAAGCTACACTTTTAGGGCTAAACAGGGAACATGAAGTGAGAAAACTGTTACCATCACCCAGACCAAACGGCTAAAGATATATTGGCAAAAACCAATATGGATATGTTTAGCTAAAGAATTACAGAGAAAGGCCGCAAAAGGGGAAAAACGGGTACCATCACTTAGATTTATTATGCCTCATCATCCATCGGATGGATGTGTGCCGCCGAGGTTGAAGAGGCCTTTTGTCCGATATTTTGTTCCATACATAATTGAACCATACCAGTATTATCATAATAAAAAGAAATGACAATAATTTCCTAAATAATTTGTGTTTCATTCAAAGTCAACATCGGCCCTTAAAATTTAACCATCCTTTAGTTAAAGAGTTGCACGAAGTGATTTTTCAAAGTTCGTACTTTTGGGGGAAAACGGACCTACAAAGCCTACAAATTACATTATTACCGAATGGAGTTTTATGGGCTAAGAAAATGCTCCAAAAGTGATAAAACTGCTTCCAAAACCCGGACCGAGTAGCGGCAAACGCCTAAAGGTGGAATCGGCAAGATGAAGTGATTTTTCGAAATTCGTACGCTTTGGATAAAAAGTTGAAAAGTGGTATCATCGTTCAGACCAAACACCTGATGGTACAATCAACCACTTAATCAATGGAGAAAGCTCTAGCCAGTCAACCGGCTAAAAACTATGTTTTTAAAATATATGCCTATTAATAAGTAAGATTCCATTAAATCGTGAACGATAATGCTGATCGATTATTGATATTCTTACAATAACATATAATATTCTTTTAGATACATGTCTGCGAAGACCTCACTCTTTAAGTTTACAAATTTCAGAGCCCAAAGTGATGAACCAATGATTGTTAGATTGCAACATCACTCAACATCTGTAACAATTTTAAAGTCTACCGGGTTTGTTGGTCATTTATGTATATTTGCATTAATACAACAATTAAATTATGCAACTATATCATTTGGAATTTTTTATTGTATGTTTTTTGTTGTTTCCGTAGTCAGCTGTATTAACTAAAATTTGGTTGCCTATATTTTACAAAATGTTGGTATTTTCCAATAGCAAAACCAAAATAACACATTGACAACAATGTACTTTAAAATATCAATTGATAGAAGGACAATTGGCGAAATGAGCTTTTACTTCATGGCAAAAACAAAGAAAAAAAACTAATAATTTGATCATCTGGGCAGCAACACGAAAAGTTCGATGAACAGGCTAATAATATTTGCGTGTGCGTGTGTTCGGTGTTGTCTTGCACTGATATGAAAAGGCAAGACAAACTACTCCATCAATATTATAGTACTCAAGATACAGTACTAAATGCACAAACACAGATATTGGTAGTCTTTTACCATATTTAAAATTATATATGCAAATTTAAAATATACAATTAGGCCTTGGTCAATAAAGAGTTGCGCCATCCTAAAAGTATGCAACACTTTCTATGGATTGAATTGTACTGTACAATAATTTCGTTAATATTTAATTTTAGCCGCAATTAATCGTTATTTGTGTAGTTTCAAACAAATATCTCAGACACACAGAAACAAAACTGTTGAATTCGCGTTGCTGATTTATGTTGAGATGGCAGTGATAAGTTTATAAAAAGGTAGTTAAAAATGCAACACACACAACTATGTTGTAAATGACAACTAAAAATAATTGTTAATTGTGGAGGGGAAATTCGTTACAAATGTCTAACTAGTGCCGGCTCTTCTTCATCTAACATATAGTTAAGACATATAGCAGCGAGTTTGAGTTCTACACTTTAATTGTCTTTTCATTGGTGCGAATCAGATGAAATTTCATATGGTTAAAGATGCTGTGAGATATGGGGGATTTTCTAATTTGAGTCTTTCTGGTCGTTATTTACTAGGGAATAACCAGAAGCTCTTCTTGTTGGTCCCCAAGCAGCTCACAATTTCCGAGAGATCACGTTTTTCAAGGGCAATGCCACTGAATATTCGTTCAGCGGATTCAAATGTGAGAAGGCGCAATGTTGAGTAACCTTAAGTATGGTTTACACGCTATCCACCCATATCCTCTATCCCCAATTTTAGAGGATAGGGAAATGTCACTTTGCCATAAATGAGTGAATACAATATATTCGTATTTGCTATAATATATGTTTGTAAACAAACTTGTTTTTTCATAAGTTCACAAAATGGATGATATTGTAATGTGGGAATCGTCATCGTCGTCTGAGGATGAGGAAAAATGTAGATCGCATTGGGTCAGACCGTTTTATCAGGACCGTGAGAAAGATGGAGCTTTTAAAGTGATTTTCAAGCGTTTAAAAAATGACCCCGATCTTTTTCATTGTTACATGCGTATGGATGCAACGAAATTTGAAATGCTGTTTGGAATGGTTGATCCTATTATTTCAAATCAGTGCACTATTCGTCAACCGATATCCTCGCAATGCCGCCTAGCTATCACTCTACGGTAAGTACTGCGCTTGGAATCGGTACATGAATGTGACGAAACTTCATTCTTTAAATTTGCGGTAAATTATTATTTTAAGGTATTTGGCAACTGGTGAATCGCAAAAGAGTATATCACTGTCGTACAAATGTTCTCCATCTGTCGTTCATAACATAGTTAAAGAAACGTGCCGCGCTATAGTAGATGTTTTAAAAAACAAGGTGTTTCCAAAGCAAAGTACTGCAACTTATTTGGATGTTGCTCGTGGCTTTAAAGAAAAATGCCAATTTCCACATTGTTGTGGTGCAATCGATGGAAAACATATACAAAAAGAGGTAATAAAGACATGTATTTAGCTGACTGTAATATTAAAATACAATTTAATTAAGGCTCCTGCTAAGTCCGGCTCTATTTTTTTCAACTATAAAAAAAACATTTTCTATTGTACTGCTCGGAATATGTGATGCAAATTACCGTTTCATTGCTGCAGAGGTTGGTGCTGCAGGCAGAGAAAGCGACAATGGATTATTTAACAGATCTGAATTTGGAAAATTATACTTCTCCAAAAAAGTTCCGTAAGTTTTATAAGTTATTACTATTAAAATATGATGTAATACTATAAACCACTTCCAGACTTCCAGCGCCATCTGATATTAATACAACATTTGTCAACATGCCTTATGTTTTTCTTGGCGATGATGCATTTCCATTGGAAACAACATTAATGAAGCCTTTTTCTAATAAAACGTTAGGTGAATCAGAAGCCATATTTAACTATAGGCTAAGCAGAGCACGTAGAATGATCGAAAACACGTTTGGAATACTTGCTTCAAAGTGGTCCAATTAAGGCTGACGTTGATTTGGTGGACGATATTGTGTCTTCATGTGTTTGCCTACATAATTGGCTGCGGAATATGAAATGCAACCAGTATTTCAATTCTAAACTGGTAGATACAGATGCAAATGGTGTGGTGCAAGAGGGATCCTGGAGAGGATATTCTACAAATTTAATAAACCTACGGGCTACTCAAAAGAGAAATTCTTATAAAGAAGCAAAAGACACGAGAAAAAAGTTTATGAACTTTTTTACAACTGACGATAGCGTTCCGTGGCAATGGAGTATAATTGCTGCCAGGAAACAAAGCATTTAATGTAACTAAATAAATATATCAGTATCCCTATTAAAATTATAATAATGTTTATTTGTGCCTCAATCACGTATTAACGATTGAACGGATTTCAATGAAATTTGTTGTAGACATTTTTTTTAACTTTTTGAACCTATGGCCAGTGTAGGCGCAGCAAAACTTTTTTTTAGAGCTTGAGAGATACAATTTGAAACTCAGATAGTACTCGACAACACAGATATTAATATGCCGATGAAATTTTAACTTTCTAGCAGCAAAGTTGACAAAGGATGACTTGTCTGAGATTAATGCAAGTCTATTAATTTGCTGTATAAAAATCTAATGTGTCAAGTGATGGGACAATGGTAAATACCCAAATGGTAAATTGGGTATTTAAATGTAAATACCCAAGTATTTACCCAAGCACCTGGGTATTAACCCATAATGTTGGTATAAATCAATATAAAGAAAAATTTAAATAAATGAAGAGAATTAAATTTTTTATTATTTATTATCGGCTCGCGAGCCAGGAGACAAGAGCCAGCTCGAGAGCACATTTGAAATTTTGTGGCTCTTGGCTCGCGAGCTAAGTACCAAAATTATGTACCAGAAGTACTTTTTTATGCCAAAAAGTTATTTTATTGACCCAAAAACACCTTTGGCTGCACAAAGTACTTTCTTACCACAGTACTTTTTTACCAGAGTACTTTT
The DNA here is from genome assembly GCA_964034835.1 of Muscina levida. Taxonomy (NCBI): domain Eukaryota; kingdom Metazoa; phylum Arthropoda; class Insecta; order Diptera; family Muscidae; genus Muscina; species Muscina levida. The sequence goes on along the minus strand of OZ035884.1, from coordinate 60,451,325 downwards.
TTGTACCAAAAGTACTTTTAATGTACTTTTCGGCTCAAAGTACTTTTTTGTACCAGAGTACTCTTTTGTACCAAAAAGAACTTTTAATGTACTTTTCGGCACAAAGTACTTTTTGGTACCAAAAGTACTTTCAATGTACCTTTCGGCACAAAGTAAATTTTTTGTACCATATTACTTTTTTGTATCAAAATATACTTTTTGTTATAGAAAAGTACTTTGGTACAAAAAAAGTACTTTGTACCGAAAAGTACATTAAAAGTATCTTTGGTACAAAAAAGTACTCTGGTACAAAAAACAGTACTTTGTGCCGAAAAGTACATTAAAAGTACTTTTGGTACAAAAAAGTATTCTGGTGCAAAAAAGTACTTTGTGCCGAAAAAGGTTCATTAAAAGTACTCCGGTAAAAAAGTACTTTGTGCAATAAAAGGTGTTTTGGGCCAATAAAAGTTCTTTTTAGTATAAAAAAGTACTCTGGTACAAAAAACAGTACTTTGTGCCGAAAAGTACATTAAAAGTATCTTTGGTACAAAAAGGTACTTTGGTACAAAAAACAGTACTTTGTGCCGAAAAGTACATTAAAAGTACTTTTGGTACAAAAAAGTACTCTAGTACAAAAAAAATGTACTTTGTGTCGAAAAGTACATTAAAAGTACTTTTGGTACAAAAAAGTATTCTGGTACAAAAAAAGTACTTTGTGCCGATAAAAGTTCATTAAAAGTACTCCGGTAAAAAAGTACTTTGTGCAATAAAAGGTGTTTTGGGCCAATAAAAGTACTTTTTAGTATAAAAAGTACTTTGGTACAAAAAAGTCTTTGTGGAACAGAAAAGTTTTTTGGGCCAATGAAACTACTTTTGGTACAAAAATTTGCTCGCGAGCCAAGAGCCATAAAATTTCAAATGGGCTCTCGAGCTGGCTTTTTTGTGGGCTCTTGGCTCGCGAGCCCTATCTGTTCAAAATAAATTCGAAAATTTTCACATTTCCTACACTACGTAATAGCGAGTATTTGTTATTCAAATGAGTATTTACCCGAAATTAGATAAATACCCGGGTATGAAAGTGGGCATAAATGGGTAAATACCCAGGTCTAAACCTATCTATAAATGTGCCCATATGTCTATGAGGATTCACAACTTTAAATCAATTTCCCGTAATATTAAGAAAATTGGATACATCAACTTTTGCCATAACGGCATAGATAGACCATTTCATTGCATTTGTTACTCCTTATAAAGACCCCAATGTAAATTTATTTCAATAAAACAGGTTATATAAACAACAATTGTTTTTTTAATTTAATTTAACAATTTGTACTATATTATGTCATCTACAACTTCTAAAACTCTACGTCTTAAAATTTTAAATTGGGTCATATCGAGATCTTTTATCTCTGCATATAGCATGTCACAAAAATGTTTTTTAGGGTCTGTTTCATTATCTAGTTTAGATTTTAAAAACCTTTCTTTTAATTCTAAGTCTTGACGTTTTAACTTTATTTTTTCCTGCAGAAAACAGTTTTTTCTCTTTCTTCCAGAACTGTTCGCATTTTCAGAATCTTTTTCAAATCCATTACTAGAAATTTCAAGATCATTTTGTGTGCAATTTTCTATCATATCAATCTCTTCATCTAAATATACTATTTCTAATTGCGTTTCTTTATTTGTATTTAATTCTAGAATTAAAGTTAAGTAACAAAATATTATGCTTATTTTAAGAAGCAGGTATTATACTAATATGTGTGTGAGTACAGCAGTGGAACAAATTCGTTATTCTATATGTACCTAATGTTATTATCTTAAGGATGATTTACACGCTATCCACCCATATCCCCTATCTCCTGTCAAATTAGTACATTTTGATTTTCTATCCACCTTCCTATAATTCAATATTACTTTTCTATAATTTTGTTGTGTTTGTCTTTGCTTACTCCTACATGTTTTATAATTAGGCTATCTCGCTCTAGTTGTTGAGTAGATATGGGTAGATAGCGTGCAAACTATACTTTACCCTTTACCGAGTCTTTACACATTTCTTCCTTAGACCACAGGGGTTTAGAACTAATAAAATAAAGTATGTAATATGTGTTTGCAAATATCGCATACCGTCTCGGAGCCATTGAATCCTTCAAAAAGTCAAAATGTCTTCCCAAAATAAATTCTTTTGATGTACCAGCAGCACCGCTTCGCCCCATGTTTTGGAACGCATTAAATTTATACTTTAAAGCTGCGAATTTCTTAGAAGCTGCTGACACGTTCTTTTCGTTTACTGAAATATCTAAACAAAATTAATGTTACTATGAGAAGAACAAAGATTTTTTAAGAAACGAAGAACAGTCTTAATGAGCCAGTTAGAAGAATGCATTGTGCTTCTTCACAAGGCCATACTATATTAAGCCAGGCTATTGCTCATGAGATCTGAAAGATGTCTTCAAAATGTCACGTCTTCCCAAATTGCACTTTGGGTATTGATCCGCAAATTACCTACCGAGATCTGAAAGTACGTTTTTCCATCCGGCTTGCCTGGCCAAATTATTTTTATATGTTGAGCAAGTTGAGTCCCATAATGCTCGATTAGATCGAACGCTCTCTTTAAATTGTTCTAAAAATAAAACATGATTAAAAATCATAAGATCTAACAAAAAACACAAAAAATCTTACCGGTGCTTACGTTTTCCATTATGTTTATTTAAATTTTCCTGACAACACTTTGACAATGTAAAATTTTATAGCATTTTTGAAAGCAGAGTACCTTTTTATAGCAAAGTGGTAGGGAAATCAAAATTTTTTGATTTTGCTATCTACTTTGCTATAAAGATATATCTACTTTCCTATAATTTTTTAAATATGACGTTACTCTTTTCTCTTAAAGCTTCTTCAATTAAACTATCTCTTTTGCACATTTTTGAGGATAAAGGTAGATATGGGTGGATAGCGTGTAAATCAGCCTTTAATGGCATGCTAAAGTATGGTTTACACGCTATCTACCCATATCTACTCATATCCCCTCAACAACATGAGCGAGATAGCCTAATTAGAGAACATGTAGGAGTAAGCAAAGGCAAACACTTCAAAATTATAGCAAAGTAATATTGAATTATAGGAAAGTGGATAGGAAATCAAAATGCACTGAGTTGACAGTCGATAGGGGATATGGGTGGATAGCGTGTAAATCAGCCTTAACGCGGAACAGAAGTTACTGAAGCTGAAAGCGGCGGCCTTAAACAAAACCAATTATTATGAAAACATGAAGAAAATACCAAATCAGAAACCCCTCCCAAATGTTGACGACTCCGAACTCTATACAAAGGTATTGCCTCTATCCACACTGATGTCCTCGACAAATATAAGGCTGACATCACTGCCATACAGGAAATAAGATGGACGGGACAGGGATGTACACGACGAAAGAACTGTGGTAAAAGCCACGAATATTTGATTCATAGTCAGCAAAAGACTTCGACATCTGTTTTCGCGGTTTAACCCTGTCCGTGACCGAATAGCCACTATTCGTATCAAGGCAAAATATTTTTACATTACGCCCCGACGGAAGATGAGGACATTTAAGATGCATTCTACGAGCGCCTGGAGGAGATATATGAACGCTGCCCTGCACATGACGTTAAAATTGTTTTGGGAGATTTTAATGCTAAAATACGAAGAGAGGATGCTGTTCAGCAGTCGGAAAATTCAATCTACACAACAACATCTCCGATAACGGATTCAGACTGGTTAGTTTCGTGTCAGCAAGAAACATGGTTGTGAGTGGAACCAGATTACCGCATAAAGATATCCACAAGGCAATCTAGATATCTTCTGATCAAATTGCAAAAAATCAGATTGATCATGTGATAATTGATGGAGGGCATGTCTCAAGCGTTATGGACGTGCGTGTGATGCGCGGTGCAAATATTGATTCGAACCACCACCTAGTTGCAGCCAAGGTACGTATGCGTTTTAGTAGTGCTAAAAACGCTCGTAACCAAACGCAAAAGAAGCTAGACATTACAAAGCTGCAAACCACCGAGATAGCCAATGCATACTCCAACAACTCTCTCAATTACTTCAAACAAACCCCCCTAGTTCTGATGTTCCCGACACATAGTAGCAGCATTTTGCGAATTCTATGACCACTGCCGCAACGACCGTACTGGGTTATGAAAAATCACGCTCAGACAAGCCCTGGTGCGATGATGAATGTCGCGAAGTGTCTGAAGAAAAGGAAGCTGCATACTAGGCAAAACTGCAGCCAATGGCAACGCGTGCAGTGACAGAGCGTTATAATAAGAAGAAGAGGGTGATGAAACGCATATTCAGGCGTAAAAAGCGTCAGTGGAAGAAAAGAGATAGCCAGGATATCGAAAACTACAGGGATAGAGGTGAAGCCCGAAGGTTCTACCAAAAGGTAAAAAGCAAAGGTTTTGGAACAAGGATCCCCACATGTAAGGACAAAGACGGAAAACTGGTAACGGATACTCAGAGTGTGCTGTATATTTAGAGGGAACACTTTCGTTCTTTGAAGTGGCAAATGACTTTGTGTACATTGACTTCGCCATAAACAAGAAAAAATAATGTCCGCAAACCGATGCTACTCAAATGTCTTCGTCAATAAACTCGATGGGCGGATCAGGAGGGGGAGACCAAAACTTCGGTGGATGAACCAGGTGAAAGAGGTATTATCTAAACTTGGAGTGACGAATTATCTACGGAAGCACAAAAGACCGAAGCGCTTGGAATACTTTTCTACGTGGGGCTACTGAAGATTCATTTCTGTTGCTGCTTTTAATTAAGAAGAAGAAAGTTGTGGTATTTCTCAGATGGTTTGGTAATTTTCAAGTTTTTACTAGATTTTGTCACTTTGGACACTTTTAGAAAGGGTTGTTGTGTACCGTTTTAATTTTTTTGTCGCATTTAATAATTGACAAAGTATTGACAGTCACAAAGAAGTAAGATTAGTCAAGATTTTTTTATTTGTCTTTTTTTTCGTATATTTTAATCACAAAAACAATTTTTCCTATTTTTATTTTAAAACTAGAGGACCCGGCGAACTTCGTCTCGCCCCAATTAAAATTAGCTTTTAGTGGTAGTGAAAATCGGAATTGCACTACCACTAACCTTATAGTGATAGTGAAATTCGGAATTGCACTACCACTAAACTTTAGTGGTAGTGCAATTAAAATGTCACTAATTAGTGGTAGTGCAATTAAAATTCCACCACCACTAAAGTTATTGCAACAATTTTGCCCTACCACTAATTTAGTGGAATTAAAATTTTTATTGCACTAACATTTTTAATACCACTAAATTAGTGCGCAACATTTTTTATTGCACTAAATTAGTGCGCTAACATTTTTTATTCCACTAAATTAGTGCGCTAACAATAGAAATGGAATAGCACTTCCACTATCGGCCAATTCTTTCCTCCCGCTTCCTAAAGTTGTTAATCATGTCACCTTTGCTTTAAATCACATTGTTTATCAGTTTCTTAAAGGACAATCGCGTACCGTTTCACAATTTCGATTGATTCAGATTCCGCACCTTCATCCATAAATTATGCGGTACATCAAGCGAGTTGAAAAATTGAATCGCATTGATGCTATCGACGTCTCTATTCTTTGCTGCTAGTATTTATCCATTCGAGATTTTTATAATTTTGTGCAATGCCGTGAAACATTTTAGTGATTTGTTTCCATTCACGATGTGAACCTGCAAAAATTAGCAGGGAACGATATAAATTCAGTCGAAACATCAACGCGGATTTTACAATTGCGAAGCGCCAGTTGTTGTCTCGAGAATTTAGCAGACGATGGGAGGTTCTGCATTGCGATCCTTATGTTCGACGATGTCAAGCGTGGTTTAAGTAAATCGACAGCAGTAGATTTCGTGAGCAAACAGTTTTAAATCATCTCGTAAATCCTTCATCGTTCGGTTAACTACTTCGAAAGCTCGATTATTCGCCATCGCGCATTCATGCCAAATGTTGTTTTTGCATTCTCGCATCAGTTTCGCTGCTGCCGAATTCTTCGTCATTGTGCACTTTGACTTAAGAAGATTTATCGACAGTTTCAAAGCGGAATTTGCAGTTCGAGTTATTTGAGATCTTGACCGAATTGATGTCACAATTAACAAAAAAAGTATTGCCTGTCCCACCCGGAGCATCGAGAAAGTACACGTTCATGTGTTCGGCATTTAATACCGGCACATTTATTCGAACTCTTTTGGTCAGCTGATATCGATTATAGTCTTGCTCCAGTTAAAATTCGAACGATTTGACGCACCAACTGCCAATGTCGGCAGTTGTTTGCAGCACTTGACTACGCATGTGCCGCCTAACCCGACCGGATGACATGTGACTCCGATGATCGCAAACAATGTACGAGTTTGAATCGCTGACGCAGAAACGGTCGCATCGGCAAGCTTGAGTCCGTTTTCGAGCACATTTAAATTATGGCAAGCTCCGAAATGCAGCGCGCATACACAGTAGGCAGGCAATTGAAGGATAGCAAAGATAGAAGCATACAAATTGGCGTGGATGAACTGTGTACAGTCTAACTAATTATTGCACGACGATTAAGTCATCTAAGCTTTTATCGTTTAATAGGAGGCATAAGTCAAGCAAATAGCTCTCCCTAAAAAACTACAAAGCCGTTACGGAATGAATACCCGCAATCCAATTAGATATCCTATTTTTATACCATCACCCTTAGGGATGAGGTATCATTTGATACGACCCAAAAGTGTAACACATAGTAGGAGTCACTTTAGACCCTAGGTATCTTTGAACCAAATTCGAATTATGACTTTTTAAGTCGTTTGAGCCATGTCCGTCTGTCTGTCTGGCTGTCCGGCTGGTTCGCACGATAACTTTCGAAAGACGCAACCAAATGTTTTGAAATTTTGCACGAGTTATTATTTTCTCAAAACTACTCACGGTATTGGAAATGGCTACATGGCCCCTCCCCTTCTGGTACCTCCCATACAAATACATCATTCCGCCCACTTTAGAAATCGAGTAATAATATCAATACACCATACGGGATCGTTCCCAAATTCCGTATTAAGTAAAGCTATAACAGGATAAAGTTTTGGAAAAAATTTTGAAAGCCTAGCCACGCCCCTTCTGGTACCTCCCATACAAATCTACCTTTCCGCCCACTATAGAGGTGGACAAATAATATCAATAAATTAAACGTGATCGTACCCAAATTCTATTTTTAGTAAAGCTATAACAGGATAAAGTTTTGGAGAAAAAAATTGGAAGTCTATCCACGCCCCATCTGGTACCTCACATACACATCTGGTACCGCCCATTTTAGAAATCTATTAATATTATATTATTAAAAGACCTAACGCGATCGTGCCCAAATTCTGTATTTGGTGAAGTTTAAGCAGGATAAAGTTTTGGAGAAAAAATCTGGATGTCTAGACACGCCCCTTCTGGTACCACTCCGCCCACTTTAGAAATAGGGTAATAATATCAATACACTCGACACGATCGTGCCCAAATTCTGTATTTTGTTATGTTATAGTAGGACAAAGTTTTGGAGAAAAAATTGGAAGTCTAGCCACGCACCTTCTGGTACCTCCCATACAAATCTACCATTCCGCCCACTATAGAGATGGAGAAATAATATCAGTACACCCAACGCAATCGTGCCCAAATTCTGTAATTAGTAAAGCTATAACAGGATAAAGTTATGGAGAATAAATCTGGAAGCCTAACCACACCCCTTCTCGTACCTCCCATACAAATGTACCACTCCGCCCACTTTCGAAATCGAGTAATAATATCAATATAATAGAAAATTATTTATTTTACTGCGGGTAAGGGTAAATGTAGGTCGGGTTGCCCGACTGAAACTTGCTAACTGGTTTTAATTACAAATCGGTTAATTTTAATAACTCAAGAGTTAAACAATATCTTATATTGGGTGATGGTATTTATCAGTCAGTTTAACTGACTGAAATTTCTGTACTGGTTTTTACACGTAAACACATTTTCTGAAAATGATCGAACTGATAAATATTGCATAAGATATTTTTTTATCTAAATAATACTGCAAAATTTCGACGATAAAAAAATCAAACTTTTGCGTTTTTCCGAGTTTTTTTCTAATAATTTTTTATTTTTCCATTCGAAAATCCATCGTAACAATTGCACTCAAATTTCCCGCTTATTCGAAGGATTTTCCCAACATTTGCTACCATAAAAAACTGCTGCAAATTACGAACAATTAAAAAATTGAGCAAACTGAGTCAACGTCCTCACTTGATGAATTACTATAAATTTCTCACTATTTTCATATATATAAATTAGGGATGTAACGCATGTGCTTTAGCGAATGCAAATATTGGAATATATTTTTTGCGAAAGCAAATGCGAATACTTATTTTTTATTTTTGCGAAAGCGAATATTCCAAATCACCCAATATAAGATATTGTTCAAGTCTTGTGTTATTGAAATTAACCGATTTGTAATTAAAACCAGTTAGAAAGTTTCAGTCGGGCAACCCGACTTACATTTACCCTTACTCTCAGCAAATAAATAATTTTCTATTATATTGATATTATTACTCGATTTCGAAAGTGGGTGGAGTGGTACATTTGTATGAGAGGTACGAGAAGGGGTGTGGTTAGGCTTCCAGATTTATTCCCCATAACTTTATCCTGTTATAGCTTTACTAATTACAGAGTTTGAGCAAGATTGCGTTGGGTGTACAGATATTATTACTACATCCCTAAAGTGGGCGGAAAGGTACATTTGTATGGGAGGTACTATAAGGGGCGTCGCTAGACTTCCAATTTTTTCTCCAAAACTTTGTCCTATTATAACATAACAAAATACAGAATTTGGACACGATCGTGTCGAGTGTATCGACATTATAATCTTATTTCTAAAGTGGGCGGAGTGGTACATTTGTATGGGAGGTACCAGAAGGGGCGTGTCTAGACTTTCAGATTTTTTCTCCAAAACTTTATCCTGCTTAAACTTTACCAAATACAGAATTTGGGCACGATCGCGTTAGGTCTTTTAATAATATTAATCGATTTCTAAAGTGGGCGGTACCAGATGTGTATGGGAGGTACCAGATGGGGCTTGGATAGACTTCCAATTTTTTTCTCCAAAACTTTATCCTGTTATAGCTTTACTAAAAAGAGAATTTGGTTCCGATCACGTTTAATTTATTGATATTATTTCACCATCTCTATAGTGGGCGGAAAGGTAGATTTGTATGGGAGGTACTAGAAGGGGCGTGGCTAGGCTTTCAAAATTTTTTCCAAAACTATATCCTGTTATAGCTTTACTAAATACAGAATTTGGGGGCGATCGCGTAGGGTATATTGATATAATTACTCGATTTCCAAAGTGGGCGGAATGATGTATTTGTATGGGAGGTACCAGAAGGGGCGGGGCCATGTAGCCCATTTGCAATACCGTAAGTAGTTTTGAGAAAATAATAACTCGTGCAAAATTTCAAAACATTTGGTTGCGTCTTTCGAAAGTTATCATGCGAACCAGCCGAACAGCCACCGGACAGACAGACAGACAGACGGACATGGCTCAAACGACTTAAAAAGTCATGAATCGAATTTGGTTCAAAGAAACCTAGGGTCTAAAGTGACTCTTTCTATGTGTTACACTTTTGGGTCGTATCAAATGATATATACCCTCATCCCTAAGGGTGATGGTATAAATATATATCATTCTCAGAAATTCAGTCTTTAAAGGCTGATTTACACGCTATCCACCCATATCCCCTATCTACCGTCAAATCAGTACATTTTGAATTTCTATCCACCTTCCTATAATTCAATATTACTTTGCTATAATTTTGTAGTGTTTGTCTTTACTTACTCTTACATGTTTTCTAATTAGGCTATCTCGCTCATGTTGTTTAGGGGATATGAGTAGATATGGGTGGATAGCGTGTAAACCATACTTAAGGTTAATAATTTTATTTACTTTAGAAAATTTTGACGTATTCAGTATTCAAAGTTTAGTAGAGCCAAGTTGTATTTAACAAAAAGAAGCTTCGCCGCTTTTTCGCTATGCAATCTAATTCTTAGTGGATCATACATAAGTCCGGCTCCACTAGACAACCGTTCGCCGGGGACAGTTGCCGGAGGCGTAGATAAGAACTGGGGTGCCAAAGGTACTAACTTTTGGTATTTCGAGCTGTTTCGTTTCCACCACAATAAAGGATCTTCTGAAATATGATTTTTTTTCTTTATCGTATTCAGCTAACAATTTTTTTTGCATGAGAGACTATATTTAAGAAATTTTCTATAGATTTCTTTGTCGATAGAAAAACAAGTACTGAAAATTTTTTTGCGAATGCGAATGCGATCGCGAATATTGAAATATATATTTATAAGAATGATTCGCATTTGCGAATGCGTACGTTTGTTACATCCCTAATATAGATTAGACAATAATCCAAAATTTCCAACACAACGAATTTTTCACCTTTACGTCGCCTGGAATCATCATGTCATGCGATACAATGGAAAATTTTGTCGAAAACATCCAAAATTTTTCACATTCACACCGCCCAAAATTATCGACAAAAAGCAAAATTTTGTCGAAAAAAAAATAATATTTGCCATTTTTCCATAATTATCCAACCAAAATGTTCTATTTTCCATTTGAAAAGCGACAAAACATTCAAAATTCATTCAATTCAAAATTTTGCCGAAAAAATTCAAATTTTTCGATTTTTTCGGAATTTTCCGAGTTTTCCACCGATAATTTGTATATTTTTCCATTCGGAAAGTCATTTCGGAATAATTATCCAAAATATTTCGCAGTTACGTCGTCAAAAACTATCAAATCATGCGACAAATAGCAAAATTTCGTCGAAAAAAAATTAAAAATTTTCGAATTTTTCCGAATTTTCCAACAAAATTTTTATTTTTCCATTCGAAAAGTCATTAGCAATTATTGCACACAAAATTACATACAAAAAGCAATTTTCGGTTTTTCCAATTTCCCGGCTTTTCCCAAAATTTCAGCAAAATCGGCCCAGCAGTTCTCAATTGATGAATTACTATACATTTTTTCCACCATTTTTATATATATAGATTTTTCATTGACACGTATAAAAAGTCTGTCGAACCGGTCCCTACATTCTCAGACATGTCTGCCCAGATTTAAGAAAATCAAAATCGTTTTGATTTTTTACAGACAAGTCTGCGCAGACTGAACACATCGACCTAAACTGGGGGATAAGTCTGGGCAGACATTATATCTCACACACTTGTCTGTCAATGTAAAGTGGTCTTAACATATGTACATATTTCCGTAGATGTCTTTAGATATTTTAGTAAAAATGTAAAACCAAATTTGTATGATGTAAATAAAATGTATATGAGTAAATCGACTTATGCATATTATATTTTAACAAAATATCAGCTGGTGAACCCCAGCTGCACAACTCTAAGCACACAATTTCGGTACTACTTCCACTCGATTGGTCTTCAAGGCAAGCTAATTCTTATCATATTTTTGCAATTAAAACAAAAATAAACGATTTAAATTTTCTATTCCGAAAACAAAAATTACCCCAAAGCGAATAAATATGTACACATATTTCAGTGATTGCTTTGTAACCGTAACTGCTGGGGACAGGAGTGCCAAGATAACAAACGAGCAAGTTAACATACGAATTTGGGGGGGCTGCATTTGTTGCAAACATTCATTTTAGATATTTATATAATTTTGTCGTGGCACAAATATTGAAACATTTCACGTTGTCACATATTTTGTACTTTTATCAGTTACACACGTGGAAAGCGCTACTAACGGGGTCATGAAATGGTGCGGCAGATACAAAGGCCTGGCCACGTTTGTGGCACATTCTGTTATGATTTTAATGGAATGAATTTATCCTTCGTGATGTTGCACTTTGTTTTGTTTGCGGCTTGTCAGCGAAGCATAAAATGTGGGCTGCTTGGGGCGTGACATTTACACACACTTGTGCAGCAGGCAGCACGCTCCACAGTACAGTGTCATGTTGAACGAACATCCATTTGACCGACAACCGGGCATTGCTGTTTTTGCTGCCGCCGCTGTTTGCTGAGTCATGTGTACATATGTATGACACATAGCCACATCGAAAATAAAATGTTGAATGCCAAACAATAGGGAAAAGGAGGAGCATTTCACATTCCATATTTCATTTGGCGTTGCGGTGGCAAATGCAATTATTTGTTGGTGTAAACGTTAGCACGGTTGTCACATAATTCGTATCTCTCAGTCCCAGCAACATTTTGCCACTCTGCCGCTATATTGCGACAATATTTTAAGAGGAAATATGGTTTTGTTGTGCCGTTGCATTTCACTCGATTAATGTCTTCCGGCCTACAAGAAACATGTCCTAACGGCAACTCAGTTTTGATAGCGAGTTCTACATAGAAAAATATACACCAGCTACCACAAATCATTATTTCACAACTGTATGACAAGCAGTTTAAATGTGTCATTTCCCCCATAGAAACACGAAAAAAAGAAAATGAAAATCAAAGTAGCTAATCTGCTGGGAAATACTTTTTTGTTTCATATGTTTGACACGAAATTGCCCAAACTCTACAATTACGAGTGTTTCATATGTGGAACACATTTGCATAATTTCTTTAACCAACATTTGCTTAAAGGTCTGTTTACACTGCAGCGAATATCGCTCGGGAATTGCGTAATTCTCTAATCGTTCATTCCATTTGCAGTGACCTTTCAATACATTTTTATGCTGTGTGTCAAAATGATTCCTGTCATAGTTACCTACATTCGCTAATGTTGTCGATAGCAACTTTGTCGTAGTCGACTTTCCTATCCTTCGTTAAACTGTAGGCGTCGTTGTATGAGTTTAAATATAGAATCGTGTTAACCACGCAAATGTGAGTAATATCTTATTCATAAGATGTATAGGGACAATTAATTGTTTTTAAATCAAAATGTATACATACACGGTTTTGGACCAGATCAACTAAAAGTTATTTCTAAGGTTATTCTGAGAGTTTTTTTTGATTTTTTAAGATTGGTTCTTGTGTTTAAGATATAAAATCAAATAATTGAATAAAATATTTTATAACTAATGTCCATTTTATTTAATACTACCAGCAGCAACAAAATAGGGCTTTGCATGGCTTCAGCAGCCTTCATTTCAAATTCACATAGGGCGCCATAGGCAGGCAAGGCCTGCACATTCCCTTTCTCATTGAAGGCGTTTCAGTAGGCATGCCTAATATGTAATGCTTGGAGTCCTAATAACAAGGGCCTTCTATAAGGCATTGCTACTATTTATAGAAGAAGTAAAATAAAAAACCAGTACAGAAATTTCAGTCTTACATATACCCTTACTCTCAGTAAAACAAATAATTTTCTATTATATTGATATTATTACTCGATTTCTAAAGTGGGAATTATTAATACAGAATTTGGGCACGATTGCGTTGGGTGTATTGATATTATTAATCGATTTCTAAAGTGGGCGGTACCAGATGTGTATGGGAGGTACCAAATGGGGCGTGGATAGACTAAAAATTTTTTTCTTCAAAACTTTATCCTGTTATAGCTTTACTAAAAATTGAATTTGGGTTCGATCACGTTTGATTTATTGTTATTATTCCTTCATCTCTATAGTGGGCGGAAAGGTAGATTTGTATGGGAGGTACCAGAAGGGGCGGGGCTAGGCTTTCAACAAGCTTTATCCTGTTATAGCTTTACCAAATACAGAATATGGGTACGATCGCGTTGGCTGTATTGATATTATTACTCGATTTCTAAAGTGGGCGGAATGATGTATTTGTATGGGAGGTACCAGAAGAGGCGAGCCATGTAGCCCATTTGCAATACCGTAAGTAGTTTTGAGGAAATAATAACTCGTGCAAAATTTCAAAACATTTGGTAACGTCTTTCGAAAGTTATCGTGCGAACCAGCCGGACAGCTAGACAGACAGACAGACAGACGGACATGGCTCAAACGACTAAAAAAGTCATGAATCGAATTTGGTTTAAAGAAACCTAGGGTCTTAAGTGACTCCTTCTATTTGTTACACTTTTGGGTCGTATCAAATGATATATACCCTCATCCCTAAGGGTGATGGTATAAAAACATATTCGAATTATTTCCATATTAAATGATTTCGTACTTTTTATAAATTTTTAATACACCCTTTTTTATTTTTTTAGTTATTACAAAAACTATTTTTTTTAAACTCCAGCAGCAGGAATCGAACTCGCGACCTCAGTACTCATAGTTGGACATGCTACCTACTCGGCTATCATGTGATGTAGTTGTTGTACGACAAATAGCATAACATACATATGGGTCTCATAAACAACAGCATCTGTCTTACCTTCCCTTAAGAGGTCTGTCAACAGGACTAATCGGAAAAGTGACAAGTGCATGGCTATGAACAAGTGCATGGCTTCTACTAATAGGCCTGTCAACAGGCCTGTTTAAGGCAAGAAAGTTTGCATGCCCTTTGTGCACATCTATGGTATTTTTATGGGGTACACAGTAGGTCTGCATGTTTGTTGGATCTTTTCTCACCCTAGTAAGAGGCCTCATTTGCAGGTCTCATTTGAGAAGCGAAATGTGCATGCGTATGGAATTTTTTGTTAGGCTCAGTGATGTACTTATTATAGCCTGTATACGTGCCTGAAAAAGGAAGGCGTATTTGAATATCAACAAACTGCCTTTAAAGCCACGTTTGCAAAACGGCAACGTACAGCTGACCGTGCATAATAATAATTCAGTGTCAAGCACTAGGATGACGCGTTTCTGACTTCATGACGATTTCATCTTCAGACCTCTTTGTAACGAATTGTTGCACTCGAGTTGAAAAATTCCATCGGATGGTTGGTCGCTTCATCAACTTTGATCACGTTGTAATCGGATTTGTACGAATGCAGTTCTCCATCGCTTTGACTTTGAAAAATTAAATTCAAGCTATCGACGTCCTTATTCATCGCTGCTAGTATTGGCTAATTATTAATCCAATCGAGATTTGATAGTTTTGTGCAATGCCGGGGAACGCTGTGGTTATGACGATATGAACTCGCAAAATTAGAAGGGAACGATATCATGACAGTCGAAACATCAACAGGAATTTCGCCATTGCCAAGCGCCAGCAGTTGTCAGCAGCCGATTGGAGGTTCTGCAATGCGAATCTCATATCCGTGGTCGATTTCAACTACTTGACATTGACGCCAAGTTCAAGCATGAATTAAGTAAATCGGCAGCATTAGATTTCGGCAGCACTTTGTAAATCCTTCATGGTTCGGTCAACTACTTTCAAAACTCGTTAATGCGCCATCTCGTATCCAAATGTTGATTTTGCATTCTCGCATTAATTTCGCCGAATTCATAGTCATTTTGTCACTTTGGACTCTTTCAAGAGCTCCCGTTGCAATTCGCGATAGGATGCATCGTGCATCGAACGATTTGGCGCTGACATTCCTTTTGTCGACAACAGATTTCCTGACATGAGCACGCACATTTCTTCGATCTGACCGAACCCTTTGTTGCGCATCTCGTCGTTAGCTACAAGAACTAATTAGAAGATGCTGTGCGTACTCTGTGCAAAATGTCGTTGGATGGACGGAAGTAATGTGACTCCGATCATCCCAAACAATGTACGAATTTGAACCGCTCATGCAGAAGCGTTAAGTCCATTTTCGTCCAAATTTAAACGTTTGCAAACCTCCCGAAAAGAATGTTGTTGACAGCAACTTTGCAGTATAAGTGTCGAGTCAATCGGCATGTCTAGTAAGAGTTTCTCAAACAGTGACGTTCGCATTCGTCGATAAACAAGTAGGTGCCGTTAGTTGTGAATCTAAAAAAATAGAAAGCGTGTTAATTCACAACAACGCGAGAAGCTATCCCATACCTCATTCATGGGGTGCAAAGGGAAATTAAGTTAAGTAAGTTTTACCGAAAAATGTTCTCTCATGAAAATTTGTCTCAGGAATGAATATGAACGATATCGGCCGACCGCTTTTCATACGTACCTCCCATACAAAATAACTTATTTTCGGATAATTACCGAAATCACCCCGATAGTTCTACATATATATCTGAAGTCAGAAAAATTGTGCAGAAGGTAAACGTTTATTGAACGTTGATTTTCGAATTAAAATCGGACCTTATGGTATGTCGTTTACCCCGTAGAGAATATTTAACCCCACCTATTAGAAATTATGATTTCTTTTGAGATTTTTGTGCAAATTAATTAGAGAATTTTTCTTTGATTCTCAGTTGGAATCTTTCGGTACCCCAATTAAAAAATTACCATATGCCCAGATATATTGATGTTGGGTCGCGCAGCTTTCCAAAACTGCACGGGGTATTTCTGGAATTAACTACTGGATTTCAAATACCAAAGAATGAAATGCCAGGGGGACGGCTTCAAATGTTAAAGAAGAAGCGCGTAGCTTTGTGTCCAAATATGACACTTTGATGTTAAAATTTCCCTTCTTAAATTGAAAGTCAAAAGTGCATTTCAGGTCTATGTGACCGTCTTCTTTGACTTTAAAATCTTTATTTAACTTATTGACCGTTTTAACAAAAATTAAAAGGTCCGCTAAACTGTTTTTATATATATTGAAAAAAGGAGAAATGAAAAAAAAAACAAATATGATTTATTGGCTTACAACTTCATTATCGTTATCTAAACTGAGTTTAGAAAATTTGACAGCCATAAAATAGTTATTCTTCTGTTTAAAAAAAACTCATTTGTGCTCTAATATAATAATTACCAGGGCAACCGGAAAGTGCTACAAGTGTTTTGAGACCTATTTGTTAGAGCATATTTTGGCATATTTTACCCATATAGTCATATTTCGGCAAATTTTGGTTTTAGGAGCATAATTTTAAAAAAACCTTTTTTTAAAGCAAAATTTATATTTTTTAAGCCATATTTTTTAAAAAATATCCCTTTTTAAGCATATTTTTGTTTTTCACATTATTTTTTTGTTCGTAAAAACAAGTGACTTTTCAACTTTGGTTATTTAAAATGTAACAGCCAAACCTACTACATGTTTTACACAATTGTTAAATGTTAAACGTTTATTTATCCTGTTTATCGCGCTTTTATATTAAATAAGTAACTTATAAACTTAATTTTCCTTTACACCCGATGAATGAGGTATGGGATAGCTTTTCGAGTTGTTGTGAATTAACACGCTTTTTATCATTAGATTCACAACTAACGGCATCTACTTGTTTATCGACGAATGCAAACGTCACTGTTTGAGAAGCTCTTACTAGACAAGCCGAGTAAGAGGTGCTTTTCAACCACCACCGACTTCGACCCTGGACATTATTTCTAAAGCTAATCCGACAAAAGCAGCAAAACTAAAGGCGGTTGTAGAAAAGTTTCCTGACTTACGAACTGATGGTGGATTCCTCTATTCTAAAGTCTGCAGCAAAGTTATTGCAGATGAGCGCAGATTTCAAGTGACGCAACATGTGGAAAACGGCAACATATTCAACTAAGTCATAGAAGTGAAAATAAGCAGACCAAACAATTTTTTTTTGCCATAATGTTCCGGTATACTCTCAAAAGAACATGATTTTCAAGAAAAACTGTGGCGAGCTTTTGTGTCTGCTGACATTCCACTTTACCAAATGAGAAATTAAAATATAAGAACACTATTTGAGGAATACACGGATTACCAAGTGCCATCCGAAACAGTTCTTCGAACTAAACATTTAAAAAATGTATACAACGACAGCATGGACAATATACGAACAAAACTAAAAAATCAATTTATCTGGATCTCAATCGATAAAACTATAAATGCAACAGGTAGAAATGTGGCAAATTTTTAGCAGGTGTATTAAGGAAATTTCAAGTGAGAAATTTTTACTTTTTACATACAGTAGCCTTGGAAATTGCTCGACTGTGGGACTACGCTATCAAAAATCTGGACGTCAACTTCAATAAGAATATAGTTTTGCTTTTTGTGACGGATGTAGCTCCATACATGGTAAAGGCTGCAAAAGCTATAGTGGCAGATGGTATTTTTAAAAGCTCCATGTCGAGAGGAACTTTTTAAACAAATGTTTCCAGACCTTCCATTACCTCCAGAAGCTATAACAACACCATGGGGAACATGGCTTGAAGCAGTTAACCACTATGCCAACAATTATGAAGACATTTTAGAGGTCCTAAGTGCATTAAACGATGAGGATGCACAATCCATTAAAACTGCAAAGGATGTCTTGACAGACCCCCAAACTATATCTGACTTGATTTATATTGCTTCAAATTACGGTTTTATTGCAAAACATATTAAAATATTGCAAACACGCTTATTGAACAAGTTCAGGTGAATAAAGACACTTTTTAAATTGATAGATAATTTATCGGATTCGGAAATAAATTTAATAGTAAAAAAAATAATCAAATTATATCAAAAAACGTTAGCTTGGAAGAAGTGAAAAGTATTTGTAAAGAATTGTGTGGATCTGCGCCAACATTAACATCAAAATACGAAGTAAAGGAAATACTGTCCCTTAAATTCTTTCCAATTACATCTGTGGATGTCGAAAGATCATTCTCATTGTACAAACACTTTTTACAGTTGTAATAGACAACATTTTTTGTTCGATAATTTATCTCAATATTTTGTAGTTAATTTCAACAACAATCGCAAATAAGATGCTCAACATACAAAAACACAGTGATACTTAGGAAACATGATTTAAGATTTTCTTTACTTTAATGTTAAACAGATATATGTGATATTTTTTTAATTGTTTATTAAATAATAATACTTACATATTTAATTCTATTTTATTTACTCAACATTTGTGCATGTAAATTTACCAAAAATACTTACAGTCTGAATTTAAAATAATATTGTTTTTTTTTTAATTTTTAAGCTGCTTTTTACTTAAAATAAAAATATTTCTAATTTATATGTGTGAGCATGTTTTTGTTGATTTAAAGGTCATATTTTGCCATTTTTCAGGTCATATTTTATGCGCATAAAACACGATTTTTAGGGCATATTTCCGGTTGCCCTGATAATTACAAACAAATATGCTTATTGCCACAGCGACCCTCGAATGTTGGTTGACAGCATAAAAAAAACAATAAAAGTAATTTCGACTGATAAATAATGAGATATTAATTTTACTGTTCAACTGATATGTGTCAATAATTGCGATCTATTGAAGTTCGACTTCAGCACTTGTTAAAACAAATTTGTTGTTGTTGCTTTCAATTATTATTAATATAAGTTCTTAGAAGTATGACTAATTGAGCGTTAATATTCCATTGGTCGTGAACATAGTAGATGGGCATATAAGTAACCTAGGTATGTGTAACACAGTGTTACCTGTCATAATATATATTAAATAATGTAATTAAAAATGAAAATGAAAACGCCGGTCTTAACTGTTTTCCAGTATATTTCTGCTGTACACTTACTCCTCTAGCCATTTTTTCTTTATCGGAGACGTGCCTAATGCCTATTTTGAATTTTATCTTTTTTTAAGTTTTAGCGTATTATTCGTTATAACTGAAAAACATTTCAAAGCTCTCGTTATTTTCCGGGGGAATACCTATCGTAAAATGGGCATACACATATGTACAGATCACTATCAAAATGGTTTGTTCTGGGTTGTGATTAAAATACGAGTGCTTGTTTGTAGTGGTGACAATTGGTTACGAAGCAAAAAATGATACAACACATTTAAATAAATGAAAAACACTATTTAGGTGCATTTGCAAAAGGTGTCGTCAACTAAAAACCACTATTCAGTTTGCCGGAGAACTCTGAGCAGTACACATCATCGTTATCACGACAGTCTGTTGTCACGCGTAAAACACTCAAATAAAAATCACTCAGAATGTTTACAAATCGTCATTCAATAGTTATCTGCCTAATTGGTGTCTTATGCCTCTCTACTTGGGTGCATGGACGCTCCGTATCCATGTCCATGGTGGGCGATGTCACCATTGACATCTCTGGGGGTAAGTTGTAATTTGCACGCAATTGCCATGCGAAGCTCATTGATATTTCTTTTTTGGCAAATGCAGATAAATTCGTTTGCGACAAAATAGAATGCCCAGCCGATACGGAGACTTGTGTTGTCACAAAGGAGAACGACCCCAACGATGATTCGATCTTAGTACGCACCGACACCTGTTATTCGCAAACGAAGCAAGTCCTTAAAGATTTGGTCACGAAAGAAACTATCAATCCCAAGACGAAAGTTGATGTACATATTGTGGCCAATCGTAACGGTTCCCTCAGCATATCAAATTCATCGTCTGGCTCTTCTGATTTTGATAGTGAAAAATTCAAAAAGAAATTAGACAAAGAAATGGAGCAACTTCACCACAATCTGAATAGCCAAATGGCGGGCCTTAACAAGCAGATGAGCGAATTGCAAAAGGAATTGGCTAATATGTTCCATTAAAGTGCCGACTTAATTTGTTTATATTCCAAGCTTGAGTTGTTATGGCGGTGCCCTATATCTATCGATACAACGATGATTTATGACTTAATCATGTATTAGGTAACCTGTCATTCGAAAGTTGTTGTGAAAAATACTAAAAAAAAACAATTATTTTGTTTGTTTTGTTTTTTATTACAACTAATTAATTTATATCACGAAATAATTTGCACAAAAATGTCACATAAAATATTACGATTCTTCAGAATATATATTATGGACTAAATTTTGTGTAAACAAATTATTGCTACAATTTATTCAATTACAGTTAGACCTCTACGTGTTTCCTCCGGTTACAAGAGTTTTGTGTAAATTGTTCAAAATATAATTTTTAGTAACAAATTCAACCAATTAATAAAAATAAAAATTACAAGCTTGGAAATTGTTTAAGCATATAATGCATTCAAATAAAATACAGCTACAAAAAAAAACAAAAACAAAATGAAATTATTTTAATTATATTAAAAAACCGACCTACTATCTTAATCTAATATACGCTTCACTTGACGGAACACACGGAACCGAACGTGACATGTAAATAGAAAGCAAGTCTTTTGAACAGTTCAATGACTCCTGAGCGCAACCGATTTAATGCGATGAGGCAACAGTGGGTCCGAAAATTTTGGTGTTTGAATCCACGACCATCAGCATAATAATATTAAGTTCTAACCATTAAATCACAGGTTGTAGGTTATGTTTATTAATATTAGCCTTAAAAACACTTGACAACATATGTATTTATATCTTAGTGTCTAAGTCAGAGGCCGAAATAATAATAATTTCTCCAGTCATTCCTACCAAGCAGCGTCAGTGATTCCCCCACCGGTCCTTCCAAGGTAATCGCGGTCTCCTTCTATTGCGCAGTCCATCGAGGTCTTGATATAATACCTTTCGCGCTGGTTTTTCCCCAACCATCCCCACGATATGGCCTAGCCAGCCATCAATATCCTGGTATAAACCGTACAGCTCCCCGCCTAAATGGAACTAGTTCAAAACCTGTAGCATAGCTAGTTCCTAAGTAAACATGACTAGTTCCGACTAATTTACCTTAAATGGCTTTTAACTGGCGAATTTAACATGGGCTTGTCATTGGAGGAAATATACTCACTTCCTCTACATTACCCTGTACTAGCTACTGCAATAGTTCCGACATACCAACTACGTAACTAGTACATTGGTTCCAACTATTTCTATAGTTTTTTATTATTGACTACGGACTGTTTCTTTTACTAGTTCTTTTAGACTCAAATATAGATTTTCAACAGATTTTCAGATTTTTATTAGGTTATATGAATTTTATTTTAGTTATATTACATATTTTATTTTAAAATTATAATAAATTAAAAATTTTATTTTGCACAATAAAAAATTAAAACATAATTGTTACCTAATAGCAATGAACAAAAATTTTAAAATTTTTTAAGGCATTTTTTGCCGTGAATCCCATCATACTTCACGATTATCAATTAGCGACTAAAGAACGCTTGCAAGCATTTAAACTCCACCACCAAATATTCAATTTTGTTTTTTTCACTCAACTAACGGGAACCCTGAATCCTCACCGTTTACGCAAATGGGTCCATATATTATGCTTAGTATTTTTCGCTCAAACACCGCCAGATGAGCTACATCCGCCTGTGTAAGTACCCAAGATTCGGAGCCATATATCAGGACTGGTGAAATTAGTATCTGGTGCAGTTGGACTTTGGCGGTTCGAGATAGTGTGGTGTTTATGAGTGCCCACGTAGCCCAAAGAAACACCTTTTAGCGAGCACTATTCTCCGTTTTATTCCTTATCAGACATTGTTGTTTTTGTCCATGGCGAAACCGAGGAAGATGAATTCATCAAGTAACTCAATAGTTCCAGTAAAGCAATAGTTCTCAACGTTTACGCTGCGTTCCCAACGGGTAGACACTTTGTTCAATGATACTATTAACTTCGTCTTGTCCTCATTCACTGCCAAACCCATTTTTGCTGACTCAAATTGTCCGACCGATAATGTCGATATCATCGTCATAGGCAAGCAGGATGAGGTTCTTATTAAATATGGTGCCAGTCATGTTTACCGCTGCTTTCCTTAACACCTTCTCCATCACTATGTTGAACAGTATGCATGACAAACCATTACCCTATCTACGACCTCTCGTCGTATCGAATTGCCAACCTGAACAGAGGATTTGGTATTCGTAAGGGTACACCGGCAGAGACAAATTACCTTCGTCGATTTGCTTCTCATGGGGTTTCCCCAGAAATTAATTAAATAAATATCTTAACCGTCGTGGATTTGCCTGGTCTAAAGCCACACTGATAAGGTCGATTCAGGTTTGCCAAAATTGGCTTGAGGCGTTCACACAGTATGCTAGAGAGGACCTTAGACGCAAACGGTAAGAAGCTAATTCCACGGTAGTTTTTAGACTCACTACGGTCACCTTTTTTTGTAGATAGATCATATTGCACTAAGATTCGAAGCCTCAGACATGCTCTCATGAAGCCAGATATTTTCTATTATTTTCAGTTTGGCGATTTGTCATTATGCGGACTAAATTTTCCGACTATTGGGCTAAAGATATTCTTCCAGCCTATTTTGGCATTTAACCAGGAACCGGCACACAAATACCACTATATTTTGTCATTGTATATGTGAGATGAAACTCCCTTCCCTCTATTCACTGCGAAAAATGTTGAGTTCGATTTAGATATCCACAACGCGGATTCTTATTATTATTCATACGTTGAGTAAATAATAAAACAAAATATAGATTTGCTGAATAGAATAAGGAAAGTTTTAAATAATATTTTTAGCAACAAAAAAACGTCTGCTAAGCAACAAAGCAAGCTTCGATAAAAACAATCACCACGATCGACTGCTAGAGCGAAAGTAAATAATTTTGTTTACTCTTTTTCAATATGTAACATATGAGCAATATGGTAGAGCAAAGGACGGTGCTTTTGCCGATCTATGCATAAAATTCTCCCAACACGATTTTAACACTATGGCTTCTTCAAGTTGGGCGTAGTATTCCACTTATGGTGGCGATTTGTTCACAGACAGGAGGAAACCTAGAGATCAGGCGTCGTAGTCTCTTGCTGAACACATATCCACAACCAAACTCATGCTTGTCCGCGTAGCAGCTTTAGTACACGTCACACATCCCCATTCGCAGCATCCCTATTCAGTGCACCGGATTTCCTGTATAGCAGTAATGTCAGCCATATACTCTTCGAGGACATACGTATAGAGTTCTAACACTTCAAGTGCATATTCTCAAATCATGGACCGTGAAACGTTTGCGG
The DNA here is from genome assembly GCA_964034835.1 of Muscina levida. NCBI lineage: Eukaryota > Metazoa > Arthropoda > Insecta > Diptera > Muscidae > Muscina > Muscina levida. The sequence continues at coordinate 60,427,564 of OZ035884.1, read as the reverse complement.
TGGTCGTCAACATTTTGGGTGGTTCTTTTTCTGTTATTTCTCATTTGATTAACTGCCATTATACTGCTGGCGGGTGGGAAACCCAGCCCACCAGGTTCCGCATTTTATTCCTACTGCCAGGATTAATTTCAGCCACTCTTTCTGAGACAGACGATGACGTGGAAGCGGTCATATTTGGAACAGACGCTTTACATTTTTATACCATCACCCTTAGGGATGAGGGTATATATCATTTGATACGACCCAAAAGTGTAACACATAGAAGGAGTGACTTTAGACCCTAGGTTTCTTTGAACAAATTCGATTCATGCCTTTTTAAGTCGTTTGAGCCATGTCCGTCTGTCTGGCTGTCCGGCTGGTTCGCACGATAACTTTCGAAAGACGCAACCAAATTTTTTTGAAATTTTGCACGAGTTAATATTTTCCCAAGACTACTTACGGTGTTGAAAATGGGCTACATGACTACGCCCCTTCTGGTACCTTCCATACAAATGTACAATTCCGCCCACTTTAGAAATTGAGTAATATTATGAATACATCGAACTCGATGGTTCCCAAATTCTATATTTATTAAAGCTATAATAGGATAAAGTTTTGAAAAAAAATATTGGAAGTCTATCCACACCCCTTCTGGTGCCTCCCATACAAATGTACTTTTCCACCCTTTTCCGTACACAAATTCTTTATTTTAGTAAAGCTATAGCACAGCTATATATAGGATAGAAGTCTATCCACGCCCCATCTGGTACCTCCCATATACATCTGGTATCGCCCACTTCAGTAATCGATTAATATTATTAATAGACCTAACGCGATCGTTCCATAATTCTGTATTTGGTAAAGTTTAAGCAGGATAAAGTTTTGGAGAAAAAATCTGGAAGTCTAGACACGCCCCTTCTGGTACCTCCCACACAAATGTACCACTCCGCCCACTTTAGAGATAGAGTTATAATATCAAGATATTCAAAACGATCGTGCCCAAATTATGTATTTTGTTAAGTTATAACAGGAAAAAGTTATGGAAAAAAGATTGGAAGTCTAGACACTTCCCTTATGGTACCTCCCATACAAATGTACCTTTCCGTCCACTTTAGAGATGCAGTAATAATATCAATACACCCCTCGCTATCGTTCCCAAATTCTGTATTAAGTAAAGCTATATAGGATAAAGTTTTGGAGAAAAAATCTTGAAGTGTAGACACGCTCCATCTGGTACCTCCCATACAAATGTACCACTCCGCCAACTTTAGAAATGGAGTTATAATATCAATATACTAGAAAATTTTTTGTTTTACTGAGGGTGAGGGTATATGTAAGTCGGGTTGCCCGACTGAAACTTTCTTACTGGTTTTTTACTGTGTAAACCACGGAGACTTCACCCTTCTATTTGTACCTCTTCAGAGGACACCCTATGTGGGTGCTACTACTGCTTATTTAATGGCGGCCCTGATTCGCCATGTCAAAGATTCGTCATCCGGCGCATGTACCCTTTTATAGTATGCTCTCGGTTCCACTTCTCTGGTCGGGGACTACTTACTAAATGTAGTTAACCTATATATCTGTAGACCGGCCGTGGCATAGTGGTTAGAACACGCGACTACCATGCGGGAGATCACAGGTTCAACTCCTGGCTTCATTCATCTTAAAAGAAAAAATTTCTTTCATTGTCGACTCCCCTCGAATGCTGTCGACAGTAACTTCGCAGTATTAATGTCGAGTCAATCGGCGTGTCTAGTAAGAGCTTCTCAAACAGTGACGTTTGCATTCGTCGATAAACAAGTTGATGACGTTAGTTGTGAATCTAAAAATAGAAAGCGTGTTAATTCACAACAACGCGAGAAGCTATCCCATACCTCATTCATGGGGTGTAAAAGGAAATTAAGAATCTGTAGCTATCCGCCACCTGCTGACCCCCTATAGTAGCACGAGGTAGCCTTAAGAAAAAATGGATTTGGTGAAAAATTGGTACCTCCAGTGTGATAATTGTCCATAAGCTACCCATGCTAATATTTTGGCTTTTTTGATATACGATATTTACTAACTTCAAATCGATATATCTCGATTCTCGCAATTTCAACTGATAAGTTATGAAATATTAATTTTGCTGTTCAAATGGCATGTGTGAATAAATGCCGAAATTGCGATCTACTGAAGTTCGATTTCAGCACCTGTTTAAACAAATTTTTGTTGTTGCTCTCAGCTATTATAAATATAAGTTCTTAGAAGTAACACTAATTGCGCATTCGGTTTCAATGGAAGTACACATATGTAGCAGTCAGGCATATAAGTCACCTAGGGATGTGTAACACAGTGTTACCTGTTAAGAGATATATATAATGATGTAATTGAAAATGAAAACGCCGGTCTTAACTATTTTACAGTACACTCATTCCTATGGCAATTGTGGAGACGTGCTTAATGCCCATTTTGAATTTTATCTTTTTTAATTTAAAGCATATTATTAATTATAACTGAAAAGCAATTTAAAGCTCTCGTTGTTTTCCGGGGAATGCCTATCGTAACACAAGCATCAATATGAAAATGGTTTGTTCTGTATTGTAATTAAAATACGAGTGTTTGTAGAGATGACAGTTGCTTTCGAAGCAAAAAAATGATACTACACATTTAAATAAATGAAAAACACTATTTAGGTGCATTTATTGTAAGGTAAGACTTGAAAAAGGTGTCGCCAACTAAAAATCACTATTCAGTTTGCCGGAGAACTCTTAACAGTACACATCATCATTAACACGACAGTCTGTTGTCACGCGTAGAACAATAAAATAAAAATCATTTCAGAATGTTTGCAAATCGTCCTTCAATAATCCTCTGCCTAATTGGCGTCTTATGCCTCTCTGCTTGGGTACATGGACGCCCCATGTCCATGAACATTATGGGAGACGTCTCCATTACCATATCTGGGGGTAGGTTGTGATTTACACGCAATTGCCGTATGAAACTCATTGATTTTTTTTTCTTCTTTGAAATGCAGATAAATTCTTTTGCGACAAATTAGAATGCCCAGCTGATACGGACACTTGTGTTGTCACAAAGGAGTACGACCCCAACGATGATTCGATCTTAATACGCACCGACACCTGTTATTCGCAAACGAATGAAGTCCTTAAAGACTTGGTCACGAAAGACACTATCGGTCCCAATACGAAAGGAGATGTACATATTGTGGCCAAACGTAACGGTTACCTTAGCATATCAAATAAATCTGGCTCGGCTAATTTTGATAGTGATAAATTCCAAGAGGAACTAGATAAAGAGATGGAGGAACTTCATCAAAATCTGAATAGGGAAATGGAAGAAATGCACAGGGAGATGAGCGAAATGCAAAAGGAAATGGCCAACATGTTCCATTAAAGTCGATATGTTATGGCGGCGCCCTATATCTATCGATACAATGATGATTTATGACTAATTCATATATTAGGTAACTTGTCATTCGAAAGTTGTTGTGAAAAATACTAAACAACAATTTTGTTTGTTTTATTTTGTATTGCAACTAATTAGTTTATATCACGGAAATAATTTGCACAAACTAGTCACATAATATTATTACGATTCTACGGAATGTATATTATGGACTAAATTTTGTGTAAAAACACAACAACATCGTTACAATTTACTATTGAATTGCAGTTATACCCCTAAGTGTTTCCTCGCTGGGCCATATGTCACATCCATGTGCTCATTCCGGTTACTAGAGTTTTTTTTTTGTAAATTGTTCAAAATTTAATTTAAAATATATAATTCAACCAATTAATAAAAAGACTTCAAGCTTGGACATTATATAATCATACAAAATAAAATACAGCAACAAAAAAAACTTAACGAAACTATTTTAATTACATAAAAAAGAGACCTATAAAATGTGGTAAGGCTTTCGCATTCAGTGAGTTAAGAAGATTCTAATATACGCATCACGGAATGGAACCTACGGAACCAAACGTGACATGCAAATTTCTATTAAAAACTGTAACAAATATTCAAATGAATACAGTCCGGTTTGAATGCAAGTTTTTATACCATCACGCTTAGGGATGAGGGTATATATCATTTGGTACGAAAAAAAGTGTCACGCATTAAAGGAAACGAGTTAGACCCCAAGTATCTTAAGACCAAATTTGTTTCAGGACTGTTTAAGACGATTGGCTGGCTGGATGATTGTCTGGTGAGCAGGATAACTCGAGTAAACCTTAACGGATTGTTAAGAAAATTGACCAGTATTAATATTTTTCAAAATGAAGTAACAGGGTTGTTACCTCCCATACAAAATTACCTATTTTTGGATAATTAATATTTCTGTCATAACTTCTGAACGGACGACCGGAGCATGTTTAAATTTGGTCGGATTATTTATCTTGCAATAGTCGACAAAACCTAAGAAAATAGAAACCCTTGCCATACCCCTTCCGGTACCTCCCATACAAATAACCAAATTGACCCTGATAGTTTTACATACATATCTTTTTTGTAAGTAAATTGAATTCACTTTAATTTTGCTTATGATGTTCGTTTATGAAAATTTATCAGGAATGAATATGGACTATATCGGTTCACGCTTTCTGGTACCTCCTATACAAAATGACCTATTTTTGGAAACTAATATCTCTCCCATAACTTCCAAACGGACACTTTAGAGGTAATGAAAATTGGTCGATTATTTTATATAGCAATAGGAGACGAAACCTCAGAAAAACCTAACAATTTGACACACCCCTTCTGGTACCTCCCATACAAATGACTGAATTAACCCCTATAGTCTTACAAACATATCTTTTTTGTAAGTACACTGAATTCAGTCAAATTTTGCGTAAGATATTCACTTACGAAAACTGGACTCAAGAATGAATATGGACTATATCGGTTCACGCCTTCTGGTACCTCCCATACAAAATGACCTATTTTGGAAAAATTAATATTTCACCCATAACTTCCAAAAAGCACAGAAGTAATTTTATTTTATTAAAAATCTATTAATTTCAATAACTCAAAATATAAACAATATCTTATATAGGGTGTCAGTTTATTTTCAATAGATTTCATCTACTCGATTTGATGAACTATATTTCGTTACCCAAAAATTAAGTGGTGGCTTCTCAACCTGACCTATCCAACAAAATTGTTGTCGTTAATTTCTACGTCGTTCATTTCCTCATATGCATCATAAAGTGAAAACGTGTTTGCTTTTAAATCATTTGATTAATTTTAAAACTAATAGCTGTGTTCCTGTACATTCATTATATAGAGTTTTTCAATAAGGCTGGGTCGATGTCGAAATGGCAAAAACAAGCTTTGTATGAGATTTTGATTAAATTTTAATTTTGTTTGAAAGGGGTATGTATGCCACATCACGTGTGAAATAAAACATCGTTCAAATGTCAGTCGTTGTAATGACATTATAATAAATCCGGCTGAATTTGGAAAATGGCTTGGGTTATGTTGACTCTAAAGGCATCAGTCGATTGCGGCATAATAGAAAAGAATCGTGACTTCGAAAAACAATACAGAAAAAATTCGAAGTTAAATCACACACTTTTAGTGGGCGTTTCACGTCACGTCATAGCCTTTAATCGTTCATAAAGCGTGAGCATCGCAGCGTCCGCTTTGTGCTACCTTACGCTACTCAATGATGCCGCTACTCCAAAATCCGAACAGTAATATTTTGTACCCGCAGTGTGCCCATTGTCTTCTTACCGGTCTATGCTGATGTGGTTACAATAGTCACCACGGATACAATAGACTACTTTGGTTACAAAATCAAAAAATCGGTATTCCGAATCCTTGTCACCGTGACAATAGTTACAAAAGTTGTTACCTGCCAGAAAGGAGGTAACAAGCTGGTTACAGCTATTTTGAATAATATTTTGAGTTGTGACAAACAAAATTTTGTTACATTTTATTGGATATGAAGTAGCAAAAGGTCTGGAAAAAGAACAACTGCCCAGAAACATGCGGGACAGTAGTGACCAAATCTCCATTACACAGTTATGGTCTAATATTTTCGTCTGTCCACATAACTTGGGTACTTGTTGGCCCTTTATATTCATTAAAGTTTGTATAAATATCTAAAATGAAAAAATTTTTTTCCTTTTTTGTATTGTGTTTTCATATTTTGTTTGTTAAATTCAATAATCAGCTGCGAATTGTCAATAATTTACATTTCACCACGAGTTGAACATTTCCTTGCTACGAAATTGCCAGAATACCTGTAACAAGAATTAGTTGCAAAATTGTAACAAATTTTTGATGACAAATTTTTGTAACCAAATTATTAGAATAGTCTTGTGTATTCTAACCATTATGCCACGAATGTCAATCACGCACCTTTCTTTTCCATGCTTGCTTCCGAATCTTACTCATGCTTCCTATATGTTCTATTGGACATACCAGGCACGTAACAAAGAAGATTACGAGGTAGTCTTTTGTCTGCTTGATACGAGAAAGGAACCAAGGAAGCCCTTGGGTCCCGACACCAGACTGTGTTATTTTGAATGAAAGCTGAAATGGGCCTCGCACATTGTTTCTTCTCCATACCCTTAGGGATGATGGTGTATATCATTTGATACGAGGAAAAGTGTAACGCATTAAAGGAGACGAGTTAGAGCCCATGTATCTTAAGACCAAATTCGTTTCAGGACTTTTAAAGACGATTGGGCTTAGTCCGCCTGTCTGGCTAACTGGATGGCTGGTGCGCACGATAACTCGAGTAAACCTTAACTGATCCGTATGAAAATTTACCAGTATTAATATTTTCGAAAATGAATTAATAAGAAATGGACAAGTGGATAATATAAGAATTTAGTCAGTTTATAAAATATCTCAAAAACCCGAAACCTTTGACACTGCCATTCTGGTAGCTCCCATACAAATGACCAAATACACCCTAATAGGTTAAAATAAGTATGTTTTTTCTTAGTACACTGAATTCAGTCAAATTTTGCGTAAGATGTACACTTATAAAAAGTTGACTCAAAAATGAATATAGACTATATCGGTTGACACCTTCTGGTGCCTATCCACACAAAATAACCTATTTTTGGAAAATTGATATTTCTCCCATACCTCCCAAATGGACACCTAGGGGAAAAGGAAATTTGATTAAAGAATTTATCTTGTGATATGAAGCAAAATCTTAGAAAATCTAATCATTTGACACACTCCTTCTGGTACCTCCCATATAAATAACTGAAATTGCCCATTTTACAGACATAACTTTTTTGAATGTACACCGAAGTTTAGTCTACAATCGTCTACGCACCACAAGCAGGCAAATAATAACACATGTTATTTTGTTAATTAAAAATCGGTAAATTTCAATAAATCAAAACCTAAAAATTTGTTATCAGTCAGTTTACTGACTGGTGTACTGGTTCTGTATAACTTTTGTATACGGATATACGAGCTTAAAGCCTTTTATATGAACCGATGATTTCAATCAACCGAACCAACCAAAAACTTGACATAATTTTCATCCATTACGGAAACAAGTGACAAATGTTGAGCACCAAAATGTGCCTGAACATATCAATCGAATGTGAAGGAATATGATCGGTACTGAAGAGTCACTCAACGAGTCATCAGTATACCTTATCTATTTTTGAGGGTTTGCTTTACTTCATTCGATAAGATCTTAAATGATATTCAAATAAGCAAATGTAAGTGTTATTTGTCAAGAATTAAATACGTCTCAACCCTCGTAGACCATATGAATCGATTGCGATTGTATATTATCAGTATATGTTTTGTTAACTAATTGAAATAGGGCCTTAAGTGTTAGATGGTTTCGAATACTTTAATTCGTTCGCAAATAAATTAATTGACATTGTTTTTTTTTGTCGTTGACAACACTGATATAGTAAACATAGCAAACTGTTGTTATGCGGTTTAAATTATGAAAAACAAGACAGTAATCATACCTATCGATCATATAACGGCAGCACGCAAAACATTTTTACCCAAATAATACCTTTAAACCAGTGACTAATATTTTTTTCAATGTTTACGGCCAGTTAGTTGGACGATATCGGAAGAGCTACATAATAATAAAATTGTATTGATTTTGAATAACTTTTATAGCAACAGAAATTTTGTTTGGTTACCAATAAGCATGTTCGAAAGTAATTTTATTTTTATATACTCACCCTACTGGTAGCAGGGTTTATATCATTTGATACGACCCAAAAGTGTAACACATTGAAGTAGCCCCTATGTTTCTTTGAACCAAACTCCATGCATGACTTTTTAAGTTGTCTGAGCCATGTTCGTCTGTCTGTCCATCTGTCTGTCTGGCTGTCCGGCGGTACGCACGATATCTTTCGAAAGACGCAACCAGTTGTTTTGAAACTTTGCATAGGTTAATATTTCCCCAAAACTACTAACGGTAGTGGAAATGGGCTGCCACCGCCCACTTTAGAAATCAAGTAATAAAGTCAATACACCCAACGTGATAAATTGAAGCGGGCATGTGTGTATAGACATGAGCTTTAATATAGCCCCGCAAAAAATAGTCTAAAGGCGTTAAATCGCACGATCTAGGCGGTCAATTGACCGGTCCCGAACGTGAAATAAAATGTTCACCGAACTCGCCTCTCAATAAGTCCATTGTTAAGCGTGCTGTGTGGCATGTGGCACAGTCTTGTTGAAACCATATGTCATGCAAGTCAAGCTCTTGCATTTTGGGCAAAAAAAGTTGGATATCATTTCACGGTAGCGCTCACCATTCACAGTTACGTTACGATCCGCATCATCTTTGAATAAGTACGGTCCAATGATGCCACCGGCCCATAAACCGACGAAAAGAAAAAATTCCGAACAGTTTATGAAATATGGACTCCGTAAAAATGGGCAAAAAATCGTATTGGGGTGAAAATATTGGAGTATCCATAAAAAAATGTTTCGATGTAATGGGGCCAATTCATTTGGGGATTTTTTTTGTTTCGGTATATACTTCAAAAAAAGCTGGGTACGAAGGTGGCACCAATTTATGTGTTGCACTGTGTTCTTGCACCAGCTGTATTTTGAAAGGCTTCACACCGAAATCCTTCCGCAAAATTTTCCACGTCATCATTAGACCAAACTGAAGATGTTTGACAGTGAAGCACGAAACGTGCGTCAGCTGTTTAAACCAGTGTTGCCAAAAAGATAATAGCTAAAAAATCACACTTTAGTACCCCAAATTCTTTATTTTTTAAGCAAATTTTATGTTTTTACTGAGGGTGAGGGTATATGTAAGTTGGTTTGCCCGGCTGAAACTTCTGGGATATATTCCGAATTCTGTATTTAGTAAAGCTATTACAGGATAAAGATTTGGGAAAAAAACCGGAGGTCTCGTCAGGCTTCTGCTGGTACCTCCCATAAAATCATCCTTCCGCCTACATTAGAAATCAAGTAATAATATCAACTCACCGAATGCGAACGTGTATTTAGCACAGCTATAAAAGGATAAAGGGACCGGCCGTGGCATAGTGGTTAGAACACACGACTACCATGCGGGAGATCGCAGGTTCAAACCTGGCTCCAGTCATCTTAAAAAAAAAAATAAAAAAAAAATGTGCTTTCATTGTCGGCTCCCTCGAATGTTGTTAACAGCAACATAAGTGTCGAGTCAATCGGCGTGTCTAGTAAGAGCTTCTCAAACAGTGACGTTCGCATTCGTCGATAGACAAGTAGGTGCCGTTATCCCATACCTCATTCATGGGGTGCAAAGGGAAATTAAGTTTTTTTTATAAAGGGATAAAGTTTGAAAATTATGGGAGAAATATAAATTTTTCAAATATAGGTAATTTTGTATGGGAGGTATCAAAAGGGGTCAGCCGATATAATCCATATTTATACTTTAGTCAAATCGTCATAAGCGTACATCTCTCGCAAAACATGACTGAATTCAGTTTTCTTAGAAAAAAGATACGTATATAAAACTATGAGAGTGAATTCTGTCATTTGTATGGTACTAGAAGGGGCGTGTCAAAGGTTTTAGTTTTTTGAGGATTTATCTCCTACTTACCTTATCTTATCTTCGTAATTTATCAAATTAAAATATCCGCCACTTGTTCGTTTGGAAGATATGGAGGAAATATTAGTTTTCCAAAAATAGGTCATTTTGTATGGGAGGTACCAGAACGGGTAAGTCGCTATAGACCATATTTATTCCAGAGACAAATTTTCATAAGCTTCCATCTATAGCTAAATATGATTGAATTCAGTGTGATTAGAAAGGAGGACGTATGTAAAACTATGAGGCTGAATTCGGTCATTTGTATGGGGCGTCTCAAAGGTTTTGATTTTCTGGGGGTTGGTCTAATATTACAAGGTAATTAATTTGACTAAATTCTAATATCCTTCAGTTGTTCATTTGGAAGAAATATTAATTATTTAAAAAGAGGTCATTTTGTATAGGAGGTACCAGAAGGGGTGGGGCTATTCTGCCCATATACAGTCCCATTAGTTCGCTAAGGAAAATATTTAATACTGGTAAATGTTCATACTTATCCCTTAAGGTTTACTCGAGTTATCCTGCTCACCAGCCAGCCAGCCAGACAGACGGACATAGCTCAATCGCCTTTAAAAGACCTAAAACGAATTTGGTCCTAAGATACTTGGGGTCTAACTCGTCTCCTTTTATGCGTAACACTTTTTCTAGTATCAAATGTTAAATGTAATACCATCACCCCTAAGGGTGGTGATATACAAAATGAGGGTGATTTAGGTAAATTGTGAGGGAAGCACAAGAAGGCGTGGGTCAAATGTTTGCGTTTTCTGAAAATATCCAATATATTCTTTATTTTAAATTTGACTGAATTCGGTGTATTTACAAAAAAGAAATTTATAAAAAACTATGAGGGTCATTTCGGCATTTTGTATGGAATGTAGTGGAGTGGGTGTGGCAAAGGTTTTGATTTTCTGAGGGTGTGTCTACTATTAAAATATAATTAAACTGACCAAATTTAAATATCCTCCAGTTGTCCGTTTGAAAAGTATGGAAAAAATACAAAAAAATATGTAATTTTGTATGGAAGGTATCACAAGGGTTATTCTGTCCATTAACAATCCCATTACTTCATTTCAGTAAAAAGTAATGATACTAGTCAATTTTCGTGAGAATCAGTTAAGATTTTCTCGAGTTGTCTTGCCCAGCAGACAACCGGTAAGCCAGCCGGAGACTCAATAGTCAATAATCTTAAAAATTCCTAAAACGAATTTTGTCTTAAGATACTTGGGGTTTTACTCGTTTACTTTAAAGGTTACACTTTTTCTCGTTTTAAATAACATATACTAAAATAATTTTGCACAATTGACTGAGAGAACGCGCAATGTTAGCTTTGAAGAATAAGAATCGCAGCCACACTGCCTTCATTCAAATCGATACACTGTGTAATAAGTAATGACAATGCAACAAACTGTTCACGGTGTTGACGGTTAAAAAACTAACGAGCAACATCATACAAGCCACCAATGTCAAAGGCAAGACGAAATGCGAAGAAGTTTAAATTCCAATAATTCCGATTATATATAAAATTATAGCCTTTAAATTGCCATTTTCCATATAAATAAAATACAAGCGATATAACTTTTTTTTAATGGAAACTACCACTCCAGTACCATGTTGTAAATGCTGTTCTAACAATAAAAAATAGCTTTTTTAAATTGAATTGGTGAAAAAATGTTCTACACCGTAAGCGATTTCTAAAGAGCTTTGTCGTTAATAAAAAAACAACTTACAGAACATAAAGAAAGGTATGTACATTAAGCCGGGTCGATCTATATGGAGAAAAAAAAAATGTATGAATGTTACCGCCTTATATGAACAGTCTTATAAAAACAAATTCGGATGTGCAAAATTTTTATTTTTGTGGGCGTGGCAAAAACGCCGGTTTTGACGTTTTGTCCATAACTTTGTTATTCGCTGTCCGATTCTTAAGTTTTATATATCGTTGAAGATGGATTAACAAGAGCTTTGTTATTAATATAGTTACTTAAAACTATGACGTCATATTCCAGTGGTTCTCCACATTGTGTCCTTAAAAACCCCCCTAACCATAAAATTTTCTGATGCAGATTTGAAACCCTGTAGAAACTATAAAATAATTACGAAATAAACGTTACCTTTTCTTCATAAACAAAAAAGTTATATTGATTTAACATTTTAGTACATATGATAGTTCGAAGTAGATTTGTATAAAAAGTTTTATATGCTCAACCAAAGATTTCCTCATGCTCCGATATGACATTAAGCGTCATCATACTTAATTTACATTGGTCGCTAAAAAAATCTTTGGAAGTTCTTCAGTTAGATATTATTCCGATTATTTGGTATTTTCGAATATTGATTTTTATTTGTTTGAACTTTATTTATTTTTCAATTGTATACGTTTTATAACAAACGTATGTAATAAAAATAAACAAATGTATATTTCGCATTATCACATGTACTGACTTTTTAAATCAATATAACTTTTTTGTTTATGAATAAAAGTTAACGGTTTTTTCTCAAATCGTTAATAGTTTTTCAAGGCCTTCAAATCTAAATCAAAAAATTATATGCTTAGGGGGGTTTTAAAGAATACAATGATGAGAACCGCTGGAAGATGGCGTCGTAGTTCAAAGTCTTTAACACACTAACAAAGCTGTGGCTAATACCTTTTCAACGATGCATAGATCTTGACAATCGGTATACAAATAACCATGTTATGGTAAAAACCCCGATTCCTGAGTTTTTGCCGCGACCACAGAAAAATTTTTTTCGCACCCCGATATTGTTTTTACTTAATTTTTCATAAAAGGCGGTAACATTGACAACTTTTTTTTTCGACCCGGCTTAATGTACATATTCTTTTTAATATATCGCGATTTAATGAAAGTTTTGCATTAGACTTATAAAAAAATTGTTTGGTAGTGAAGATTAAAATTTAAACAAATAATAACTTCTGTAATATTTTTTTCATGCCACACTCGGCAATGCCATGGTAATTTTGATATTTGCAAAAAGTTATATTCTTAATAAACTTCAGAGAATTTGTTTCTCTAATAGAGAGGCACACCTATCAAAAGAGACGTAATTCATTTAATTAATATATATTTGCCAATTCAACTATTATTATTATATATTTATTATCATCACGAGTTCAACGGCCTTGCTGGCCTCCTTGAAATAATCTTTATAAAGATACTTACCATCTGATACCTACTAATATGAGAAACACCAACGGAGTCATTATTGCCTTTTGCATCACCATTACATGCCACAAAAGTGGTCAGGAAATTGTTTACCGCCACAATTTAGACCACAGAAGATCATATCACCTTACTAAAGATGTAAGATTCAGCCTAAAGCTATGCAATAGCAAATTAATTAACTAACCAACAATTTCAAAGGCATTGAAAACTCCTAAAATGCTACTAAGAATATTTCGCGAATGTTTGAATAATGCCAAATGACAACAAAAGCAGATAATAATGCAACGAATAATAGCATCTATTTGTCGCTGGTAACAGTACGAATCAATATGTGAATTTACCTTGTACATATTAAACGACATACAAATGTAAATAAAACCATTAAAGTTAAGGCGGTTAAATATCGATATAATTACAGGGGACTGGTACTGTATATAGAAGGTTGTGAAGATAAGCGATAGGTATGCTCGGGAAAAATGTTAGGAGGGAAACAATAGTGGTGGTCGATAATATATTTTATCCCTCTAGGAGTCACCATGGAAGCAACAGAAGCTGTTTTATAAAAAAAAATTATAAAAATAAAAAACGTGTGTGGACAAACTTAGGGGGTGAAGAGAGGAGGTAGATATGTTCTGAGTAACTGTTGGGGTTGCCAAAATAATGAGGGACGGTCATGCATTTATCGCCTCTAGTGGCGACCCTGGGGCAGATAGAGCGGTGGGAGCAAATTTTGTATGGGTGCCACCTTAGGGAGTGAAGATGGGGGGTAGGTATATTTGGAAAAATTTTAGGAGGGGAAAATGACTGGGGTAGTTCATGCATTTAAAGAAGAGAGGGTATACTAAAAGTTTCTTGTTACAAACCTGGGGCTGGATTTTGATTTCAAACCCATGGTTTCTTGGGAAAATTTTCTTAGAATTTATCGTACATTACGATTATGGTAACCGATTGGAGCTTTTTTACTCCATACAAATTGACTCTGACCACTCTTATGTGTAAGGGGTTACTGGTGTAAATATATAAATGTTAATCGGCTAAGCAAAGGCACGTAGAAAGTACAAAAAGGATTAAACAAAATGTTTTGAGACTGCAGTCTTAAATGCTAGTCTTGGCCAACTTGCCAAATTGATTTCTTTCGAATTTTCTCTATGAAACAATGTTAAGACCAAATAAGGTTTACTGCCCTCTTTGTTATTTATTTGATGTGCCATCGAAACTATGCCCAGTGAGCCTGACTTTAAATTAAAAATTTTTTTGTAACAATACATTGGGGTAATTCCAGGCTTACGAATGTTACGATCGTACGATTCAATTGGAAAAAAGAAACACATACAAGTTGAACATTTTTGCATTTAATAATATATTTATAATAGCTCCCTACAAGCACTACATTATGTAAAAAAGGTGTCATATTTAAAAATCTAAAATCCGAGATATTAACAAAACACATGCCTACGTTATGCTACACGAAATAGAAGTGCGTTTTATGTTAAATCTTCCAATTTCAAAAGTCTGCGTGTTGTTTAAGATTTAGTATATGCACATAATTATTTTATAAAATAGACCAATTGCGCATTCAAAATATATTTTTGTTGGGCAAATTTGTTCCTCTGGTTTTTAACCACGAGGTATTAAAGACCTACGTTATGTTACTGACGTTATGTGACAAAATACACCATAGCTGTGAAAAGCTTAAAAAAATGTTTGCTTAAGCCATTGTTTTATTTGCGAAATTAGGGAATATAATAACGTTTATATGTCACAAATTGTTGACCACAAATGTTACATTACAACGCCAATAAAATAAAATCAAAATTTTGCTTCTAACTGCTAATTTTTTACTATTAGAGGAGCTATTTATGGTTTTAACTACAATTTTATGGTAAGAGTGGACTTGCATCATCAGTAAATATAATACTAAAATTTAAAAATGATGACCGGCAAAATAATGAATTGCAGTCCCTTAAATCAATGCGGAAACTAAGAAAAGCTTTGGACATTTTAAATTAATAAAATTTAAGTATTCGTCTTTACTTATACAAGTCAAAAAAAATTGTTTGCCAACTTTTAATTTTTCGATCACGGTTAACACTCCTATGGAAAAACCCATAGGTTTAATAAAACTGAACATTCTACTTCGTCTTCCTGTATAGCAGCAACAACAGAAATTTATCAATTAGTAGCCGCCTTGTAGAAAAGAATTCCAAGCGGTCTTTTGCGCACAGTAGATAGTTCGTCACACCAAGCTTAGATAAGAGCTCTTTCACCTGGTCCATCCAACAACGTTTTGGTTGCCCACTCCTGCGCCGCCCATCGAGTTAATTGTCGAAGACTTTTCACGCCGGAGCATTCATTCCACATTGATCGGATCTGTGAAAAAGTTTGCCTTAATATAAAGGAGGCTTTCAACGTGCATAAAACATGAAAAACGAATCCGGAGTAAAATTTAGAAAAAACAAAGGATGTAGTATGGTGGACATTTTATTCAAGAAAATGCTTTCATTTAACTGATATTGCGCTTAAGGGGTTTTTGGAATCGCTGATTTCGAATCTGGAGTCAAATTTAGAAAAAAACAAAATCGCGCACGTCAATGTGTGTAAAGGGCTAAAAGTAGCATTTGATGAAAAACGAACAATGATATGCATATCGTCCCAATAGGACTCCAAATGACAGCACAGCACAGCAAATTAATTATTTTTGGTGTAAGGTGGCCAATTTTTGAAAATTTTTTTAACATCCATTACTTTTTGTTTGTAAGTTTAAGTAAATACTTCTAAAGGAAAAGTTTCATGGTTTGGATAGGCCTTCATGGAAAGTCAAAATTGACTTCGATATCAAAAGTGACTAAAGGGAAAAATGGAGCCTTCTAAGAACAACGGTATAAGTTTTGTTTCGATATGACACCAAATAACAGAGCATTTCAATAAAACATATTTGAGCCGTATGCACGTTTAAAAAAAAATTGGTGTTCTGAATTTGTCTTTGCACCTTTAACCGTAGGGGTGTTCACATGAACTTTTTTTTCGACTCATACTACTGCACATCCAAACATGCATTCTTATACAATTTCTTCTGGGACCTCCTTTACGTTCTGCAATATTGTTATCTATTTAAATAAGTTGTTGCGGTGTGTCCATGGTGATGATACACCCAGCTAATTCAATTTTGATAATGCTTGATTTGAAATATTACGAATGGTTTCTACATGCCCATGTGAATGCGTTTTTAACTACATTCCCAGCAAAAATTTAAAAATTATTTAATATTATTTAGGCAACGAAGTATTACCTACAACATTGTTAGCCCTAAGCAGAACATTTAAATGCAGTAAAGTTTTTTTTATAGCCTAGCAGGAGGACAAAGAGAGCTACGATATTTTTATGTGCGCGATGATAAAACATAATAATTTATTACTTTGTTGCCGGACGTAGAAAACGGACAAAAAAGCGACCGAAATCAATTCACTCAGCCGCGTCCTCCAGCCTAAAACTGTCCAAGCAAAGAATGCCAGAACACAGCTGCATAATGGCACCGCGACGAATATATTCGTAGCCACTTTTGAAACCGGAAAGTTAAATGCTAAAGGAAGTCTTTTCTATTTTAAACATACACATTACATACGAACATATGAATGTACTTAAATTTGTGTATGTATACAACTATACCAATACACTTATGTCATTTATATGTATTGACTTATAAGAAATTCAATGATATGAACTAGACCAACAACTATTTGCACGTAAATCCATTGGCATGCTAATAAAGGAAACCGCCAAAAGGGTTTGGGATGCCTGTCATTGCCACAATGACGTCGAACAAAATCTTATGCAGAATTTAATAGGAAAGTCTTATTTATACATTTCATTGGAATACATACATTTCACTGGTTAAAGCTCCAGCTCGAAAAGTCTTCGGCAATAAACGCTATCGCCGGCCCAAAAAGGGAAGAGCAAAACATCGTTGGATGGACAAGTTAAAAGAGCTGCTATCTAAGCTTGGCGTGACGAACTATCTACGGAGAGCAAAAGAATTATTTTCTACGTGCGTCTACTAATGATTGAATTTCTATTGCTGCTGCCAAACAAGAAGAAGAAGAATACATTATATGCATGCCTAATACATACATATAAATGAATATAACATATGGGTAAATCCGAAATAATGTATACCAAGGAAAGAATTTCATAGTTGTTTAATCCACATATATTTGTTAATCCATAAATGGGCTATATATTCAACCTTCAAAATATATACAGCATAACCATTTTCGGTGATCCATGAATGGCAGGTGAAAAACTGCACCTACCTCGTGCTTTTATCTGTATTTCTAAAATATATGTTTTTAAATGTTCATAAAAATGGTAAAAACCACCATATTTCCTTTTAATTTTATAATAAACTTAAAATCTAATCATTTGTCTACAATTAAATGTAAAAAACGCCTCGGTAGGTCATTCAGAAGATATAAATAATGTTAAGTAAAGATGGGCATTCGGCATTTTTTTAAATTAAACTGCTTTAATATTTAGTTTTTCCTCAATCCAAGTACGTTCGTTAAGAGAGCAAATAGTGCGCTTAAAATATTATATCTATTATATAAAAATAAGCCGGATTTTCCTTCCTGACGCTATATCTCCAGAACGCACGAACCGATTTCCACGGTTTTGCATTCGTTGGAAAGGTCTCGGGCTCCGTCAGTTTTAAAAGGTTTTATTTTTTCAAAAAGTGGGCGTCGCCACGCCCCTTTTTTCAAATATCGCTCTGACGGCTTTTCTAATAGACCGATTGATACAAAAATTTTACCATGAGGTACTGTTGACCTGTAGATAGTTCCTGACTACATTTGGCTGTAATTAGATAAAGGGGCGTGGCACCGCCCATACAACTTGAAAATTAAAAAGGCTATATTTCATGAACTATCAGAGGTATGAAGTAGAGATTTGGTACATATGTTGTTTGAGCATTATTAATTACAGCCAGGATGAAAGTGGGCGGTACCACGCCCCCTTTTCAGAAATCGCTATAACGGCTTTTCTAAATTTTACCAATAAATTTTGTTGTCTAAAATCAATTCCTAACTCGCGCTGGGAAGCATGATGATTTCAGATAAAGATTTTTTTTGCTTTTAAATGAGCACAAATCGAAAAATTCGGATATGTATTTTTGAGACCTTTTGCGTAAAACTGACTTCCCAACAAACTAAATGATTTTTTACAGAAGCAAATCTATGTATTGGTTAAAAAGTAATGGCCACTGAGAGTTGGCATACAGAAATTAAGTTTTAAAAAATCATTTTTCAGAATATTGGGCGGGACTCCAGACAATGTCAAAAGTATACCATTCTCTTCGTCTTAGTCTCCAAACATGGGAATGGTAGGTACAAATTAGAGCCGGCCCATAGGTCTGAAGTTTTCGATAGTTACTCATTGTTAAAAAAATATCTCTGCCTGAAATCTTATTGCTTCTCAGCGCGAACTAGGAATTTATTTTAGACTTATAGTTTCTTAGTGAAATTATCTAGGAATTATCGATTACCATGCAATTCAATATTTGGCTTTTAAACTGTATCAAATAATGGTCCGTACACCAGGCAGTTGAGGACACAAAGTAGCTGCGCAGACTAAAACAGTGATTTGTTTTTAATTTACTTTACAGGTATGCATTTTTCAATTACTTTTCAGGAGAGCGAATCGGTAATAAATCCTATAGATAGAAAAATTAAGCAATATTCATTGTAGCTATACCTGAAAACAACTTTTGTTTGATTGTGGCACAATTTAAATTCGTATAGTATGTTAGGGGTAACATTAGCAACCTTTTGTAAATAACCTATGTATGGGGTATTTTTTGACGTATAGAACTTCTGATAGGTATAAGTGTAAATCTATCTGTCATACTAATGAAGTGTAATAAACTTCGTTTCAGTATACTTTGGAAAATCACCATGTAAAGACTACACAAGAACAACGTTTACAAATCTTGCAAATTTGTTTTCAAAATGCGCGTTCTGTTCGCCAAACTTATGGAGCCCTTATAGAGCTCTTTGTGAAGTTTACGTTGCATATACTCAGCCATCTGAGCAGCTACTAGAAGCCATCGACGCTGTATACGTAAGTGTGACAGGTCTTGAATTTTTCGAACGGACGCCGTTCTCAGCAACTCGGTCTCTGCAAATGCTGATTAAAGATCTTGCTTGGCCTACACTCAAGAACTAGAGCCAGTGGACGATCAATTGATTTTTTTATTTATCATGTCATTAAACATTATTTGAAGGAAAAATGGTTCCAACACAACGGCGTAACATGTCATTCAGCGCGTGAGACCTTCACTTTGTTAAGCCAAACATTGGTGACCGAATTGTCTCAAAAAATGGTAATACGAGTCCAATACATATATAGTATTCGGGAATATTCTTGATATATGAGAGAAGAAGACATGGCAAAAGAGGCTTTTACGCCCAAAGAGATAGTTAGTAATCAGACGCCACTACAGATAAAATTAAAAATTGAATTTTGATCTTTAACGGAAGGCCTGTTTCCGATGTGTGAAAGATATGACTTTGATGATGAACTTTTTACTATCGTCATAGAGCCTATGATATTGAGAATTTAAAACAATAAAACTTAATTGGTTAACTTCCATGTTAAGGAGTCACTTGAAATTAGTTACATAAGTTAATAAACTCAACATATTATTAACGAGCTTAAGTAACGTTTTCAAAGTACTTTGTAGACCTAAATGTGAAATATATTACAAGTTATTATGCAATAGCGAAGCATTGCCGGGCCCACTAGTATATATATAAATATGTTTTTTTTACACCATTCTACAGAAAATATGAATGACAAAGTGCGTAACGACCGCAACGGAATGCATTTTTTTTAAATTTTATTTATTGAACACAGCAATTGTAAACTCATATGAAATGTTTGTGGAATGGGGGCATTAGTTCTACGGTTTCAGCCAAAGATACAATCTGTTGGCGGGTCTGACATCAGGAGCGTTTCATTAACTTCAACTTAATTCCACGCTACTGCTATGTATTGCAGTTAGTCAACTGTTACGGTGCCAGTACCATATTGATCTGCATTGTATTAATGCAAATGTACATACAATCTTTTCTCATGATCAAACAAACATACATTCTGAATTTCAGTTAAATTGGTCAATCCATTCAAAATTTCTAAATAAGTCCACTCCAGCGCTACCTGTCGAGTTCATTTGTACATAAAATGTTTTCTCTTTATCAAACCAATATACATTCTAAATTTCAGTTAAATTAGTCCATCCACTCAAATTTTCGAAATAAGTCCACTCCAGCGATACCTACCGGGTCTATTCATAAAATATATATAATTCTTATATTTATACCTGTGTTTGTCAATAGTTCCTTCACAGACTGTCTGATGTGGATACAATTTTTTAGGATAACTAATATAGTAGGAAAGAGTGTAACGCCCGCAACGTAACGTCCGCAACGGACGAATTTCAAATTTTTGGATGAACCACTAAATGTAGAACTCTTAATAAAGGCTTTTTATAATCCTTAAATATTCCTCTTTCCTTTATGTATTTCGATTTTTTTTTGTTACTATGCAATATTTGCTAAAATAGACGATAATACACAATGACATCCAAAATAACTTTCATTTTTTGTAACAACCGCAACGGCACTTTTGGCTCGAATATCATTTTTGTCAAAAGTAGTTAAGCAAACAATTAAATGTCATTTAAAAGTACTCTCAAATAACTGTTGTTTGCTGAAGTTTATTTATAAATATCTCACTCATAACGCAAACAGGATTAATATAACAAAACATAAATGCGTACGAATGTAACGTCCGCAACACAGGATTTGCCCATATAGATACTAATTCTCATACACACTAATTCTTGTACATTTAAGCATCTGTGGAAGGCATTTATTTGTAATAATTTATGTTTAATCGCATATGCACAAATCTCATATAATAAGTGCTTTGTTAAGTACAGATACACAAACTAATTATTAGCCATATAGACACATGCATATAAAATATGGAATACTTTCCATTATTTTTTGGATTGTGACATTTTTTCCTTTGGATATTTCAATTATCTTATTGAAGTACAATATTACGTAATAGGTTATTAGTTACTAGGGCTGATTTTCAAGTTATACAATTAAATTTGATTATATCAACATATGTCAGTTTCTCTTACAATCTATTCTTTTAAATATGATAATAAGTGATATGGGAGGAAGTATTTTTTTTAGTTTCGATGGTCCTCATATAAGAGACCTGAATATCGAAGAGCAGGGTTTGTGGATTGAGGAGGACGTGCTACAACACAATAGTGGCAATGTACTATAGCTTGCATCGTAAAGGGAAATGTTAAGAATTGATTAATTTACCCTATCCGATTGCACCATAAAAAAGGAGAAAGTTCAGGCGTTATCAAATCAACATCCATATACTCAAAGTGACATCTACCTCTATACATCTTTATCTGACAATAGTCGAAGTGGATGTGGTCCTAAAGCAAAGTGCCCTGTGTGGCGAGAGGGTGGCATTGAGAACTAAGGACGAAGGAATACTAAACCAGTACAGAAATTTCAGTCAGGTAAACTGACTGACTGACTGAAGGCTTGGGTGACTGACTTGTCACAAACGGCTAAAGCTAGAACCGTGAAATTTAGAATGTAGGTTTCTTAGGTTTAGACTGGAAGGGGGTAAAATGGGCGTGGCACCGCCCCATACAACTGGAATTTTAAAATGGCTGTATTATTAAAACCATTATAGGTACGATGTCGAGATTTGGTACGTATATCGGTCGTTTAAGAAAAAATACTTTGTTTGTGGAAAGTGGGTGGTGCCACACCCCTTTTAAAAAAATAGTTACATTGGCCAAATAAGTTGACCGATCACAACTAAATTTTCTATGTTTAATACTGTTCATAGGGCCTTTATCATAGGCTACATAAAAACATAATAAGGCAAAGGGGCGTAGCACCGCCCACTTAAACTGAAATTTGAATCGGTCGTATCTCAGGAGCAATTAAAGGTATGAAGATGAGATTTACTACATATGTAAATGGTGCATGGGGGATTACGTCTCGCTGGGAAATGGGCGGTGCCACGCCCCTTTTATTAAAATCGTTATCTCGGCGAAATAAATGGACTGATTGCAATAAAATATTCACTGTGTAGTACTATGCGTAGGGCCTATGTCATGGGCTACACGAAAACATAATTAGACACAAACCAAAATTTCATTCGGTCAAATTTCACGAGCCATTAAAGGTATGAGGATAAGATTTGCTTCATATGTAAATGGTGCATGGGGAATTACGGCTCGCTGGGAAATGGGCGGTGCCACGCCCCATTTGAAAAATTGTTATGTCGGTAATATTAACGGAACGATTGTAATGAAATTTTCATAATATAAATAAAAAATTGATTGACTAACTGATTGAGCAAAATGGCTTTAGATAGGATGATGAAATTTGTGTTGGTTGTTTCCCTTTTCGTGTAGACGTACTTTTATGTGTAAAAATTACCAATAAGGGATAAAACTTGTGCCATCACCCAGACCAATTGGCTAAAGCTATAATCGCAAAAATTGATATTCGTATGCTCACTATCAAATTGGATTAAAGGTTTTTTCGAAATCCGATATTTCTGGGTAAAATCGATATGGGATAAAACCATGATAATTGATATGGGATTGCTCCCTGCAGAATTAGAATGAAGCAAGGACGGTTTTCGAAATTCGAACTATTTATGTGTAAAAAAGACGTAAAGGGATAAACTGGAACTCAACAGCTACAGGTGTAGGCGGAAAAATTTAAGTGAATATTTTAGTTGTGTGATATGAAGTAATTTTTCGAAATTAAAAAAAATACCGAAAAAGGGATAAAACTGGTACTATCGCCTAGACCAAATGTCTACAGGTAGAGTAACGAAAATGTATTTAGCATTGCTTCCTATAGGAAAAGAGAGCCGCCAGATGGGGTTTTTAGAAATAACTGCTACCATTACCCAGACCAAACAGCTATAGCTATAATCGTATATAGGCATAGAATTAGAGGGGGTATCAGCCCATTTTAGTTGTGCGATACGAATTTATATTTTGAAATTCGAACTGAAAAGGGATTAAAGCGGTACCAGACCAAAGGCATAAAGCTACAATCACATAAATGGGGTGTTCGTTCGTCTTATGAAGCGTTTGCATTATATCTGTATTCATTAAATTCATAAGAAGATTCATTGTAAGTACGGGTGAAGTAACGCGAGCCGGGAAAGCTAGTATAAGATATTATTTTAGTCTTAAATTATTGAAATTAATAGATTTGTAATTAAAATAAAAATACTTTATACTTTATATTACTTTTTGTCTGCAAAAACGTAACAAATTTGACTTATATGTACATGAGATACAATTAGGGGCAGTACAACGTGTCTGATTTTTTCGTAAATCAACGTTCAACGAGCGCATGCCTTGGCAAAGTTTGTCTGAATTCAGTGTACATACAAAAATGATATGTATGTTACAGGGGCAATATCGGTTATTTATATGGGAGGTACCATAAGGGGTTGTCAAATAGTTACGATTTCTGATATTTTGCCTCCTATTAAAAGATAAATTAACTGGCCAAATTTGATTATAGCCCAGGCGCCGGTTTAGAAGTTATGGGAGAAATATAAATTTTTCAAAAATATTTAATTTTATATTGGAGGTACCAGAAGGGGTTATCCGATATAATCCATATTTATTCCTGAATCAATTTTTTATAACCGTACAACTTACGTAGAATTTGACTGAATTCAGTGTACTTACAAAAAAGATATGTATGTAAGGCTATGGAGGTGAGTTCGGTCATTTGTTTGGGAGGTACCTGAAGGGGTGTGTCAAATAGTCAGGTTTCCGTTAAGGTTAACTAGAGTTAGCCTGCTCACCAGCCATCCAGCCAGACAGACGGACATAGTTCAATCGTCTTAAAAAGTCCTAAAACGAATTTGGTCCTAAGATACGTGGGGTCTAACTCGTCACCTTTAATACCCTCATAGTGCAGAAAGGACTGACCGATCCTCATACTAAAGGGCAAGCAAACGTATACTGCAGTCGGAATAATACTCTGATGTAAGAGACAATGCTGTGGACTGAGTAACAAATGCTTTTAATAAATTTCTGCAAGAGTCTAGGCCAGTCAAGGTCTTAATGTTCACTCCAGAATGCTGAACAAAATTAATATTTGTGGTTGGCCTTCCAAAGGATTCTGAATACAATATTTAATTAAAAAATTTTAAATAATTTAATTAAAAAAGTTTCCGTTGTCTTCCCAATTTAAACGCATAAAAGTTAGACAGTATAACATTTTTCAGCTCATTGATTTAGGACTCAATTCTGAGAATTTCACGTAAAAGTAGCCTCAAAAATGAGAACTTCTGCAACATTCGTTTTGTCAAAATGGCTGCATTAATAACCATGCGAACCATACGCTTTTTCTATATTTTAACACGGTTATATCTTGGCATACCGTGCGGAATATCTCTTTTGTGTCTGAAGCCAAGATGTAGATATTAAATAGGAAAAAAATTAGGAAAAAACATAGCTGAAAAAAGTAAATCTAATGCCTAAAAAATAGCAAAAATGGAAATATTTTACCATTAGTCTGAAGGTTAAAGGATTTAAGCTCAAGGTTTTCTCTTAAAGATATTTAATTTCGTGCTTGTGTTTGAGATTTATGACCTTATTTTATGATAAGTGTAGTTAGTGTTGCCTATATAAACGAAAAAAAAATATATATATATTCGCCTTCATACACACGAAACGTACATAGATGAAAAGTGTGTGTTAACGGTTGTCGACAACTAAAATGTCATAGCATTCTTTATCGATAACACTCCTGACAGACAAACTTTTAGACAAATTCCTTGTGTCTGAACGAGCCTTTACACTTACTTTCGTATATACTGTCTCACGTATGAATAATAAATAAAATTTCATATAACTCATACGCTCTGGAATAGGTGAAGTTTATATCATATTGCGACAAAATAACGTTTAACCCACAATTACTAGGTCATTTTATGCTTCGTTAAAATAAAAACAGATTAAGCTACTTGTTAATGAGGTTATGGAGAATATGTTGAAAGAAGTACCGCCAAGTGTTAAATTTATTATAAACTGAGCGTGAAACTTGAAACTAACTAAGCCAGGAATATCTGTGGTAATAAATACTTCAAGAGAGACCTAAATAGTTTTATGTATCTGCTATTTTTTGGAGACTTTCGTTTTAACATAACGATCAGTGTAGTTAGTTTAACGGAGAACAAACGCTGTAAATGTTTGTTTAAGCTGTGAAAAATCTAAGCTCGAAAATGGAGGGTACTTGTTTGAACCCCCAGAGGATGGTATTATGGTTACTTTTTTTCCAGGGTCGCCATAAGGACCCACAAAACCTTACGGAGTAAGAACTGAGTAGATTTTCCCTGACCAGGGCAAAATAACAGCATTGTTTATCGATGGTGTAATTCAAACTTAGAATCTACTGGATTAATATTTACATACGAAAACAATTTTGATTCGGATTCAGTGATATCGTTGTTGTCGTGTCCGGTAATTTGTACCTAGGCCGATTTTAGATGATCGAGAACTTTTAGTATACGTTCGACGAGTATTGATGTGGCCTATGACTGCAATGATGATTGAGGACTCAGTTTTTTCGGTAGTTCGGGTTAATGTCAACAATTCAGAAGGGTATTCGTCGTATATCAGTCTGGTATCCACAACTCAGGATCGTGTTGATGACTCGTGTTCTTCAGCAAATCAACTTTGGCAACTCGTTGTTGAATCGATGGTTCGGCTTTCATCGTAAATCAGTTTGATATTCGCAACTCAGGACCGTGTAGATGACTCGTGTTCGTCTGTAGATCAACTTCTCCAACTCGTAGTTTCATCGATTCCGAATACGCGACCGAACTAATAATCGTACCCGACGGAGTGTTAGTATCAAGATGCTAAGGTGCTTATTTCTAATACAAGGCTACAGGAACGGAGAGTATCTTCGTGTACCAGACCGAAATCTGTGCAACCGACGAGTCGGTATAACCAACTGAAATCCGATTAAACAGACCGAAGTCCGATTCAACAGACCGAAGTCCGATTTAACAGATCAAAGTCGAATTCAACAGACCGAAGTCCGATTAAACAAAATACTATTTTTTTCGATAAATAACACAGTACAACATTTTTCAGCTCAGTGATTTGGGACTCAATTCTGAGAACTGCACGTGAAATTAGCCCCAAAAAGAAGAAGTTCTGTATCATTCGTTTTTTCAAATTACATGCCATAATAATTTAATATCGATTTTAAGTTAGTAAGTATCGTAGAGGGAAATTTTCTCACCTGTGCTGAGAAGGACAGGTAAGATCGGGTACAGAGCAACTTAGCAATAAACTTCGCTGTGGCAAAGTGCTCGATCATTTAAGTAAGTGGAGCTCTCGATGTATTGAGAATTATATCGCATCACACTGTATTGATTAGTTCTTCCCTGTGATGGTCGTCGCGCTCATTCGCCGTTCTTTGTGATTGCCAAATGTGTCGTTGGTGGCAGTCGTGTGCATAGCCGAACGCGTCGGTTTCGGCGGTCATGTGATCGATGGTATTGCTGTTTGCCCTTGAAGTAATTGCAACAGTGTATGCAGATTGGACTGGTTGGTGATATGTAAATTAAGGGCGAGTATATTATTTGTGGTTAGAGGTTAAAAGGTCATAATTGTGTAGTTAGCGCTAGAACTGTTTATGTGGGAGGCATATATGTTCAGACAACTTTCGTCACGTTACATATGCGTAGTTTTAGACCAAACGCAGAGGAGAGAGATGGAAAACGATTATATATTTTTTTAGGTGCAATAAGGCTTTATTTAACACTTGGCTCGATGGGTTTATACAGCAAGGTAAGGTAATCGTGTGGTGCCAGGTTCTTTATGAAGCCAGATACTGCTGAACTAAGGTTCCGTTAATGGAAGGGCGCTATATGCACCGCACTTACAGATATGCTTAAATCATATTATACTTGTCACCGCTGGAAGATCTTAGTGGAGTCTTCCGCTGTTGGCCACTCTCATGTACCCAATTAAACACCTTCGCTGCATAATTATATCCAGTGCAATTTGAATGTAGTCCCCAAACGTACAATTATCTGTAAAAAGATGTCGCAGTTTATATAGTTCTAGTACCCAGAACAATGTTAAGTTAACTTATTTGCCTGCATACAATAAACTGACGTTTACAAGATGGATACGTGATTGTTACAAGTTTTAGATTTTACATCGCTTGAAGTTGTGGTTACCATGTAATAGCAAATCTCTTCTCAACACGCACTATACGTGATGGCGCATTCGTTCGCGCATTCCTCGATTTCGAATTGGTCTATCTTCGTACACAAGTATCTGTGAACGTTCCTATGCTGGAGCTATGCCAGCTAATCGAAGTGGAAAATCGCAAAAATTCAAAATATGGCTAAATATTTTTCATTTCCTCTTCAAAGGAATACGGGAAACTTACGGCGTAAGAGATGAAATATGAAATAAATGCCTTTGTTTTCTGAGGTGTTATGTGGTTATAAGCTCGTTAAAGAATGGAGCGGTATGCAAAATGGTACGATGCATGGTTTTATCGAGTTTGAACGAAAAATACACATTTCGTATGTATACACAGTCCACATTCTCATAGAAGGCATGAAAAGAAAAGGCAACAAGGAAGGTGTTCGTGTGTTTTTCTTAAAACAGTTTAAGTGTAAGTATAAAGAAAAATATATAGGTGAGAAATATCTAAAAATAAACTCAACAATTAGAGGGTAACCAATGGCATGTTTTTCTTTGTTTTTTAAGTCCTTCTTTTTTCATGTGTATGCATCCCTTCTATTAGGCCTTCTTCTAGGAAGCGACGATGGAGGGCCTTGCCTCCCAAAGACACCCTATATTAGTTGAAAAGGAAGAGGGAATGCAGAGCGTAAGGCCTTCTAGGTCCTTCTTTTCGCTGCTGGGAATACAAAGAAATTTGAAATTAAGGAACCGGCCGTGGCATGATGGTTAGAATACGCGAATACCATGCGGGAGATCCCAGTTTCAAATTCTGGCTCCAGTCATCTAAAAATATATTTTTCTTTCATTACCGGTCCCCCACGACGTTTTCGACAGCAACGTCGCAGTATAAGTGTCGAGTCAATCGGCATATCTAGTAAAATCATCTTAAACAGTGATAAATAAATAGGTGCTGTTTGTTGTGAATCTAAAATAGAAAGCGTATTAACTCACAACAACGCGAGAAGCCTCACATACCTCATTTATGGGGTGTAAAAGGAAATTATTTTTATTAAATAGGTCAAATTAATTTGGTAAAGAACTTGACGTTAAGGCGTGACTCACAATTAGGGTGTTCAAAACCGAAACCGAAAAACCGCAAACCGGTTTTTTAATATTTAAATCCGTATGCCGGTTTTTGCAAAAATGCCATTTACGAATAACCGGTTTAACCGAGTTTTTCCTTCGGGTACTCGGTTTTTTTAAATTGCTTTGTTACAACTGTAAAAGGAGTTGTTAAAAAAGTAAAAAAATTAAAATTGAATTTGAAATTAATTTAGAAAACTTTTTACATTTTGTAAACGAGAATGTTTTTAGAAGCTTCTTAAAGTTTTAATTTAAAATTAATTTAGAACGAAATCACGACCTTTTTAATCTTGGATTGGAACAATTAAGACATGCCGGAACTGCAACCCACATTCAAAATTTGGAAGACAACAAACTTTAAGAATTTGGAATTATCTTTGACAGAAATATAGTAGCTTCCACATATGATGGAGCAGCGACAATGGAGAAATATGAGGCTTATATACTACCGGAATCCCAATTGTGCTTAAATTATGCGATACATCTTTGCGTTGTGGACGTTATTTATGCCAAAAAGTTGATCAACAAGTCGAATGGACTAAGAACTAAGGCTTATTGTCGATGTGAAACACCGGTGGAGCTCCCTATCTGCAATGATTGAACAGTTTCTTAGAATTTACCCATGTGTCAACCATGCGTTTTTGGATTTAGGGGAAACTCCATTCAGCTCAAAAGAAATAATAATATTTTGAGATTTAAGCTAAGCGCT
Organism: Muscina levida; assembly: GCA_964034835.1. Taxonomy (NCBI): domain Eukaryota; kingdom Metazoa; phylum Arthropoda; class Insecta; order Diptera; family Muscidae; genus Muscina; species Muscina levida. The sequence continues at coordinate 60,398,225 of OZ035884.1, read as the reverse complement.
TCAGCCTTTAGCGCTCCCAATTAAAAGATTATCAAAAGATTCAGCGACTTTAATCGGCGCTGAAGGAATATATGCGTTTATACTGAAACAGCTCAAAAATATGGACTCCGCATATGCTCGGGAGCTGCGAGACAAAATTATAGCAAGATTTAAGGAAAGAAGAATGCAAACGTTGAATAGCCTAATTATAAATCTTAGCATCGGAAAATATAAATCTTAGCAAGCTCATCCTGTGTAAAGTATTCTAAAAGGCGGAAACGATGGAATATGCGAACGAACTTTTTAAAAGACTTTATCCTGCAATTTACCCAATAACGGCATATATAAATTGTAAGATAGAGGAATCCCCTAATGGTAGTCTTTGCAACGATTTAAACAGGACAATAAATAACATCCAAAATCCACCAGTGAAAACAAATTGCAATGACTCAAGCCTATATGATAATTTCAACTATTTTGATAGAGTTAATAAAAGGACAGAAAAGCAAAAAATTCTTCTAAACGCGCTTTTGTCAATAAATCCCACTTCCACAATTAGTGAGCGCGTGTTTTCTGTATCATGCCTTATAAAAACGAAACAGGAGAAAAGACTTAAAATTGCACGCTTAATTTGCATACTAATTCTTAAATACTATTTTAAGAAATAAAATTAAAAATATTCAAAAAATGCATTCCTTTCCAAAAAATACTAAAAAGCAAAAACACAAAATAAAACAACACATTTCTTATTTTTTGTAAATAAATGCATTTTTTTAAACCAAATTATTTTTTTTAATTTTATTTTTAACTTTTTAGGAAAAAACCGAAAAAACCGGTTAAAACGGTTTTCTTTCAAATGCTGTATTCGAAATCCGATTTTTCTAAAAAATCAATTTTTCGAATAACTCGGAAACCGGGTTTTTTAAATAAGGAGGTATTTGAACACTCTATTCTCAATTAACATAGTGTATTATGGTTGGACCACCCTTTATATTAAAAAATATCATTAGCGTTGCAATTTATTATTTCAGCCCATGCAAATTATCTGATATCTTTGTGCAAATTGATATCAATGTCTTTGGATTAACCTGCACACTTTTGTCTACAACAGTCACATTATCGTCGGTACGCATCTTAAGACGTCGGGGACAATGAGTGTTATTTTGTGATAAAATAAATGCGAAGAGTTATCAAAACTAAAAAATTAAACCGTATTTTTTAAAACTACCTTTTCATGGAACATGTAAGAGTCCGTTTTTTTTAATGGCTGTTTTCATTTAATATATCTTTACATTTAGGATAAGTTGGCAAAGTATGATATGTCATACGTGGAAGTTAAATTTATTAAATTGCTATATAAAAAGCTGACATGTTCATATATGTGTTTATGAGGTTTCAAAACTTTGAAATGCCCTCCATGTTAAGTTATGACAATTGGACATATCAACCTTTCCCATTATTGAATAGAATATAAATAAAATAATATTCAAAAAAATGTGTCTTCAAAATTTACTTCTAATAAAGCTTCTATACATATGCACTGCAAGTGTACTTACAACATTTCATTTGGGCAATATATTTGTATTTGTTGTTATGTATACAAATAAATGTCCAAAACATTTACACACTACATTGAGAACGACAGTCACAGCTTCTAGCGGAAGCGGTATTGAGACACTTACTTCCGTTTAAGACACACCTTTAATTTCCGTTTCATTAAGATTTTACATCAAAAGCACATGCTCTTTCTTACAAAATTCTACAGTCTAGTAGTACGCGATTATAAAGAATTGTTTTAGTATTAGTTAAAGCCATTTGGAGTAATGTTTAAGATTTGTGTAATGCAGATGATCTTAAATACGTTAAATTACGATATACCCTCAGCGCTTTTTAATTTGTTGAATTATGGTTGATATAGGAATGGAAGAAAACCAGTGTATTTATATGGCACTTTTTTATTTACTGAAATACACGACATTCAATTTGTGATGAAAGATAGGTAAAATTTGAATAAGCAGACAATTCTCAAATATGGAAATCTTCTTAAGCTTAAATTTCTTATCTTTTACGTCATCAACTGAGTATTAAGGAACAAGTCTATAAATAATTATTCATTATAAGCACCAACAAATTTAAAGTCAAATATTTATAAAGCTTTGAGGAATTTGTCTTAGAATTGTTGAAAAATATTATTATTATTGGTTAATTTGCTAATTTTATATCAGGTCCCAGTTGGAGTAGCACAACGCTTCCAATTTTCGTTCGTAAGTCAACGTTTAATAAAAGCAAAATTTGACTACAAAAAAGTTTTGACTGTACTTGTACTATGAAGTTGATTTCGGTGTTCTGTATAGGATGTACCAAAAGTTGCTTGGCAAATGTTTTGGGTTTGTAAGGTTCTGTTTCTTGGCAAGATAATCAAACTGGACAATTTTAAGAAATAACAATTTTACAAAAATATATAATTTTAACCCTTATCCTGTACTTAAAAAAATTACGTATACTGTATTAATGGGTCAATTTTGCCCAATACATATTTGCTTGAATATTTAAATTTTTTGAAATAGTTCGACCGTTTTTAAAAGAAATTATGCTATTACAATGATTTTTGCACACAAACTTTGCAAATTTGGGACATTTTCTGAGTATTTTGTACTATTTGAACATTTGTTGTATACATAGCAACGGTCCCTTGTAAGGTTTGTCTTTTACAGTTCACTTGTTGCTGCAGGTTTTAAACTACGTACGATTGCTTTAGCTGAATTGCTGGAAGAAATATGATCTCGCCGAGATATTTTCAGTTGAACAAGAGGCCTGCCTAATTCTTTCAAAAATATAAGACGTCATAAATTATTTTTCTTATTTCAGTCTTGATTTATTGAAGTAAATTTATAAAAAGCGTTATATTTTGTGATATCCAACATGTTGTGGAATAGGGTTGAGAGCCATCGATTGGATCTGCGCCTGCAAGTGCAATTTCTGTCCAACAAATTGATCAATTGCTGACTTCGTGTCATGGCGTTAGTATGATATAATGTCCTTACTGAAATAACAAACCTATTTTGCATGTGTACCAGAACAAATGCGAATATAATTGTCTTATTTTCTTTATCGAGAAGAATTGAGAAAAGTTTTCTAGTATACTTTTCATGTCCAATTTTATTAGCAGAAGGCACGTTTTATTTTTCGGACTGGAGAACCATAGTAAGGTTTCGTTTGAGTAGATAATTTCGAAATATTTAGGATGTAAAAAAATTGTTGCATATATCTTTTCGACATTTCAAAGCTTTGACTAAATCCAAAACAATGCAAATATCTTGTTGCGGCTTTCGGTTTACAGCTTTATGTGTATGTGTTTGCTTGCAACAACCATGTATAATTTATCTGAACGTCACATAGAGCCCGGATTCGTATTCCATATTTGTCGGGTTTAGAGCGTATATATTCCATGAACGGTATGTAACGAATTGTTCACCTACGGTCGTACTTTCGCCAGGAATAACATTATTCTAAAATTTCCTTCCAAGCGATACCAAAAGTCACTTATAAGAGCTAGTTTATCTCGCGCTTGTCTAAATTTCTGTCTGACTTTTTATCGAAAGGAGAACACGGAGTACATTCTGAAATCGTTGCCTTCGATACTGGCCTGCCCTTCTTATCATCTCACAATCTTACTAGCCACACCACGAGATCGAAATACATACGAGCTAAGGGAAGAACGCCCAAATATGCTTTGGTTGAAATTTCGTCTACCAGATTCCAGTTTGCTTGAAAACTGAATTGATATAATAACTGTTGAAGAAATTCACAGCTAATATATTTGACTAAGATATGCCTAAATCGCTATAGGTGCATTCCACTGTTACGTACAGACAAGTTCAACTAATTTTACGGTTTATATTACATATAGCACTTAATTGTTTTATCAGATATATACTTTTTTTCTCTAATTTAATAGATTATATACTAGTCTTTAATAGTGCGAAGAAACATTTAAAAAAAAGTCATGAAATACTAAGGAAAAATGCAAACAACCCACGTCACGTACGGGACACATCGAGTCAACCAACATTCGAAATCGTTATAGTTTTATTCAGATTTCAGCGAATATATTATAGGTGCATAAAAAGTGTCTTCGAAGGAAATTATAACTAAGAATCAAGCTTGCTACTAGCGAAAAAAAATATTAATTAAAACACATATTTATAATTCAAAAAAAATTTTTTATATTTGTCACGTACAGACAAGTCGCGTCACGTACAGGACATAGTTCAACTTAAATCTATAATATATGTAAAAATCAATAGGTAAATACAGTTTTGTCTTGGGAAAGGCAATGTTTTCTGCCCTCCACAACTTTCTCCTCAGTTTTAATAAAATGGAAGTTGGAAACTCCAGTTATCGCTTTGGCATTGCCCCACGGCGATGCACTTTTAATCCTTTCATAAATTTCAGAGGATGGCACATAAATCACACGGGTTTTTGTGACTAATTGAGAAGCTAAATCAGAAATGTCCTTGGCTGATTGGACAACAACATGTTCATTTTGGCTCATCATTTTCTCTCTTACCAGTCTTTTGATATTTCTGCCAACTCCGTCAATCACACCTTTTCCATGCGATGTAGCAAAATATTTCCAATAAAAGGGCCTTTTGTACTTTTCACTTAACATTGATGTTAGTTTAACCATATAACAGGTCTTAAATTCCGATGAAGGGCCGTCACTCCAAATAATTTGCGCTGAAGGTAAGTCTTCATTTTCTTTATGCATCAAGTCAAACAACTTATTGATGAAAACAAGTTCTGTAACAACCGCTTTTTTTCTTTCTTGGTGATTGAGGCAGTGCTTTTAGAGCCTTTGAACAGCCTTAGATAAAGCCTGTTTCGACTTGTACGGAGATTCAGTACTTACAGGAGAATCAGTAGGATTTTTAAGTTCAACCCGCTTTTTTTTCCTTTGCAATCTCTTAAGTGAAATTGCTTTTAACTCACCTTCAGAAAGATTTTCTGCTTTTCGTTTACGAAGCTCACGCAATCTTTTAGTCTCATTAGCGGTAAAGTTAGGATCTTTCTCTTTTTGCTTTTCTCGAAATTTTCGCATGCGGCTAGCACTGGTTGATGGTTGCTGGTCGCTCATTTTTGCGTTATTGAGATTTGCAATACAAAAAAGGGCTTTGTTTATTACAAACGCCAGTAAAAGTTGAAGATAATAATAACTTATTCTTCGGCGTCACGTACAGACACTTTATTATCACCAAGAATATATTGTAAGCAAAGCGATTTCAAACAAAATTGTTTCACCAGTTTTTAGACCGCTAAAAGTTAGCTGTTAACAGAAAAATTCAATTTGTATAGTCGACTTGTTTTACAATTATTAATAGAAAAAGGAATTAAGCGTCACGTATGGGACATCGAAACTTACCTTTCCGTTATGATTAATTTCTTATCAAAAAAACACTTAACCAAAAAAATGAGTATGCAGTTAAATACAGCGGACCATACACAATAACTAAGAATAGAAATCTAGTTTCTATCTGATAAACAATAGCGTCAGCGACCTCGCAAAAAGTTGTGTAAAGACTAATGAAAAAATCCGACTTGTTGTTACTCTCAATAAATAACGGTATTTACAAAAAATGAGACATACTCACTACAACTTTTGTAAATTATTTTAGATGAGAACATAATCTCACTATGTACGTGCAATAAAATATAAAAAATGCATATTTGTAAAACAGTTCAGAATTCCACTTTTTAATGGAATGCTCCTATAAAAGTAAAACATACTTAAAAAATTCGTTGATATTTGTATTGACCAATATTGACCCATAAATGCAGTATCCGTAACTTTGTTCGTAGGGCACATCCAAAAGAAGTATTTAACTTAATTAAACATTTAAAACCAAGTTTAGGCCAAAATAATAATTGTCAGAAAATTCCACGTATCAGTTTTCAGAACGTCCAAAGTTATAAGAACTCAAAAACGGTTTGGGCTATTTTGACCCATTAATACAGGATAAGGGTTAATTGGGAGTTACTAGAAGGGGTACGGGGGTGCAGCAAACGTTTCGGTTTTCTGCGGTTTTATTATTATTATTCATAGAATAGTCTTTCTATCCGCAAATCCTGGCCAGGAGAAGACTCATTTTCTTCTTCTTCTTCTTTAATGGCAGCAGCAACAGAAATTTATCTATCAGTAGCCGCACGTAGAAAAGTATTCCAAGCGCTTCTGTCTTTTGCGCTCCGTAGATAGTTCGTCTCACCAAGTGTAGATAACAGCTCTTTCACCTGGTCCATCCATCGGAGTTTTGGTCGCCCCCTCCTGCGCCGACCATCGAGCTTATTGCCGAAGAGTTTTCGAGCTAATGCGTCTTCATCCATTCGTACAACGCGTCTAAGCTCATTAGGTATTTTGAACGCGCTTGACAACGTCGTTGTCGTTGTACATCTAATACAGCTCATGATTCATTCGACGACGGTACTCGCCGTTAACGATAATGGGTCCAAATATTTTACGAACTATTTTTCTCTCGAAATCTGCCTGCGTCATTAGCCAGGATACTGCCCTGTAGAGTAAGACAAGCAGGATCGGTGTCTGGTAGAGTTGGATCTTCGTTCGTCGTGAGAGGGCATAATCATTAAGAAGCTTGCTTAGCGCATAGTAGCAACGATTTGCGATCAATACTCGTCTCTTGATTTCCAGGCTGACATTATTATTTTTGTTTATGGCGGAGCCAAGGTAGACAAAATCATCTATCACTTCAATGTTATAGTTGTCAAAGTTCACGCAGCGTCCCAGACCAGTAAACTCTTTGTTCGTTGAAACAAATAACTTAGTTTTGTCCTCGTTAATCACCAGACCCACTTCAGCCGACTGCTTCTCAATGCTCGAAAAGGGCGCAGTAACATCCCGCAGTCCTCGACAAATGATATCTATATCATCGGCATACGCGATCAGCATATGGCTTTTGTTAAAGATGGTGCCAGTCGTGTTTTCTGCCACCTTCCGCAGTATTATAAAGAGATCGCATGACAGACTATCGCCTTGTCTAAAGCCTCGCTTGGTAGAAAATGGCTCTGTTAGATTTGAATATAATTTAGATTATAAATTAACATTTGAAATAAATATAAAAACAAAAAAATAATTAACATTTAGGGTTGAAACTAACTGCCTAGATAAAGAAAATGCTATACAAATTATTACCTAATTCAATTCAAATATTGTTTACCTAAATTTATTCTAGGAATATTAATAGTATTTTAAGTTTAGATATCAAACTCCGGTATGAGCTAGACCTTCCAAGCAAAATATTTGTCGTCACAACAACAACGAACCTTATCATCAAACGTCACCTGCAGCAGAATTGAAAAGGCCTCTTCAATCTTCAGCGCGATGTTATGGTAAGTTTGATGAAATGTTTATTTTTTTTATAGATATCAAACCAGTTTAAACGTAGGCAACAACAATACCTTGTAACTCAATTTGAAAAAACAAATAGTTTACATACATACTTTTATATATATGGATGCATAATACTAATAACGATCATTAAGCGAATTTCATAATGATTGTCTAAAGTTTTAAAAGCACTGAGACTTCTCAATTTTGCCCATACTATACTAATAACGATCATTAAGCGAATTTCATAATGATTGTCTAAGGTTGTAAAAGCACTGAGACTTCTCAATTTTGCCCAAGAAGAGTAAATAAACGTAAATTTTAATTGTTGTTGTTGTTGTCACCCTACGGTAGCAACGAATTATAGTACATTCGTTGTGCTTAATGACAACGTGAAGTAAAATTGTTCATACCAGTGTTTCATATCTAGAAAACAAATAATGATTATTTTCGCTGTTAACTTTTTTGTCAGTAAATACGAGGATTTATAAATATATTGAATGGCTAACAATGAAAAACCTAGCAATTAAATGAAATTGTAGTCTAAGTCTTGAATTGAATTTAATTGAGTTTGGAATAAATATTGTTGCACAATAGCAAGATGATGTGTTAAAAAAATTATACAAAGAGTTTTCCTTACAAAATAATGATGACGAAGAAGTAGGTAACTAAATTTTCTTTACGTTTAGGGGTCCATTAAGAAAATAAGCGCACTATGGACATTAGGTCAGGGTGGGTAAAGAAGCGAAACCCTCTGAACAACATCTCAGAGAGTAATACAATTTATATATAACATGCAATGAGTCAATGCCAATTTCTAGAGTTCTACTACTAATTATCCTGTAAATATTTAGTCGGTTATTTCTTCATAAAATTCTCAACAAAAAAAACAGGGAGTCTTTAAATTATTATTGTAATGTTAAATCTGCGGATTATTAAAAAGGACACATACCCCCCCATACCCGACTGTTTTGCTAGCTAAGTGATGACTCCCGCGGTCCTAGGTTAATATTCGCAAAGCAAGGATTTAGGTTCTAGTAAAAATCTTAAATTTATGACATGGACATTTTCAACATTTGACTATAGCTTTTAACACTGAATAGTGTTCGTTACAATTTAAAAAAAAACTATATCCAATGCTTGTTTTAGCTTCGAATATTTTTGAAATTTTTCCTGATTGACAACTTATAGGAAAGCCTAGTATCCATTAGGTATTTTCAGCAGCGCCGATGATCCTAACACATTCATCAAGTATGGAAAATTTCGAAGCGAACTTTTACTATTAAAATCTACTGATGCTTAAATAATTAAAAATATTTTTCGAATACGTTTTCGGATTTGGTAAAGCTTAACATATGCATACATATTGGAAGCTATAAATGTTGTTTCTTTTTGCAGTGCAAATGTAGCGGTATAACCACCAATTTCTAAAAATCCTTTTTATACCATCACCATTAGTGAAGAGGGTGTATATCATTTGATACGAAAAAAGTGTAACGCATTAAAGGAGACGAGTTGGACACCCAGTATTTTAAGACCAAATTCGTTTCAGAATTTTTTAAGACGATTGAGTTATGTCCCTCTTTCTGGCTGGTGTGCAGGATAACGCGAGTAAACCCTTAACGGATCGGTATGAAAATTTACCAGTATTATTATTTTTCAAAACGAATTTATGGGATTGTAAATGGGCTGAATAGACCCACCCCTTCTGGTACCTCCCATACAAAATTACCTATTTTTGGATAATTAATATTTCTTTCATAACTGCCAAACAGACTATCGGAGGATATTTAAATTTGGTCAGATTATTTATCTTGCAATAGGAGACAAACCCCATGAAAACCGAAACCTTTGCCACTCACCTTCTGGTACCTCCGAATTGACCCTCATAGTTTTACATACATATCTTTTTTGTTAGTAAACTGAATTCATTTAAATTTTGCATATGAACATTGGACTCAGGAATGAATATGGACTATATCGGCTCACGCCTTCTGGTACCTCCCATACAAAATAACCTACTTTTGCAAATTTAATATTTCTCCCATAACTTCTAAACGGACTCTTGGGAAAATTGGTCAATTAATTTATCTTGTAATAGGATGCAAAAGCTTAGAAAACATAACTATTTGACTCATCCATTCTGGTACCTCCAATACAAATGACCGAACTCGCCCCCACAGTCTTACATACATGGGTCGATATCATGAAATGACTACAATCGAGAGTTGAAAACGGCCAAGTGCGAAAATGGGTTTAAATAATTATTTTTCGGTTGATACTGACAATGGGCCATGTTTTTATTTTTTAATAACAAAAAATTAAAAAAAAAAAATTTATTAATAAGCAATGGGTCATGTACATTTCAGAATGTTAAGGATTTTAAGCGCAAGTTTTTTTTCCTCTGATTTTTACTTTAATTACTTAGATTATACCCATGGTAATGACTGCACGGTAATGATGGAAATGTGAGTAATCTTGGATTTAAATATGGATATCTTTAAAATTTGTTATAAGATATAATATAATCTAATGAAGACTTAACAAATGAACAAACTAATACCACAAATTTGGAAATTATAATATAAACCAGTACAGAAATTTCAATCAGGTAAACTGACTGATAAATACCATCACCTAATATAAGATATTGTTGAAGTCTTGAGTTATTGAAATGAATAGATTTTTAATTAAAATAAAATTACTTATATATAATTTTTCCCCTGTTTGTGGTGCAAAATCGTCCAAAACTTTTCTTATTTGTGTAGGGGGTATAGGTGCCGGTTAGGAATTTATGTGAGAAATATTAATTTTTCAAAAAAATTTAAGTTTGATAGGGGGTACCAAAAGGGATGAACCGATACAGTCCTTATTCATTCCTGACTCAAATTTTCATACGTACAACTTACGAATAATTTGACTGAATTCAGTGCACTTACAAAAAAAAGATATGTATGTAAGACTATGGGGGTGAGTTCGGTCCTTTGTATGAAAAGTACCAGAAGGGGTGTGTCAAATAGTTAGGTTTTCTGAGGTTTCGCCTCCTATCACAATATAAATTAAACGACTAATTTTCATTACCCCTCAAATGTCCGTTTGGAAGTTATGGAAGAATTATTAATTTTCCAAAAATACGTCATTTTGTATGGGAGGTACCAGAAGGGGTGACCCGATATAATCCATATCTTAAGTATCTTAAGACCAAATTCGTTTCAGAACTTTTTAAGAAGAATGAGCTATGTCCGTCTGTCTGGCTGGCTGGCTGGCTGGCTGGCTGGCTGGATGGCTGGTCAGCAGGATAACTCAAGTAAACCTTAACGGATCGGTATGAAAATTTACCAGTATCAATATTTTGCAAAACGAACTTATGGGATTGTAAATGGGCTGAATAGCCCCACCCCTTCTGGTACCTCCCATACAAAATTACCTATTTTTGGAAAATTAATATTTCTTCCATAACTTCCAAACGGACAACCGGAAGATGTTTGAGTTTGGTCAGTTTATTTATCTTGGAAAAGAAGACAAACCCTAAGAAAACCGAAACCTGTGCCCCACCCATTCTGGTACCTCCCATACAAATGGCCGAATTGACCCTTATAGTTTTACATACATATCTTTTTTGCAAGTAAACTTAGATCACTCAAATTTTACATATGATGTTTGCTTATAAATATTAGACTCAGGTATGAATATGGATTATATAGGTTTACGCCTTCTGGTAACTCCCATACAAAATTACCTATTTTTGGAAATTATATATTTCTCCAATAACTTCAAAACAGTCACTTGGGGGGTTATGAACATTGGTCGATAAATTAATGTTGTGACAGGAGGCGAAACCTCAGAGAGCCTAACTATTTGACACACTCCTTCTGGTACCTCCCATACAAATGACCGAATTGACCCTTATAGTTTTACATACATATCTTTGTTGTAAGTAAACTGAGATCACTGAAATTTTGCGTATGATGTTTGCTTATGAAAATTAGACTCAGGTATGAATATGGACTATATCAGTTCACGCCTTCTGGTACCTCCCATACAAAATTACCTACTTTTGGAAAATTAATATTTCTCCTATAACTTTCAAACGGACTCTTGGGGGGTAATGAAAATTGGTCGATTAATTTATGTTATTATAGGAGGCAAAACCCTAGAAAACCTAACTATTTGACACACCCCTTCTGGTACCTGCCATAAAAATGACCGAACTCACCCCCAAAGTATTACAAACATATCTTTTTTCTAAGTACAGTGAATTCGGTCAAATTATGAGTAATTTGTACGCTTCTGAAAATATGAATCAGGAGAGAATATGGACTATATCGGGTCACCCCTTCTGGTACCTCCCATACAAAATTACCTATTTTTGGAAAATTAATAATTCTCCCATAACTTACAAACGGACATTTGAGGGGTAATGAAAATAAGTCGGTTAATTTATATTGTGATAGGAGGCGAAACCTCAGAAAACCTAACTATTTGACACACCCCTTCTGGTACCTCCCACACAAAGGACCGAACTCACCCCTATAGTCTTACATACATATCTTGTTTTGTAAGTGCACTGAATTCAGTCAAATTATTCGTAAGTTGTACGTATGAAAATTTGAGTTAGGAATGAATAAGGACTGTATCGGTTTACCTCTTGTGGTACCCCCATCAAAATTAAATTTTTTTGGAAAAATTAATATTTCTCACATAAATTCCAAACCGGCACCTATACCCCCTACACAAATAAGTAAAGTTTTGGACGATTTTGCACCACAAGCAGGGGAAAAAATATACATAAGTAATTTTATTTTAATTAAAAATCTATTCATTTCAATAACTCAAGACTTCAACAATATCTTATATTGGGTGATGGTATTTATCAGTCAGTTTACCTGACTGAAATTTCTGTACTGGTTTTCGTATCAAATGATATATACCCTCATCCCTAAGGGTGATGGTATAATAAAGGAAAAATATACTTACCACGGATATGATGAAATTTAAGGAACATGAATTATCTTTAAAACTAACGGGAATTGTCGGTACATTAATAATTTACACCAAACTGAAAAACCGGTTTAAAGCATTTTTTTCTTAATAAACAAATTAGCGCACGGGAATGACGAAAAAAATTGACCACGGACAAAAATGTCTCAAAATCATAAATTTTAATATAATTTTATATTTATGAAATTAAAAATGACTTGCTTCATTCTTCTTGAATAACTTGACGTACTTCATTTATAGTATGTATATATTTTGAAATATTAATGAAAATCTGTGATTTCTGAACACAAATCGATCGGATACACGCCATGTTAATGACTATTTGCACCGTGCGACCAAATTTTTTCATAAAAATATGTAGAATACTTTATTTTGATTTCCGTGCCCCGTTAAAGGACATTTTGTTTTATTTATTCCTGTTCTCGGAATTTAAATTTTTCAATATTTTCAATACTAAATGCGTCGGGCCACAGAATGTAGTCATTTCGTGATATCGACCAACATATCGTTTTTGTTAGTACACTGAATACAGTCGAATTTTGCGTAAGTTGTACGGTTATGTTAATTTGAATCAGGAATGAATATGGATTATATAGGATCACCCCTTCTGGTACCTTAAAAAAACTTAAAAAAAAAACTTAATTTCCCTTTGCACCCCATGAATGAGGTATGGGATAGCTTCTCGCGTTGTTGTGAATTAACACGCTTTCTATTTTTAGATTCACAACTAACGGCACCTACTTATTTATCGACGAATGCGAACGTCACTGTTTTGAGAAGCTCTTACTAGACACGATGATTGAATCGACGCTTAATACTGCGAAGTTGCTGTCAAACAACATTCGAGGGGAGCCGACAATGAAAGAAAATTTTATTTATTTTTATACCATCACCCTTAGGGATGAGGGTATATATCATTTGATACGACCCAAAAGTGTAACACATAGAAGGAGTGACTTTAGACCCTAGGTTTCTTTGAACCAAATTCGATTCATAACTTTTTAAGTTGTTTGAGCCATGTCCGTCTGTCTGTCTGTCTGTCTGTCTGTCTGTCTGTCTGTCTGTCTGTCGGGTGGCTGTCCGGCTGGTTCGCACGATAACTGTCGAAAGACGCAACCAAATGTTTTGAAATTTTGCACGAGTTATTATTTTCTCAAAACTACTTACGGTATTGCAAATGGGCTACATGGCCCCGCCCCTTCTGGTACCTCCCATACAAATACATCATTCCGCCCACTTTAGAAATCGAGTAATAATATCAATACACCCTACGGGATCGTCCCCAAATTCTGTATTTAGTAAAGCTATAACAGGATAAAGTTTTGGAAAAAATTTTGAAAGCCTAGGCACGCCCCTTCTGGTACCTCCCATACAAATCTACCTTTCCGCCCACTATAGTGATGGAGAAAAAATATCATTAAATTAAACATGATCGTACCCAAATTCTATTTTTAGTAAAGCTATAACAGGATAAAGTTTTGGAGAAAAAAATTGGAAGTCTATCCACGCCCCATCTGGTACCTCCCATACACATCTGGTACCGCCCACTTTGGAAATCGGTTAATATTATTCAAAGACCTAACGCGATCGTGCCCAAATTCTGTATTTGGTAAAGTTTAAGCAGGATAAAGTTTTGTAGAAAAAATTTGGAAGTCTAGACACGCCCCTTCTGGTACCTCCCATACAAATGTACCACTCCGCCCACTTTAGAAATAGGGTAATAATATCAATACACTCGACACGATCGTGCCCAAATTCTGTATTTTGTTATGTTATAACAGGACAAAGTTTTGGAGAAAAAAATTGGAAGTCTAGCGACGCCGCTTATGGTACCTCCCATACAAATGTACCTTTCCGCCCACTTTAGGGATGTAGTAATAATATCAGTACACTCAACGCAATCGTGCTCAAATTCTGTAATTAGTAAAGCTATAACAGGATAAAGTTATGGAGAATAAATCTGGAAGCCTAACCACACCCCTTCACGTACCTCCCATACAAATTTACCACTCCGCCCACTTTCGAAATCGAGTAATAATATCAATATAATAGAAAATTATTTATTTTACTGAGGGTAAGGGTAAATGTAAGTCGGGTTGCCCGACTGAAACTTTCTAACTGGTTTTAATTACAAATCGGTTAATTTCAATAACACAAGACTTAAACAATATCTTATATTGGGTGATGGTATTTATCAGTCAGTTTAACTGACTGAAATTTCTGTACTGGTTTTCTTTTTAAGATGACTGGAGCCAGGTTTGAACCTGCGATCTCCCGCATGGTAGTCGCGTGTTCTAACCACTATGCCACGGCCGGTCCCCCTTCTGGTACCTCCCATACAAAATGACCTTGTTTGGAAAATTAATTTTTCTCCGGCACCGACACCTGGAGGATAATCAAATTTGGTTGTAAATTATCTTGTTATATAAATTATTATTGGGTAATGGTATTTATCAGTCAGTTGACCTGACTGAAGTTTCTGTACTGGTTTAGTCTTCTAAGCATATATTCATTTTAGCAAGTTCGCTTAGTTTTTCCAATTTCCTTTTTAATAGCGTGACATAAATGGAACCTACGAGTGTTTGTGAATGTATTGATACCAAGTGAATTTTGAGTGGTTTGTCGTAGTGATTTAATAGGGGTCTTCTTAAAAATTATCCGACGACCACTCAGCGACTTAATTTTGTTGCCTATGGAGATTAATATTAAGCTCCTTAGCCGGTTGTCTCTTATAAGAGTGCTAAAATGATTACTGACTCAAATTTAAAAAAGCTAAAGTCTGCGAAAGGCCGAGTTCTTGTGCATGGCGAGAAATTAATTGCTTTGAGTTATCCTGCAGATTAACACTGACAGCGGCAAAGTTTTCGGCCGATCTGCTGTTCCTTTGGACGACCGTTGACCGAACCGGTCATCATGAATTTGGCCACCAAACATTGAACAGTCGATTTTAAAGTGCCAGCGCATCTACCGTTCGCAACGTTTGCGCTTACGATCACTCATTTTACAAATAAAATTGTACTATGTTGACGCGCTGTTTAATCGTGTAACTTGTCATAGTAATTTGGCATCAGTTACTGAATAACATACAAGAGGTTATACATAGAGTATACAAACATTCGACTTTTTCGAAAAAACGGTTTCGGTTTTACTCGAAATTTACATTATTCCAAAAACTCGGTTTTCGAATACTAAATTATGAAAAAACCGAGTTAACCGGTTTTTTTCGGGTTTTTCAATTGTGCACAAAAGTAATAAAAAGTGTTACTATTATTACAAATTTAATTTTGAAATGTTAAAAACAACGTATTGCTTATATTATCGTACTAATAATCTGGTTTTTATTAAATACAGCCATTCATAAAATTATTTATACGTCTCCTAATATATTCCTCAGGTGAAATTTTCAGTTTAACCTTAAATTAAGTTTAAAATAGGTCCTAAAACACAATGTTTTTTTTTTTATCGTTTTAGTGCTTTTTCGATACCAGGTGTTGTCATTGAATTGAATATTCTTATCGACTCCTTACGTGACCTTATTTCAAGAAAAGTCTGAAAAGGACATTATAATAGGACTTTACAACATTCAAATGTTCCACAAAAATGTTGCTGAGAAATTCTACTTAGGGTGACAAAAATCAATATCTCCAACTTTTACTAATCACTTTGTTTTCAAATCACTGTGTGAACAGGGACCTAAAAAAGTCCGACCATCTATGTTTCTTCATGTTTTAGTGCATCTTCGATATCAGATGAACTCAATGAAATTTAAGGGGATTTTTTGTGGAACATTTAAACTCTCTATCTGCACTCCTTAGCTGTTTTTTCACCCCTTACATCGTGAAATGTCAGAAAATGATCTTTAAATGTGACTTTACAGCAAGCATTGAGCATATTATATGTTGTTATGCTGTGATTTTCATATTTTCAAAAAACCGCCAAAACCGAAAAAACCGACCTCAAAAAACCGGTTAGACCGGTTATTCGAAAATCGATATATTGTTAAAACCGGCTGACGGTTTTGAACAAAAAAACCGGTTTGCCGGTTTCCGGTTTCGGTTTTGTATACTCTAGTTATACATAAGCCGCTAAAACATCTCGGCCGACTTGTACTAATTGAAGAACCCTCTATGTTCTTTAGAAATGTTTAAAAAGATTTACGTATGGTTTAGGGATTATCAGTTTTCGATTTAGTCTCGACAAAGCGCAATCCACGGGTAAGCTCTAAATTTCCTATTTCATTCGTGATTTTACCACCAGTGAACATTGGAAGTAGCGTGCATAGATGTTATAATTTCTCTGATTTTACAAAGTAATTTCTACGTTCAAAATTAAATCATCTACGTTTTCAGGTCACATAAGATGGCGCACGCGTTTGACACCTAACACTATTCGCCATTAGTTGATGATGAGTGTGTGTATGTGTGCAAAAAAACTTTGAAAGAAATTGTAACTGAAAGTGGCAAGGAAAAGTTTCCCTGCGGAGTATTGTTGACGTGCAAATGAAAATCCATGGCTAACGGCAAAATTAAAAACTCCAACGGTAGCTGCAACATTGAGGAAACACCTTTAGTCTCAGCTGCCGCCGTAGTGGGCAATTGGAATCGCTAATGCAAATGTAAGTGCAGTAGCGATAGTGATGGTGGTGGGGGAGATCGAGGGACAAGAGGAAGGGCTTGTGTAAACTTTATCAATTATGCAAATTGCAAATTTAACACCTTTGGTGAGCGCATAAGTTAGTTGGCACTGACAGTTTACTAGACCATGGATGGGACATTTTAAAATGTCTCCTTCGAAGTCTTAATGTGTGACAGTGTGCATGTTAAGAGCCCATCAGTTGCATGTCCTTTCATGCCAGGCTAAAATTAAAATTCAATTAAATCTTTTTAATAGAAGTTCACATGCTGCTTAAGACAGGTATTAAAATCTTAAAAAATTAAGTTATTCACACGCAGACACACACACACACATACATTTGCAGCACAAATATATGTATGAATGATATATGCAAATCATTACTAAGCGTCTCAGAGAGAAGTCAAGCATCATAAATTTAATTACGATCGCAGTGGGGGCTGCTGCGAATGGATATCATGTCAAAGCTGCATAACTCATTAACAGTAAAAGTTAAACACTAGGATGACGCTTTTCGTTTTTAAAATCAGAGTACTCGTATATCAGGGGCATAAAAGAATCAATTTTAATATTGTGGATGATAATACGGTTAAATAAATGTGTATATAAGCCAAATTTTTTTTGCCGCACACCATGTCGGGAAATATGACGGCATGTCATATTTTTTTAAGGTCTGCTATAAAAATATTCTTCTGTTCAGGACAATTATAATTATTACAATTATAATTATTAGTGTTCACTTTTTTAAAAGATTTTATTGGTTTGTGTGGGTGAAGTTTATTTTTATCAATACCTTAATTGTTATGCGATTTAATGACAAAGCACTCTCTCAAAGAACAAAGATCCGACTCTACCAGACTCTGATCCTACCTGTATTGCTCTACAGCGCAGAATCCTGGGTAATGATTAGGGCGACCAATTTTCAGCATATGCTGAATATTGCTGATGCTGCTTAATTTAACGATTTCAAGCAATCTTGCTTATTTAAAAGGGTTGTGCTTTTTTATGCTGTTTTTTCCCTTATTTAAATTTTTGATACATTTTGATAAGATATGTTTTTATCAATTGATAATTTTTACATATCACAAGTCCTTGCGGTTCATAAAAATATTACAGGTAGTATTAAATTTGCAAACTATTCTCTTATTTTACACACAGCCTGTGTTCAAGATTTTGTAATAGCCCTGTTTTAATCGATAGCTTAGTTCGATTCGTTATATTCCTATAGTTTTCAGGCGCCTTATCGAAAACAAAAATTTAAACTAATGAAACCTAATGTGCCTCTAGAACCTAAACCAATAACGACACCATGGGGAACGTGGTTGGAAGCAGCGGAGTATTATACTAATTATTTGGAAGACGTAAGGGAAGTCATTCAAGAGTTTAACGAAAATGATTCTGAAGCATTGCGATGAAGCAATGAGGTTCTTTCTAATGAAAATTTGGGCAAAAGTGCAGAAGATGGGGCGGGAGCCCAAAAAAAAAATTGCCACCACCCAAATACGCCCCAAAACATGAAAATCGAGGTCAAAGTTGGCGCTAAGGCCCGGGGGGGGCCAAAAAAAGGGGCCCCTTGGGTTCTATGATGGTGGGTACTCAAATGAAAGATATTTTCGAGACGAATCCAATGATGTTATTTTTAAGTTCCTACGGTCTCCTGGACCTAGTTAGATCCATTTAAATTTCCGGGATAAACCAAAAAAAAAATTTTGTTTTAAAAAAATAGCGCAATTTTTTAAAAATAATTTTTAGCTTGCGGGGTTCTTTTCGAAAATATCTTTCATTTGAGTAAAATGGCATATTTTTTTTTAATCGAGCTCCCAACCCATATTCTTCACTTCAGCCAAAATTTGTAATCCGACTTTTCCTTCATAAAAAATAACTTTGTGCATCTCATAAATTTTTTTTTGTGAAAATCACTTAAATCAACAATATTATTTTTAAAAATCCAATATCGGAAAATATTTGCCTGCTGAATCAACACTTTTTAAATATACCAAGGTATAATCTCACTTTAAGAATTTTTTTTTTGGTTTGAAAATTAATTTTTTGTATAAATACCCGACTGAATAATTTTGTTAATTTAATTATTGTTTTTTATTACTTCTTTAATAGATGTGAAATTGTTTTTTTTGTTTGTTTTTCAATAAATGAAAAAATTTATAAATGCTGAATATAAAACATATCGTGCTTATATCAAGGGTTTTTCATGCTGTTTTAAGTACTGAAACCCGTTTTTTTCGTGCTGAAAATTGGTCGCCCTAGTAATGATACAAGCGGATCAATCTATTCTGGGAGTCTTCGAGAGAAAAGTACTACGCAAAATATTTGGACCCATCATCGTTAATGGCGAGTACCATCGCACAGTGGTCGATTTGAGTAGAAAAGGCGCGCATGTTGGCCCCCAAAAAGCTGTGGCGGCATCTTGACTTATCAAAACCCATGGAAAGACCTTGAAGGATCCTTGACCAAGGTTGGACGTCAATAAGGAGACATTCTCTTATAATGTATATGGCCAATTCCACCGCAAAAATGTCTATTCAGAATAAAGGTTCGGAGAATTTTTTCATGCACTTTTTCGTGTATTTGGCGAACGTTGAGACAAAATTTCATAGAATAAAAATGGTTCGAAATAATCTAGGGAAGCAGCATCCAGTTTTTTTTTAAATTTTTGAGGAAATTTTAATCTTTGAAAAGACGTCAAATTCAATAAGGTCAATTTGAAGAATAAGAAATGTTATGGAAAATTCCATAAAAATTGATTTATATTATTGTCATGATCCTGAATACTTTTGTAAGGGTATTTTTTTTGATTGAATATCATCATATTTGTTAAAAAGGGAACCCCATGTTACCTTTTGAAAAGCGTCTCAATCAAAAGAAACTAACTGTTTTCTTTGTGAAACATTATTTTACTTCCGAAATTAAGAATATTTATATGTACACTTTGTTGCGAAACTTTAAATCATTTGAGGAATTTCTGTATAGTTATCCAAGGTGGAGGTTAGAAAAATCTCTCTCAGAAAAATTCTCAGAATTCTTCCTCAACAATATCCATCTTTTCCTTTCCTTATACCCATCTCCAACCTCATTTGTAGCCTGTTTGACTAAATTCTGTAGCTCATTAGGTAGATCTTGGTTCGAAGATTTTCTGTCTGTCGCTCTCAAACTACAAATGTATGGATCGGAAGTGATGAGGAATCGCTGCCATATATCTTCCAAATTTTCTTTTCTTTTCGTCCGAAAATTCTTAAAAATCTTTGTACCTGCGCTCAAGAGCTTCTTTCGATTGGCTCGAATTGGCCTAAACATATGAGTAATAGAAGAACTTGGAAAAATATTTAACAGTAGTGGTGCTTTACCTAGTGGTAAAATCGCTGAAGTTATAATATCCGCACCATGCAGCAAGAAGTGACAAAGTGTAACTAAAGGATCTACCTTTAAGGTGAAATTGGTTTCAGAGTGTTCCAAGATGTTCCACCAAAGTGACATATGCTTAAAAATTGTCAAATGGGATTTTTTAGTCTTCGACGAATACTTTCGGAGATTTTCGGGTTGCAAAATAAAAATCGACCCTCCAAACAGTAGAATTATCTTTGAGAAATGTTTAAAGAAGTAGAAAAACAATCTAGAAGATTGAAAGTGACCAGTGACGTATTGTATTTTACTTTTTCGGGTTAGTATGGTTCACCGAATTTACACCGGAAAAATATTAAATATTTAGGTATGGGGGTGGACTACCTTAGACTATCAAGGAACGGTAGACATAGTTAGAAAGAGGTTTCTGTAACTTCCAAAAATGACCCACATGAATCATGAGCTGTATGAGCTGTACAACGTACAACATCGACGTAGTCAAGCGCGTTCAAATAGACCAAATGCGCTGGATTGGACACGTTGTACGAATGGACGACCACGCTCCGGCTCGAAAAATCAATAAACTAGATGCGCGACGCAGGAGGGGGCGACCAAAACTCCGATGGATGGACGAGGTGCAAGAGCTGTTAACTAAGTTTGGTGTGACGAACTATCTACGGAGCGCAAAAGACCGAAGCGCTTTTAATACTTTTCTACGTGCAGCTACTAATGCTGCCATTAAAGAAGAAGAAGAAGAATTATTACTGATGATAAGTCGAGTTAATATGTTTTCACTTAAATAGAGTTCAAAATACAGTTTGCTTTAATTTATATCCTTTTTATAACATCACCCTTAGGAATGAGGGTATATATCATTTGATACGAAAAAAAGTGTAACGCATTAAAGGACGAGTTAGACCCGAAGTATCTTAAGACCAAATTCGTTTCATTACTTTTTAAGATGATTGAGCTATGTCCGTCTGTCTGGCTGGATGGCTGGTCAGCAGGATAACTCGAGTAAACCTTAACGGATCGGTATGAAAATTTACCAGTATTAATATTTTTCAAAACGAACTTATGGGATTGTAAATGGGCAAAATAGCCCCACCCCTTCTGGTACCTCCCATACAAAATTACCTATTTTTGGGTCATTTATATTTCTTTCATAACTTCCAAACGGACAGTTTATTTATCTTGCAAAAGTAGACAAACCCTATGAAAACCGAAACCTTCGCCATACCCCTTCTGGTACCTCCCATACAAATGACCTAATTGACTCTTATAGTTTTACATACATATATTTTTTGTAAGTAAACTGAACTCACTAAAATTTTGAGTATGATGTTCGCTTATGAAAATGGGATTCGGGAATGAATATGGACAATATCGGTTTGCGCCTTTTGGGACCTCCCATACAAAATGACCTATTTTTAGAAAATTATTATTTCTCCCATAACTTCCAAACGGATTTTTGGGGGTAATGAAAATTGGTCGAAAAAATTATACATAAGAATTTTATTTTAATTAAAAGTCTATTAATTTCAATAACTCAAGACTTCAACAAAATCTAATATTGGGTGATGGTATTTATCAGTCAGTTTACCTGACTGAAATTTCTGTACTGGTTAAATATTAGGTTAATCAATACAAGACTGAGCGTACTTCGGAAATATATTACTTAGCTTCTTCTAGAATAACATGTTGTTCAGGGGGTAAGCCGATCAGACAAAACTCACATTAGAATTATAAGGGAGAGAAATAACAGTAAGAGGCAATTCGTGGGACTTTAAATTGAAAATTAAGGTGGATTGCCTTGAAAAAACAAATTACCCTCGTTTTCACAAAGTTCAAACCGCGAGCGGCATGTCGAATTTCAACCGACCGAGCCCATATTTCTGTAAATTTTTTTTAACCTAACCTCACACAAAACTAACCGGTTTTTTAAACAGATGAGTTTTCAGTTCTCCCATAAATTAAGGGTCCACCTTAATGTACACACACGGTACATACTCATAAACTTGTGTAAGAATGATAATATTGTACACTTGATCTTAAGGTCTCAAATACACAGAGATTTGGCAACTGAAATTGTCAATAGTCCAATACAGAATGAAGGCCTACGTAGTGCGTTAAATGCCAATATTAGTAGCTTTATTTAAATATGCCAAAGTGACCAACAAAAAGAGCATTTGTCACTTGAAATTGATTTTAACAACACTGCATGACATTCCACCATCGGTATGAGGGAGTAGTAATATATACAGCTTTTTTATAAATCGACGACAATCTGTGCTTAATCAAGAAGGGTACTACCCCCCAATCTACTGAAATCCTAATAAAGTGAATTTCACATGCCAAATACCGTCGAATGTCCATCCCTAGACAGTTCGTCTATCATCATCATCATCGAGATCCGAAAGGTGGCTGAATGACTTGAAATAATTTACGAAAATGTTTAGCAAATAATAAACCGTGAAATGTTGTGGAAAAATACTATGCGAAGATAAAAGAGGATTCATTGCAAATGCCCATCTGAGAGACCGAGACGAAGACGCAACTCATTAAAGTAAATTGTTAACGTTTTTAAGATTATTTCATTTATTATACGAATTCATGAGTAAAGACAAACGTCAGCAGTTCATCTCGGCTCCATTCCGCTTCGCTCCCTTTAAGTGTACGCGCTATATAAGACGAGTAAGGAAAAGGCGAGACAGTCCTGGGGCAACGAACATTAAGAATACCAACGCCCACTTAGGCAAAAGCATTGCAGGCTGGTGGGAAAATATGCCTTCAAACTATGGAGGCTTGTATTTTATGCCACTCATGGCACAAGCACTTGAGGCGAAGAAATATGGCTAAAGGACTTAATGCCACATAAAGCGGCAGGACTTTTGTACGCGCCACTAATAAACTTTACATGGAAATTATGCTTGGCATGGCAAAACCTGAACCCTCGTTTTGCGCCCCCTTCGAACAGCCGGCAAAGAATGTAGGGGCACCCGGCTAAAAGAAAAATGTGAAACATTATCGCTTCTGTCAAAAAGCGTACAATCAAATATTTCAAACTTGACTTTTCCGCCATTGTGTGCGTACGAATAACATTAAGCGATAATTAGACTTTTCAACAAATTTATATGAAACATTCTGTGGTGAGTGGGGTAACATTCCTTTTAGATGACGTTGAAATACTAGGTGCAGTTTTATGGACTATGGAAATGGAATGTGAAAAATTTTCTTCTTTTTACAGTTCAAGTAAAGCTTTATGTCTGTTGAATTTCTTAATGTAACTGAATTTAAGAGTTTGAACTAAGTAATTCAGAGTGGATGTAAGAAATGCGATAATATTTTGGTCATTGGACGTTATACTTTTATTGCTATAACGAGTAAGAATTTACTAACTATGATAAATTTATCTAACGAAATATCATAATATGGCGCAAACTACAAAGCTTTTGTCATATAAGGCATGTGTAGTGGTTATAGCTTATCTAATATTACACCGAGCAACAAAATGGAAAAAATGTTTGTTTCCTGTAATTTCTTTTGTTTTTATGTCAAATTAACGCTCGTTTTTTCGACGATAGTTTTTCTCTAACATCTATTGTTTTTGAGTTATGGCTAACTAAAAAGTGGCAAACGTTTAAATATTTTTTCACGCAAGTTTCCAGAAATCATCTATTCAAGGAAATCTTATAAAGATTATTTGATAGAGTTTCATAGAAATTTTGTAAACACATGTATTCATTTTTTGTATTTTTTTTGTAAAAATAATAAAACCGTTTGTTTCAAATAGTAAAGCTGTTAGCAATCTCCCAAAATTTTTCTGGTAGTCATGACGAACACTAAAACAACATAAAAGGGCAGCGAAGGTATGCGCCAAAAATGTTGTCTGTTTCCTTTCATCTGTCTTATTGTTATTGATCACGGTGTTTGTACAAATAGGACCCACTGTGCAGCATTAATCGCATTGATGGGCCTAAATATTTTGTATTTTTATCGAAGACTCTCAAACCCAGTTAACCAAGTTTATACCCAAGACTTACAGGACTAGTGTCTGGTTCAGATGAATTTTCTTTAGTCTATCAGGCTTTATCATTATAATGCGTGCTTATCTCATTGTAAAAGTAACAACTTGAAAATTATCTTTATGCTGCATAATTCCACATCACAACATTTTTCATCTCATTCTCCGGAAAATTTCATTAAGAGTCACCGAAGACAAACAGCCTCTATGAGTCAAAAGTTCCAAAATAAAATCAAAATGAAATGTTAATGGAACGTTAAAAATCTATTTTTGAACAACAGTGCAACACACATTTTCGGGAGTAAACCACACCAATATCAAACAATAGCATTTAGCCTCAGTAACAAAACCCTAAACTCCATTTTGCTCCAATACGTCACAATTTTAGCTTACAGTGGTTTGAAGTTTGATATTTTTTGGTAAAAAGTCGAATCAATTTGAATAATCATTTGAATTTGAATAATCTTAAAACTTAAAAAAAAACTTAATTTCCCTTTGCACCCCATGAATGAGGTATGGGATAACTTCTCGCGTTGTTGTGAATTAACACGCTTTCTATTTTTAGATTCACAACTAACGGCACCTACTTATTTATCGACGAATGCGAACGTCACTGTCTTGAGAAGCTCTTACTAGACACGACGATTGAATCGACGCTTAATACTGTGAAGTTGCTGTCAAACAACATTCGAGGGGAGCCGACAATGAAAGAACATTTTATATATTTTTTTTTTTTTTAAGATGACTGGAGCCAGGTATGAACCTGCGATCTCCCGCATGGTAGTCGCGTGTTCTAACCACTATGCCACATAATCATATGTAAATATACATTTGGGATAGTTCATGTATTCGGAGACATACATTAAAATTTTCCGGGGAATATTTCATCAGAACATTTAAACCCTCTAGCTCCCAACTGGACATCTAAGGATGATTTTTAAAAAACAGCTTAAAAGTAAAATTTCTTAAAATGTTCAGCATGGGTGGCAGATGGAGGGTTAAAATGTTCTGAGGAAATATGCACCGGAAAGTTTTAATGTAGGTCTCCGAAGACATGAACAATCCCAAATGTATATTTACATATGATTATTCAAATTCGTTGATTCGACTTTTTACCAAAAAAAATCAAATTTCAAACTACTGTAAAATAAATTTGTGACGTAGTGGAACAAAATGGAGTTTTGGGTTTTGTTACTGAGGTCCAATTCTATAGTTTGAAGTTGGTTTGGTTCACTCCCGAGACAATGACACTTAAATTGTGTCACAGTGTTATTAGCCGCCCATTCTTTACCCTTTCGGCTTAGTGCAGGAAGGGATGTAGAAAACAGACTGCAGACTTTGGATCTCCACAACCGACTGGATAACTGTTAGTCGCTGTGATCCGAATATAGAAAATACTGATCGAAATACATGCTAAGCTTATGTTGGAACATCTTAAGACTGACATGTGGAATTTTAACTGAAATATCTGGCACTTATCCATGTGAGTGTGTGTGAGGATGAAAGGAAGACCGAAACGATAGAACATCTTCTTTGTAGCTATCCCGCTCCGGCCCGTGAGAGGATAAGATTATTATGGCAAGGTTATATAGAGGACCTAGAATCTCTCTTCTCAGTCGGAGTAGCTAACTTAATAGGTTTTAATGCAGTGCCCACTATGATTAACTTGACCAAGATGATTGTATTAATGGTTCTCAAAGATCTTCTCTTGCTTCATTATGTATAACTAGACCATTCTATCTATATTAGACCATTTCATTTTACCAATTTTTTGAAAAGTCATTGGGATAATATATTTTCTAACTCTACTTAAAAAAACAAAAATTTTGGTATATAAAACTAGAAAATTGATCAACGTTTAGGGGTCGCGCAAAATCGTTTAAGGTTTTTGGCTGCAAAAAGGCATGTTTCAAAAATACTGATTTACTTATATGATTAAAAGTTGTGATACGCTTCACCGATTTTGTTCAGAATAGACTTGTTTTAAAGGTAATAATATTTCACACATTTTCTGTGAAGACATCAAAACATTTCAGATAGTAGTTTGAGTTTAAGAACCCTTCAAACCTAAAAATTTTAAAATTTTAATTCAAAATTTACCTTCTTTTGCCCATTAAAAAATTATTTTTTTTAGTTTTGGCTCTAATTTTTGTATATCTTTAAATGCACAATTGACAAACACTTCCTAACGATACTTTTGATGTATAATATAATGAATAGAATTTTTAATTGTTGCTGAAATTTTTACTTTTTCGCTAGTGCTGAGCTAAATAGATTAATTCAGATCAACATTTTTGTGGTCAAAATTTACGTTCAAAACTGGTTTACGTGTCCCCTTGCAACACAAGCCCCATTAAACGACATTTTGTTGATAAAATCTTAAAAAAATACCGCAAATCAAATGAAATGATAGCAAATGTTGCACTCAAACTTTTGTGTGGCATTTATGGTATATAAGTGACATCGCGTTCGGCTTTTTTCTTTTCGATCCCACGCATACCGAAGGAACTTTAATTAAAATTACATCTGCATTAAAGCATCCTGGTGACCAAGATTGCGAAGGAAATGTTACAAAAATGATTTCAGAAAATACTATGAAATTCTTCAATATTATTGGAGTAGACAGCAGTTTTCTTGCTATCCACCCGTCAAATTGGCCCAAGAATGAGAATTTTAAACGGAAATTGTGAAAAACATCAGCGTTGTCAACGATTGCTATTGGGTTTATTAAAACTGTGAACAACACTTTGACGAAGGATAATAACCAGCAAAACTAATTAGTACAAGTCACCGAAAAACGCAATAAAACATACAAAAAAAACACAAAAGGTGTTATCGTATCCAATTTGAAAAAAAATCTTCTTTTTAATTACCTAAATCGTTTTCCTTACTAAAAATATACATAGTACACAGTTTTCGTTTAATTTTTATCACTATTGATTATTATTGCTGCTGCTGAACATATGTCATTTGCATGGTCCTGCCATACATCAAAAGTATCGTTAGAAAGTGTTTGTCAATTGTGCGTTTAAAGATATACAAAAATTAGAGCCAAAACTAAAAAAAATAATTTTTTAATGGGCAAAAGTAGGTAAATTTTGAATTAAAATTTTAAAATTTTTAGGTTTGAAGGGTTCTTAAACTCAAACTACTATCTGAAATGTTTTGATGTCTTCACAGAAAATGTGTGAAATATTATTACCTTTAAAACAAGTCTATTCTGAACAAAATCGGTCTAGCGTATCACAACTTTTAATCATATAAGTAAATCAGTATTTTTAAAACATGCCTTTTTGCAGCCAAAAACCTTAAACGATTTTGCGCGACCCCTAAACGTCGATCAATTTTCAAGTTTTATATACCAAAATTGTTGTTTTTTTAAGTAGAATTAGAAAATATATTATCCCAATGACTTTTCGACAAAATTGGTAAAATGAAATGGTCTAATCTATATACTGATTGTTGACTTTTTCTTTTTCCTTATTCCTCTTCATCGGACAGTCAAAATGGATACATAGGTCACTGGGTAAAGTGTGAGATGGTTTTGTAACAGTTTAAAATCTAACCCAACCTTACTTTCACGCAGAGTTCCAAACGAGTACTTTTTGTTCTCAGACCTCAGTCCTTGAAAATGCCGCAAGAAATTACTGCAGCCTTGGCCTATATTTATACCATCACCCTTAGGGATGAGGGTATATATCATTTGATACGAGAAAAAGTGTAACGCACTAAAGGAGACGAGTTGGACCCCAAGTATCTTTAGACTAAATTCGTTTTAGGACTTTTTAAGACGATTGAGCTATGTCCGTCTGTCTGGCTAGATGGCTGGTGAGTAGGATAATTCAAGTATGAACATTTACCAGTATCAATATTTTTCAAAATTAACTAATGGGATTGTAAATGGGCAGAATATCCCCAACCCTTCTGGTACCTCCCGTAAAAATTACGTATTTTTGGATATTTAATATTTCTTTCATAACTTCCAATAATATTTAATACTAGCTGACCGGGCAGACTTCGTCCTGCCTAAAGAAATATTGACTTAAATGTAACTTTTTTAGGTGCAATATATCTTCAGGTGCGTTAGATTCTTTTGATATTATCATCAAAACTTAGCAAAAAGTATTCTGGTTTATTAAATGATCATAATTTTTTAATGAAAGAAATTTATTGCAATGCTTTTGATAAAACAACGTGTATGGGAGAACCAAAAGAGTGTAAATATTTTAATCAGTAGGTCATTACACACGTGAACATGCAACATAAAGCTGTTGATGCGAAAAAAACATAGATTTTCCAAATTCAACCTGCAAACTTGAATAGACTGTCCTTCAGCTTTAGTGATTGTCATCGCAAACTCTAATAGAACTGGAAACTGCAATTATTTAAAATCAAACGGCAAATCCGTAGGAATCATTGGCAATATATCGGTTCCCTTATATTTTCTGTTTAAATTAATTTAAGAACAATAACACAATCATATATTGCTTCCTAAATTACGTAATGCGCGATCAAGGAGTTAAATCAATTTTTTGTGTGCTATAGTACACTTCTCCCTCACTATGATATGACATGTTTGCAACTTTTTTTATCTCGATATTATATGCGGGGTTCTCAGAAAATTTGCAACTTTTTGCGCTGTTCTGCAACGTCCAAAAGAGTTGCGCAGTAAAGGAGGATGTATTAACCAACGCGATAAGTTTTGCGATCAAACATATGCCAAAATCAACGATATCAAAACTGATGGATGCATCAAGGAAATAAAATCCTCCACACTCATTCGTAATTGCTTATAAATTTTTATTACAATGTTATGTGCCTTTCGTTATTCTACTTGTAATAGATGCAGATTTGGAAAATGTTTTAATTCGTGGGTATTCGAATTTTTTTCTATCGTAGATCTCGATCACATGCACCACTGGCCTCAAATACGAATGGTACTATAGTCCCCTAGCTATTGCGTTTGGATGACAGATTGGGCAAGGCCTCCCGTTTTTGGCTAGATCACACATATTCATGTTTATTGCACACCATATTTTAAATCCCGCCCTTTTCCTTTAAAATCCGTATACTTATCTTAATTAACGGGCAGGCCACGCCTAACGATCTAGTACTTCAGATACCACACTTTAACAAAGTATCTCCCATGGGCGGGGCCACGCCTAATAATCAAATCATGACAGTTTTTGACCTAATCATATTGCATCCACTCTTAATTTAAAGTCACTTATTGTAGTAGTAAGACAGATATTGCATTTCTTGTATTGGGGTGGAATGGGTGGACCACGCCTGAATAACATCGGTTGAATGCTGTACCATTCTATAAGTTTCAAATTTTATATACATACATAAATGAAGCGGTTGTCAGATGTCAATATTTATATTTTCAAAATTACAAATTTTGCATAATTTTGTATGGGAAAAATCGAAAATTGACTCATTAAATGAACCAAATGTGTCTAATGCAATATTTAAATAGCCTATAACCATCCTTGGAAGATTGTCTTTGTAACGATACCGGTTTGTTGCACATCGCACGGTGGGGTAAATTCACGATCTGGGCGGCCAAAATTCGATTTCTCAAAAGCCAATGTTTTTAATTATTTCCGATTGAAGGGTAAAGAGAACAAAATGCTTCACTAGATTCCGTTATTTTTTCATTCCATTTTGCTTACATTCGTTTTCTACACGCTGTTAAAGTTACTTGTTGTTAATTGTGCATTTTCTATTTTGTTGGGCTCAGGTAAAGCAACAATTTTAGCAGGCTGTGGGAAGGCGTGTGTTTAGTTCAAACATTTAAGTAAAATGGAAAATAATAAAGCAGGTTAATATTATTTAATACACTTAACTAAATAAAATTATAATTCAAATTCATACTAGTAAAGTAGCATTGAAAAATATGGTATTTTTGTCAATTTCAATGGGTAACAAAATCGATCTATGGACAAAAAGTTATGCATCACCCCTTTTCACCCCTTCAATCTGTGATTATATATAATCTTTAAGATCGTATTGTTCATATGGAAAAAAAAAATTTTGCGGGTTTTTGCGGTTTTGTGTTTTATAGCAATTTACCTACTGCGGAAGAATGAACTATAATTTCTGCGGTTTTACTGAACCACTTTAGTTAATATACTGGATGTCCTATATCTCCATGCATTTATAGTTAGAGGGTATCCAGACGAATAAAAAGTTATATGGAGTTAGGGCTCTAAAATGCAACCTTGTGGAGATATATGGGAAATGCTTGGAATCTTAAATTTTTAAAAAAAAACATTTTTTGTATAAAAACGGCCACGACCTCTACCCTACGAATGTTAACATATTATTATTTTTTACGCCTCACCGAGTAATATTTTACCATTCTACTTTATAAATTTGCTTCAAATAATATTGGCCGCCCAGATCGTGACTTTACCCCACTGTGCATCGGTTGGATGGTTTTCAAGTCTATAGCGGACATACGTAGAAACAAATGTTCACTTTTATATATATAGATTTCTCCCATAACTTCTAAACGGACACTTGGGGGTTAATGAAAATTGGTCGGTTTATTTATCTTGTAATAGTAGGCAAAACCTTAGAAAACCAACAATTTGACAAACCCCTTCTGCCACCTCCCATAAAAATGACCGAATTCACCCTCATAGTCATACATATCTTTCTTATGTACACTGAATTCATTCAAATTTTGCCTAAGCTATACGGTTATGAAAATTTTAATCAGGAATGAATATGGACTATATCGGTTTACGCCTTCTGGTACCTCCCATACAAAATGACCTATTTTTGGAAAATGTATATTTCTCCCATAACTTCCAAACTGAATTAAAATTGGGGGAAATGAAAATTGTTCGGTTAATTTATATTGTGATAAGAGGAAAAACTTCAGAAAACCTTACTATTCGACACACCCTTCTGGTACCTCCTATACAAATGACCGAAATCACCCTCTTAGTCTTATACACATATATATTTTGTAAGTACAATGAATTCAGTCATATTTTGCGAAAGATGTACAGTTATGAAAAATTTGAATCAGGAATAAATATGAACTGCATCTCTTCAACCCTTATGGTACCTCCTATTCAAAGTTACATACTTTTGTATAACTAATATTTCTCCCATAACTTCCAAACCGGCATCTGAGGGATAATCAAATTTGGTCAGTTAATTAATCTTGTACTAGGAGGCCAAACCTTTAATTTATCTTGTATCTTCCCAGCAGAAAAAAATGGGGCTTTGCATGCCTTCTTACAGGCCTGCAAAGGCAGTCAGAAGCCCTACCCTTCAAATGCAGTCTTCATTTCAAATTAACATAGGGAGTCATAGGCAGGCAAGGCCTGCACATTCCCTTTCTCATTGAAGGCGTTTCAGTAGGCATGCCTAGTATGTCTTGCTTAGAGTCCAAATAACAAAGGCCTTCTATGAGGCATTGCTACTGCAGACCAGCTTGCAGGCCTGCAAAAGAGCATTTATAGAAGGACTTAAATAAAAAAAAACATATGCGAATTATTTCCATATCAAATTATTTCCTACTTTTTATAAATTTTTCATACAATATTTATTACAATTTACAATTACAATTTTTTTTTAACTCCAGCAGCGGGAATTGAACTCGCGACCTCAGTACTCATAGTTGGGCATGCTACCTACTCGGCTATCACGTGATATAGTTGTTGTACGATAAATAACATACTTGTGGTTTTCATAAACAACAGCATCTGTCTTACCTTCCCTTAAGAGGCCTGCCAACAGGCCTAATCGGAGAAGTGACAAGTGCATGGCTATGAACGTCAATTCTGCCTACTACTAATAGGACTGTCAACAGGCCTGTTTAAGGCAAGAAAGTTTGCATGCCCTTTGAGAACATCTATGGTATTTTTGTGGGGTACACAGTAGGGCTGCTTACAGGCCAGTTTTAAGAAGGGAAAGAGGCATGTCTGCGGGATCTATTCTCATCCTAGTAAGAGGCCTCATTGCAGGTCTCATTTGAGAAGCGAAATGAGCATGGGTATGGAATTTTTTATAAGGCTTAGTGAAGGACTTATTATAGCCTGTATACATGCCTGGAAAAGGAAGGCGTATTTGAATGTCAACAAACTGCCTTTGAAGGCATGTTTGCAGGCATATTTTTACAATGCCTCGTCTTTTCCGCTGCTGGGTTGTACTAGCAGGCAAAACTTCCTCCCTTTTGGTACCTCCCATATACATAGATAACCGATACTGCCCCTTTTATATGCATATAACTTTTTAATGTACACTGAATTCAGACATATTTTGCCAAGGTAAGCGTCTATTGAACATTGATTTACGATAAAAAAAAATATCAGACACGGTCAGCACCCTAATTGTTCATCCTATACAAATAAACCA
Source organism: Muscina levida (assembly GCA_964034835.1). Classification (NCBI taxonomy): domain Eukaryota; kingdom Metazoa; phylum Arthropoda; class Insecta; order Diptera; family Muscidae; genus Muscina; species Muscina levida. The sequence goes on along the minus strand of OZ035884.1, from coordinate 60,365,457 downwards.
ATTTTTTTACGATTTTTTCCACAAGCAGGCAAAAAATATTATTTTAATTAAAAATTAATTAATTTCAATAACTCAAGATTTAAACAATATATTATATTTGGTGATGGTATTTATCAGTAAGTTTACCTGACTGAAATTTCTGTACTGGTTTTCGCCTTTAGTCTTCATATAAAACTTTGTGTTGGTCTGTGTTAGTCAGCAAAGGATACCAACTCAACCTTGTCATATTGAACTGTCTCAAAGTTGAAAAAAATCATCTCTTCGATTTTTCCAGAAAATTTCACTGTATAAATATCTGAATGATGGTGGATTTACAAAGTCCAAAACAATTATAGTTAATAGCCATGTTCATTAAAATAAACACACTTTGTTTGCGTTATGAAACACAGGACACGAGGGTTATCCGTTCTTTTAGAGACATTTTACATATGCGCTGAAGCTCGATATCATCTTATCGCCTCCGGCTTTGCAGAGATGATGAAGTCACAGTTTCGTTGTCCCATTCTTACTTTGTTTTAGCTCGACTTAGCTATGCTTCTGGTATGACCGTACTATTAAAATGTTACCTTCTAACTTTTTGGTAGAATTTTCTCCCCCATAAATGCTTTAACCGTCTATAAACCCAATTTACATCTTTGTTTTATATGCAGCATTCTTTTCCTCAGATACTAAGCGTCATCTTTGACCGCTTGGTCGTTGTTGTTGTTGTTGTAACAGCTGGAGGAAGTAGCTGGGGTGATAGTTCTTTATACCTATATTTAATTTTTTTTTGGCACTCGATCAGATAGGTAATCCGATAATGATACGATCATTGTTGGGAACTCTGTTCCCGTTCCTATGTAGATAACAAGGTTTGTGTCAAGGGATTGTTAGTGTTGTTGTGAGTTTGTAGTGAACGATTTTTTTGTTAAACGTTTTAAATTTTCATTCTCACTATCAAAAACCGTATACGTTTGCGGTTACGGTTTGCTACAAACGATTACAACAATGTATAGTTACAGCCATGTGTTTGTTGTTGACATTTGAAGCTACCCAGCAAAATTTTTCAGAACTTGTTGCGAATGCTATTGATACTAGAATCGTTTCTTTTTTAATCGACCTTCCATTCTGTTTCTGGTTCCAAATAACCTTTTATATAACAAAATTAAAATTGTTAAATATACACAATGAAGTGTTAATCAAAATATAGTGTTTTCATATCGGTGATGTGGTAAAGGCTGGTTAAGGACTGTATGATAGGGATTCTGATTAAATAATATAGCGCGAATCAAGATATTGGTTTAGGAGGGTAATGAAGCGCTCTTATCTCACATCACATTATGAGATATTTTCAGAAGTGAGTAGTAACCGTTGGGAGATTGCAGGTTCAAACCTGGCTCCAGTCATCTTAAAAAATAAAAAAAAAATAAAATTTTCTTTCATTGTCGGCTCCCCTCGAATGTTGTTGACAGCAACTTCGCAGTATTAAGCGTCGATTCAATCGTCGTGTCTAGTAAGAGCTTCTCAAACAGTTGTTGTTGTTGTAGCAGCATATGTGTCTGTTTGTTTATCCTGCGTCGTTGTTTTCTGCTGCACTTGTATCCAGGCCAAGGAAGGAAGCTACTTCCACTGGGTGGGTCCAAAGAGACCTGGGAACAAGGTGAGTTGGATTGGCTGGGCAGTTAAAGAGGTGTAGCGTGTCGTGTGGTCCTTGGTTGCAGGCTGGGCAGACGTTCGACGTATTGCCGTCAATTCTTGCCCAATATGAATTGAGGCGGCTACACCATCCGGATCTTAGTTGGGCCAGAACAACTCTCGTCTGCCGCGGTAAAACCTCTTCTTCCGAAGCCACTGATGGAGGGTGATCTCCGAGCACGACATTCACTCTATAGTTGTTTACTGCTTCCAAGACTTCGTCTGAGTGAATGTCTGCTAATCCTGCTTGATTTGCGCTTTGATCTAGAGGCTCTCTCTTGTAGCGCTGGATCTCACGCTCTAGATCATGAAGGTCTTTCCTGACCTGCCTGGGGGGAGGGAGCCTATCCATAAGGTGGTGGTTGGGCTGGCTGGTCCGATAACAACCAAGCAAGTACTGCTTCGACAAAAGGAAATTATGTCGTCGCACGGGAATGACCTTCGTCTCCTCATGTAGGTGATCCACAGAAGACATGAGGAGGCACCCTGTCGCAGTTCTCAGGGCGGCATTTTGGCATATCTGCAGGTTCTTCCACTGCGTCTCGCTCACGTTCGGTGACCACACTGGAGCTGCGTAGTTCACCACAGACCGACCTATCGCTTTGTAAGAGGTCAACAAGGTTTCTTTGTCGGTTCCCTCGGTTCCCCAAGAGCTGCCGGCAAGCGACTTGAGGACCTTGTTCCTACTTCTCATCTTATTGCAGATAGCTGTGGCGTGCGCGTTGAATCTGAGCAGACTATCAAATGTGACACCAAGGACCTTGGGGTGGTTGGTGGTCGGAATTGTTGTGCCATCGACTATCACATTGAGCTGCTCCTTCACTTGCGCTGTCCATGCGGTGAACAGTGTGGCCGATGATTTGGTGGCGGAAATTTTCATCCTTCTCGCAGCGAAGAAATTGGCAATATCAGCGAGGTAGGCATTCAACCTTCCACATATGTCATCAGTCGAGGGGCCCGACGCCAATATCGTACAGTCATCGGCATACGATACTATATTTACGCCGTCAGGTGGTGGTGGAATTGCAGAAAGGTAGAGGTTAAACAGTGCCGGAGATATCACCCCACCTTGGGGAACTCCCTGTTTCACTCTACGGGGCTTGGACTTTCTGTTTCTGAATTCCACGTATGACTGGCGTCCACACATGTAGTTCACGATCCAACGTTTCAAATAGTTCGGGAGGGACGTGTTGGCGATGTCCTCGAAGAGCGTGGCGTGATTTACTGTATCGAAAGCCTTCGATAAATCAAGCGCCACGAGGACCGTCCTGTCACTGGGCTTATTCTGGTTGAGACCGCGACTTATTTGTGTGGTGATGGCGTGTAAAGCAGTGGTAGTGCTGTGCTGCTTACGGAATCCATGCTGATGATCGGCAATTGGGAAATGTCCTGTCAGGCTCGGGAGGATTAGCGCCTCAAGTGTCTTGGCTACTGGCGAGAGGAGAGAGATGGGCCTGTATGATTCTCCTTTGCTCGCGTCTTTGCCAGGTTTCAGTAGCGGGACCACTCTACCCATTTTCCAGGCCTCGGGTACTACCAGAGTGGTCAGGGACAGATTGAGGACATAAGACAAATATTCGACTCCCGGTATGCCCAATTGTTTCAACATCAACATGGATATTCCGTCGGGGCCTAGCGCTTTTGATGCCTTTGCGCTGTGGATGACATCTGCAACTTCTCCAACTGTAAATTGTGGTGGTGCTTCTTCGACTCGGAGAGCATGAATACGTCGCATTACTCTCCTTTTCGCCATGTCACTCTCGGGGTGCTCAACAAATTGACGGTTAAAATAACACGCGCACCTCTTTGGGTCTGTCACAGTGGTGGCACCAAATGTGATGGCCGTTCGGTCTTCTCTCCTTCTTGGATTCGAGAGTGACTTAACCGTTGCCCACAATTTACTGATACCGGAACTTAAATTGCAGTTCTTCAAGTGCTCTAGCCAAAGGTTCCGCTTATATTCGTCGACCATCTTACTAATTTCTAGGTTCAGTTCACTGAGTCTAGGATCAGCAGGGTTGGCCGTACGAATTCCATCACGCTCGTCTGCGAGTCCCGCTGCCACTGCTGGGAAGTTAGGTCGTATCTCGGGTATTCGACCAGCAGGGATAAAGCGAGCGGCCGCTGCGCGTATGATGTTTCGGAAATTTTTCTCAGCAACCCGAACATCTGAGGGTATGGGTAGAGCACTGAAGCTGTGGTTGGTGAATTCTCTGAACCCGTTCCAGTCCGCTTTCTTATAGTTCAAGAAAGTACGGCGTTCAGAGATGATGTAATCGGCTGGTCTATCAATGGAGAGGATTATGGGGAGATGGTCTGATCCAAGTGCAATGACGGGCTGCCAGGTAACGTCATTGATCAGACCCGGCGAAACTATGGTGATGTCTGGCGAGCTGCTGCAATCTCCCATAATCCGTGTGGGGGTATCCTCATTCGCTGTGCAAAACGTTGAGTCATCGATTTGCTCGGCCAAAGCTGTTCCTCTATGGTCATTGGCTAGGAGAGAATGCCAGAGTTCATGGTGGGCATTAAAGTCTCCTAGGACCACGCGGTTATTGCCCTGGAGCAATGGGCTGATGTCAGGCATATAACGCGGAGGACAGCTGCCAATCGGCGGTATATATACGTTGTACAGCTCTATCTCGGCAGTCCCGGACTCAACTGCTACCCCCATACATTCAATGTATGGGTCTCTAGAGTCAAGCTCAGGCGAGATAGGTCTGTACTGCACAGAATGGTGCAATAGGAAGGCCAATCCCCCACCTCCATTTCTGGTGCGATCCTTTCGAAGCACGTTGTAACCTTGACAACTGTGCAAGCTGCAGGTGTCGGTCAGCTTAGTTTCCTGGATCGCGGCGACCTTGATGTTTCTCCGATTCATGAAATCCACTATCTCGCTGATTTTGCCACGGAGACCATTGCAGTTGAATTGCAAAAAGGTTGCACGATCAGGGGTTGGTAAAGCAATATGTGGTGTTAATTGAGGTGTTGGTTGCTGTATGAGCTGGTATTGCTGTGAGGGAGGTTGCGGTGGTGTCCCGTAGATCGAAGAGGTAGACGACGTAGACGACGAGGGCGACGACGAAGACGACTGCGAGTCTTGGGACAGACTGCGGGATACGGAGGCACAGCAAGCAGCAACGTAATCCTGGCAATACTCCCTTAGGTGGCTGAGGCCAGAGCAACCCCTGAAGTGCACCCACTCCATGCATCGGTTACACCTTACTGATGTTGAACGGTGATGGAGGAGGTTTCTGCAGACGGAGCAGAAATATTGTGTAGGTCCGGGGTTTTGTTCAGTCCCGGCACGGACCAACAGAATGCGGAGCAGACACTCCGGGATGTGCCTCTCCCAAGGCAAAAAGATAAACAAACATATAGGGACACATAGTACTGAGGTGGCAGCCCCTGGCCGAAGAATTGCTGCTTCGGGTCAATCCGGTACAAAGAACCGGCTGCCGTGGGATTGTTCTCAAACAGTGACGTTCGCATTCGTCGATAAACAAGTAGGTGCCGTTAGTTATGAATCTAAAAATAGAAAACGTGTTAATTCACAACAACGCGAGAAGCTATCCCATACCTCATTCATGGGGTGCAAAGGGAAATAAGGTTTTAAGTTTAAGAGTAGTAACCGTTCTTATGACTATTTACGGGGTTTTGTTTTTTTTAGTCATATTTTATTTAATTTTCTTAGTATGTTTCTACTAAATAGGGAGTCTATAATATTTGTTTTGTAATTAAAGATATTCTGGTACGAGAAAGGACGAGAACCTCCCACCTGACTGCAGCTGGTCAATCAAAGGCTCCCGTAGTCCACTTTCCGACAGAATTGTGTTACCACCTAGAATATCCTCGCCTCCTCACAATATAAAGCGTTACATAAGTCACCTAAGATATTCGAAATTAACCCACAATGTTACATTACAATATTTAATAGCCAAATTCCTCCAAAGCTGACTTTGTTAATTTATTTTGCGATGTTGGTAAACCATTTCCTTTTTCCTCGGTTCTTGTGCAATCTGTTTTTATTTTTTTTCGTGAAAGCATCTAGGATGAGTTTTGTTGGCTCGAGATCTCTAAAGTAATTGAAAAAAAAAAATATTTCATCAATGTTGATTTGGCCAGTGCCCCGGCCGGGAATCGAACCCGGCACCTTCGGATTGCTAACGTCGTTTCCACTGATCTATAGAAGACCACGTGAGTTGGTTTTAATGGGTATTGGTTCACTTGAGTGTATGCCACTAAGAGATATCTATCTCTCTCTTTGCGTTTGGTACCGAGAGTTTATGAACTGCTTAACTTTGTGTATACATTGTCGAAAATTAGGCAATGATCCGAGTCTTTATTTGCAACCTTCCATAGAATACCACGTTATCAATTTAGTTTTACGTCTTTTGAGCGCGATAACCAGTTAAAATCAGTTATCAAAGTTGTTTGCTTGGTAGACAGAATTTTCCTACCGCTGAATAAGAGCAGCTTTCCTTACTATCGTCGTAATGTAAAACTTATCGACCAGCTGTGAATTGTGGCTATTTGGTTAGTATGTCTTAGTCCTCTTCTTACTATGAATCATAGACAATTTCATATCGCTCTGCATGGCAGCGTCGAGTACATTCCTGTTCTGTCTTTCAAATTTCCTGTATGGCAGTTATGTTTGATTATATTGTTCGAGATCAGCCTTCAATTGGATAGAGGCACCACCTAGAGAATCTTATCATAAGTTTGCTAAATGTCTTAGCCTATAACACAGTGTAGCAGTAAAACTTGAACCAATTGAGACCGCCAAAATCTGAAAGCTTATGATGGTAGAAGAAAACCCCTGGCTGGGTTTTGAGTTATTAGCTAAGGTTTTTTTATTATTCATTTTTGAAAGTTCAAAAACCATGTACTGATTCTTAAGGCTATATCTCGTGAACTATTCAAAATTTTAATGTCTCTCTTTGGTAAAATTTTAGCTCTTATTATGATCTAAAAATCAAAAATCAGATAAAATCAAAAACACGACATAAACTCACTGAAAATAACAAAAATTTAAAAAAATCGTAAAATTTCATCATAGATTTTTTTGATTTATTTCTTTGTTTTTTGATTTATTTCTATTTTGTATCTATTTTATTTTAAAAAGCATAGCATTTTTAATTTCGATATACGTACAATTGAAAGTGATTTCTGTACAGTTTTGCTGTTTTGAGTAAGATGTTGTTGTTTTCTTGATTTTATCTCAAGGCAAAATTTTTAAATCTGATTAGAAGCTACAAATTTGCTGAGGAGAGAAAAGCTATATTTGGAATAGTTCAAGAGATATAGACTACTAAAATCTTCCTCTCAGTCGAAAACTTCAAAAATGAATTAAAAGCAAACCTTAGCTAATAATTCAAAACCCAGTTAGGGTTTTTCTTCTACTATCATGAGCTTTCAGATTTTGTGGGTTTCAATTGGTTCAAGAGTTTGAAGTAGGAAAATGTGCTACTGTGTAATGTATCATAGAAAGTTTTCACTAACCAGCGGAAACAGGGCCGAGTAGTTTTACGGTTGAGTAAATCTTTAAATTTCATGCTCTGTGCAATTTAATACTTAAAAAACACAAAGCCATGGAATGATCATACTGTTATAATTGTATGACTGACTTCCTTTTTCCTTCCGTTTCTCAAACGTTTTCATGTAGTCTCAATCCTCCTTTCCAATTAATGTTGCATTAACTTACTTATCGTTGCACTGATGCGCGTATTCGATTAACGGCCACTTAAAATAATGTCCGTGATCCACATACGTTCTGTTCTTTGACCGGCATTCGCATTGGAAAATATGTGTCCTTGAATTTGCAGGGCAACAGCCCAACCCCAATAAGAGAAATAAAGCAAAATATGCTTGTTTTACTGTTGTTTTCAGATGAATGAGCCTTTTCATGCACACACGAGTATTTAATAAACGAAAGAGATTGCATTCATATAAAACTTCCAATGTTTATTTTTACACAATTTTCATTTTGGTCTTGATAAGTGAATCCTATTACCAATGTATGTGTGTTTGTGTGTGAATATCCTTTTTTTATTTGGCCAAAATTAAAAATTGTAAAGCATATTTCAAGGCGTTCATGCAATAGTTGTAGATGTCAGTGCATGTGCAAGCAAATGTACATAGATCCATGTCGTATATACATGTGTTCGTTTGTCTGTATGTTGGTGGCTATATTTATTCAATGCTCTATTCATTCGCTCTGTGTGTGTTTATTTGTATAACTTCGCATTATTACATTCAAAGCCATTGATATGGCCAAGTTTCAAGAGTTCACTCCCCAAAAGGGAACAAATCGCAATGAGAGACAGAGTGAATGGATTGTGTTTTCGAATTGAAATTCTGTTGTGTTGCTCGAATTTACTTTAGGTCCAAAATGAATAAGGACCGACGACTCTTAAAATATGGGATGTTTTATCCTTGTGTGCGCGAGTGATGTTGCTCGCACTCGCATACAGCCACGCTGACACACACACATACACACAGGCCCAGAACAAGGGTCTTTAGGTGGCTGCCAATTTATTTAATGCTTCAAATTAAAACGAACTGTTAAAAGTTTTATCAGCATTTGTAACTGTTTGACCTCGTATACATGGTTGCCATTATTTAAAGTTGATGGAAGTTTGGGAAATTTGTTTGACCGGAAGTTTACAAAAGCATTCATCTGGTCCCACAACAAACACTCATACACACACGGGCTCACTCACAGAGGCGAGTAGTCGTCTGAACGTTCAAGGGTTCGGTGCAGAAATTAGTTTGCCAGAAAATCAGTTTCTTCATCCTTTTCAAAAATCAATTGCTGCCATGTTGAACAGATGTAATTTATATTTTTTTTCGCTTTTTCACAATGACAAACCATCTGCGTCCTCCGACATCTCCCAACAGATCCGGAGTGGCGCACAAAGAGCGAAAAGCGACATAATAATGCAACATTGTGAAGATACTTGGCCGAAAGCACTCAACTATGTGTGTGTGTGTGTGTATGGCAAATGAATAATGAATGCACCCAGTCACACAAACTTTCAAAACATAAATTTGATTTTATTTCTGTTGATGCCACACTGCCACCGCCGTTGGAGCTGATGCTGCCAGAGCTTCAGCTTTCCCGTACTATTGTAATGATGAAATGCTTTTTCCTATTTGGATTTTGCTTAAGTACAATTTTACGACTAATAAAACACTTTCTTTCTTTTTTTATTTGAGGTCGCAAAAAGTTACGTTTCCTTTCTGTTTCTCGTGTTTTTTTTTTCTCACGACTCCACGACAACTACCGCTCACAATGGCGTGAAGCCCCATTGACCCAAATTAATAGAATAAAATTGAAATAAAAAAATATTGTTTGCCTCTTGTGAGCGCATTTAGTCTTAACGATTCCACCAGTAAATACCAAACGAACACTCCTTCGCAGTTTACAAGGGAGAAACGATTTGAATACTCACCAGCCGTCATAAAGACGAACAGATTATAATACAATTTTCTATTTCCGCTTCGGAGGTTTGGTATTTCCGGCAAAAAAACTTGATGCTGCTCAGACAAGTCATCATCGGATGGAGGTTGGGGATGATTATGATAATGACGATGATGTCGTGTACAGTGATTGCGCTGGTTTTCGTCGACAAAACTATGCAACGTCAGCATATTTTGTGTATTTCGTCCTTTTGGTGTCTTGATTATCCCCTGCTGTAAATCCCATCGCAGAGATAAGATAATGAACAAATTTCATGGAAGCATCGCAACTCTTTGGCTGTTTTAAATTTAATGCCTTTGAGCTTTGAAATCAATTTATACTTTTGATTTCACACCCGATGTTGATTTATCTCTGTTTCCAAAAGTGAAATAAAAGCAGCGGGGGTGGAAGGGGAGCGATATAAGTCACACTGATTTTGTAACGTATGTTAGTGTGGTCATGTTTATTACACTATGTGTTTGGATCATTAACTCCAAATTAATTTTGTTTTACATCAATATTACTAGCATTTGCCAAGAGCACTTTAAATGATATAACAAAGTGTTCGAAATATTGCAACATATGTAATTTATATTTTTTTTTTTTGCTTTCTAACATTAACCTCAGCAATTGGAAACTCAGCGTACTATGCACAGTGCACAATAAAGGAGACAAGACAGTATGTCTTAAAAACTAGAAATGTAATTAACTCAGATACCCTGCACCAAAAAATGGTGATTAATCTGATTGTTTCAACTATATATTATTAAACCGCAAAAAAGGGAGAGATGATGGTGACATGGTGAGAGTTTGACCACCTCCAAAAAGAGGGAGTTTGTATAGGAGGTGGGAGTAGTTTTTTCCGATCTTGGTCATTTTCGAACTTAGCATCGGTTTGAAAGATAAAAGCTTGCATATACAATTTAAGCTCGATTTTTCTTAAACTACCGCTGTAATAGAGGGGATTGGTAGTCCGAAACCTCCAAAAGGGGTTCAGCTTAACATTTCATAAACTATGGCTGTAATTGCGTAGACACATAGACGGAAACCTCCAAAAGGGTAAGTTTGTCTTTGGGGTGGGAGTAGATTTCCTCTTAGAACATAAACTTGGTTTAAGGGTTAGAAGCTTGCATACAACCTTTATGCTTGCATTTATGATTTCTGTAATAGATGGGATAAACAATGGGAAAACCCCAAAAGGAGGTGATTGTCCAGAAGACGGAGGTAGTTATCGCCCGATCTTGCTCAACTTAGAACTTACTCTTCGCTTAGAGGGTATAAACTTGCATACCAAATTTTAGCTGGGTAGCTCCTCAAGTACTCGGGGGCAGTTCTCGACAAAAGGGCGGTTTGTATGAGAGTTGGGAGTAGCTTTCGCCATACTAAATTTCAGCTCTATTACTCTTAAGCTACGGCTGTAATCGCAAGGGTTGACCAATCCATTTTCCGACTTAGCCTCCGCTTTGAGGATAGAAATTTGCATTCCAAATTTCAGATCGATATACATATCTTAACAGACACCGCTCAAAAATAGGGATTTTGTATGTAGGCTAAAATTAGTTTTTTACCGATCGGTCTCATCTAAGTGCTACGTTTGTAATGGCTGAGACAGACCCCACAGAGGGGGAGTTTGTTTGGGAGGTGAGAGTAGTTTTTATCTTTGCATTCCAAATTTCACCTCGATATCTCTTAAACCACGGATGTACTCGCGGGGACAGACAGACAGACAGTAATTTTTATATCGAGTCGGTTTTAACGATGATCATTTATCCATATATATAAAAGGCATGGGTGACTGACTGATCACTCCCCAGCCCAAACGGCTACAGCTAGAACATAGAAATTTGGAACATTTGTTCCTTTTATGACGAAGGCGCGCACTAATAAGGGATTTAAGTAATTCAGACTGCAAGGAGGGAAAATTGGCATGGCACCACCCCATACAGCCCGAAAATTAACTTTTATACGTACGAAGACAAGATTTGGTACATATATTGGCCGTAAAAGAGAAAGTAGGCGGCGCCATACCCCTTTTAAAAAAGTCATATCGGCTGTAAAATGGACCGATTGCAATAAAACGCACAATGTGTTAATGTACGTAGGCCTCTATCACAGGCTACATGAAAACAAAGGTAACAAAGAGGCGTGGCACCGCCCTCACAAACCGAAATTTCAACCGGTCATATCCCACCAGCCATTAGTGGAGGATTTCGTCTCGCTGCGAAATGGGCGGTGCCACGCCTCAATAGAATTTTTTTTATATCAGTCTGATTGTAATAAAATTTTCACAGTTTCTACCATATGACTAACTGATCACTCCCTAGACCAAACCGCGGAAGCTAGAGCCGTAAAATTTGGCATAAAGTTCCAATTGTGAGGTAGGAGAGAGGCAAAAAGGCCGATAAATGGATAAAACTGGTATTATCGCCCAGACCAAACTGCTTTAGTTATAGTCGCTAAAACAGGGGTGAATATTTATTTTTTTAGTTGTGCGATACGAACGGATTTTTCGATGATAAAAAATATTTTGGTTAAATTTAAATATCTTCTTTATATATAAAAAATTGTTGCAAGTGTGTTGTGACTTTATAACTCACGAACGGCTGGACCGATTTGCATAATTTTTTTTGTATGCGTTTGGCGCCCCGGTAGGTTTATATTTATAATTCGGTCCAATTTAACAAAGGGGCGTGGCACCGCCCATACAACTTGAAAATCAAAAGGGCTGTATCTCATGAACTATCAGAGGTATGAAGATGAGATTTGGTATATATGTTGTTGGAGCAGTATTAATTACAGCCAAGGTGGAAGTGGGCGGTGCCACGCCCCCATTTCAAAAATTGCTCTAACGGCTTTTCTAATAGACCGATTGATACGAAAATTTTACCAAATGGTACTGTTGAACTGTTGATAGTCCCTGGCTATAATAGGTTGTGATTGGATAAAGGGGCGTGGCGCCGCTGATACAACATAAAATCAAAAGGGCTATATCTCATGAACTATCAGAGGTATGAAGATGAGATTTGGTATATATGTTGTTGGAGCAGTATTAATTACAGGCAGCGTGGAAGTGGGGGGTGTCACGCCCCCTTTTCAAAACCGCTCTGCAGGCTTTCCCAATAGACAGATTGATACGAAAATTTTACCAAGTGGTATTGATGACCTGCAGATAGTCCCTGGCATTATTTGGTTGTGATTGGATAAAGGGGCGTGGCACCGCCCATACAACATGAAAATAAAAAGGGCTATATCTCATGAACTATAAGAGGTATAAAGATGAGATTTGTTACATATGTTGTTGTTGCAGTATAAATTACAGTAAGAGTGGAAGTGGGCTGTACCACACCCCTTTTATACATATAAAGCAGTTATAACTGTCAAACTTCCACAGTATATTGCAGTTCGCCTAGAGATATGAACAGTAAGGTGGGCCAGTTTTATTATTCGCAAAAATTGTCCCCAATAAACTTTGTGTGTAATATCAATTCCTAGCTCGCGCTGGGAAAGCTAAATTTAGTGATAGAAGTGTCTTAAAGCTGAAGTCTGTACGCTTTCAATAATCATCGGGCAACGAACGTCACTTCTAAAAGAAGCGCAAAACGGAGTAAATAAACGAAAGATCCTTTTATCTTAAAAAAAGTATCAGCTAGGATTTTGATTCATGTGGATTTTTAATGTACAATTGACCCCCAACAAAACCCCATTTACCGTTTTTATTGCCATTTAAGGGCAACCAATTCGTCATTCAGGCGAGGTGTGTGAAGTGTGATAGACTTTCATTGAGACTCTCTTTGAAAAATCACCATCTAAAGACTACACAAGAACAACGTTTACAAATCTTGCAAATTTATTTTCAAAAAGCGCATTCTGTTTGCCCTTTGTAAAGTTTATAGTGCATATACTCATCCATCTGAGCAGCTAATAGAAGCCATCGACGCTGTAGACGTAAGTGTGACAGGGGACTCGAATTTATCGAACCGACGCCGTTCTCAGCAACTCGGTCTCTGCAAATGCTGAGGAAAGATCTTGGCCTATATTCATATATCCAACTGGTTGAAGAACTAAAACCATTGGACGATCAATTGATTTTTTTATTTATAATGTCATTGCACATTATTTGAAGGAGAAATGGTTCCAACACAACGGCGTAAAATGCCATACAGCGCGTGAGATTATCACTTTGTAAAGCCAAACGTTGGTGACAGAATTATCTCATAGAATGGTAATACAAGTTCAATACAAAGATAGTATTCGAAATTTCTTTTTCGGTCAATAGGCGGAAAAGGCATGTCAAAAGTGTTTTTTACGCCCAAAGAGAAAGTTAGTATACAGACGGTTACCGCTACTACATTGATGAACTTTTTACTATCATCATAGAGCCTATGATATTTCGTATTTAAAACAACAACATTTAATTTGTTAACTTTCATGGTAAGGAGTTGCTTGAAATTAGTTACATAAGTTAATAAACTCAACATATCATTATCGAGCTTAAGTACCGTTTTCAAAGTACTTTGTAGACCTAAATGTGAAATATATTACAAGTAGAGTTTCTCTTTTTCCCGGACTTTTCATTTCATTTAATTTGTCATTTTGAAAATATGTTTTGAAAACAAAAAGAGCGTTAATAGTATCATCAGACAGTCTGCTTCTAATTCTATTTACAAATTTCCCTGTCCCTTTCAACTAATGTTGGACTTAATGTCAGAAGAGCATTCGATAAAATGGTGAAATTTTCCGTTGCTTTTCCACTTGCTTCGAAAAATTGCAAATCCTTTTTCATCGAGTAATTAAGTAGTCTATTACATGATGCAACATTGAATTTGTTATGGCATCAGTTAAATTCTCATTCATGCCTTGTAATAATCTATTGCTTTATTTTTTTCTACTAGTTTATCAACATTTGTTAAGAGGTTGTTTTCAGATCAAAACTGATTCATAACATTATCCTCTCATAATCCCTAGTAAGTTTTCCACTACATTGTTCATGCCATTGACAAAATTAACAAGTATTGGTGCGTACAAAAACACAATTGCTGAAAAGTGTCTCAAGCAAAAAGATTTATGCTGAAATATTCTTTTGTGTTTTGGTCGTTTGCGATTTCTTAGCTGAAGAAACCTCAACACAAAAAACATCTTACAGGTAAAGTAATAACGTATTCTTCGTTTCCGGTACAATTTCGCACAACTTATATTTTGTGGTTATTAGGTCGTATAACGTAATCAAAAAAAAAAACCCTGTAACTTGAACATAAACTACTCATCTATTGGTTATATTTTGCATTATTGCCAATAATTGGCTATGTACGAACCATCGGAACTTGTCAACAATTGTCGTCAATGGCAGGTTAATTGAAATTGTGTAATTTTCCACCGCTTCCCCCCACCGATCGGATGAATTGCCAGTGATTACCCCGTGTACAACTTAAAATTATTAACAAGCAAAACTTTGACTTGATTGTAACTTGTCCAAAATTGGCTGTTGGAAACATGAACGTTAACATCGTTTTGACGTACTCGAAGTGCTGCTACAAAGATGCATAGCGTAAGTCTGCAATATTGATTGAAGAGCTTTGTTGAAAAACAGGAACTTATAAAAGTTTGACAACGTGTTGAAACCGTTTTCTGCGCTACGCCTCGTTTTGAATGCGAAATAACATATGAACTGCAAAATAAATACAAAATATTTTAACGGGCGTCGACGGAGCTGCTACAAACATTTACCCATACGCTTGTTCGTATAAGTGCTCTGATGTATGTGAATATTCGTATATCTATATTAGGGGTTGCAATATCGTGGGACAATGCGTTTAATACAAAGTTCGGGTGTTCCACATCATCATATGTATATATAGGTTAGGTACGGTTAATTTGGGAGTCAATATGTAGTTCCAGTTGTGATACCATTTCAATTTCCACACCAATTAATCCTACTCCAATTGGTCAACGTCGCTTTCAGGATATTTCGGTGCCTAGATAAAGGTGTGAATGTTATACAAATCGCTTTCTAATAGACAGGTGTCATCCTTATGTGAACGATGACCAAACTTCGAACATCTTAGGCCACCCAAAAGGTGATCTAATCGTTTTAGGGAAATTTGACATTTTGGCGTGTTAGCCAGGTTGTCAGTGACCGGTTATTATGTGAACAGTGAATTTCGCTCAAATTAGTGTTGGTGGTGGCTTTAGCCACTGCTTCGGCTCTTTGGTTACCATAATATGGTAACCATAGAAACTTATATTATAAGTCCCCATGTCCTGAAACCCATGGGAGATTGACCATCGAATGTCTCGCTATCTCATACAGAGACGCCCGGCATTCTTGAACAATTATCAAAGTGTTGCCTAATATCCTATGATACTGAATTTATTCTGCAGCTATTTTAATGGCCGTATTTAGGCCATGCTAACGTTTAATGACATCTCCCCAATGTTTAGGGTATTATCATTTTTATCATAGTGTGGGTGTTGTCCGGGATATTTCTCATATAACCCTGTGTAATGCGTATGACACCTCACATGATTAAAATTTTAGCATGATCATAGTCATTATGCTTCCATACATTTATGGCATTTGAACGTATGCGGCGTTCGTCGCAGCCTACTTCGCCTCAATGTCTGGGGTAACCAGTTCAGGGTCGTGATCATTGCTTTAAGTAAAGTTGTCATGATTGCCATCAGTTTCATAATGCGTTTGAATTTTATTGGTCAACCTTCTCCAGAGTCGGCCACCAAACTGCCGACCCATACAATTGGTTTAATAACAAAGTCTTGTAACCAGTTTCAGATTTTTGGGATGATTCTTTAGTTGAGGCCGATTGACTTTTTGTAGCAGTATAGAGCTTCTGCCGCTTTACTCATCCTGGCCTGAGTGTTCACATTACAGTTTAGTTTACTGTCAAATATGAGGCTATGATATTTGGTATTACCAGAAAGTGTAAGTGCGACTCTAATTAGTCTGGGCGTGGCAAACAAAGGGATTTTGAATAGCACCAGTTGCTCGGATTTACACCCAGCTCACAGTTGTGGTACCATTTTAGTAGAAGTATTAACGCAGATTTTAAATCTTAGACACTAATTTAGGATGATTTCAGGCTTAACGGGTATGTAAACAAACATAATTATCGTTTTTGGAGAGAACACAATCCCTTTGAGACTCCATTTTATTCCGATAAAATCACTGTTTGGACGTTGCGTCTTTAATCCGGATTCGGGATTATTTTTATTCCTCATGTCATTGCAAATCAGTTGACGGAGAAATGGTTCCAATTCAAGAACTTGACCTGTGAATTGGCCAGCTCGTACGAGACTGGTGTATTATTTTTGAACCTACGAGTCCCACCGTTGGATTCGTATAGTTAATATCTTTTATTTGAGTACCCGCATGGGGTACGCAAAAAGACGGGTCATGTTGAACTTTTTTTTGACTCATATAATGTTTCCCGGTGGTCAGAACCCTGGCGATTGTGGCTTTCGCACAGTGTTATCTTAATCCATAGGCTGATATTTTTTTTGTTAATAAAATCACCACTACAAAGTTATTTACGTCGACAATCACGCAGCGTCCCAAACAAGTAAAGTATGCTGCTTTACTTTACACCTTTTCATAGAATTTTTTGGATTCACCTATTTTGTCGTTGAAATAAGAACTTGGGTTTTTCCTTGTCGAATGTTTCTAAGGTCTAAAGTTAGAAAATGTTGCTAAAACACCCGGAGATCTCAATCAATGACTTCTATCATAGCTTCGTCCCTGAGCAACATGTAACTTTTGTTAAAGATGGTACCAGTTGCGTTTACAGTACCCTTCTACATGATTGTCTTCATGATAATGTTCGAGAGATTGCATAACAGACATTGGATCTGTCAGATTCTTTGACAATCTTTACTGAAGACTTTATGTCGATCGTTGTCGTTCACATCTAATTGGTTTTATCGTAATGTACTTTATAATTAAACTTAAAGGTTGACAAAGATGTGGTATGTACTGATCAATTTTCATAACGTCTGCCCATGGATTTATTGTAGTGTGAATCCCTGTTCGGATGTGGATTTGTCAAGTCTTTGATCATTTACATAATACCGATCCTGCTCCAATCATCGGTTTTGCGTTCGTTTAGTTTAGGAAAATTATGATTATAATCTGGCAGTCTTAAAGCAGACAGCTCTAAGAGTCCGTAACCAGATTGTCTTAGAATAAGTTTCTGAATTACAATTTAAGAATGAAATTGTATTAAACACTAGTGGGCCCCGCAGTGCTTCGCTATTGCATATTAGGTTATAACATATTTCATAGAATTTTCTTACTATCTTAAGTGCTATATAAGTGTTAAATTATATATTTAAAGGCCTACAAAGTACTTTGAAAACGTTTTTTAAGACAATAACATGTGGAGTTTAGTAACATATGTAACTAATTTCAAGTAACTCCTTAACATGGAAATTAACCAACGAAGTTTTACTGCTTTAAATGCTAAATATCTTAGGCTCTATGACGAAGGTAAAAAGTTCATCAGCAAATTCAAATCTAAAGTGCCGACATGTAGATCAAAATTTAATTTTTATTTTTACCTATAGTACCGGGTATACTAACTATACCTTTTTCCACCTACTGATCGCAAATGAAAATTTCGTTTGAAGATTCATGCCTTTTTAGCCAAATACAATATACCAAACTTGAAGTCTTTAGCTATAAAAACACTTTTGCCATGTCTTCTTATCCCACTGACCACGAATATTGCCGAGTACTTTCTTTGTATCAAACTCGTATTACAATTTCTTCCGATTTTAAGGTCACTTAACGTTTCGTTTTACAATGGTCTCAAGCGCCAAACGGCATGAAACGCAGTCGTATTGAAACCATTTTATCCTCGAATGGGTTCTGTCACCCAACTTTTCTTAGCAAGGAGCTTAAGATTCCCCGCAATTAGCTGTTTCCTTCTTATGAGAGGAACAGAAATGTAAACATAAACTTCAACCGAATTCACGATGTGGCCCTTGCCAATGCATCGGCTCTAAGTTTTCTATATATATGTTTCATGTCCCGGAAACAATATGAGAGTAACCGTCTATGAGAGTAAATGTCTTGCTATCTCATACAGAGATACCCGGCTTTATTAAACAATTCCCGAAGTCCACGTTATTCAGGGATCCGATAGCCGCTTTTCTATGTGTAATTAAATGAATATTGTCGCCCAATGTCCTATGATACAGAATTTTCTTACGGTTATTCCAATGGCCCTTATATCGGAATAAACTATGCTTCAGTGATCCGGTAGCCTCATCGACAGTTGCAAATTCAACTCAGAAAAGAGTCCACAGCCCGTTTTATACGCGCACAAACTGACGCCCATAATAAGGCGTGGTAGGTATGACAATAAATATATATGAATGATCAGCATCGAATTCTGAGTCGACTTAAAGAAGTCCATCTCTTTGTCCCTGCGATTACAGTCGTAGTTTAATAGATATCGAGCAGAAATGTTGAATACAAATCGTTTTGGAGACAGTCCCTGCGATTACAGCCGCAGTTTAAGAACTTTGTACGTAAGCTTTTGTCCTCTAAGATGAGATTTAGTTCGAAGATGAGCCCGATTGGTCATAAACAAGTCCCACGTCCCATACAAACTACCCGTTTTTGGAAACTGACCCTGCGATTACAACCGTAGTTTAAGAGCTTTGAAGCTAAAACTTTGTATGTAAGCTTCTTTTCTCCAACAGAATAGTAATAAAACCTGCCTATTTTTCGGTACAAATTTAAATAAAATCTAGTTGAAGACAATTCCTGTGCCTCCATGCCCTCTTGTCGTTTAAACGCTGATATCTTCTTTGCATCAGTGTCTGACCGTAACCAGTTTAATTAAAGTGATCGTTATCATGATCGTTGCCGGTCTCATAATGCGTTCGAATTTTAGTTCTTGGCTTGCCCTCTCGAGCGCCGACCAGCAAACTACCGATCTGTAAAATATGATTGGTTTAATAACAAAGTCGTATAACCAGTCTAAAATTGTGGGGCTAATTCCCCAGTTTAGGCAGTAGTATATATATAAGTTGTCACTTTTCTAGTCATGACCTAAGTGTTCAGACTCCAATTCAGTTTACTGTCCAATTTAAGCCTAAGGTATTTAGCACTATCAGAAAATTGACAAATTAAGGGATTTTGTATCTCAGAGTTAATAGTACCAGTTAAATTTTACTCGGGTTTACACCCAGTCCACAGTTGTGACACCATTTATAGAAGTTTCAGAGCAGATTCCATATGCTCAGAAAGTAATTGAGGATCATTTTTGGTATCTAGTATAGATACGACATCCTAATATGCGACGCCCCATCTGGGGAAAACTTACGCTATGAGACAGGGGGTCTGTACTCAGTAGTTTGTACTCAGTTCATACCCCGCTGGCATTTGAGTATCTACCAGTTGTAAATAGTGTCACCTCCGCACTACTGTAAATGCCAGTGTGACTAAAATGTCTTCATGCTACTCTAAATGGCAATGTGACTCTAAATTGTATTTGTACTTAAGCTCTCGCATCGCTAAAAGAAGACCATTAGCGAGGGATTTACTATAAGTTTAAACGTAATTGCATTTTTATATATAACTGGCTGACCCGGCAAACGTTGTTCTGCCATACAACTTCGGACCCGGCAAACTTCGTCCAGCTCCTAAGGCAACGCCTTCATATAAGCTCCAGAGTAATAGTAAAACACAGATAGTTCAAGTTATAATGTGATTTATTTGAATTTAATTGTAATAAGTGAAGAGCGATCTGATGAACAATGTTTTTCGATGTGTTTTCCTGCGTAAAAACAAACAATGAAGGCGGCTTGCCTACATGCGTTTAGCAACGTACTGTTTACCTTGTGAAAAGCAGGGAAATTCGAAATTGATCACACAAACTTCCAACAATTGGCCTAGCGATATATTGATTGTCATCGCTAAAGCCAATCGAATTGGTATTTGAAGATCGTTTGAATAATAGGAATTCGTGGGAATTCTTTTTTGAATTCCCTTGATGAACGTGGCTTTAATCACATTGATCAACAGTTTCTTGACAGTTAACCGCGTAACGATGCACAATTTCGGATGATTCAGATTCTGCAACATTCTTATGATCGTACCCACTTTCAGCTGTAAATTATGCGGCGGAGTTCCTGGCACATCTAGGGAGTTTAAAAATTCTGCCGGATTACTCCTGTCAAAATCTCCGGGCAGCAATATCATAGCCCCACCAAATCGTCTCGAATCACCTCGTAAATCCTTAATCGTTCGGTCAACTGCCTCCAACATTAGTCTATGTGCTATCGTGCATTCATCCCAAATAATGATTTTGCATTCTCGCAACAATTTCGCTGCACGTTGGCTTGTCAACCGTGAGAAGATTTATCGGCAGATTTAAAGCAAAACGTGCAATTCAACCGCCTTTCAACCTTTATACCAGAGGATGCATCAGCTAACGCTGATAAGAACTTGACCGAATTGTTGCCAGAACCAAAGAAATGACGAATGACTTGCCAGTCCTATCGGGAGCATCGAGAAAGTAAATGCATCCCGTTCCATCGTCAACGAATCGTATACGTTCGTTTGCTCAGCATTCAACGACGGCAGTCAGCTCATCTCGATAAAAGTCTTGAACTCGTTACAATTCGCGATCGTCCAAAATTATCAAATCTTACAACAATATGCAAAATTTCGTCGAAAAAAAAAAATACAATTCTTCGAATTTTTCCGGAATTTTCCGAATTTTCCAACAACATTTTTTTTATTTTTCCATTCGAAAATCTATTCTAACAATTGCACACATAATTCCACACAAAACAGCAATTTTCGATTTTTCGAGTTTCCCGACTTTTCCGGAGGATTTTCCCAAAATTTTCTCTTACGAACAAATGAAAAAAAAATTCAGGAAAATCGGCCCAGCCGTTCTCAATTGATGAATTATTATACATTTTTGTCACCATTTTTATATATATAGATTGTACCATATATAAATGGCTATGTATCAGTTCCAATATTCTATAGTATTTTCTCAGTAAGATCTCGTCTATTAAAGGGTTAATTTTGAATGAATACCTATGGCCAGCGGTTATAAAATGCTGTAAAATTCACAGAATTAAATTAAATATTGGCACACCCAGTAATATCGCCCTTCTACTATGGCTATCGCTCGTATATTTTTTTTGGACAAAAACAGTACATTTCACTGAAATTTTTAAAAAAAACAGTACATCGATTTGGAAAAACAGTACTTTTCGCAGTATATATTTACATAGCATATATGTAAATTTTATTCAATATGTAGAAAAAATTAACAATCATTTCCAGAATCAACTTTTGTGGTTGTTTTGTATTTGTCGTTTGAAGCAATTTGAATAAGCAATGCCGGCTTCGTTTTGAGGTAATTGTAGAAATCAACGCATTTGTACTTCATATTACATTTGACGGTCAGAATCGCCGTCAATGTTTGCATATCTAATCGGGTTTTGTCTGACGTCCAAGAAGATTCACTCCACTGATGCTGAAGTTCCTGGCAAACATAAAATATATTCAACGATCGTGGCTATTTCTTTGAATTCGCAATCAGCGTTATTGAGATGAATAAATATCTCCACCCACCGATCCACATTCGAAACATTGCCTTCTCTCTATTGCATAATTCTGTATCTCGTTTTAGATATATCGAAATTGGGTGTGCAAATATTCCGCATTTTCATTGGCATTGTACTCGCTTAACTTGTTGATAACGGCTTCGACTTCATTTCATTTGTATAAAAGCATTCAAATCAAAGCAGGCCAAATTACCGAAAAAATCAGTGCGTAAAGCAGATGGCTTTGTCAATAAGTTTTTGCTTTTCTGCTACTACAGCTGGGGATAAAAAATCATCCTCTTGACGCATTTTTAGTGTTTCTTCGAGCTTATTTTTGAAGTAAACAATATTATTGCATGAAATCGCTGTTCACCCTTTATATTCTTTTATGTATCGAAAAACAGTACTTTGAGGGAGAAAAGCAGTACGCAGTTTTTGACGTCGAAAAACAGTACAGTACTGCGAAAAACAGTACAGATACGAGCCTTAACTATGGCATTTATTACCTTATACCTATGCCTTTGCGATGTTTTTTATTGCTTTCAGAATAGACGAAATCTAATATAGTTTTCGCTTTTGCTTAACAAATAACGCTAAAGATTGATATATTTCCCACTATTTCACAGAAATTCCTGTGATGAATCCCCTAAATTGTATACACAATCTCAATACACATGAGAGGGTTTATATTCTCGTTTATTTCCAATATGAATTTGGTGGTATAGCCCATACGTATAATAGGCCAACTCATAAAAAAAACAATCATATATGAATGCTTCACTTGCGAAATTGATTAACTTCATTGAACAAAAGCTATTGTTTTTTTTAAATTTTTGAATTATAATCTCAAAAAATTGAAAGATGTAAGAAATCTTCAGTGGTGTTAGTTTTGTTTACCATAGTGTAATTTGTAATTAAAGTTTTAAAAAATCTGAAAGTGAAGTAAGTCCGTTTGGCAAGTGAAGCATCCATATTTATATATTTGTCACATTCAGACCTCTTGCTTTAGTCTTTTACAAAAATAATTATTATTAGAGTAACGTATTCTGATTTTTGCAATCATCATCAGATAATAACCTTTGTTTAAAATGAAAACTGAGTTGGTCTATTACACACACACATAACACAGTAACACATATGTATGCATATCATACATAACTTTACCATAAACTTCAGTTTTTAAATAAACCAATCGATGAAATGTGAATTTATGTCCTGTCGCGTTCATGACATGTTTTGTAAAACATGATGTCGAATAAAAATTTCTATTTTGGAACATCTTGTTATTACATTGGTAGACATTTGTGTGAGTGCACCAAATTATTAATTCAATAAATTATACATTTATTTACAAAATTGAGTGGTGGCAAGCACAGTTATGCAAAACGTTGCATTAGGCTTATTTGTGGAAATGATATGCAAATAGCTGAACTTTTTGACGTGTTTCGGATTTATATATCAACTGATGGTGGGAAATTCCTCATTTAACTATTGTCAAATTCATCTTGTTGGCTTTATTAGTCATAGGTAGTTAGAAAATAATGCATTTAAATGGAAATAAACAAAAATAAAAAATAAAACAATCGGGTAGAGAATAGACGTTCGGTTGTTAACGAAATTCACATTTCGAACTTAGTAGTAATAGTGTATTGACTGTACAAACAAATATCAGTCATTCCATGTCAAACGGTATGTATTTTTTACATCACTAGCTTTGATTGCTTCGTCAGTTTGTGTATGCATTCTTCTCTTAAAAATATTTTACACGTATTGCAAGAAAAAACATTTTTTTCCAATTTTATTTTAACTTTGGTGAAATGGCGATTTTTCCAAAAATGTGTGCTCATTCAGTCCCATGTAACTCCTGAAATACAAAACCGATTTTAATGTGCTATACCTTGTTTTGAAGGTAATTTAACTACTTTTACAATTCTTGGTATAACCCCATAGCATTTCTTTAAGTTTGTATCATTTTGATTTTTTATTTCGATTTTCAAACTGATTACGTTTTTTTTTATTTTGAATGCTTGTTCTTATAGGTCTTTTTTACCGACATCAATCGTGCCCAAATTCTGTATTTAGTAAAGCTATAACAGGATAAAGTTTTAGAGAAAAAAATCTTTAAGTCTAGACAAGCCCATTCCGATACCTCCCATACAAATGTACCACTCCGCCCACTTTAAAAATCGAGTAATAATATCAATATAATAGAAAATTTTTTGTTTTACTGAGGGTGGGGGTATTAATTGCATAAGTCGGGTTGCCGGACTGAAACTTTCTTACTGGTTTGATTTCTTTTTATGCCCTCACTCTACGGTTAGGAGGGTTCATATCATTTGATACGACCCAAAAGTGTAACACATAGATGGAGTCACTTCAGACCCTAGGTTTCTTTGAACCAAAATCGATTCATGATTTTTTAAGTCGATTGGGCCATGTCCGTCTGCCTGTCTGGCAGTCCGGCTGGTGCGCCCGATAATTTTCGAAAGACGCAACCAAATGTTTTGAAATTTTGCACGAGTTAATATTTTCCCAAAACTACTACGGTATTGCAAATGGGCTACATGGCCCCGCCCCTTCTGGTACCTCCCATACAAATACATCATCCCGCCCACTTTAGAAATCGAGTAATAATATCAATACACCAACGGGTTCGTATTAAAATTCTGTATTAAGAAAAGCTATAACAGGATACAGTCTTGGGAAAAATTGGAAGTCTAGCCACGCCCCTTCTGGTACCTCCGCCCACTATAGAGATAGAGTAATAATATCTATATACTAAAAAAAATTATGTTTTACTGAGGGTATACCCTCACCCTAAGTCTGTTTTCCCGACTGAATCTTCCTAACTGGTTTGTAAGTAGCTTGAACTAATTCATATTAGGATCAAGATATCACCTTATTGAAATTTGACTCAGGAATGAATGGACCCCCTTTTGTACGTACCTCCCATACAAATAACCTATTTTCGAAAAATTAATATTTTCTTCTATAACTTCCGGACTGCAGTATATTTGTCACTTAAATTATCTAGTAACAGTAGACAAAACCATAGAGAACCGAAAAATTTGCCACACCTATTCTAAAACCTTTCATACAAATTACCGAAATCAGCCCCTTAGATCTACATGTATATGTTTTTTGTAAGTACACTAAAGTCTGAAAAACGTTTATTAAACGTTGTTTTTCGAATTAAAATCGGACACGTTGTGCGCCTACTGTCATATACCCTATACCCGGTTAAGAATATTTTACTTTTAATATTTTATATTTACAGGTAAAACCTCATATACCAGGTTTACTCCACCCACTACTCCACCTATAAAAATTACCATATGCCCAGAGATATTGAATTTAACATTTTACATTTGTGGGCTGTAACCTTTACTATACGACTCGTCTGGCCAAACGACCGAAAGTCATATGGGTGATGGTATTTATCAGTCAGTTCACCTGACTGAAATTTCTGTACTGGTTTGCAATATACGATGACGATATTTTGATTTTCAGCAACGATTCCAAGTGTAAAGAAACCTTTATATCAAAAATGAAATAGATGAAGTTCCTGGAACGCGCAAACCAATGTTTGGAGATAAGGTTCACTCGTGACGGAGATGACATTTAAATGGATCAAGAGGGCTGCTATATTTCAGATCATTTGATGTCAATGTTAAACTGTCAAATGAACAATCTCTAAAGACACAAGACGAACGCAGGGAAATGGCGAGAATTCAATATCAACAAGCCGATGGTGGACTTGTGTTTGAAGCTTAATGTACAAGGCTCAGCAAAAATATATACACTGCTATTGAATAGATCATTAAGCAACTCTTAAATTAGTACTGAGATACATTAAAGGAACCGAGAACATGAAGCACACATCTTCGCGATGCAACTGAAATAAGAAATTTGACAAATCAGTTCAAAACGCAAAACAACTCCAAAAGAAAGTATTAAATATTCGCGATTATACATTTAGCCAGGGTGATGGTACCAGTTTTAGACCTTTTTGGGCATTTTTATCCTCTCAGAGTACTAATTTCGACAAATTCCCCCGGTGAACCTCACTAATTCGATAAGGAGATAATTCGTATAGATGTTTAGGATTATAGCTTTAGCCGTTTGGTCTGGGTGGTACCAGTATTACCTTTTTTTGTACCTTTTTTTATCTCTAAAGTACGAATTTCGAAACCACCTACTCTGTAAGAAGAATGTGCGTCGCAATTTTCGTGGTTCAAGGTTAAGCCGTTTGGCCTGGGCAATGATCAGTTAGTCTGTCAGTCAATCAGAAACGCGACAATTTTATATATAGATAGTGACTTTAATTGCTTTCTGTGATGGGTTTAATAATGCTTAGCAATATATTAAATTTTTTTCTTGTAAACAACAGGATTTTTAGTGTAGCCACTGCCGAATAAAAAGCGACTAAGTTTCTCTTAAGCGTATCGCTAAAAAAACACATTGAATGTTAAAGTTGTTATCCCATTTTTGGCAGTTAGTTTATTATTCTCATAAAATAATTATTATTCATAGGGAGGGAGCAGCCATTGAACAATGTGAGAGTTTTTTTTATTCCATAAAAAAATTTTGAGCTTAAAGTATCAAAAATACAGATACACAATAGTGGCGGTTTATATAATCTTTCCGCCTGATTAAGTATCTTACTGCCTCTTGCTCTAAAAATCTGAATTAATAAGCTTTTCAATTAAGGATAAATTCTAATCGATTATATTATAATATTGCTCCTTTGCTTTGTATTAGGAAGCAAACAAAATTATTTCAATGTTGAAAAATAATGGCCATCCTAATACAACTCATACGCTCACATTCACGTTCACGTTCGTACAAAATAACATAAATAACTAAAGTGCATTTAACAATTTCGGCAAAATCACTAAAAATTACGTTTGGACACCGGCATCAATTGTAAAATCAAATTGACGTAATGAACATTTTGGGTAATCGAATTTTGCTACACATTAAGCGTCACTTTAAATTCCATCGCGGTAATACATATAGCAGAGTGTTCAAGTATTTCAGCGCGTTTAGTAACAGGTAAGAGACATTGGAGATTTTAAACATTTCCAAAAACACAAATTTGTTAATTGAAATACCGTTGAATGTGAACTAGAGATTAGAAACAGGTAAATCGATTTTCGGCGATTGTTTAATTTTTTATACTTTAAGGGTCTTATTCACAAAAAGCCACAACATAATGTGCTGTTGATCATATTAGCTATCCGCCCTGTAAGCTGTCACAGAATCCATTTCATGAAACTCTAGTAAAATAGCAATAGTAAAATTGATCTTCAATTTAACACTGAAAACAAATTTAAAAATTTGTCAAATTAAAAAATCTGTATATATAAAAATGGTTTGAAAAATGTACAGTAATTAAGTAAAATTAAGTAAACTTAACTTAATTTCCCTTTGCACCCCATGAATGAGGTATGGGATAGCTTCTCGCATTGTTGTAAATTAACATTTATTTTTAGATTTACAACTAACGGCACCTACTTGTTTATCGTCGAATATGAACGTCACTGTTTGAGAAGCTCTTACTAGACATGCCGATTGACTCGACATTTATACTGCGAAGTTGCTGTCAACAACATTCGAGGGGAGCCGACAATGAAAGAAAATTTTTCTTTTAAGATATCTGGAGCAAGAGTTGAACCTGTGATCTCCCGCATGGTAGTCGCGTGTTCTAACCACTATGCCACGGCCGGTCCCAATTGAGAACGGCTGGGCCGATTTTGTTCAAACTTTTTTTCGTTATTGCCAGGAGAAGGTTTATGTGAAAGAAAATTTTGGGAAAATCTTCCTAAAATTGTCTTTTTGTATGGAATTTTGTGCAATTGGTACGGAATGGCTTTAGAAAAGAAAAATAAAAATATTTAGTTGAAAAATTCGGAAAATTCCGGAAAAATTCCAAAAATTTGATTTTTTTTCGACGAAATTTTGCATTTTTTGTATGGTTTAATAAATGTGGACGATGTAACTGTGAAAAATTTCGGATAATTATACCAAAATGACTTTTCGAATGGAAAAATAGAAAAATTCATGGTGGAAAACTCGGAAAATCTTGAATTTTTTCGACAAAATTTTGCATTGTATCGCTTGATTTGATAAAAAACAAATGTTGAATTTTTGTTTAAAATTTAGTGTGCAATTGTTCCGTAGTGGCTTTTCGAATAGAAAAATAAAAAATTTTTGTTGAAAAATTACAGAAAAATACCAAAAATTTTAACTTTTTAAATTTTAATTTTGCATTTTATGGTATGGTTGATAATTTTGGAAGATGTTAACGTGAAAAATTTAAAAAAAAAAAATAAAAATTTCGAATGGAAAAATAGAAAAATTCTTGGTGGAAAACTCCGTAAACTCAGGAAAAACTCGAAAAAAAATTGGATTTTTCGACGAAATTTTGAAGGAGCATAACGCATTAGTCCTATTGTTCAAAACCGCACTTGATACTATTCATTCTGACGACCACAATACCCGCTGATGTTCTGTCGTGGAGAGGATGGCTATCACCTTTAAATATGGGCAATTGAACGAAAGATTTGTCTACAAGTCATCAACTTTATTGCATTCCCAATTTAAGTTAGAATTCGAATTTCAGGAGAAGAAACGAATAAAATGGTTCTTATGCATATCTATTGTTGATTCGGCAAGATGTTGACAATCATCTGTTAAGATATCGCTGGTTATTTGGTACTGCGTTGACATGTACGTCAATGTCGAAACTAATGGTCTCAATTTTATTCGTTTCAATCAGACGACTTTTTGTACAGAGTTCGCATGAAAACATCGAATATCGATCTTGAAATTAACTTCTAATCGAAGACATGTGTGTGCTCATGTGTGGCAGTCTACTTTCGAAATCTGGAATACCATTGCTAAATCGTTCGATGCACGAAGCATTCAATCGCGAATTGCAACGAGAGCAAGACTTTGACCGAGATGAGCTGACTGAAAGGGTTCGAACAAATGTGCGGCCCTTTGAATGCCATGCAAACGAACGTGTACGATTCGCTTTTGAAGTTTGTTGACGATGGAGTGGTAGACATTTACTTTCTCGATACCCCCGGTGGGACAAGCTAGATATTCGCCATTTCTTTGATTCTGGCTACAATTTGGTCAAGATCGAAAATTGCGTTAGCTGTTGCATCCTCTGGTATTTCTGCCACAGTGTTAAAAGGCGGTAGAACTCCTCACTCAGCTTTGAAGCTACCGGTGAATCTTCTCACAGTTGACAAGTCAACGTGCAGCGAAATTGTTGCGAGTAGGCAAAATCATAATTTGGACGAATGCACGATGGCGCATAAACAAGCTTTGGAGGCAGTTGGCCGAACGATGAATGAATTACGAGGATTCGTAGGGCTATGATTTGGTGGGGCTATGATATTGTTGCCTGGAGATTTTCGTCAAATGCTACACGTCATGCATGACTGAAATCGTCGTCTTTATGCCGCCATGTCAAGAAGTTGAAATTGACTACGGACATGAGAGTCACGTTGCAAAATGACCCATCGACTACTGAATTTTCAAGACAGCTACTGGCGCTGGGTAATGGCCAAATAACTGTTGTTGTGTTAACTGCATTAATGACGTTCCCAGCAAATTTTAGCAAGACTACATCGTCGAGGGAGGAACTCTTCACTAAAATTTCCCCGGCATTGCAAAAAATTATAAAAATTTAGATTGGATTAGCTTGAATGTAATTATTCAAAGTCGAATCGATGGAGAACTGCATTCATACAAATCCGTTGACAGCGTGACCAACGAGAATGAAGGGACCGATTATCCGACAGAATTATTGAACTCCCTAGATGTGCCAGGAGCTCCGCCGCATAATTTACAGCTGAAGGTGGAAATTGTGGAACTATACGCATTTGTCCGTTCAGAAACTGACGAAAAATTGGAATAAAGCGACGATCATCAAGGGCAAATTCAGAGGAGAGAAAGTCCTTATCCCTCGAATTCCTATTTTTCCAAACGATCTTGCCTTCCAATTCAAGCGAATTCAATTTCCCATTCGATTGGCTTTTGCGATGACAATCAATAAAGCTCAAGGCCAATCGTTGGAAGTTTGTGGGATCATTCTCGAAATTCCCTGCTTTTCACAAGGCAACGTACAGCCTGTTCGCGTGTTGGTAAACCGTCTTCATTTTTTTATGCCGGAAAACAAATCGAGAATCATTGTTTATCAGATCGCTTTCATTGATTTCGATTAAATTTAAATAATTGACATTAAAATTTCAACTATCAGTGTTTTACTATTACCCTGGAGCTTATATGAGCCGTAAGACAACAAAAAATATATTGTGCAAATACGGATGTTTTTTTTTGGTTTAGCATAGTACTATTGCTCTTTTGAAATAAAAAATACCCAACAAATTTGTACGAATATCCAATTTGAATTATTCAATTTAAAAATTTATTTAATATAATTGATATTATTTTGAAAAGGAAATGTTTAGCCGATTTTGAAATTAAATAAATTAAAGCAATTAAAAATATTTTTTTTGAACTGGTCAACATTTGCGAGGCAAAATCATCAAGCATCGTCTATCCTTGTGGTACCTCCTTAGTTGGAAGATTCACTTGACAAACATCCTTCATTCGTTCACTGGATAAACCATTTTTATTGTCGGAACATACATTCCTAATGTCAGTTTATTTTTTAAGTTTTTACCAATTTTAAATTTGTAAAACCACTCCTCTACCTTCCAGAAAAAACATGGTAATTTCCAGACCCAATCTTTGTGTCCTCGGAGTGGCCACTGACGAATCAACCTCTCATTAATTCAGTTTCCTTATACATATTGTAGATTAATGTAAACATTTTCCTCTGGCGACATTCGAAAATATTATACAATAAATACGAATAAAAATTTTACGTTGATTTGATTACATTTTATTGTCCTCACATACGTATTGGCGCACAAAATCGAAACTACAATTCGCTTAAGAAGTTCAACAAACTAGAAATTGTCAAAATAGAATCATAGAAATGTACATGCAGTTTCATAAATATGTACACACAATAATAAATACGAGTATAATAACAATGACACTCTGACATACATTCGACACCGTGCCCAAAGTACGTTCGAGTCAATGGAGAGGTCGTCGTCAATTGAGTTGGCCGTATGGCTCCTTAGCTCATTTCGACATAACGAACAATTTATTACCGTAATTTTTCTATATTTTCATTTCCTCATTTCCGACCCTGATTCCAATGTGTTTATGATTGCTGGCTTCGAACTGGAGCACACGGCCATCAACACTAGGGATGGCCCATTGTTAGTGTGGGTGTTGATGGTTCTGGTTTGTTGGCTATTTGCTGGCGTGGCTATAAGTGTTTGTTCTAACGCCTCCCCTCAATTTGTTCATCAATCCATCCATGATTCTATGCGTCCATCCGTCCGCACATTCCGCCCGTGCATCGGAGTGACCGTGTAGTGGCAGCTAAGGCAACAGTGGTGATTTAGTGCAATTAACTTGTCGCAGTTATTTGTCGATGTCATTCATTCTGAATTCATTTTATTGAACAATTTTATTTGAATTATCCCCCACCACCGGCGGGCTAACAAATATGTAATATGCAAGGAAAAAATAAAATAACTGATTTGGTACATTTGGCTACCAAGTTATATATGTCTTTCAGCGGGTGTTAGCTGGACTACATGTGAATAATGTCTATTACTATTAATATTATAAATGTTTAACGGTTAGTAGTTTAATGCACAAATAGACGATTTTAAATTTTGTATACATTTGTTTGAGAGGTAGAAAAAAGCGAGGTTTTGACCGGCCTGAAATTTTGTTTTGTATTAAACGAAAGTTTGGTTTCATTCAGAATACGTTGAAGTCTGAGAGGGGCCATTTCATAAGTATCGGGCATACATGTTCATAAAATGCAATAACGTTGCAGAGCTAAAATCGGCAGTAATACTGGCTGAGGACTCCAACCCCAAAAACACTGAAAAATAGCATGACCGGACGGCATTTTTTAACTTTTTTTTAAAATATGTGAGGTCATGCGTATTATTAAAAAGTGTTTCGATTAAATTTTTTTTTTCTTTTTAATCAAAAAGTTTTATTTCACAATTAAAAATCACTGTGTATAATTTTATGATCACCCCAAAAAGTAAGGAAATGCTCAAAAGATAAATTAAGTAAAATCTAATTTTTTATTGTTGGATTTGGGAGTGTAGTTTTTGATTCTCTTTCATTACTCATATTCGCTATTTGGACTTTGACCCCTCAAGTCCATTTGCACTGAAATAAAGTGGTGCGTATATATTTCTGCTCAAATGATACAAAATTTTCCTTCCTCGAAAAATTTGAATAAATTAACCGTTTGTTAATCGATTTTTACTAACTAACATGCATTTTACTCGTGACACCGTGCACTTTCTGAATAAAGTAATAAACATTAGAGTGACCTTATAAAAAAAATAAAACAAAAATGTATGAGCTTACCACGACATCGACGTAGCTAAAAGAGTCAGAATTCAACGACTTCAATGACTGGGACATGTTGCCAGGATGGATGTAATTTTACCAGCGAGAAAGGTGTTTGAAGGCCACCAAATTTCGTTCGAAGGACAATGTGGTTGGAGACGTGCTACCATCAGGTAGGACTAACTGGAGAACGCACGCAGAAGACTGATCGGGTGGAATTCTTTAGTACTTCAGGCCTCAAATTTTTGAACCACGTTCGTAAGTTGTAAGGGGCCACTTAAGTAAGTATGTAAGACCTTATAAAATAGCCGCTTAAAACTTTTTTAAACTTAATAAACAGTGAAAAAATCCAAAAAGTTTGCGATTTTAAGGCAAAAACTGACATATATGACAAGTTATCTATGTTACTATACTTATAGACCCGGCAATGCTTCGCAATTCGCTATACTTGACGAATACTTATAAAATGTTCGGTTTGCTCACTTAAAGAGTTCAACTTAAGCGTCGATCTTGTACGATCTGTAAACAATTTGTTACCCTAAGGTATTCCTGAACCTTTATGTGCTCATGATTGTAAATTTACGTGGACGGTCGGATAACTCATGGAATTTTATGTATTAAATGCCGATATGCTTTAACATTTTAAAATAACTACAAAATGAAATATTTCTGGTTTAATAAGCATTTTTTGTCAAAATTGTATATGAACATGGATAACGCACTCCGGGATTGGAGTAGGTGAATTGGATTTATGCCTTAGTTACATCAGCACGCTTTCAGGACTGTAACCATATATACGATTAGAGACATCATAATGACTAATACGCTTATATCAAGCATGTTGAAGAACATTGCCAAAGGTAACGCAAAGTTTTACTATTAGCTTTGGTGGCCGTAGGAATATGTACATCTCTTCTACACATCCTTTGGTTTTGTTGCAATCCAGTATATGTTAAGTAAAAAGTCATTATAGTCCTTGCTTTTTGCTTCAACGACAGTACTTTTTAATAAAAAAAAAGTACTTTTGATACAATAACAATAATTTTAGCACAATTTAAGAACTTTTTGGTACAATTAAAGTACTTTAATTGTGTACATTAAAAGTACTTCTAAGTACATTTAAAGTACTTTTTGGTAAAATAAAGGAACTATGTAGTACAATTAGTTGTTCTTTTACAAACAACAAAAGAACTTTATAATATACATTAAATAGTACAATAAATTACTAATTAGTACAATAAATTGTACTTTTCACTACATTAAATTTACTGTATGCTACAATTAATTGTACTTTTTTACAATAAAAGTACTTTTTGGTTCAATAAATTGTAATTTTTAGTACAACAAATGTACTTTTTGTCTGTATTATATTATCGCTCTATAACTAAAATACAGTTATGCCACTGAGTACTATCATTGTTTTAATTAAAAATTAATATGTTGTCTGCATATTCATTTTCGCGTTGTCGAGTATTATCTGTGTACTAAATTGGGCTAAACTACTGTTTTGCCTCGTCCCCTTCTCCCACTGATCCAAAGTTAAAATGTCGTCTGCATATTCATATTCGTGATTCAAATTGCATTCAAGGTGCATATCCTCAAATCATGATCCTTAATTCGTTTGCGGTGGTCGTCAACTTCTTTTCATTGCAATAGTTCAAAAGTCAGTGGCGGGTTGCAAGCCCAGCGCACCACGTCGCAGTTTTCTCTTCCTGTCAGGATTTTATTACAGCCGCCCATTCTGGGTCAGACGCTGACCAGGGTACCGCTTACTCTGAGCTGATGTGCCTGGGTTTCACAGTTAGCCCCTCACAGTTAGCCCCTCACCACGTGGAGGTACTCCGTCCGCAGTAGTACCGCGAATACGGAGCTCTGTGAGTAGACTTGATGTGCAATTGGCAAAGATCACTCTGGGTTTGCCAAGTGAAACCGATCAGAAGCTTTACCTTGCATCGCACGCCCGAACAGGGTTGCCCTCCTGCAAGGACAGCGATGGCTAGCTAGTGACGGACCCGTATAACGTTCTGAATATATAGAGATATCGTTTCAAAAATTTCATGGATACGGACACCAATCCGGAAGACCCCGCTCCAATCCATGACGATGGTATTAGCTGTCTACCTCCAAACCAGAGGGAGATACGTGTGGCAATCTCCCGTCTTAAAAAGAACAAAGCTGCTGGAGCCGATGGTCTCCCTGCTGAATTGTTTACGGCTGCACAGTGGTTCCTTTTTGGTTTTTTTTGGAATTTTGGAATATCTTCATGAAATTTAAAATAGTTAAAGCTGAGGCGTTTTCGAGATGATTTGGAAATATTTGGCTCCCTAATGCGTATGGGGGCCACCTCGGGTGTTTCAAAAATTCAAATCTTTGAGGAAAGTGCATTTATGAACCGATTTAAAAGATTTTTAGGTAGTGCTTAGTATGCTTATGCGATATGCTTAGTTTTGTAACCACATTATAATAGTGTCAAAAAACTAATATGTGCAGAGTTTTGCCTTTTTGCAAAAAACATTAAAAATTTTCATTTTTTTGAAAATTTTAACTTGTGATGCTTATAACTTTTGATTGGAACAAAATATTTGCATCATTCTTTCAGCAGTTTTATTTAGAATTTTAAAAACAAACTAACTATATAAAAATATTTAAAATCAAAGATAAGCTGAGCTCACAACCTTAAAAATACTAAATCAGCCTCGTCCAAAAATGACAATTTTTTTTATTTTCTCAAATATCTCTTGACCTAAATGAGATAACATCTACATATAAGCATGTTTTTTGAAGGTTTTTCGAAGCACTACCTAAATGCAAAAAATTTTTTATATCGGTTCATAAATGCACTTTCCTCAACGATTTGAATTTTTGAAACACCCGAGGTGGCCAACTTTGGACGGCCACGCAGTGGCCCCCTCACGCAGGGAGCCGAATATCTCCAAATCATCTCAAAAAAACCTCAGCTGTAACTATTTTAAATTTCATGAAGATACCAATATCCGTTCAAAAGTTGCAGAATTTATTCCAAAAAAAACCAAAAAGGAACCACTGTGGGCTGACGTGCAGGAGCTGATTAGGAGCATGCCTCAGCTCATGGAAATAATCTGGCAAGAGGAGAGCATGCCCGGGGATTGGAGTCTCAGTCTGGTTTGTCCCATATAGAAGCAAGGAGATCGTAGTGAATGTAAGAACTACCGTGGAATAAGCCTATTACCAAATGCGTACAAGGTCCTTTCAAGCATATTGTGTGAACGTCTAATGCCAATTGTAGAAAAACTAATTGGACCATATCAGTGCGGCTTTAGACCTGGCAAATCTACGACGGATCAAATATTCACTCTACGACAAATCCTGGAGAAATCTCATGAATAGCAGATCGACACCTACCACCTCTTTGTCGACTACAAAGCTGCCTTCGACTCTCCGATAAGGAATAGACTATATGAGGCCATGTCTGAGTTTGGTATTCCTGCAAAGCTAATTCTACTTTGCAGATGTACCTTTGAAAATACGAAATCCTCGTTTTAAATTGGTAAGGATCACTCTGAACCATTCAACACAAAAAAAGGGCTCAGGCAGGGCGATAGCTTGTCCTATACCATATTTAATATAGTTATGGAGAAGGTGATGAGAAAGGCTGGTGTCAACATGTTTGGCACCATATTCCAGAAGAGACACATGCCACTATCCTATGCTGATGATATAGACATCATTGGCCGAAATCTGCGTGATGTTACTGCAGTTTTCTCATCACTCGAAAAGGAGCCAGCAAAATGGATTTAGCGGTCAACGAGGACAAAACAAAAATAATGAGTTCGACGAACAAAGAGTCCTCTCGATGGGGCGCAGCGTCAACGTTTAAAATTATTGTTTTGAGGTAGTAGATGAATTTTACCTACATCGGTTATTCCATCAATAAGAAAAATAATGTCAGCCAAGAAATTAAGCGGAGAATAGTCCTCGCCAATAAATATTTCTACGGACTTCGGCAGCACTTAAGTAACACCACCATATCTCGGAATACTAGGAAACGGCTTTACCAGGTGCTTATCTTACCCGTTCTGTTGTATGCTGCCAAATCATGGGTGTTTAAGACAACGAACATACCAAACCTTGGAGTATTCTAGAGAAAAGAACTCCGAAATATTTATGGAAATATCTGTGTCGACGGCGAGTTTCGCCATCGGATGTTCTGGGCCACTTAAGTAAGTAAGATTCAAATTGCATCTCTTTAGGGCTAAAATATAGTTTTGCCACGACCACTCCGCCCTCAGATCCAAATTGAAATTTCGTTTCCATATTTATGTTGGCGAGTACTATCTGCGTACCAAATTTTATCTCTTTAGGGCGAAAATATAGTTTTGCCACGCCCACTCCGCGCAATCGGTTAAGCCGTTTAGGCCTGATTGAGCCACAAACAAACAATCAGACCGACATTTACATTTGTAATATTAATAGGGGTAGGGATAAGAATATATCGTTGGAAAAGCCGCAGTCTCTCCTTTCCAAATCCGCTGAGAAACTTTAAACTTATATTCAACCACGTCACTGGCTTATTAAGGTGTAATGCTATGAAAAACCCTGACTCCAAATTTTGGGGTGTTTGGGAAATTTCAAAAACAGATTCTTTTTGTACTCTGTAGCACCTACCAGAAAAATTTTATCATTTCCCAGGTCATTTTTTTTTGTCGCACTGTGATATTGAAAAGAATGTAATTATATAGGAAGAGGCAATGTTTGCATGATCTGCATTTCGAAATAATGATATAGGGCACTTGTTTATTCCCTAATTTGATTCATAAAACTTCAAGCTAATTTTGAAAAGTTGGAAAAAAATATTTTCGCTGCAGAACACTGAGAAAAATAATATATGAATATACAAGATCAAAATAATATAAAAAACAAAATTTATCAAATTATTTTTTGATGGTGAATTAAAGAGTTTTTATCTTTACAACAAGCCCAAGAAAAAAATCGCAATATAACAAAACTCTTACTTTTACCTTGTCTATCAATCTAATAACATTATTAATAAATCGCAAACATAAATTTTTTTGTTAAAACGAAGAATTTTGACTCAGTTAACCTTACTGAAATTTCTGTTCTGGTTCATAAACATTCTTATATGAGTTTTTTTTTTTTTAAATTCAGCTGTTTAAGAAGCTTTTACTATACTTTTACTGCAAATTGATGTCGTAGTTACGACATCAATTAGTTAAGAAAATATTACATTTGCAAATGTTCCCTACGATCGGACGAGTTTTGCTTGAGTTGACGTGTGTTCAAGTAGCCCAGCAGATCGAACAGACGGACGTGACTCAACCGGCTTAAATTCTATCAGAGATACTAATGCACTATTTAAAAATGACTATTACATCTAATTGAATTATATTTTCCTTCGGACCATAATACCAACTAGAGAGAGGAAGAGAGTTCTATCGGATTTTATGTCTTAAGATTACTAATGCCGAATTTTAAATTTTAGATTTATAATCCATGCCATCATGCAATTTTGTTGCAATGCATTATTCTTTCTAGAAAACTCTGTCTTCGCACAAAATGTAGCACATTTCCGTCGGACTGAATGCACAAATGCATACATCTCCATTCGGTGACTAACGTTGTTCACCACATCCGAATCGAACAATGGCAACATTTATGTAAAACCACAAAATCCCTTTCACGTAATCAGGTTATCATTTGCAAATGAACTGTAAAACGTAAGCAAAATGTGAATGAATGTGAGTTGAAGTACTCAGAAGCATTCATCCGCAATATCATGGCCAGGGAAACTACAACGTTAGCAACATAAACAGTAACCAGCAACATCAAGATTTATCCCTGCTCCTCGGTTGCACTACCTTAGATGGAACGTTTACCGAAAGCAAATTCTATTCAAATTTTGACTTCAGCATTTATGAAATCTCTAAAGTAAAGACAGAGAAAATGTGTGAGGACTCGGAAATTTGAATACAGAGCAGATGCAAACAATGACGACTGATTTACAATCCTCTGGCAAAAGTCATATTGAAGAATAAGGAGAGCCCTTCCAAACATAATAATGGTATAATGGATGCATATAGAAAATGAGTTCATGTTTGTGTGT
This sequence comes from Muscina levida, assembly GCA_964034835.1. Lineage (NCBI taxonomy): Eukaryota > Metazoa > Arthropoda > Insecta > Diptera > Muscidae > Muscina > Muscina levida. The sequence continues at coordinate 60,327,160 of OZ035884.1, read as the reverse complement.
AAAATTATTGTGTCTGATACACGCACAAGTGTATGGGAAATAATATAATTTCATATATTCATGGAGCTGCACTTGTTACAAATGACATTTAATTTAGCAAACGCGGGAGGTTTCCGAAAACGAAACATTCAAAAATGTGCCATTTTATATGATAATGCATAAAATGCAAGATATTCGTATACTTATATGCAGAGCTAGTAAGAAAAATGTACATGCTTCCAGAAAACTTTCTACCCGACTTGCGAACTTTTCGTGTACAATGAAAGTTTTTAATTCGTACATAAATTTCTCTCAGGTGAACTAAACTACTCAATATCTATAGGGTTACTATGTCCTTAGAAGTGATGCTATTCTTTTTTGATGACTGTTGACTGTTGATGAAGTAATGCCAATGAGATTCTGCAATAAACATGTACAACAATTGATGTAATTCACACATATTTGAAAAGTTAAATATTATTGGCATAATTTTGACTTCGCTGGAAGTTCTTTAAAGTTACTTCTATGTCGTTGTGTATTATGCAAGGCAGGTGATATCCAATTTGCACAAGTAGCCTCCTCTGTCAAGTTGTTGTACATTAATTCCGCCGTTGTTTGTTTATTGAACTCATTAACGCCGTGATTGGGTTATGCACAAATATTTATAATTTGTGTAAAAAAAATTTACTTTTTGCGTAAATATTATTTGTATGCATAATATATCCTTATGTGTTGCACGCATTGCCTATAATAAAGTGTATAAACACATCTCACGTATACCAAGAAACACACATTGTTGCATATGTATGTATTAGGGTGTGCTCGCGGTTATAGAATTGAATACTGAGTCTCTTAGATATTATTCGGCGTAAGATAATCTCACAACGTGCAACACGCTCCGCGGATGAGGGCTTATTACATTAAGTACGACAAAAATGGCATACAGAGAAGGAAGCGCTTAAAGTACAAAGTAAGTTTCATGATTTATTAAGATTGATTGAGCTATGTCCGGTTGGCAACTGGTACACCTCAGGCAAATGAATGAATTAGCCACATATTTGAAAAGTTGGTAGGTATGAGAATAGGTACCATTGTATTTTCATACCGCTAGGTGGCGCTTGTGTAGATATATATCAAAAATTTGTATGGATGGACCAATTTAACTGAATTTCAGAATGTTGATTTATTTGATAATGATAAAGGTTTGAAAATATGAATAATTTCATTTTAATAATAATTAAATTTTATTATCTTTTATTTTCGTCACAGTTTGCAAACATCGGTAAACTAAAACCAGAGAAAATGGCATTTTAGTAAACCTATCTTTTGTTTAAACCCTAAAAATACAAATTTCAGATATCTCAAAATCCGTTCTACTTTTCACATATCTGAGAGCAGATTTGAATTCAGCATGAATTTTTTTTTTTTTTTCAAAAATTTGTTGCATTGTGTAATTACAGTAAAATCTTTTACATTTTATGTTACAAATTTTTGTATTATCTATCAATTTGTGTTAGTGGTCAATTCATAGTCAAGCAGTAGGATGACGCGTTTCGAACACCATGACGAGTTCATCTTCAGACCTCTTTGTGACGAATTGATGAACTCTGGTACATCATCAGCTGCATATATAACTGTAGATTTATGTCAAACATTGTCTTCTTCTTTAACGGCAGCAACAACAGAAATTTATCTGTCAGTAGCTGCACGTAGAAAAATATTCCAAGCGCTTCGGTCTTTTGCGCTCCGTAGATAGTTCGTCTCACTAAGCTTAGATAACAGCTCTAAGCGAGCAAAACTCTTTCGGAGTTTTGGTCGCCTCCTCCTGCGCCCCCATCGAGTTTATTGCCAAAGACTTTTCGAGCCGGTGCGTTTTCATCCATTCGTACAACGCGCTTGACTACCTCGATGTCGTTGTACAGCTCATACAGTTAACGATGGTGGGTCCAAATATGTATCACTACCAATGGTTCTGCGTTGTAGAGTAAGACACGTAGGATTAGAGTCTGGTAGAGTTGAGTCTTTGTTCTTCGAGAGAGCGCTTTGTCATTAAACCGCTTGCATACTCGTCTTTTGATTTCCAGGCTGACATAATTATTTTTGTTAATGGTGGAGCCAAATCATCTACCACCTCAAAGTTATAGTTGTCAACGTTCACGCAACGTCCCAGACGTGTGGACTCTTTGTTCGTTGAAACAAATAACTTGGTTTTGTCCTCGTTTATCACCAGACCCACTTCAGCCGACTGCTTTTCAATGCTCGAAAAAGCCGCAGTAACATCTCGCAATCCACTTCCAATAATATCTATATCAACAGCATACGCGAGCAACATGTGGCTTTTTGTTAAATATTGTGCCATTCCTTTTTACTGCTGCTTTCCGCATGATCATCTCCATTACGATGTTAAAGAGATCGCAGGACAGACTATCGCCTTGTCTAAAATCTCGCTTGGTAGAAAATGGCTCTCACAGATTTTTTCTAATTTTCACTGAAGACTTCGTGTCAGTCAGACCTATCCCGCAAAGTCGTATTAGCTTCGCGGGGATACCAAACTCAGCCATAGCATCCAACAATTTCTGTCGTACCGGGCTGTCGAATGCAGTTTTGTAGTCGATGAACAGATGGCATGTGCCGTGGATTTACCAGGTCTAAAGCCACACTGATAAAGTCCAATCAGGTTCGAAAAAATGGGCTATAGTCATTCACATAACACACTAGACAGAACCTTGTATGCTATGAATAAAAGCCTTTTTTAAACACCGGACATACACACACTCAGATTCCAACCATCGGGCATGTATTCCTTGAGCTAAATCGTCTTTTTATTTACTGGTGCATGCACGTTGCCAGCACTTCGTCGCCGGCTTTAAAGACTCTAACGGTAGTCCATCGGCTCCCGCAGCTTTATTGTTTTTAAGTCGTGCAATTGCCGTGCTGATCTCGTTTTGGCTCGGTGGTAGACAGTTTACTAAATCGTCGATGACTGGTGGGATATCGTCACTTATGCTGCCTTCGGAAACGAGTAGAGATCGAAAGTGTTCCCTCCATATTTAAAGCACACTCTGAATGTAAATGACCAGATTTCCGTCTCCATCCTTACAGGTGGGGATCCATGGTCCAAAACCTTTACTTTTTACCTTTTAGTAGACATTTCGGGCTTCACCTCTATCCTTGTAATTTTCGATATCCTGTCTCTCTTTTTTCTGCCAAAGACACTTTTTCCGTCTGAAAAGCGTGACATCTCCCACCTCTTCTCATTACAACGCTCCGCCACTGCACGCGTTGCCATTCGCTGCAGTTTTTCCCTGTATGCAGCATCCTTATCCACAGACATTTCGCGACATTCCTCATCGTACCAGGGCTTGTCTGAGCGTGGGTTGCATAACCCTGTACGGTCGGCTTATAACCCAGTACGTCATAGAATTCGCAATATGCTGTCACTGGGTGTCGGGAACATCAGAGTTAGTTGGAGTAGGTATTGGCTATCTCGGTGGTATGCAGCTTTGTGATATCTAGCTTAATTTGCGTTTGGTTCCGAGTGTTTTTAGCACTATTTAACCGATTGCGTTCCTTGGCTGCAACTAGGTGGTGATCCGAGTCAATATTTGCACCGCGCATCACACGCACGTCCATAACACTTGAGACATGCCTTCCATCAATTACCACGTGATCAATCTGGTTTCTGGTATTTTGATCAGGGGATATTCAGGTTGCCTTGTGGATATCTTTATGCGGGAATCTGGTTCCACTTAATTAACTAGTCTGAATCCGTTATCGGAGGTTATGTTGTGTAGTCTGAATTTTCAGACTGCTGAACCAGGAGCATCTTCCCTTCTTATTTTAGCATTAAAATCTCCCAGAACAATTTTTATTTTTTTCTTTTCTTCGTGTTTTTATAATAACTGTCTTGTTTAAGGAGAGTGTCTTATTAGGCCACCGCGCCCGATCCTAGTTTCTTGGGGCTGCCAAAGCCACTAAGAGAGCCATTGTGTTGCGCTTCAGTGACTTCTATAACTTACTTTCTAAGACGCATCGGTGGCAGGGTGCACACTTAATTTTTCTTTTACTTGGTAGAATCGACAAAAAATATCGGTAGATTTAAATAAAAATCGGTAGAAAGTGAATTTTATTTAAAGAAACGTGAAAAATAACAAAAATATACAATTATACAATGTATAAAAAAATATAAATAACAGGAACTCAGTTTTTGTACATACGTAGGTTTAATAAAGCTACTAACATAACTTTTACTTGACTAGCAAACATTAGTAATTAGGAAGAATGCATGTAAGTTTGATTTGTGAAGTTTAACTTTTGTGTTAAAGTAATTGGGGAAATATATAATTAATTCCCAACGCACATATATTTAGCAAATATTAGGTTGCTTATAGATTCACTTTTTAACCGATTTCTTTATTCGGTTGTTATTATTTTCAAGACAGAAAATGACCGCTCTGCGTCTGCACTGCTATGTGGCAAAATAGCCAATTTGCACATATATCGATTTAAATTATGTACTTAAAAACATTTCGTAAAAACATATTGTTTTCTCCACGCAAGGTTTTCCAACCTCGGACTAAATTCCCTTCAAATATTTCATTAATCTTTACTTTGTTAAACAAAATTATCGATCGGCACTCACTACTCAATGTTTCTTCACAATCCCAGCGGATTAAGAAAGTGTTGCTACAAAGAATACTCACTGCAAAAAAAGTTGCCACAGAAAAAATATCGGTAGATTTCAGGCCTTGTGCGGTAGAATCGGTAGATTGTAAAATTTACAAAAATAATCGGTAGAATCTACCGAATATCGGTAGAAGTGTGCACACTGATCGGTGGTAGTATGCCGATTAGGTTACTCAACATTTCGCCTTCTCACATTTGCTACCACTGAACGGATGTTCAAATGCATTGCCCGGGGAATACGTGATCACTCGGACGTTGTGAGCTGCTTGGGGACCTCCAAAGAGAGATTATGTTTATTCCCAGATGAATAACAATCAAAATACTAAAATTAGAAAATCCCCATTGTCAAGCATATATAAGCGCAAAAGATATCAGGCGAAAATGCCCAACACCAATATTTGGATTTGACCGTTAATACTTAAAATGACAATGAAGGATGTTTTTTCCCCCACAATTCCCTTTCGATGGAAAACTAAGCTTTCTTTAAGGTTTACGTCAAAGTAAAGCATAGTTTTATGAAATTTAATTATATAATTAAAACTAAGTCTATTCCGCCGGGAGGGGAATTCTATGCAGGAAAACCGTTAGTGTTAAATCGAAGTAAACATTCTAAATATTAACTTGTTTAATACAAACTTATTACTACTATTGGTTTCACAGATATTTCATTTTGAAGTCATGGGTAGAAAACTACCCATCTGGACCAAAATGGGTTAAGTGTTAAAAGCTCCACGAAAGTATCGAGAAGCTAAAGAACACCAGTGCGAAGATGGCATCAACTATGACCACACATTACTTCATTAATATAAGCTCTTAAGATTGGCACACTTAATTGAAGAATTTATACGCATAAATTTGTGAAAAATCCAGTTTATAACTTTTTTAAGAATATTTGAATCTTTAAGTACGATTTTTGAAAAAATTAAGAATTATACCTAAATTTAGAATGCGAATTAATTGTGGAGAGAATACATTAAGCAGAGAGAGTAAATATTTTTTCGCTCTCAAATTTTTTTTTTCTCAGAGATTAATGTAAGATTTTGTTATCCTTACTTTAACTCAGATAAGACTTGATACTTAGAATAATATTTTTTAATTGACAGTTTATAAGTTCGTAATTATAATTCTCCAAATAGGGTCGTTCATACTTAATTGGAGAATTTCATTTCATTTAATAATCTGTATGATTACATTTTGGAACATTTTTTATCTCTATGTACAAGACCCTTTCGGTAACCCCATGTAAAGTTACCAAATGCCCAGAAATAGTGAATTGAGTTTTTTTATTTACTAACTTAATTTCCCTAAACACTCATGAATGAGGTATGGGATAGCTTCTAACGTTGTTGTGAATTAACAAGCTAACTATGTAATGTTTACTGCTTACAATACACAGAAAGAAAAATGCATCACTGTGATGAAACATTTCATCATTTTCCAAACTACAACACATTTCAAAGAATTGGTGACAAATTTTCATCAATTCGAACAATTGTCTTGATTTTGTTTTGCTTGACTACACCACTTTTTTTAAACACAGCAGTTCACAGATTTTGAGTCTTGTCCCTATCATGTTTTAACACTCAACAGATTATGTATGTTTCATTGAACATTTAATATAATTGAGGACGGCTTTATTTAATACTATGGTTACTGTGGACCCAACGGATGCTTGTCAACAACTGACCTTTATAGAACTAAATTTACTCTTTAATTTAACTATCAGCCGGAGTAAAGTATCATTGTCATTTGTCTCTCAGCTTCTGTATCTTTCGCCATTTCCTTTTTGTACTACATAAGTAGTACATATGTTCGGAAAGTCATCAATTTTTGAGTCACCCTATTGCGTTTGATTGTATGAGATTGCTGTGTGCATTTATGCATAAATTAAAAGATCGCATTCATAAGTATTTGTGAATGTGTGGTTATGTATGTACACATGATTGTATATTTATTATGCACTTTATTATTGATATGTTTGTATAAAGGAAATTAATTATATACTAATTAACTCGCAACGCCTCAAAACGCAGCCACAACATCTGTGTGGCTCCCTCTTCAGTCGCATACGCACACACGACGACAACACTTACCTTCTTGCATAACTTTGCAGTCACGTTGTTTTCCTCATTCACATCTAATAATTTCCAATCGAATACCGATGAATAATTGTTGTTTTTTTAATGCAACGCTGATAACGGAAACCGAATCTCGCACAAATGTAAACTTAGCGTTCTATATGTTTTCATTCCTAAACGTGAATCAGTTATTTTAGTTCGAAATCAAAAAGTTGGGGGTGATATGCAGGAGTTATATTCTTTTATATTATGAAAGTCGTCATCGTACCACTTTCATAATATAAAAGAATATAAATGTACTCAAAATACGGCAAAATACTATGTTTTTTGTTTATAAATTTAGTCTAGGTGAACTCAAGATCATTTCAACGGAAACATAACAACTACACAATGTGAGCGATTCTAATAAGCAAATTTATACAATCCAAGATATTAAACCTTACGGAATAAAAACCCAGTAGAATTTCCCAGACTAGGGTAAAATAGCAGTATTGTTTATTGATGGTGTAATTCAAACTTATAATTTACTAGGTAAAGTATTAAAGTAGATACGAAAACAATTCAGATTTGGATTCAGTTATAGCGATGTTGTCCTGTCCGGTATTTTGGGAACATTTAGATGATCGACAACTTTTAGTATAGGCGAGTATTGATGTGGCTTATGACTGCAATGACAGGTTTCGGGACTCGGGTCGATTTGAGATATTCGGGAACTTTACGTATCGGTCGATTTGAGATGATCGGACACTTTATACTATACTCCCAAAACTGTAGAGGTCAGATAGTTCAGGATCGTTTCGGTACTCAGGAACGTGGTAATTCGGGTGCTTTCAATAATTCATGTTCGTACAAGTAATTCGGCAGTGTGCCGAATATTCGGGTTCGTCGGTAGTTACGATTAATATCAGCAGTACGATGTTAGCTTGGTGATTTGGATTTTGCCGTGGTTTGAGGTTAATATCATTAAGTGAAGATTAATGATTCGGGTTTGTCGGTCTATAACAGAAACACGTGGCCGTCTTAGTAATTCGGGTTTTGTCGGGAATTCAGGTTATTTCAGCAATTCGGAAATATATCGATGCTTCCTGTTTCGTCGGTAAATCAGTTTGGTAACCGCAAACTCAGGATCGTGTTGATGCATCCCGCTCTTCAGGAAATCGACTTTTGCAACTCGTGGTTGTATCGATGATTCGGCTTTCATCGGTAAATCAGTTTGGTATCCGCAACTCAGGATCGTGCTGATGACTCACGTTCTTCAGAAAATCGACTTTTGCAACTCGTGGTTGTATTAATGATTCGGCTTTCGTCGGAAATAAGTTAGGTATCGGCAACTTAGGATCGTGGTAAAGACTTGCGATCTTCAGCGAATCGACTTTTGCAACTATAATCAACGTAGTTGAATTTATTTCGAATGTGCGAGCGAACTAATAAACGTACCTGACGGAAAGATAGTATCAATATGCTACGGTGCTAATTTCTAATACAATGCTACAGGAACCAGACCGAAATCTGTGCAACCGACGAGTGGTTAGTGGTTCAACCAACCGGAGTTGGATTTAACATACCGTTCGATTCAATAGATCGAAGTCCGATTCAACAGACCGCAGTCCGATTCAATAGACCGAAGTCCAATTTAAAAAAAAAAATATTACTTTCGATGAATTATTGCCCTCGGTCGGGCAGAGGAGATCGGGTACAGAGCAACTTAGCAATAAACTTCGCTGCAGCAGCAACCGTCGAATTTACCTAGCAATTTGCTCGATCTTTTAAATAAGTGGAGCTTTCGATGTTTTGAGAATTATATCACATCACACTGCATCGATTAACACTTTCCCTTGTGATGTCGTTTCCTGAATGTGTCTGGTTGGATGTTGGTCGTCGCGCTCATTCGTCTTTTGTAGCGATTGCCGAATTTGTCGTTGGTGGCAGTCGCGTGCATTGCCAAATGTATCGTTTGCGACGGTCGTGTGATCGATGGTATTGTTGTTTGTCCTTGAAGTAATTGAAACAGTGCAAGCAGATTGGGTTGGTTGGTGATGTTAATTAGAATCTATATATATATAAAAATGGTGGCAAAAATGTATAGTAATTCATCAATTGAGAACGGCTGGGCCGATTTTGCTGAATTTTTTTTCATTTGTTCGTAGTTGCCAGGAGCAGGTTTTTGTAAAAGAAAATTTTGGGAAAATCGTCCGGAAAAGTCGGGAAATTCGAAAAATCGAAAATTGCTGTTTTGTATGGAATTATGTGTGCAATTGTTACGAATAGATTTTCAAATGGAAAAATAAAATAATTTTGTTGAAAAACTGAGAAAATTTCGGAAAAATTAAATTTTTTCGACGAAATTTTGCATATTGTTGTATGATTTGATAATTTTTGACGATGTAACTGTGAATTGTCGGATAATTATTCCGAAATGACTTTTCGAATGGAACAATAGAAAACTTTTTGGTGCAAAACTCGGAAAATTCAGGAAAAACTTGGATTTTTTTTCTTGATTTGATGAAAATCGCTAATTAAATTTTTTTATAAAATTGTGTGTGCAATTGTTCCGTAGTGGCTTTTCGAGTGGAAAAATAGAAAATGTTTGTTGGAATATTACGGAAAATGGCAATAATTTTAATTTTCTTTCTCGACGAATCTTTGCACTTTGTCGTATGATTTGATAATTTTAGACGATGTTAATGTGAAAAATTTCGGATAATTATTCCGAAATGACTTTTAGAATGGGAAAATAGAAAAATTCTCGGAAAAACTATTTGGATTTTTAATGATTTCAGTCACGCGAATCACGGGATATTGTTCTCAAGCGTCGAGATGGTAAACAACTACAGCACCTATACGAGACTCATCGATGATATGGTGCACTTCAATACCCATTGATGTTCTGTCGTGGAGAGGATGGCTATCACCTCAATTTGAAGATGGTCAATAGAGCGAAAGGATTGTTAACAAGTCATCATTTTGTTTTCATTCTCCATTTAAGTTCGAATTCGTATTTTAGGAGAAGAAGCGAATAAAATGGTTCGCTCAATGAATTTTTATGCGTAACGATTAATGATTCGGCAAGATGTTGACAATCATCTGTTAAGATATTTCCTGTTTTTCAACAGTACTACGTTGACATGTACGTCAAGGTCGAAACGAAGCGTCTCAGTTTTATTCCTTTCAATCAGTCGCCGCATTTCGAGAAGCTTGCCAACGTTTGCATTTGCTCGAAAACGATACGCATTGGGACTCAACGCTCGACGAGGCAACTGTTTCTGCTCCACCGATTCAAATTCGTACATTGATTGCGATCACCATAGCCACGTGTCATCCACCGAACCCGAGGGAATTTTGGAATATATACAAGGATGAGGTGGCTGACGATATTTTGCACATAGTTTGCACGACAACATCGAATTTCGATCTTAAATTAATGCACGATGCATTACATCGCGAATTGCAACGAGAGTATGGCTTTGATCGAGATGAGCTGACTGAAAGAGTCCGAACAAATGCCGAGCAAACGAACGTGTACGATTCGATTCTGGCAACAATTCGGTCAAGATCGCAAATTACGTTAGCTGTTGCATCCTCTGGTATTGCTGCCACATTGTTGAAAGGTGGTCGTACTACACATTCCGCTTTGAAGCTGCCGATGAATCTTCTCACGGTTGACCAGCCAATGTGCACAATATCCAAGAATTCGGTGACAGCGAAATTGTTGCGATAATGCAAAATCATAAGCTCAGCATAAACGAGCTTTGGAGGCAGTTGACCTAACGATGAAGGATTTACGAGGTGATTCAAGACGATTTGTTGGGGCTATGATGTTGCTGTCCGGAGATTTTCGTCAAACGCTTCCCGTTATCCCAAAATCTACTGCTGCATGAAATTATTGCATGCCTGAAATCGTCGTCTTTGTGGCGGCATGTTATGAAGTTGAAATTTACTTCGAACATGAGAGTCACGTTGCAAAACGACCCATCGGTTACTGACAACTACTGGCGCTTGGACAGCGAATGCGCTGGCTTGGACACGTTGTACGAATGGACGAAAACGCTCCGGCTCGAAAAGTCTTCGGCAATAAACTCGATGGGCGGCGCAGAAGGGGGCGACCAAAACTCCGATGGATGAACCAGGTGACGGAAATGTTAAGTAAGCTTAGTATGACGAACTATCTACGGAGCGCAAAAGACCGAAGCGCTTGGAATGGTTTTCTACGTGCGGCTACTGATAGATGAATTTCTGTTGTTGCTGCCAGTAAAGAAGAAGAAGAAGAATACTGGCGCTTGGTATTTGCCAAATTCCTGATGGTGTTTCAACTGGATTGATGACGTTCCCGGCAAAATTTGCGAGTTTATATAGTCGAAGGAGGAACTTATCACCTTATCCAAATCAAAATCCGTTGACAGCGTGACTGACGAGAATGAGGCCACCAACTATCCGACAGAATTTTTGAACTCCCTAGATGTGCCAGGAACTCCACCGCATAGTTCACAGCTGAAGGTGGGATCGATGATAATCATGTTGTGGAACTTGAATCATCCGAAATTGTGTAACGGTACGCGGTTGTCCGTCAAGAAACTGATGAACAATGTGATTAAAGCGACGATCATCAAGAATTCCTATTATTCCAAACGATCCTCAAGCGAATTCAATTACCCATTTGATCGGCTTTTGCAATGACAATCAATAAATTGCAGAACAATCGTTGGAAGTTTGTGGGTTCAATCTAAAATTTCCCTGTTTTTCGCACGGTCAACTGTACGTTGCCTGTTCGCGTGTTGGCAAACCGTCTTCACTCTTAGGAGACTAAAGTTATCACTATTTTGCGAGAAATCTGTTTCAATACCTAAACTATTTACAGCACATGTTCAACCTCTTTAACTCTTAATGCACAGCAGCTATTTATTTTTACAAAAGGCAATTGAAAACATTAACATCAGCAATTTTCAGTTTATTTCTTCGTTTTGCTAAATTCCGTTTGTAATAAATTTAAAGTTAAAAGTGAAACATACACTTTGATTTCTCCATTGCCCGGCCTTCCTGTTGATGCGAAACAATTTTTCTAATGCCATCTAGTTATTTTTATATTAAAACTTACTTAACCATTTTGTTGCAACTTTTGCCAATGTTTTAACATACATACATGTGAGAGGCCCAACATGACAAAACCAATATCATACGTCCCAACGTGCAATGCATTACAAACCTCATTAATCTGGGCAGTTTTCCAGAGTTCGTTGTCGAAGACGATTGGCAACAATCAACTCGATGTAGAGACACCGCACATCACTATTTATGTGCAATTGTCTGTAAATTTGTCAGATATTGCAAACAAACCTCAACCCATGAGGGCACAAGACCATGTACACTCACACGAATCCGTGTACACAGTTAGATCCGTGTCCCACATCGGTTGTGTAGTTTACTGTATTGCAACTTTATCCAGAATACGAAAGAAGAAATTGAACTGGGAATTTGGGAGTCAACACAAGTAACGGAGCACAATTTCTTGAACTTTTTTCTTATGAGCCAAATCCATCCTCAAATAAACGGAACGATAAAAATATATACTAATACTCTCTCTGGTCTTTACAGACGGACGGACAATAACAACAACACACACGAAATGTTAAACTAGAAAATTGTACGAATTATGTATATCAATGACATCATCACAAAGCATCCTCAAAACAAAAGCATCGCCATCAAAAACAGACATAAACTCATATTAACTTTTACATTTATTCGTCGCCCCACCCCCACACCGTCTGTTATTGCGTCAGATTGCGATAGTAATTCGTTTGTTTGTGTGTCCGGAAAGCAAGTCCCCGGACGTTTCATTTCCCAGGAACAATATTCGTTTTCCTGGATACTTTAAACAACAACAACAATATCAACGTAGATAGTGTTGGATGTTGTATGGAAATTAATACAAAATAGGTAAATAGTTTGGAGGGAATTGGGTGAAGGAGACGCATACGCTCAGTATTGAAAAATATCCAATTCGCTAAATATGTAGAGTCCTTTGTGGTAAATTAAATGTTGCAAACTGAAGATATTGTCCTTTCTGAACACCTGTCGGTTCTCCGGGCTAAGAATTTTATATTTTCTTTTACCCATTTAGTCCGATCGTCGAGCTTAGCCCTTGCTTGCTTTGATACGTTTAATTTCAAAGTCTTTCTCAATATAAAGCAACGTTTTATCAGTCCCTAAAGACCTGAAAATTTAAAATTGTGTCAAACTTAATTTAAATTCCCACAATAACTGTTATCAGTTTTAAACCATCCCTCTGCTTGTTATCTCACAATCCACGCTAACAAATGCGGTATTTTGTATTCACTACAAAATTGCAATTACTTCAAGTAAAAACGTTTACACACACACTTTTACACCACATATACAATAAGTATTAACCAACAAACCAACATATGCAAGACAGCAATCACTATTTTTCGTTTTATTTAACTTTATCTTCTCAATGCTCCGACTTTTATTGACGGTAATTGTAATGACAGCTCACATGCAGTAAACGTCGAACTGTCAGCGTTATTTTCCCTACAAAAGCACATTTATTTTTTCCGCCATCTTGCATTTCGCTATAAAGGTCACGCATAAAACGCGAAACGACTGCAGACATTACACGAATTGTAGACTTCCCCCAAAAAATATACATGAAACATCATTTGCTACGTCGGGAGTGTAGACGAGTGAAGGACCAGCTAGCATCTGTTGAGTACGAATTGATATCGCTTACGAAATATGTAGCAAAGTGTTCCATCGCGTAAATGACATTGATCTTAAAGGCATGATTTGGTCATAATATGCCAAGTAGACTGTTCAAATACCTCTTTTTTTTAGCAACCCGGTTTCCGAGTTATTCGAAAAATTGATTTTTTTAGAAAAATCGGATTTCGAATACAGCATTTGAAAGAAAACCGGTTTACCCAATTTGGAAGCCTAGCCACGTACCTGCTGGTACCTCCCATACAAATGCACCATTCCGCCCACTTTAGAGATGGAGTAGTAATATCAATACACCCAACGTGATCGTGTCCAAATTCTGTATTTAGTAAAGCTAAATCAGGATAAAGTTTTTAAGTCTAGCCACGCCCCATCTGAGACCTCCCATACAAATGTACTATCCCGCCCACTCTAGATATGGAGTAGTAATATCAATACACCCAACGTGATCGGGTCCAAATTCTGTATTTATTAAAGCTTAATCAGGATAAAGTTTTGAAGAAAAAAACTTTAAGTCTATTCTGGTACCTCCCATACAAACGTACCACTTCGCCCACTTTAGAAATCGAGTAATGATATCAATATACTAGAAAATAATATGTTTTACTGAGGGTAAGGGTATATGTAACTCGGCTTACCAGACTGAAACTTTCTTACTGGTTGAAATAGTATTTGATACAGAAAACACGCGCTCACTTATTGTGGAAGTAGGATTTATTGACAAAACAGCGTTTAGAACAGTGCTGTTCAAAAGTGAAAATGTAATTGTGTTGGTGAGAAAAAGAGAATTGCACTGTAAGAAAAGTTGAATGGGTAAAGAGCAGTTTTAATGTATATAAATGTACATAATATATACAAATATACATTAGGGGGACTTTTTTCATTCTATATAAAATAGTTTAAAAATTTAATTATTAATATAGTTGTGTTTTTTTGTGCATTAAAAAAAACATCGGCATACATCCGCTGCACATGTTCATTCGTCGCTGTTTCAGTGACGACTGAAAGCAAGAGAGTAAGAATACATGTGAGTTGAGCGGGAACAATTGTTCTATGAAATGAACACCACTGGTTTAGAAGGATGTTGAGCTTTTCTGTCCTTTTATTAAATCTATCGAAATAGTTGAAATCATCATATAGGCTTGTGTCATTGCAATTTGTTTTCACTGGTGAATTTTGGATGTTATTTATTGTCCTGTTTAAATCGTTGCAAAGACTACCATTAGGAGATTCCCCCATCTCATAATCTGAACTGTTACTAGTCTCTGCCTCTGGTACCTCCCATATAAAATAACCTATTTTTGGAAAATTAATATTTCTCCCTTAACTTCCAAATTGAAACCTGCCGATTAATTAAATTTGGTCAGTTCATTAATATTGTAATAGGAGGCAAAACTATAAATTAAACTATAAATAAATTTGCAAATTTGTCATGATTTTTTAAAATACAAAATTTTAATTTTTTTTGGGTAGAAACCAATAAATTCGAAAAATCTGTAATCACCGAACTTAGCATAACTCATTCAATTTTCAATCGATTATTATGTACATACATGTTTTAGGAAGCTACTTTAATATGATATTCAATAAAGCTAATAAAAAGAACAATTTGCCCCCAACCGATTAACTTACAACGTGAAGAAAATTAAAATGTGTAATTTTTTTTGTAATTTTTTTTTTTTTTTTTAGTAAAAGAGCCTTGACTCAGTAATTTTTTTTTTGTGATATTAACAAATTTGATTTTTTTTTAAAGGTAACAACGATATCTTAAAAAAAAAAAAATTTTTAAATCCGGCTTATGAAAAAAAATTATGATTTTTAGAACTATAATTTTTTGGAAAATAGGCGAAAATACGATTAGTACCTGTAACTTAAAAATTCGAGCTGATGGAGAAAAATGGAGATTAGATTTAAAATCAGCGACCTCAAATTAGTAAAAAACAGCTATAGGATTCCAAACAACACTCAAATAGTTCAATTTTGTTCCCTTGTGTAATAGATCAATTTTTATGACTTAAATAATATTTCTGCCTATATGGCGAAAGCTATAATTTAAGATTGAGGTTTATTTGCATGGGAGTACCTTAATTAGTTTAAGGGTTTATTTCAGAGCACTAACATGGTTAATGATAAGATGTTAAAATATTTTCGGCTTATAGACTATTTTGGTTCCTGCTATAAATATTTATGAATATTTATTTACAATCACAATGACATCAAATATTTCTACTGCAAATTTTTAAGTGATAAAGATTTATGGCGTCGTCTTCAGTCAATATATCCATGTTCGTATATTTTGTATGTTTCTACTGAGCTGGAAAATAAAATATTAGAAACTTCCGTAACACTGTGCAACAAATGAAGACTTTTTGTAGAATACAAGAACTTGATAGTATAGGTTCGATTCTACTATCGAAGGGTAATGAAACCCTATACTCAGTTTGGCAAGATTGGTGACCAATTTTATTTTATGGACCTCAAAAAAGATTCTAAGTATTAGTGAAATGCTTCGAAAACAGGTGTCATCAGTTTTTGCCCAACAGCTAACTCACACTTCGTGATAGCGCTAAACTATATTCGGCAATAATGTAGCTGGGAGTTTTGCGCACTAACATAATTGAAAATTTATGTCAAAAAGGAAGGTTATTCCTGCACTTTTTCAAAAAAAAAATTTAATAAGAAATTGATATTTTTTCACTTTTTTGAGCATTACTTTGAGGGAGCCCAAATTTATCACTAACAATGTTCGCCAAAATTGTATCCATAGTAAAGTTGAACAACTTTCGTAAACATGTCAATACAATCTGAACGTGTCTAGGCAACCTAAATAGCTCATTAAGACTACTATGATACCGGTTTTTCGTACCTTTGTACCTTTCGTACCTGTTCTTGTATTTTTTTTGCACTGTTGCACTGTGTAATTATTACTTACTTGCGGTCCCGGCGAACTTCGTCTCGCCACCAATAAACGCCTAAATATAAACTCCAGAGTGACAATAAAACACAGATAGTTCAAATTTCAATGTGATTCATTTGAATGGAATTGAAATCAGTAGAGAGTGGTAAGATAAACAATGTTTTTCGTTTTGTTGTCCAGCGCAAAACAAAACGAATACGGTTTTCCAAAACGCGAATCAGCAACGTTCAGCTGACTGTGCGAAAAATAGGGGAATTCGACTTCCAATGATTCGCCGTGCAAAGCAACCCAACGCTGAATTGAAGTGGATGATCAGTTGAAATAATCGGCATTCGTGAGATAAGGACTTCCTCTCCTCTAAATTTTCCCTTGATGATCGTCGGTTGAATCATATTGTTTATCAGTTTCTTGAGGGACAACCGCGTACCGTTGCACAATTTCAGTTGATTCAGATTCCGTAATGTTATGATCGATCCCACCTTATTCTGTAAATTATGCGCCGGAGTTTCTGGAACATCAAGCGAATTGAAAAATCTCGTCGGATAGTTGGTCGCTTCATCCTCGTCGGTCACGATGTAAACGAATTTGTACGAATGCTGTTCTCGAGCAATTTGACTTTAAAAAATAAAATTATTCTTCGTTGTTAGTAATGCCCGTTAATTAATTCAATACAAATTTTCATAATTTTGCACAATGCGCTTGACGATGTGAACTCGGAAAAATTTGCAGGGAACAATATCAATTCAGTAGGAACATCAACAGGAATTAGGCCATTTCCAAGCGCCAGCAGTTGTTTCGAGAATTCAGCTGCCGACATTGACCAAATTTTAGATTTAGTCATAGTTTGATGGATTCAATGGATATGCCGACTTCGGTGTGCCTACTATGAAATTTAAATTTTCAGGATCTAAGAGAGGTCCTTGAATTCTTTCACAGATTTGAACCAAATTTTAAAAATTGGTGTCATTATAAGAGACTGTGAGATGTGCCAAATATTATTCACCAATAAAAACTCCTTCTATTTTTGGCCGCTCTTTGTATGTAACGGCAACCACTGTGCATTATGGCATTGATTACCCATCATAATTTTATAGCAGACAGATTCAAAGTTTTAAAATTTTATTAGGACATATGCAATTTTGTCTTTAACTTTAAGTACAGCTATTAATAGACTTCCACTTTTCCAACTTTTTCTAAAGGTCCTAAAAGATAATGCAATTTCACACTTTTTATACCTTCACTATACGGGTAGGAGGGTATATATCATTTGATACGACCCAAAAGTGTAACACATAAAAGGAGTCACATTCTTTGAACCAAATCCGATTCAAGACTTTTAAAGTCGTTTGAGCCATGTTCGTCGGTCTGTCTGGCTGTCCGGCTGGTACGCACGATAACTTTCGGAAGACGCAACCAACTGTTTTGAAATTAATATTTCGAGTTAATATTTCCTCAAAACTACTTACGGTATTGCAAATGGGCTACATGGCCCCGCCTCTTCTTTAACAAGATAAAAAAAGGAGAAAAAAATTGGAAGTCTTGCAACGCTCCTTATGGAACTATACCAAATGTATAACTCCGCCCACTTTAGAAAACGAGTAATAATATTATAGTAATAAACCAAACGCTATCGTATCGAAATTCTGTATTTAGTTAAGATACAGCAGGATAAAGTTTTGGAGAAACAATTGGAAGTCTAGCGATTCCCCTTGGTACCTCCCATACAATTATACAACTCCGCCTATTTTAGAAATCGAGTAATAATATCAATATAATAGAAAATTCGATGTTTTACTAAGAGTGAGGGTATATGTAAGTTGGGTTGACCGACTGAAACTTTCTAACTGGTTTTCGTATCAAATGATATATACCCTCATCCCTAAGGGCAATTGTATAAAAATGGGTAACGTTTTTTAATTGACTCCAAAATATCCAAATCAATATTGCAATTCGTTAAAACGCCACGAAAGCATGAACTTGGTCGAATTTTTGGTCACATTGGTTTTCTTTTCCTCTCATAAGGAGGAAACCGCTGAATGCGGGGATACTGAATCTTATTGCTTTTGATGGGTAAGAGAACCCACTTGTACAGCCTACCATGGATATACAAATGTCACGATTTGAGATCAACCTGTCTAGAGTCCATCTTAGGAACATCATAGCTTTAATAACCGGCCACTGGAGGTTGGAAAACACGCTAAGAGGTTAAAATTTCCTAACATAATTTTTTGTAAAAGCTGTAATAATGAGGAAGAAGATGAGACCACGGAGCATCTTCTATGTTACAGACCTGCATTTGGTAACCTGAGAAATGAAAAGTTTGGTCATCGGACCCTTGTGGACAATACCTGTCTATCAGTAGACGATTTGCGTAATATCCCTTCATCAGCACAACGAAATGTCTTAAATGTGATGTTGATCGAATGGAGTAGAAATAAGATATTTAAGATATTTTTCGTCTTAACGCTGAAAACATGTGCGAAAAACATCACCGCACAATAGCACCATACACCAGTATAAACGATTTGGGTTTGTTTAGCATAAAAAAGGCTTTTAGTTTGCCTAAATTTTGCTTAGCATTACATGCCAATACAATACAGAATGTTGTAAGTTACCGCAAATTAGAATATCGTACCTCTCGGCAATTTAGGTAGTATCTTAGTCATATTTTTGTTCACATGCTGTCTGGCCGCAGCTTGTTTACAAGTTAGAGCGTGTCTCCATTTATCATTGCATATATCGTTGTTATGATGCGTAAACTGGCCAACTCCACTTTTTATCATATAGAGTAGTGGTGTGCTTGTGTGCGGTCGCACAAGAAGAGTCAGCGCTGTCGAATTGTACACGGTGAAAATTTTATGCTCTCTCAACAATCTTTGAACATTGTTTTTCTGTCTGTACTTGTTTCTGATTTTGAATGTGAAACAAACTTGTGTGGTGTTGCTTTCGTAACACTCAGGCCGAGACTGACTGTATTGAATCAAACTAAATTTCCGAGTATTTGTGAATTTCGAGGCATCCACTGGAACCTATGTCTGGTGCTATAGTTTACCGCCTGTCGTCTATGGGCATAGGAACTTATTTGACAACGATATGGCCTAGGGATTGGAAAGGCAAAAATTTTGAAAAAGTACTATACAATTGCTTAAATAATAAAGGTAAAAGTTATATTGGAATCAGCATTTTACAATCATTTAGAACACTTTGAGAAATTCTTTTGTAAATAAACAATATAAAGTTATTATAAATTTACTATAAGCTTACATTAGTAAACATGATGTTAAGTTCCAATTATTGGATAAGCGAAAGGGATCCCTTATTGTACAATTATATTCATGTTTGAAAAATATTTGGGAATAAACTTAATAAGCAAAACATAATAAAAAAGTTGGAAAGCTTGTGGTAAATTTATATTTTTATCTATTTCCAAATTATATATAAATATATCCACAGCATATACAAAAGTTTTGTCAATTTAATTCCAATTCAATTGATTTCTTTTGATAAACTCTTTAGTTATACCATCACCCTTAAAGTAGAGGAGTTAGACCACAAGTATCTTAAGACCAAATTGGTTTCAGGACTTTTTAAGACGAATGAGCTATGTCCGTATAAATTAGTGTAAAGTATAAATTTAGCAGTATTAATATTTTTTTAAAACAAACATATGGGATTGTAAATGGGCTGAATAGCCCCACCCCTTCTGGTACCTCC
This sequence comes from Muscina levida, assembly GCA_964034835.1. Lineage (NCBI taxonomy): Eukaryota > Metazoa > Arthropoda > Insecta > Diptera > Muscidae > Muscina > Muscina levida. The sequence goes on along the minus strand of OZ035884.1, from coordinate 60,307,051 downwards.
CATACAAAATTACCTATTTTTGGATAATTAATATTTTATTCATAACTCCCAAACGCATCACCGGAGGCTATTTAAATTTGATCAGGTTATTTATCTTGCAATAGTAGACAAACCCTAAGAAAACCGAAACCCTTACCATACCCCTTCTGGTACCTCCCATACAAATGACCGAATTGACCCTCATAGCTTTACATACATATCTTTTTTGTAAGTAAACGGAATTCACTCAAATTTTGCGCATGATGCAAGTCTTTGAAAATTAGCTCAGGAATGAATATGGACTATATCGGATCACGGCCTTCTGGTACCTCCCATACAAAATGACCTATTTTTGGAAAATTAATATTTCTTCCAATTGGGGGGTAATGAAAATTGGTCGATTAATTTATATTGCAATAGGAAGCATAACCTCAGAAGCACTAACTATTTGACACACCCCTTCTGGTACCTCCCATATTAATAATCGATATTGCCCCTTTTCATTCATCATACGCCAAGGAGAGGGTTCATTGAACGTTAATTTATGAAAAAAATGCAGACACGTTGTGCTGGCCCTAATTGTACCTCCTATAAAAGTAAGTAAAATTTTTTACGGTTTTACTCCAGAAGCAGGCAAAAAATAATACATAAGTAATTTTATTTTAATTATAAATCTACTAATTTCAATTACTCAAAACTGAAACAATATCTTTTATTAGGTGAGAAGGTTCCCCACTAGTATATCACTCGTAATATTTTTCTCGAATATACCTACCTCCTATCTTTAATGTTTTTTTCAACCCATAATGTACACACATTTGAGGCAGTACAATAGTTAAAATTTTATTTTCTCTTAATAATAAACCAATTTGTTAAAAACTAAAAGTTTTAAACGTATAATTTAGTATTAATGCATAAATTATAACACAGCTATGTCCTTGGCAGCCCGTAAATAGTTTTCAACTTGCGCCGCAGCAAGTATTAATAATATATATAAAACAAAATATATATATTTAATTCAGTCCAAATTTAATGACTTATGCCTTACTTACTTACCATGTTATTTTCATGTCGATTGTTAGCAGTTAAACAACTAACTTTGTTTGTTGACCCACCCAATAAAAACCTTAGTTGTTATAGAATTTGTTTGTTACATTTATTATTAGTTTGTTATTTATTCTTGTTGTGTATTATTATGTCAATCCGTTTTTGTTGTTGTTTTTTTCTTTTCAAAATTGGGTTTTCATTTGGTTTTTGTAGTTTTTAAAAGTTATTAAATCATAATTTATTTAACACATGTTTTATCATTTCGTATTGTTATTAATCTAAATATTTAATTAAATTAAATTATTCTGTCTTTACTAATTTTTCGTGTTTCACTAGTTCATAATTTTGTTATTATTTTTTTTTTATACTTCAATATTTTGGTATCTTTATCGATAAAGAGTTTGTTTAATATGTTTGTGTGTGTGTGTGAGTGTATTAGATTAAATACATATTTATTTAAAGTGTTTTATTTGGTTGTTTTTGTTGTTGTTAAAGTTAAGTTTAATATTTACAATAAATAATTACAGATGGAACATAAAATGAATGCGTACTTTGTGGCTCATATTATTTATTTATAATTATATATACGTTTATATTGAAATATTTACGTACTCGTATGTATGTATATAAATGCGCGGTAAATGTACTACATATAGTAACTGTATTTAATCAATGTCATCAGGGGACTTTGTAATGATTACAAATGGTTGTGTACAGTGTTTCAGGTTAGCGATGGGACGACCGACGGACGTATAACATCGTCACTTATGTCAGTGGGAATTTTGATTACTTTTCTCTTAACAAGGTGTTGCTGATAATATATGTTATAACATAAAATATATGTATGATTTAGTTAAACAATTGCGAATTAATACTTTATAACACCAAAGTTTTTAAATTTAATCAAACGTATTCAAAATTGATCGATGTTAAGTTAATTGTCTAAGCAAATTAAGTTATCTTTGCCGATAGTATCTAGGGATTGATTAAAAAACCATCGTCTACATTGAAAAGATTTGTTTAGATTACAAAATAAAATATTTCAGAGTCAAGGACGATGGCCTTAGATATTATGTTTTATATAACGACTGATTGTAAAATTATTTTAAATTAATAGTGTAAAAATAGAAAAAAAAACAATTAATAGGGAATGATCAGTTTTAGGCATAAGGTATATAATTTAAATCGCAGCAGCTGTGTAACAAATGTTTGTATTCAAGGGCAAGTCGAGTTGAAGTCGTGAATAAATAGGACAACAATTATGATTTTTGGAAGTAAAACAATATGGCAGTGTTGTTGAAATCTTGTTACTGAATTTCTAATGTCAAATGAGTTTTTAAATAAATTGATGAAAATTTAACAATTTAAGGATTGTAACGTAAAGTATATTACCGTTGTTTTCTGCTTAAAGTTTATCTAAAGCTTTTTGTTTATTTTGTACTTACCTACTTAAGTGGCCCATAACAACTTACGAACGTGGTTTCTATATTAGAGGCATCAAAGAATGCCACATGCTTCGGCCTTCTTAAGTTAGTCTTACCAGATGATAATTCCAACGATGTTTGGGTCGCCGTGTTCTGCGCCATCATTTAGATTCGATTTCAAACACTTCTCGCTGGAGCATTTACATCCATCCTGGCAACATGTCCCAGCCATCGAAATCGTTGGATTCTGACTCTTTTAGCTACGTCGATGTCGTGGTAAAGCTCATACAGCTCATGGTTCATCCGATGGCGAAACTGGCCTTCGACACAGATAGGTCCATATATTTTTCGGAGTACTTTTCTCTCGAATACTCCCAGGTTTTGTATGTCCGTTGTAGTAAGCACCCATGATTCGGCACCATACAACAGAACAGGTAAGATAAGCACCTGGTATAGCTGTTTCTTAGTATTCCGAGAGAAGGTGGTGTTACTAAAGTGCTGCCGAAGTCCGTAGAAACAGCTATTGGCTAGCACTATTCTCCGTTTAATTTCTTGGCTGACATTATTCATCTTGTTGACGGAAGATCCGAGGTAGGTAAATTCGTCGACTACCTCAAAACAATAATTGTCAACGTTCACGGTGCGTCCCCATCGAGAGGACTCTTTGTTCGTCGAAATCATTATTTTTGTTTTGTTCTCGTCGAGCGCTAAACCCATTTTTGTTGACTCCTTTTTCAGTGATGAGAAAACTGCAGTAACATCCTGCAGGTTTCGGCCAATGATGTCTCTATCATCGGCATAGGCTAGTGGCATGTGGCTCTTGTGGAATAAGATGCCAACCATCTTGACACCCACCTTTCTCATCACCTTCTCCATAGCTATATTAGGCAGTGTACAGAACAAGCTATTACCCTGCCTGATGCCTCTTTCCGTGTTGAATGGTTCAGAGTGATCCTTACCAATCTTAACTAAGGATTTGGTGTTTTCCAAGGTATATCTGCAAAGTCGAATTAGCTTTACAGGAATACCAAACTTAGACAAGGCTTCATATAGTCGACAAAGAGGTGGTAGGTGTCGATTTGCATTTCATGAGTTTTTTCCAGGATTTGTCGTAAAGTGAATGTTTGATCCGTCTTAGACTTACCAGGTTGAAAGCAGCACTGATAAGGTCCAATTAGTTTTTCTATAACTGGCTTAAGACGTTCACACAATATGCTCAAAAGGACGTTGTACACAATTGTAATAGACTTACTCCAATCCCCGGGCATTCTCTTCTCTAGCCATATGTTCTCCATGAGATGATGCATGTCCTAATCAGCTCCTCCCCACATTACATAATCAATTCAGCTGGGAGACCATCAGCTCCAATCGCTTTGTTATTTGAAAGGCGGGATACTGCCACACATATCTCGCGGGGGTCACTAGCTGATCACTTCTGTCCTTGTCCCTGTTCCTCTCATTCTCGCCTTAACACTCTGGTAGAATTTTGGGGGTTCCCCTCTACCTCGCAGCAACTTTCTCTTCTTCAGCTCCGTCTAAAAGGCAAGTGGCCGCTAGTCTCTTCTCCCTGTACCGTTCGCGAACCTCTCGCGTTGCCACTGGCTGCAGTTTCATACGTCTCTCTCGTGGCATTGCGATATTCATCATCGTACCAGGTATCGTCTTGGGATGACTTTGAGTACCAAAGTACGCTTTTCACAGTCCGTTCTAAGGAGTCGGAAATATATTGATATTGCGTGGTAGTGTTTTCAGGGTTGGAGCATTCCGAAGCAGTTGAGTTAAGTGGTTGGAGTAAGCGTCCGCTATCTCTGTGGTCCGCAGTTTAACGATGTCCAGCTTTCTTTGTGCCAGGTTAGGTAACGTTTTTCGCCATGCTTAGCTTTGTGCATACCTTAACTGAAATAATGTGGTGATCGGAGTCAATGTTCGCAGCTCTGTTCACTCCTACGTCTAGAACACTCGATGCGTGCCTTCCATCGGCTACCAATTGATCTATCTGATTCCTCGTCAATTGATCTGGAGATAACCATGTCGCCTTATGAGTATTTCCATGGCCAAATTTAGTGCTGCTAACTACCAAATTTCTTGCCGCAGAGAAATCAATTAGTCTGATGCTATTAATCGACATTTACATTGGTCACAGTCGTAGAATAATAAAATCACTCTCGGTGTTGTCGACAGAAATTTAGCAGTAAGAGTTTAGTAAAAGACTCTCAAACAAAATTTTAAGATATTAGGGAATTTCCTCAGTTTTTTTCTACTTCAGGAACATTCCGAAACATCTGAAAAATTCGTATTCGAAGTGAAACCTTTGATCATTAAAAATCTGCTAATCAAAGTATATAGTTTCAATTTGTGATAATAGATGATCAATATTTTTTTTCTTTCACAAAAAATTTGGTTTCAGCTGTCCCATCACTACATTGAGATACTGTACACGTGAATATAGGTCGGTGTGGGTTGGCAGCGAAGAAATACCCATCAGTTATTACTATAATCGTAATACAGTAATTATTAGTTAGTGTTATTATTAGTCAAAGCTATTCGTCATCAAATCGTTTCAACGTCCCACTAATTAGTATCAAATAATTTCAAGAGTTGGAGTAAATGTCGTTGGCTAACAATGTTAATTATGACAATTATACATTGAACTGCCGGTGCGTGAAGTCAACTCACCCACTGAACGCTGTACAGAGCAATGCATTTGCAAGCCACATCTATCCTGCGATTTTCATATTTTCCATTTTAACTGCAGCAGTTACCGCGACAAATCCAAATTCGAATACAAATTGTGTGCAACTTGCCGCCTTTGTATTGTCGGTGTGGTACAACTCTCTGTTATTGGTGATGTGCGTTTGCGAACTAATAAAATGATTAATTGTTTTGTACATGACCTGGTTGTCGTTGTATAGGTTGTAATCAGATATGTATTCATGTAGTTATTTACACATCTACTTATACTTACGTATATATATATATGGAGTAATTAATGGTATCATGTGTGAGAGCGGAAATTGAAACTATCGTGCATAACGAACGACTTGACCGAACATAAACACGTGTGAAATAAATCAAATGATTAACTAAATAATTATTTATATTAATGACGTCCAACATGAAATTAATCCACCACATTAATTTTTTATTTCAGTTGAAAAGGCCGCCACCGGTAAACAACAGTAAACAGTATAATGAATGGAAATTAAATGGTTAAAAAACAATAAGACTACAAATAATTATATATGTACATATTCTGGGGTCATTGGTAAAATTGAAACTCGAAAAGCATTAATTTGCCTAAGATTGTAACCGCAGTTTAAATTTTATTAATTTCAGTCCAGGATGGTGATAATACAAGTTGCATTTAGTTGTAGCCGGATTTTGAAATATCATCCGTAAGACCTTTCCAGGCGCTCGTATTGCATAAAATATTTCATGGCTGTCTCGGTTTCGAAAGTGTTTATGCCCGAACTACGTTACCGTCCCTTAACTCAATTTGAGTCATAGTTCAACCTCCCGTTGCACTATTGGCCGAAAGCTCGCTCTCGAATTCAGCTGTCGAGTTCGACCCTAATTTAATGCTTCTAACGTATTTTACCATCTACGCTCAAGTCAGTATTCTTTACCCAAGCGAACAATAAAGTTGTGACTAAACATCAACGCGGTATTTTATTCCTCCCACAAAGGCCAAATAAGGTGATATAACCAGCCGTTATATTTTTTCCCCATTACTAATACCCCCATTTTTCCCCCCATATCCTTCTTTTGGAGAATATCTGCTCTAGCCAACCCCCGCATATTCATTTTTTGGTCCACTCGAACCGGATAGGCAGATATTCTAATCCAAGGGGATAATATATTTTCCAGATTTTTTTGCGGCTGGTTTAAGGACTCCTGCCAAATTACCTGGTTGATATGAAGTCTCCGTTTAACCCTCCTGATTATTTTGAAAACCCCGTCAATCATTGTACCATCATCATATTTGGTTAGAATATTATATATCGTGTCTAAAGAGAAGTACCTGTGGATAAATAAAATCAAAAAGCAAGTAAGCTGGAGAAAAGGTATGTTCTCATATAGTGCAATACATTTTTTTTCTCGAACGGTAAAAGCTATTGGTTTGGTGATCGCGGATAAAAATTTCCCCCGTTGTTAACAATAAAATCCACAATTTGTTTTATGTTCGATCGATCACAAACAACCGCATGTTTTTTGTGTTCGCTTTCGCGCTAGTGTGTTACCGAAAAGACTTGTTGTGTTCGATCAATATACCTAGCTTCGCGTTAACTACAGGCTATTCTTTTCTCTTATCTTGTGTTACCAGTTTAGGACTTGTATGATCGATCTTACAACGCACTTGTTGAATGTAAGAATTTCATGATCTACATTAGAACAATTCGCTCTCTGTGGTAACGATCGAACTTAAACGATCGCAGCATCCATTGCAGTGAGCATAACAAACTACAACCTTACTTGGGCATTGATCTAACTACGACCTAATACTCACCTCCGACAGACCGGTTCGAAATAGCGATCTGATTGCAACCTCAAACTCACAACATCGGCTTTGCTAAGCTAAAAGTCCATTGGTGCAATGCATATGAAGAACTAATCGCTTACTATTGTGTGTGATTCGAGCCATCCGTATAAGAGATTGGCTTAAACCCTTGCTTATAACAGTGAAACGAACCTGCTTTTAGAATAATTACAATTCAATTACAAATAAAGGTGCTAACTCGAAAAAAAGTGCTAACTCGGAAGAAAGTGCTAACTATTGCCCAACGAAAATTATACGTACATATGGAATTTTCAATACAGCGAATGTTCTCGCAATTATTATTTATTTATAAGAACTGAAACGCTATTAACCCATAACACTTGCAGTGCTATAATAAAACTTACAAAGGCAAATGAATAATCTTTTTGGTTTTCTGAATTGGTTTAAAATAAATTAGATTTTCCCCTCTATAAGTGCTGTTGGTTGTTTTTCACTATTATTCTGGTTTTGATTTTGTTGACAAATTAGTTAAATTTGTGTCGGCTCATCCTAATACACTTTCAACTCGTTTTCTTATTTCAAAATATCAGTGGTACACAAATATAAATAAATCTAGCGTCAAAAATTTACCAAACTTTTAGATTTTTTTATTTGATCGGTTAGTTTTATCTTACAATCGGCAACTAATCAGTTAGATCCAATAGTTTTGTGATTTATTTTGACAACTTGGTCAATAATTACCATTGTAGTCCGTGTATCTTTTATATATTGTGTAACGTGCTCTAATTTGACATAATGTCTGAATTAGATAATTTTATTCGAGCAACAGATAGGGTTGTAGAATTTCAGAATGAATTTTTTTCCATTCCTGAAAAGGACCATTCTGTTTATACTCTAGAGGTATACAAGGATGAAGTCATCCACCTATGGAATGTCCTTCGCTCTGCCTACGATTTACTTCTTTCAAAACTTCAGTCCCAAAAAAAGGACGTGGATTTAGTAACCATAAAAGGCAAATTTTATGCAGCTTTCGACGCTCACTTAAAGACCTTGTCAAAGGCCAATGAATTGGTTGACAAGTTAAAGACCCCGAACGGCCCCGACGCCACTTTGAGCTCTGCTCTTCTGCATAGCCCTAACATTTCCCTACCCCCTTGCGACACAGAAATTTTCTGTGGAGACTATGCATCGTGGCCATCCTTCCGCGACATGTTTTCTGCATTGTACAAAAACAATGCCCGTCTCACCCCAGTCGAAAAACTTTGCCACCTCCTTAAGAAAACACAGGGTGAAGCTCGAGCGATTCTTAAAACATGCCCCCTTACAAACGAAGGCTTCGAGATGGCATGGAAGAATCTCGTTGAGCGGTATGAAAATACCAGAGTGCTCATCAACGCACAACTGAAAACATTGTTCAATCTTTACCCTATAACTAAAGAATCAGGCCCAAGCATAAAAACATTGCAGCGCACCATAAATGACTGTGTCGCCAATCTATCTTTACTTAAGATAGATACCGGAAACTGGGATATGATATTTGTTTACCTGTGCTCGACCTGCCTTCCCAGCCTTACTCTGCATCTTTGGGAACAGTCAATTCAAAATAAGTCCAAGTTACCAACGTGGAAATTCACGTTATCATACCCTGGAATCTGTTGCCGATATCAGATCTCCACCAACCCCCCATGAAAATAACACAGAATCTTCCGGGCACAAGAATGTTTCTGGCAATCACTCCCGCGAAGTAAAAAACCTTAATTCCTACCACAATAAAATATCGAATAATTCAAAAACGTGTCCTCTTTGTGCATACTCGCACCCCCTTCGCTTATGCGCTGAATTTTTAAAGATGTCAGTGGAAAAGCGCCTAACGACGGTGAAAACACTTAAACGGTGCACCAATTGTCTAGCAACTTCGCATGAATTCAAAAATTGCAAAAGTTCGTTTTTATGCTCCCTGTGCCGTAAAAAGCACCACTCCCTTCTTCATCGATCTTGTGACACGAAATCTGATCAGGTCGTAAGTGCATGCAATTCTGGAGACTCTTCACTTCTACCTTCGACACACTTCCCTTCCAATGTACCTCAATCCTTTGACCAGCAGCCGTCAAATGTGCTTCCGTCTACTTCTACTAGTGCCGCATTACGACATGCCTTCTCTACTCAAATACAGTCCGCTACTTTTTCGTCTGTCATTCTCGGTACTGCTTCTGTAGACGTGCTTATTGGAAACAATAGGTTTACTGTCCGGGCTTTAATAGACCCTGCATCCGAAGCGTCATTTGTATCGAAAACACTTCAAAGGAAGTTGAATCTGCCTACAAAATGTTCCCAAACGGGTGTTATTGGACTCAATGGAACATTAACAGCCATGTCGAGCAGGGTGTGTGCTCTATCAATAGGATCTCCCCTTGATTGTAATTTTAGAATAGAAGTTGATATGTATGTTGTGAAAAAACTCACTGGTCAACTTGCGAACCAATCTACTCTTCCCGCAATACAGGCCAACTTTAGTGATCTGCAAATTGCCGATTCTGCCCAAAATAATTCTCGTATTGACGTTCTCCTTGGGGGAGACGTTTACCCCCGAATACTATTTAATGGTGTCCGATGGGCACCAGACCAAAAGTTGGTGGCTCAGCAAACAGCTTTTGGTTGGATAGTCACAGGGCGGGTGACAACCCGTACCCCGAGTCCCACCGTTTCGTCATTTTTCAATGAAATCTCATTAAACGATCAATTAAAGCGTTTTTGGGAACTGGAAGAAGTGTCTGAAACAGCCCCTATGTCTGATGACGACCTCTTCTGTGAAAATTTATATAAGAATACAACATTTCGAAACGACCAAGGTCGCTTTGTTGTATCTCTCCCTTTCAAGAAGGAATTTCCCCAATATATTCAGCTAGGCGAATCGCGTAAAAACGCCTTATCTCAGTTTCTTAGAAACGAAACCAGATTAAGCAAGAACCCAGTTATTAAAACAAATTACGACAACGTCATCGAGGAGTATTTAACCCTCGGTCATATGACAAAAGTTACCCCCAACGGCTCAAACTGCACTACTACATTCTATCTACCCCATCACGCAGTTTTGAAGCCTGAAAGTACTACTACTAAACTACGAGTAGTCTTTAACGCGTCAAATGCATCGTCCAATGGTAAAAGTCTCAACGACGTTTTATACCCCGGACCTGCTTTACAAGCTGATTTAACCATACTTCTTTTGCGTTGGCGTCTTTACAAATACGTATTTAACGCAGATATCGAGAAAATGTATCGTCAGATTCTCGTAAACCCCGAGCATACCCCTTTTCAGCGGATTTTATTCCGAAACCATACCCACAGCGACATCAATGACTACGAATTGAACACAGTTACATTCGGTGTCAACTGTGCCCCCTATCTGGCCATAAGAACATTGCTCGAATTAGCCGAACAATGTCAGCCAGAATTCCCCGCTGTTTCGAACATTTTACGGAACTTTATGTATGTCGATGATGTCCTGGGTGGATCACACGATCTCCCAACTGCTCTCAAAACTAGAAAAGATCTTGTGACAGTTCTAGACTCTGCTGGGTTTCCTTTAAAGAAATGGACAGCAAACCACGAGTCTTTGCTGCAAGACATACCCCAAGATTTTTTGTTAAACTCTGGTTTTCTGAAATTATCAGATTCAAGTACAACAAAAACACTTGGTTTGCGATGGAATGCCGGTAGCGACTGCTTCTATTTCATCCCAGGTAAACAAAGAAAGTCTAACGATACAACAAAAAGAAGTGTGTTATCTGAAATAGCTCATTTATATGACCCAGCAGGTTGGCTAGCCCCGAAGATAGTTGTTGCAAAAATCCTAATGCAACAGATCTGGAAGGATCAAACTGATTGGGACGAGCATATTACGCCTGACACATTAATTAAATGGCAAAAATTTATGGAAGATATTCCTAATTTAGAAAAAATTCGTATACCTCGCTTTGTTGACTACCACCCCTCGTTTCAAATAGAACTGCATGGTTTCTGCGATGCCTCTGAGAAGGCGTACGCTGCCACCCTGTATATCAGGGTGGAACTACCAAATGGGGATATTCGGACCCACCTACTAACTTCCAAATCTAAAGTGGCCCCAATTAAGTTCGTAACCCTGCCACGAAAAGAACTCTGTGGTGCAGAGCTCATGGCAAAGCTTGTTAGCAATGTGCAGGCCCAATTAAAAATTGACAACCATCGTCTTTTTCTATGGACAGATTCGACAATTGTATTGGCGTGGCTCCAAAAGCCCCCTTTCCAGTGGAAGACCTTTGTAGCGAATCGAGTCGCGTCTATAAATGAGAAAGTAGGTAACTGCAATTGGGCACATGTTCAATCCCATGATAATCCCGCTGATTTAGCCTCTCGCGGAACGACCGCAACCGAACTCAGCACAAGTGATTTATGGTGGAAAGGGCCATCTTGGCTTTGTCTTTCTTCCACTCAATGGCCATTACGTCCGCAGAATTATCTAACTGAAGAAGAGATTCGACCTGTTAAGGCACATTTCAATCAAATCGATGATGATATATTGACACGTTTTTCAAATTTTTCCAAAGCCATCAGAATTATCTGCTATATCTTTCGTTTCTTTCACTTGACCCATCCAGATCATAGACGTACAACGACATATATGACCCCTGAATTAGGCCACGCAGAATTAATGTTCGTTAAGGCACGACTTATAATCGTATGCCAAAAAACATATTTCTCGGAATACAATTGTCTTTCCAAACATGTTGCTTTACCACGGAAAAGCAGCATCCATACCCTCAATCCGTTTATTGATTCGGACGGCTTCTTGCGTGTCAATGGTAGGCTTGCGAAATCCCCTGTGCTTACCTACGAGGAGAAGTACCCAAAGTCACTCCCTTATGGTGCGAGATTTACTCGTCTATATCTTGAGTTTGTCCATAAATATTCATTACATGGCTCTAACAGTCTAATGTTACGATTAATGCGCATGGAATTCTGGGTACCAAAGTTAAAGAATTTGATCAAAACGGTAATTTTTAATTGTAAAACTTGTGTTATCGAGAGACACAAGATCAGTCAACAAATAATGGCCGCATTGCCTCCGGAAAGGACCGTTTTGTCTCGACCATTTACAACAACAGGAGTCGACTTTGCCGGCCCATTCGACGTCAAGTCATATGTAGGTCGGGGTACTAAACTAACAAAGGGCTACGTTTTGATTTTTGTGTGTTTCGCAACTAAGGCAATCCACCTGGAAATGACCAGTGATATTTCAACCCAAGCCTTCTTAGCTGCATTTGCACGCTTCTTTTCTCGGCGAGGCACCCCTAAAGCTATATATTCTGATAACGGTACCGCCTTTGTTGACGCGGCTAACATTCTTTCAGCAGATCAGAAGCAAGTTTTAAACCATATACGTCAGCAGATAATTACACAATATGCATTCCAACATATCGAATGGCACTTTATCCCCCCGGGTGCACCTCATATGGGAGGTCTTTGGGAGGCCGGGGTAAAGAGTTTCAAAGCTCATTTTAAGAAAGTTGGCCAATCACATTCTTTTACATATGAAGAATTTTATACATTGCTCGCTCGTATAGAAGCATGTCTAAACTCACGCCCACTAAGCCCAATGAGCGAAAACCCGTCCGATTTGTGTGCGCTTACACCCGGACACTTCATAATAGGGACCCCACTCTTAGCACCAGCAGAACCTGACTGCTCTCAACAATCCTTGACTTACTGTAACCGATGGCAAAAACTAAAAATTCTTCACCATCTGTTGGCAATACGATGGAAAGAAGAGTACTTAAAAGAACTCCATAAAAGAACCAAATGGCAATCACCTCAACGTAACTTTTCAGTCGGCGACCTCGTAGTTATTCGAAAGGATAATCTTCCCCCAAACCAATGGCTTTTAGGACGTATCGAAAGGGTCATACCCGGGTCGGACTCTAAAGTTCGAGTAGCAGAAGTGCGCACTACCAGCGGTCTGATTAAAAGACCTATCGTTAAATTAGTATTACTTCCTAACCCAAAACCTAACTAAACTTTTCCCATTCCACAGCCTATAATGTCAACCCCACCCAGACGACTACGTACCAATCGTGATGCAACAGAAAACCCCGACAGACAACTAGAAACAACATCATCCAGACGTGGGCACAAATCCAAGGACTGCAAATTCTGCATGAAGGATCACCCCTTAAGGAAATGCTTCCGATTCCGTCGCCTTACCGTTAAAAAGAATGGGAATTGTTCGCAAATTTAAATATTGTACAAATTGCCTTGCACATTCCCATTGTCTAAATGACTGCCAAAGCCGCGAACGATGTAAAGTTTGTCGCTCCAAGCACCACACGCTTTTGCACGGATTAAATAAATGGAGAATGTCAAAAAAGACTCATGCCCAACAGCAGCCCACCAAAGAAGTTACGACATCCAACAACCGCATTAATGTACCCAAAAGCCATGGATCGTCATCAAGTGGAGCAACAATTATTATTAATGTAAATTCTGGCTAGTAAGCCAGATTAAAATATCACAACCAACCCCGATCGTTCGTTATCGATCGATCGTTATTTTCTTATAAATGAATTAAACTTGAACTGAATTAACCTCATGCGAAATTATATTGAATTTGAATTAGTTTTTAAGCTTTCTAATAATAGTAATGTATGTATACATTTAAATAAGAAATTGTTCAATATGTACTGATGTTCCAGATTTGTTAAATTCTGCAAGGGGGGCGGAATGTTTATGCCCGAACTACGTTACCGTCCCTTAACTCAATTTGAGTCATAGTTCAACCTCCCGTTGCACTATTGGCCGAAAGCTCGCACTCGAATTCAGCTGTCGAGTTCGACCCTAATTTAATGCTTCTAACGTATTTTACCATCTACGCTCAAGTCAGTATTCTTTACCCAAGCGAACAATAAAGTTGTGACTAAACATCAACGCGGTATTTTATTCCTCCCACAAAGGCCAAATTAGGTGATATAACCAGCCGTTATATTTTTTCCCCATTACTTATACCCCCATTTTTCCCCCCATATCCTTCTCTTGGAGAATATCTGCTCTAGCCAACCCCCGCATATTCAGAAAGTTACCATGAGAAATATTTTTTTTTATGCACTGACATCTTGACATACTTGCTTCCTTAAGTGGCCCATTTCGGTCTTCTGCGTGCTTTCTTCAGTAATTCATATCAGAAGCTGACACGTTGTAAATAACTAGTCCTTCCAACGAAATCGGTGTTTCCCTGCTCTGTGGCGTCCTTCTGGATCGCATTTCTCGCATATATAATCCATCTTATTAGTTCAAAATCGGACTCTTTTGACTACGTCGATGTCAAGGACAAGTTTATACAGCTCATGGTTAATCCGATTCTGAAATTAGCATTTGGAGATTAAAAAAAAAACTTAGATTCCCTTTGCACCCCATGAATGAGGTATGGGATAGCTTCTCGCGTTGTTGTGAATTAACACGCTTTCTATTTTTAGATTCACAACTAACGGCACCTACTTATTTATCGACGAATGCGAACGTCACTGTTTTGAGAAGCTCTTACTAGACACGACGATTGAATCGACGCTTAATACTGCGAAGTTGCTGTCAAACAACATTCGAGGGGAGCCGACAATGAAAGAAAATTTTATTTATTTTTTCTTTTAAGATGACTGGAGCCAGGTTTGAACCTGCGATCTCCCGCATGGTAGTCGCGTGTTCTAACCACTATGCCACGGCCGGTCCAAGCATTTGGAGATATGTCCATGTATTTTCGCATTATCTTCCATTCGAATATTCACAGACTTTGTATGTCCCATTGTGGTAAGCACCCACGATTCGGCACACATTTTATTGTCTGCCTTTACGGCTAAACCCATTTTTGCTAACTCCTTTTCCAACGTTGAGAAAACTGCAGTTACATAATGCAGATTTCGGCCAGCAATGTCGATATTATCGGCGTAGGCTTGTGGCATGTGGCTCTTATGAAATTTCTATCTCACCACCTTTTCCATAACTATATAAAATGGAATACAGGACAAACTATTAATGGTTCAGATATTGTTCGTATCGTATGGTTCACAGAGTGCCTTACGAATATTAGCCGGGGGTCTCTAAGGTAAATTTGGTCAATCTCTAAGGTCAATGTGTTAAAGAGATGACTGAGGCTTAAACCTACGCGCTTGTTCTCCTCTATCCAGATTTCCTCATGATCTGATTCACGTTCCTAGGCAGCTCCTCCCCACCTGCCCTAAACAATTTAGCCTGATGACCATCGGCTCCAGAAACTTTGTTATTTTTAAAGCGGGCCACCCGTAACTCGCTCTGACTCGATAGTGGAAAGTTAATATCGATAACAATTATTCAGTAAACTACTGAAATGTTCTCTCTATCAGTACATGCGTCACTAGCAGACCACCGCTGTCCTTGGAAGCCAGCAGCCCCTTTAAGTACCCAAGTACGCTTCTCGCTGTGCGTTCTAAGGAGTTGGCAATATATTGCCATTGCGTAGGAGTATTTTCAGGGGTTGGAGCATTCCGAAGCAGTTAAGTTCGGTGGTTTGGGTAGGCGTCCGCTATCTCTGTAATCTGTAGTTTACCGATTTGTAGCTTTTGTTGTGCCTGGTAACATACGTTTTTCGCAATGCTTAGCCTTGTGCGTACCTTAAATGCAGTATGGCACTGATCGCAGTCAATGTTCTCACCACTGATCACCCGTAAGTTCAGAAAACTCGACGAGTCCTTCCATCAACTACCACGAGATCTATCTGATTCCTAGTCAATTGATTTGGAGATAACCAAGTTGCCTTCTGAATATTTTTATGGTGAAATCTAGTGCTGCTAACTACCATATATTTTGCTGCAGAGAAGTCAATCAGTCTGAAGCCTATGTTAGACGTATCAGTGTGCAAACTGAATTTTTCAATGGTAGACTCAAATGGGGTCCCCTGCCTATTTTAGCATTAGTGAAATTTTGCAATCTTTGACATCTTCGCTATTTTTTTCTGTCAGAGCATGGGCACATATAAGTGTAATGTGGGAAAACTTTGTCCTGACTCTTACAGTGGCTATACGTTTACACAACGGATTGAACCGTGAAACTAGGTATCGGAATCTCTTGTCAACCACAAGTCCACATCCAAGCTCCTACCTGTCCGAATGGCCACTATAGCAGATCTCGCACGTCTTCATGCAATAGCACCCGTATTTCGTCCACCGGATTTCCGTTTACGTCAATCTTTTATTTTTCGAAACTTCCACCAGTTGGATAGAGGCACATGGTCAAACTTTAATTCGTAAGCGGTGGTCATCGAAATGTAAGGGGGTTTGTTTTATTATTTGTATTGCAATAACTCAAAGGTCAGTGGCGGGTTGCAAATTCTGCGCACCACGTCGCCGGTTTATCCTCCTGTCAGATTACAGCAGTCCATTCCAAGTCAGACGGGGACCAGGGCACCGATCACTCTGAATCAACGTGCCTGGATTTTGAGTTTTGACTCTCACAGTTGTCCATGCTCCGACGGCCGTCAACAGCAATGTTTCCATGCATGACCACGTGGAGGTACGCTGTCCGCAGCAGTACCACAAATACGGAGCTCTATGAGTATGCTGGAACTGTAACTGACAATAATCAAGGATCACCAAGTTAAACTGATCATAAACTTTACCCCGACTTAATTTAGTCAATTATTTTGGTAATATTGAAGTCAAGCTTTAGTCCCGTGCAACCTTTTTTTTTGTCACTTTTAGGTTAATCTATATGTGATGTGCATTCACTTCGGAACTAAAAATAATATTTCTAGTAGTTACAAAAATAGTATATGCAGTAGAATTAGAATTCCTTACTGAAGTCACATGTAAATACTGTAAGCATTAACATTTAGTGTAGTAACGACTGATTTTTTGGAAAATGCAGTATGTTTAACAGAAAAAGTTTGATCATATACTTGTCAAACTCTGTCCATATAGTTGGTAGAATGTGTTGAAATGTGTCCGAACTTTTTATCAAATTAACCAACAGAACAAGAACGTTTAACAAATACTGCCCTGTAGTCTGTGTATACGAGGATGTTTATCCTCCACTTCCTAAAATAAATATAAATGTCTAAAACCTGTTACTCATTGCATAGATATTTTTGTGTAGCCACTATATGCTGTACTCTAATTATCCATGTATTTTCCATGTGATGAGAAAAACAATAACTAAATTATTCCACCAACCTTGGACTCCTCCCAAGAATTTAGTTGACTGCTTGATTAGAAAGGACACTATTGATTACACGCATATGTGATAACTTGATTATCACCTCTAAATATTTCTTTAAGTGCGTGATAGAATTGTTCACAATTAAGCGGAACTTGAAAATTATGTCGCGATATTGTT
Source organism: Muscina levida (assembly GCA_964034835.1). Classification (NCBI taxonomy): domain Eukaryota; kingdom Metazoa; phylum Arthropoda; class Insecta; order Diptera; family Muscidae; genus Muscina; species Muscina levida. Next base: position 60,289,711 of record OZ035884.1, on the reverse strand, counting down.
TTTTTCCCCTTCAGGATGACACGCAACAGCCGTGACATAGGAAACGCTTAAGATATTAAATCATTAAATTAAAATAAATTGGAATCTATGTAGATAGAATCAGGCGTGTCAGGCTTTTTTTATCGATGATATAATTAATTCATTAGTGTCGTGTTGCCTATCTTCAGTAGTCGCGGTTGTGTCATCGTGCTGTCATTTAAATGAAAGAGGTGGAAAAAAGCAAAACACAAAACACTAATAGAAAATTTGAGTATTTGTTTTGTCATATTACCACTTGGTTGTTAGTATATGTGTATCATGTTATATTGTGCTTAAGTTCGCTAAATAAATTTAAGTTGATCTCCTGATCTTAAAATTTGTCGAGAAATAGATAATGTTGAATGATATGTTAGTTACCAGTACCTCGTCATAAGGTGAAGGTAATTATCTTAAAGCAGACTACGGAATATAAATTGTGGCACATTGCTGAAAATAATTTGGACATTTTAGCTTATGTAGCCCATTCGAAAGCAGAGTCTCTATTCGATAGGAAATTCCAAACTTCCATACCGTATGGAGACTTTTCGTTTAATGGAGTGGTGTAGTATTATCAGTCTCCCTGAAAAAATTAAAGAAAAAAAACACTCGAGTGTGGATATAACAATTTTTGAGGCAATTCGGTAATCAAGCACGGAATCGATTACCGAACACTTTAGTTCGTCATAATCGAAGTGCCTTATATTTGGGGTTGGGAATTATGAAAAATATTTTTTACATAATACAAGAAATTATAAGTCCATTGCCATTAAGCAGGTAGAGCGATGGGTTAATACCCCACCCTCGGTAAAAAAAACAATAAGTAACTAAGAATAATTGTTTACTTGATATGACAGACAGACGTGGGTTTGACATTGATAGCGACAATATGCTACTCATGGGGGTTCTGAGACTACGCCAAGCTGTTGTTAAAAAGAAATGAGTTGGAGTAAAATACAACCTCGACCGTTTACAAGACCCAACGATAGCAGATCGCTATACAAATCCATCTATGTACTGATCTCATTACATACCTGGGATAGCATTGCAGATGACACGGAGAAGCTGGCACAACTTGAAACATAGGTGGTGTATATGAAGCTACCAGCCAGCTCAGAGGAGGTGCCAACAACAACGTAGTGATAAAATATCGTTATGGGCGCGATCTTACATCACCAAAAGATCAATTTATACGGTGGCGCGATTTCTTAATTTGCTTATCAAATCAGGTATCACAATATGCCCCTGGCTGTAATGCAGGCGAAATCCGTCCAGATGGATTTCTACTACGCCTCCCACAAGAGAAGAAATCGCAAAGTTTTCCAAAAAAAAAAAACATAAATCTGATCCGCGAATTGTACAACAATGCTTCCTACACTGTACGCTACAATGGATATAAAAGTCTTACCTGCTCTATTGAATCTGTCGTGAGACAGGAATTTATTCTGGCTCCAACACTTTTTCGGTAGATTTGGTAATGCAACAGGCAAACGTCAATGGAACCTATCTGAAAGACGGCACATCCCCATAGTGATATACTGGACAAACACAGTCATCTTGCTCGTAACGCAGCGACAGTAGGCCTTAACATATACATTATACAGATAACAAAGATAAAGCGTATCGGTCCTGCAAATATGCGCCCAAGTGAATTTATTTTGCCATCTCGGTTGCACCACTTGCAACCCAACCCATGCCAGGAAACTGTTGTCGCCTTCCCACGACAATTGAATCTGGAATTCGGAATGACGCGATTTACCCTAGGCCAAAGATTGTCAGCACAGCGACAGCAGTATCAACCGAAAGAGCCGTAGAAAAGGGCTCTCGGTAATAGCTGAACTGTTACAACTACAACAACACTATTGCGTTGCTACCTAAAGGTTTTATGTTATATGAAATTCATATCAAGTTTCCTATATATTAAGGACGAACCAAGTAGAAACAGTTGAAATCTTAAGAAAAAACTGTACAGGAAAAGGAAAGTGACTTATGTGGTTTGTTGTATTTTCCGTAGCTGACACATGTTCGTGTTTAAGCTGCTGCCTTATGCGAATAAATAAAATTAGGTAAAAGTGACATTCTTATAAGGATCAAAATAGTCTTACCCGACGATATGATATTTTAATATCAAGTATATTGAACAACAAATATCAAAATATGGGTATAGTTGTGCTAATAATGTCAACTTCTAATCCCACAAGTAAGTGTCATCGACTTGAAGGTAATAACGCAATGCCTCTGCATTGATGCACATTTTGCGATAAATTAAATATTAAATAAAATATAAAGAAGTTGACACTTTAAATAATATTTCTTACAGCTTTGTATAAATTTAATGCCTTCTGCGGTCAATAAGTAAATAAATTGCACAACTGTCTGTTTGCGAGACAAATGATAACAAAAATCAAAAATAAATAATTTCTTTCCATTTGAGTAAGTTTAATTTGTATGTAATATTCATGTACAAACACCATTACGACATTTGCTTTCTTGACGATGATAATGTATTACGTTCTAATAAAAATGCAATAAACTTAATTGAATTGATTTGACATATCTAGATAATGTTTAACCGACCACACACACACACCGACAGTCAATTTCGTAACGACATTGTTGTTTGCTCGTATCGTCGTGGGTCGTCCCATACTGACGACATAGACCAATAACATACATACATACACACTACCACATACGCATGTCAAAAGGAATCATGTTGTAAGTACGTACGAGTGAGTGAGTATCTTAGATTTACATAATTCATTTTTGGGTTTTTCGTTTATTATTTGCAATGTCACAATATTTGTCTAACTCTTACTTAAATTGTAATTATAAAAATGCATTTCAACAGATTAGTAGGTCTTTATGTTTTTTGTTGTTGTTGTTGTTGTTGTATTTGTTTTTGGTTTGGTTTTACTTTACAAACACTCAAAACTAACGAATCTTAGATCAAAAGTATCTGTACAAAAGGTTTTCAATTAAAATCGCATACAATTGAATTAAATGTGTAAAATGCTATTGGTAGTATAATAATAATAATAATAATAATATCGAATCTTAGAAATTTAATTTGTGACATGACTGGATGTTTTGGAACTGTACAAGATTTGGGATGGTTGGGTTTGTTGGGCTGGCGGGTGGTAGACTGGTGTTGATGTTGTAAACCAATGGCAATTTAATTAATTTAATTGTAACGAGTTTTGTTGCTATTTACTCTAGGTCCGTTAGTTGACTTAGATACATAGTGATGCTTGACACTAAATACTCTGTCTCGAGAAATGTACATTTGCAGTGTATTAGTTTTTGCTGTTTGTTGATCGGTTTTGTTTGTATTAGTGTCGCTTTTGTTTACTTTGTTTATTATTTAAATAATGGATAAACACTAATTACAATATTTGCTAAATATACATAAACTTTATGTGTGTTTAGTTATAGTACATACATGGCTAGAATTTAATATTAAATCTTAACATTTGTAAATTTCACTTAAATAGGATTTAATTTACTAACACTGTAATCGTCTAAAGATGGCTATAAGAAAAAGTCTTAAGTGAGAAACATGCGCCTGTAACGAAATGAGATTACAATAAAATTCAGATTAGTAAACATGACATTGAATTTTAAGTTTAAGATAAGTTAAAGTAATTGCTTGATAGAATTATGTAATAATTAAAGTAACGGAGTGTGTGATGCCATACAAATTATATTTTGTAAATATTTTAATATCTGAAATTTATTTATAATTAATTGATAATCTGGGCATTATATGAGTAAAGTACTGATATTATTGTACTGTGTGGAATATATAGTAATTTTGTGTACACGTCAATACATGAAACTTAGTTTTCAAATAACAAATCGCATTTGCACTGAAGCCATCAATAGTATGTATTTACCAAGCGGTAAAATAAAAGTAGAAAATAATGAGTACCTTCTTATTATAACATGATGTATTTGTTTTCAAAATTACATACTTCACTTTTTTTGGCCAGTTTAATATCCAAGTATTCCAACGTTTGTTTGAATCTTACCACGCTGTATTGGATTCGTTTTGCAAGTGGTCCAATAACTAGTCAACCATAGCGATATTGCAAACTCGACTGATGTGGTAATCTACTTTTAATATTAGATTCATTTTGCAGTAGTGAAAGTGATGTGATTTCTCATTATGACTTTTGTTTTCTACTGGGAAGTTTAGTGTTACTTTAAATCAGCTTTTAATTTGTTTTTATCTCGTTTGTTTCAAATCTTACAAAGACGTGTAAAATAATTACAGACCTGTAAATTTTCAATGTAGAGAAACTCATTGGTTTCTGCCGAACAGTGTCAATTTTGACGCTATATACATACCACCTAAGTGTCTGAGTAAATAATCTGAAAAAAAATGAATTTGATGACAAATGGGAAGCAAAAACACATTAAATCTTCAGGTTTTGAACATTGAATTCTGTTCGATGGGATCTGGGCACGAAATTCAGTCGCAAATAGAAAACAAATTTTACATTTTAGCTTAAAGAGTGAAAATTAACTACAATTGTGTAAACACTTATGATAAAACTGAAGGAAAACTAAACCAATACTTGATTTAAGTTGCAATGGCACAACATGTGATTGAAAATTAATGTTGACTTGAATTTAGAAAACATGTCTCCTTCTTCCTTCTTTGAACTGTTGCTAATAACATAGTGCAAAAGCCAATCTGGGTAAAGTATTAGGTCAGTATAGTAATACCCACAAAGGGTTTAGCGTTCTCAGGCCAAACTTTTCATGTTTGTTTAGAGAAATTGCGTTCAGCGCCTTGAATGTCATCTTGCGCAAAATTATCTTAAATGTGTATAACGTGCCATCGATATTGTTATGTATCATTCAAAATACAACAGATTACACTTTATTCAAACAAAATTTCAGCAGAGCCTTCGAGGTTTTTCAGCGATAACTCAAGATTCATTGATGATTCCTCATTTCATTCTTTAGACGAATTGTAGCTCGAACTTACATAAATGATTTCTACTAATACATCCATGTAAATATTTAAATCAATTATCTAATGAAATCTTCAAAAAAAAATAATTTTCATTTATCCCAACACATAGCACAATCAATTTATTTACAAATTTACTTTCAAACAATTTATATAATTTATGCTTCGCTATTTTCTTCTAGTGAAGCGTAAAACATAGCTAAAGAGCGTATAAGTACTCTGCTACAAACTAATGTATATTAATCATACGCACCTCTCCCCATAATACTATTACAAAGTGATACCAAATACATTGATTACGGCGACAGTAGCTGTGTTCGTTTACTTGCAAATTTGCACAAATTGGTGCAATTTTTATACCATCACCCTTAGGGATGAGGGTATATATCATTTGATACGACCCAAAAGTGTAACACATAGAAGGAGTGACTTTAGACCCTAGGTTTCTTTGAACCAAATTCGATTCATGACTTTTTAAGTCGTTTGAGCCATGTCCGTCTGTCTGTCTGTCTGTCTGTCTGGTAACTGTCCGGCTGGTTCGCACGATAACTTTCGAAAGACGCAACCAAATGTTTTGAAATTTTGCACGAGTTATTATTTTCTCAAAACTACTTACGGTATTGCAAATGGGCTACATGGCCCCGCCCCTTCTGGTACCTCCCATACATATACATCATTCCGCCCACTTTAGAAATCGAGTAATGATATCAATACACCCTACGGGATCGTCCCCAAATTCTGTATTTAGTAAAGCTATTACAGGATAAAGTTTTGGAAAAAATTTTGAAAGCCTAGCCACGCCCCTTCTGGTACCTCCCATACAAATCTACCTTTCCGCCCACTATAGAGATGGAGTAATAATATCAATAAATTAAACGTGATCGTACCCAAATTCTATTTTTAGTAAAGCTATAACAGGATTAAGTTTTGGAGAAAAAAATTGGAAGTCTATTCACGCCCCATCTGGTACCTCCCATGCACATCTGGTACAGCCCACTTCAGAAATCGATTAATATTATTAAAAGACCTTACGCGATCGTGCCCAAATTCTGAATTTGGTAAAGTTTAAGCAGGATAAAGTTTTGGAGAAAATTTCTGGAAGTCTAGACACGCCCCATCTGGTACCTCCCATACAAATGTACCACTCCGCCCACTTTAGAAATAGGGTAAAAATATCAATACACTCGACACGATCGTGCCCAAATTCTGTATTTTGTTATGTTATAACAGGACAAAGTTTTGGAGAACAAATTGGAAGTCTACCGACGCCCCTTATGGTACCTCCCATACAAATGTACCTTTCCGCCCACTTTAGGGATATACTAATAATATCAGTACACCCAAGGCAATCGTGCCCAAATTCTGTAATTAGTAAATCTATAACAGGATAAAATAATGGAGAATAAATCTGGAAGCCTAACCACACCCCTTCTCGTACCTCCCATACAAATGTACCACTCCGCCCACTTTAGAAATCGAGTAATAATATCAATATAATAGAAAATTATTTGTTTTACTGAGGGTAAGGGTGAATGTAAGTTGGGTTGCCCGACTGAAACTTTCTAACTGGTTTTAATTACAAATCGGTTAATTTCAATAACTCAAGACTTAAACAATATCTTATATTGGGTGATGGTATTTTTCAGTCAGTTCAACTGACTGAAATTTCTGTACTGGTTTTTACTGGTTTGCGTTCGTTTATTCCAAAAATTCACTAAATGAGAGCGATAGAGCGTAAAATTTTGACAGCTCAACACTAATGAGTCTGCGAATTTTGGTTGGATAAATTTTAGGCAACCAAAATTTGCAAGATAGAAGAGCTGTTAGAAATTTTAATTTTGAATTGTCCACCTCCAAAATGGGTACCATTGTTCCATTGTTTCATCGGGGTCTTTAGGGATGAAGATTAATTGATCAAATTCACCAAAGGCATCAACTCCTGTGCAAAAGCAAACAAATTAAAATCAATTAAAAACACATCAGCTGTTTTCTTGCAAATTTTTACTGGATGTTGTTCGAGTACTTTTTTTTTTTTTTGCAAATTTTGATGAAGAGAGTAAAATGGTTCTTACTCTCCTAAACTACAATCTTGCAAATTATTACTGGGAAAATAAACGAACACAGCTAGTATCAACACAAAAACTATGATTGCGGTAATTGTTGTTGTAATTAATATAATAGAACTTTTGAAGAATTTACAAACGCATGAATCTGTTAAAAATTTTAAGAAATTTTGAGATAGGAAATATATTTAAAAAAAAGGCGATAAGTAAAAATTTTTGAGATTTCATTCGATTAAATTAGTCCTACTTAATTTTTTATATAGATATATTAATAGAACCGGACGGGTCGTAGCATATTGGTTAGAACACTCGACTATCATGCGGGAGATCTCGGGTTCGATTCCCGCCACCAATCATCTACCTTTTTCTTTCATTGTTGGACCCTCGATATAGTCGAAAGCAGCGTCGCAGTATAGTGTCGAGTCAATCGGAATGTCTAGTAAAAGCTTCTCAAACAGTGACGTTCGAATTTGTCGATAAACAAGTAGGTGCTGTTAGTTGTGAATCAAAAATAATGAAAGCGTGTTAATTCACAATAACGCGAGAAGGTATGGGGTGTAAAAGGGAAATTAAGTTTTTTTTGTTATATTAATAGAACTTATTTATCTAAGCCTAAGCTACAATTCTCCTAAAGAATAAAATATCGATGATTCTTGAGTTATAGCTGAAAAAATAAGGTAACAAACACCAAGATAAGGTCATAAAACGTCGAAAAATTTTGAACCTTTGGGTATTTTAGTATACTGATCGAGTTGCTTCACCTTGGCTGTGCCAAAAATGTTTTGAACGTATCGGAAAGTTCATAAATTGTTCAAAAAATTACTTTTACTTTTATTGTGCTAAGAGGTACTGTTATTGTACCTAAGAGTAATTTCGTTGTGCCCATAAGTACTTGTATAGTTCCAAAAAGATTTTTATTGTAGCAAAAAATATTTTTATTATGCCAAAAAGAGCCTTTATTGTACCAACGAATAATTCTATTGTACTTTAAAGTACATTTTATGGCACATAAAGTACTTTTATTGTCCGAATAGTAATTTTGTTGTACCAAAAACATTTTTGTTTATCATTGTATCCAAAAGTACTTTCATTGTCCGAATAAGTTTAATTTTTTTTTTCTAAGAAGTACTTCCGTTTTGTACTTTTATTACACTAGAAACAACTGTTATTGTACCAAAGAGTACTATCATTGTACTAAAAAGTACTTTCCTTTGTAGCTTATTGTAGCACATTTTAACTCTACTTTAAAATCAATTGTAAAGTAGTACTATTGGATGAGCAGGACATTGAAACTTATGTCGCTTTCCTAACATGCAAAGGCTCTAAGTCCACTTTTTAGAAAGTAAAATTGTAATGCAATAATTTTTTATATATATAAAAAAAACATCGATTACACAGTTCAACATTTCTAAGGTCATCGTCTGGTGCCGCCTTCGTAGCCAGATATTTTTGATGTATATACCGAGACTAAAAAAATCCCCAAAGGATTTGGCCCCATTACATCGAAACATTTTTTTATTGATACTTCAATATTTTCACCCCAACACGTTTTTTTTTATCATTTTTACGGAGTCCATATTTCATTAACCGTTCGAAAATTTTTCTTTTTGTCTTTTTTCTTCGTTGTAGATCTAAACCAGAACAAAAAAAGTGTCAAACAGATCGATTCAAAAAAATTGCATCCAGTACATGAAAATTGCAAAAATATGGGAAAAAATAATATTTTTTCATGATGTTTTCCACAAAAAATTTATTTCGTTGAACACCGTGGCGTATGATTTGTGTGGAATATTACTTATTATAATCATAATTTTATGGTGAAAATATCATGAAAAAATAGCCTTTTTCCCATATTTTTACAATTTTCAAGCACTAGATGCAATTTTTGTGGATCGGTCTATTTGAAACTTTTTTTGCTCTGGTTTAGATCTACAACTTTGCGGAAGACGAAAAGAAAAATTTCCGAACAGTTTATGAAATATGGACTCCCTAAAAATAGCCAAAAAATCGTATTGGGGTGAAAATATTGGAGTATCCATAAAAAAATGTTTCGATGTAATGGGGCCAAATCCTTTGGGGATTTTTTTTAGTCTCGGTATATACTTCAAAAATAGCTGGGTACGAAGGCGGCACCAATTTATGTGTTGCACTGTGTTACTAAAACAAAAATAAAGTTATCTAATTTTTTGCTGTTGTTTTTGTAAACAAAAACGATATGTCCAATTTATCACATCTTTGTGAAATATTTCGCTTCTTCTAATGTTGTCCTATCAACAGTTTCGCGCAGAATATTCCGAGAGTCCAACCAACAGACATATTTCGCCACGCTGCTAAGATAACTGACTGCGTTGTGCAGTGAGCGTTTAAAAATTTTTAAAATATGGACTAAGTAAACAACAAAGACATTGGCAAAGGCCGTTACCATCGTGAATTCAGGAGAAGATTACGGTCACATTAGTGGTCCTCTTTCACGCAGGATATAGCTAATTTCGGAGAAACTGAAGATGGTTGAAAGTACCCACTTGTACAGCGATCAAACATTTTTGGCCTACCACGCATATACAGAGGATACGATACAACCTACAGTTCATTAGAGGAATATCATAGCTATAAAAACCCATCACTAGCCGGATGGCAAACGCACTAAAAGGTTTTTGTAGAAACTGCAATGGTGAGGAAAAATAAGATACCACAGAGATTCGTCAATGTCACTGCTGTGCTTTTTGTGATCTGAGACATGAGAAGCTTGGTCATCAGACACTTATGAACAATATCTGTCATAGCCTATACTAGACCCCAAGTGAGGTATGCTGAAGGCGGCTGCCAAATTAACCTAAACTTAATCCGAAGTACTCGTACTTCTGTCAGTAATTCAACTTTTTTACTACATCTACAGAACTTTTTTATTTGCTGGAAAAAATTATACAGTGTGCTACTAATCTGTAGTAGTGCATCCGACTTACTACAGAAAATTCACTCAATATTCCAAAATGTCTGCAGTAATAGTTATTTTGTAATGCAACAAATTCAAATCAGAGTAACAAAGTTTTAATTTAAAAAAGAAAAGTTAATTTAGATATTAAATATTTAGAGAAATAAACAATGTTTAAGTACACTTAATATATTTTGTAGTCATTTCCTTTAGAATAGTATTTTAAATATAAAGTTTATTATGTTAAACTTTCCATTAATAACAGATCTTTCCGGTTCCTTATTACAAATGTGTACCCGAGTTACTTTCACTGATATTAGATATATTTTTTAATAAAACTATATATGGCTTACCGTATTCCCAGTGTATTCACCAAAACACAGGGTGCCACAACATACATAAATATGGCAGCTATTCTATCGGCAGATGATGTTTTTCTCCTGGAAATGGCCGCCATATTATCACCTGCAAAAACACATATTATACAATACAAATTACGATTACAAAATAATAAAATTAAATAAATCTTAATATAGAACAATAGTCTATGTGACTTGTTGATTCAAAATTAAAGATAACGCACATTATGTACATTCACCACTTTTTTTAGCACCAAAACTGATATTTTGAAGTAAACATTATATTAAAAAAATAACAGTTTTTAATTCGTCATTTTGTCTTAATTCACAAATCTCAATTACTTAAAAGTTGTTTGTCGCTTTATACTGTGCTGTGGCATTTAAAATAATTTTATGCTCTAGTTTGTATTTGTCACCTACCTTTAGACACAAATACGTATATGCTGGCTGGTTCTGTATTACTCGCCGAACACGTATAGTTTCCAGAGTCGGAAATCTGGGGCTCTCGTATTATTAAACGACTTTGCGTTCGTGGACCTGGTGTGGTTTCGATTGAAATATCCCTCCTCGCATCGTAGTAGTTGATCAGTCGGTCGTTCTTTTGCCAGTACACATATTGCGGAGGAGTTGGGCTCTGAAAGCAGAATCACATTTGTAAATAAATTAAGAGTTTTAAAAACATGAAATTTGCGGTTATTTAATGTATTTCATGTTGTAAGTATTATTTAAATAATTGTATTAAAATCTTCAATATATCTGTGGCCACAAGTCATAACAGCATAATTACAGCTTGAATTTCTTACGGATTCTTAGAAAACGTATTCTTTGTGTAAACATTGACTCGGATCATCACCTGGTTGCAACCAAAATATGCACGCCATTAAGTAGTGTTAAAAACGCTGATAACCAAACGCAAAATAAGCTAGACATTACAAATCTTCACACCACCGAGATAGCCAATGCCTACTCCAACCAACTCTCTCAATTACTTCAAACAAACCCCCATAATTCTGATGTCCCCGACACCCAGAGACAGCATATTGCGAATTCTACCGTACTTGGTTATAAAAACCACGCTCAGACAAGAATCTCGCATTTTCTGAAGAAAGTACGCTATATACAAGGTAAAACTGCAGCCAATGGCACCGCGAGAGGTGACGGAACGATATGATGAGAAGGGATAGAAAACGTCTCTTCAAGCGGATAAAGTGTCTTTGGAAGTAAAGAGAGAGCCAGGATATCGAAATTACAAGGATAGAGGTGGAGACGAAAAGTTATACCAAAAGGAAAAGCAAAGGTTTTGAAACTGGGATCCCCACCTTTAAGGACAAAGAAGGAAATTTGGTCACTTACACGCAGACTGCAAAAATCAAGGAAACACTTTCGTTCTCTCGTTCTCGTTCTAAGTGACGAAATCGCCCTACTCCGTCCTACTCTGTCTCAAAATGAGATCAGCACCGCTTATGCACGACTGAAAAACAATAATGCTGCGAGAGCCGATGGACTGCCGGCAGAATTTTTTAAGGCCGGCTAGCTCATAAACACGATTTGGCTGAAGGAATACAAGATGATTGGTATCAGAGGTTTGTATTAGAGATGGGCACGTGAGTGATTTTGACTCACGTTCATGCACGCTCACGTGATTGAAATGGTCACTCACGCACACTCACGTTCGAAGATTTTTTCGCTACTCACATTCACGCACGCTCACGTGAGTAAATTTTGTACTCACGCACATTCACGTGAGCGTGAATCACGACAATCACGCCAAATAAAAAGTAACATTTTTTTTATTGTTTCATTTTATAGTAAATGTAAATGGGAAGAATAGCCTTATGTTTACAAATTACTTATTTTTGGATAATTAATATTTCTTTTATAACTCCCAAATGCATGACCAGAGTATATTTAAATTTGGTCAGTTTATTTATCTTACAATAGTAGACAAACCCTAAGAACACCGAAACCCTTGCCACACCCCTTCTGGTACCTCCCATACAAATGACCCAATTGACCCTCATAGATTTACATGCATATCTTTTTTGTAAGTAAACTGAATTCACTCGAATTTTGCGTATGATGATCGTTTATGAAACTTAGACTCAGGAATGAATATGGACTATATCGGTTCACGCCTTTTGGCACCTACCATACAAAATGACCTATTTTTGGAAAATTAATTTTTCTCACATAACTTCCAAACGGACACTTGGGGGGTAATGATAATTGGTAGATTAATTTATATTGCAATAGAAATCGAAACCTCAGAAGCCCTAACTATTTGACACACCCCTTCTGGTACCTTCCATATAAATAATCGATATTGCCCCTTTTCATACATATCATTTTGTATATACACTGAATTCAGACAAGTTTTTCCAAGGTAAGCGGTCATTGAACGTTGATTTACGAAAACAAGCAGACACGTTGTGCTGGCCCTAATTGTACTTCCTATACAAGTAATTCAAAGACAAAAAGCAGACAAAAAACATTCTATAAGTAATTTTATTTTAATTAAAAGTCTATTAATTTCAATAACCCCAAACAGAAACAATATCGTATATTGGGTGATGGTATTTATCAGTCAGTTTACCTGACTGAAATTTCTGTGCTGGTTTAATATCTCCTTTATTTTTGGCCTCCGTTTGTATGAAAACACGACACTGCACAATGGTCCCTCTGAGCAAATACGTGGCCAAATTAAATTTTTTTACTTTGTGTTTTACCATTTTTGTCTTTACACAAAACATGTATTTTTAATTTTATAATTTTTCACTTTTTTCAAATTGAAAAAAAAGTCCAAGTTTGTCAAGCATAAAATTAACTTTCAAAAACAACATGTGATCTGCTCAACTATATTATTTAATTACATCTTGCGAACACTTGCGATTACACTATGCAACAAATGACGACTTTTTGAAAAATACAAAAACGGGATAGTATAGGTTCGATTCTACTATCGAAGGGTAATAAAACCCTATACTCAGTTTGGCGAGATTGGTGACCAATTTTTTTTTTATGGGCCCCTAAAGATTCTCAAAATCAGTGAGCCCCATGCAAAAAGGTGTGATCAGTTTTTGTCCAACAGCTAACTCACACTTCGTGATAGCGCTAAACTGTATTCGGCAATGATGTAGCTGGGAGTTTTGCGCACTAACTTTATTAACAAATTATGTCAAAAAGGTTGGTTATTCCTGCCCATTTTCAAAAAAAATTGAAGAAGAATTTATTATTTTTTCACTTTTTTGAGCATTACTTTGAGGGAGTCCAAATTTTCCTCTAACACTGTTCGCCAAAATTGTAGCCCTGGTAAAGATAAACAACTTTCGTGAACATATCAATCTAATCTGAACGTGTCCAGGCAACCTAAATAGCTCATAAAGTCCAAGTTGATACCGGTTTTTCGTACCTTTACGCACTTAAAAGCCAGTAACGTGGTTGAATATCAACTAATTTGAAGTTTCTCAGCTGTTTTATAAAGAAGAGACTACGGCCTTTCCAATGGTATATATAGTTCTATTGATAACTTATCATAAATGTCTGTTTTTTGCCTCGAAATTTCAAACTTTTGTGACTTTTTCACTATTTTTTAAGTTTGACGAAGTTTGTAGCCACTATTTTATAAGGACACCCTAATGTTTACTACTTTATTCAGAAAATGCACGCTATCACGAGTTAAACGCATATTTGTTTGTAAAAATCGGTTAACAAATAGTTAAGTTATTCATGTTTTCCGAGGGACGCAACTTTTATATCCTATACTAAAATCAAAGAGTTGAAGAAGAAGCATTGTTTTGGTGTTGCTGTTAATTACTTCAATTTTGATTTTAGCATAGTTGCGTGCCTCGGAAAACATGTATAACTTAACAATTTGTTAACCGATTTTTACAAACAAATATGCGTTTAACTCGTGATAGCGTGCACTTTCTAAATAAAGTAGTAAACATTAGGGTGTCCTTATAAAATAGTGGCTACAAACTTCGTCAAACTTAAAAAATAGTGAAAAAGTCACAAAAGTTTGAAATTTCGAGGCAAAAAACAGACATTTATGATAAGTTATCAATAGAACTATATATACCATTGTAAAGGCCGTAGTCTCTTCTTTATAAAACAGCTGAGAAACTTCAAATTAGTTGATATTCAACCACGTTACTGGCTTTTAAGTGCGTAAAGGTTCGAAAAACCGGTATCAACTTGGACTTTATGAGCTATTTAGGTTGCCTAGACACGTTCAGATTAGATTGATATGTTCACGAAAGTTGTTTATCTTTACCAGGGCTACAATTTTGGCGAACAGTGTTAGAGGAAAATTTGGACTCCCTCAAAGTAATGCCCAAAAAAGTGAAAAAATAATAAATTCTTCTTCAATTTTTTTTGAAAAAGGGCAGGAATAACCAACCTTTTTGACATAATTTGTTAACAAAGTTAGTGCGCAAAACTCCCAGCTACATTTTTGCCGAATACAGTTTAGCGCTATCACGAAGTGTGAGTTAGCTGTTGGACAAAAACTGATCACACCTTTTTGCATGGGGCTTACTGATTTTGAGAATCTTTAGGGGCCCATAAAAAAAAATTGGTCACCAATCTCGCCAAACTGAGTATAGGGTTTTATTACCCTTCGATAGTAGAATCGAACCTATACTATCCCGTTTTTGTATTTTTTTCACTGTTGCACTGTGTTATTAAACGTATATACATTTTTCTAGACAACCTTCGCTTCAAAAATATGAAGACGAATATGACGAAATATGAAGAATATGAAGACAAATTCGAAGATGGTAGTATAATCTAAGAGAGCAAGCTAGACATAACTGACACTTAATGTTTTAATTTAATAAATAAGATTTTAATTGAATTAATAATTGTTTTTATTTCTTATATATAAGATAGCAAAGCAAGAAGCAGATCAATTATGAAGAAAAAGTTATACAATTGACAACATATAACAATATTAATATATTTCTGAACAAAAATTATAATTTCCTTAACTTAAATAATTTTGGCCAGAAAAAATTGATTTGAAACCATTGTGCACTGTGCGGAGTAGCTACCGCAATCATTAAAATGAAATAACCTTTTCGTTATTACTTACTTTTATTAATTCTAAGAATCATACAACGTTTTTTCTAAAGAGTTTTGTAAATATCCTCAAATAATTTTTTTAAATTCATTCAGTACGATTGTCCATATACATTCACCCCTATTCCCGTAGACGTCGTCGACATCGTCGTCGTTTTTATGTCAACATCACTTCGAGTCAACATCGTTGTCACATCAATGCTATTTCAGTATTCTGTAACTACTATGAGACGACGTCGACTAGTAATCAATAACATGAAAGAAATAACAACAGCTGATGTAACATTTGTACATCAGCTGATTCATTTTGACTTTTATTTTCTGTTGTGAAGAAATGTTTTTATGATCTTAAACTTGCCAAATAACGAGTGTATTCATCGGTGTTAAAATCGTAATTTGAGGTTATCTGTTGGCCGGCCTTCCAACTTTTTTTAGATTCGAGAACTACTTAAGTCTTAATAAGGCAGCATTTAATTACGTAATCGTTCCTATAGAAATAGTTCCTATCATGAAAAGTGAACTCAGGACATATGTTTCAGTCATAATTAAGTTGTCAGCAACATTGAGGTCCTTTGGACAGGGGCCTTACAACCTAAGTGTAAGTGCAGGCAGTAGTTGCAAGATTCCTTTCTGAATGCATTAGAGAGGTGATTTGTCCACCTTGGATACAATTGGAAGTAACTGAAGATGACAAATCGGAAGCATAAACTAAATTTTTTTTAACAAAACAGGATTTACTGGAGTAATTGGATATGTCGATGGAACCCATATCAAAATTTTTGCTACAAATAAAGAAGACCAGATTCGTAACTACAACCTTAAATGATTCTTAAAGACGCTCCAAAGGAATTAAATTGTTTTTCGCCAATTTTCTCACATTACCCCTTAAAATTAGACAAAATCCTTGTACCTATGAAGGATTTTGTTTCCAAGCCCCTATTTGTTACTCGACATTGTTATTCTTGACGTCATTAAACAAAACCTTTTTTTAAATTTACAAAAACTAAAGTTATTCTTTCAAATTGTTTCAAGTCGTTACTAACAACTGTGACGACAGATTCAGAGTCGTTTCGATTCAACGTCGTCGTCACATTTCCTTACAGAATACCAAATTTGTGTCAATAGTAACCGATAGTTATCGAAAACGACTACGAGAATACCGATTTTACAGCGTCGTCACAAGACGACGTCGTTTTGCGTCGACGACGTCTACGGGAATAAGGCCGATTGTATCAAAAAATCAAAATTTTTGTCAAATAAGATACCTTCACTTAATTTTGAATTAAAGCGAAACGCATTCATCGATTTTCGTGATCTATTTTTTCATTTTGTTCATTGGTTATGTGCATTACGGTAATGTAGTAGGTCTTGAAAATTTATTATTTTTTAAATATAAAAAAATTTAATTTTTTAGACAATTTTTTATATATTTAAAAAACTTTCTACGAAACTGTTCAATATGCAGAGAAATTACTTATGAAAAGGAATATTAATTCCTTAATTTCGGACATTTGTTTTATCAAAATTGGACTAGTCGTTCTTGAGATATGCCCACCAAACGTGGCTGTAGGAGCTTAAATACTTCATATGTTCACATACTCGAATCGTGCTGGCTATCCTAAAATCTGCAAAGACATCATTCTTGGGGGGTGGCACTGACAAAAATCCAACACCGATTTTTACGACCACCCTAACATACATATTTATATATACTTTATTTCGTTGTTAAATTCATTGAAAAAGGTTTCCAAAAGTTCATATGAAAATTAATTAATTACCTAATTATATGCTGTAAATTCTATGAACCATAACTATTTTTTTTCTTTGCGTGAGTAGCGTGATTCACGCAAAGTATGCACTCACGCACGCTCATGCACAAAGATTTTTTTGGCACTCACGTTCATGCACGCTCACGTGAGCGAATTTCCAACTTACTCACATTCACGCGTGAATCACGCATGATTCACGTGATTCACGCCAATCACGTAACGACTGCCCATCTCTAGTTTGTATGTCCTGTGTTTTAAGAAAAGCGTTCCAAGTGTGTGTACCAAGTATCGCGGATCAGCCTTTTACCCATCGCATACAAGGTCCTGTCTAGTGTGTTATGTGAATGACAAAAGCCCATCCTAGCGAACCTGATCGGACCTTATCATTGTAACTTTAGACGTGGCAAATCTACGACTGACCAGATATTCACACAACTACAAATCCTCGAGAAGACCCAAGAGAAGCAGATCGATACCTACCATCTGTTTAGCGATTACGAAGCTGCATGCGACAGTTCGATAAGGCAGAAATTATTAGATGCTATGGTTGATTTGGTATCCCTGGGAAGCTGATACGACTTTGCGTGATGACACTGACTGACACGAAGTCCTCAGGAAAATGGGTAAGAATCTTAGCAGGGCTTTAGACAAGAACATAGTCTGTTGATGCGAAAGGCTGCAGTAAACAGGACTGGTACCTTCTTTAACAAAAGTCACTTGCTGCTGGCGTATGCGGATCCCATAGATATCATTGGCCGTTGACTGCTGAATATTACTTAGGGCTTTTCGAGCATTTAGAATCAGTCGACAGAAGTGGGTCAGGTGATAAATGAGGACAAAACCTAGCTTTTCGTTTTAACGTACAAAGAGTCTACTCGTTTGGGACGCTGCTTGAACGTTGAGAACTATAACTTTGAAGTAGTTGATGATTTTGTCTACCTCGGCTCCGCCATCAAAAAAAAAAATAAAAATGTCAACCTGGAAATCAAGAGACAAGTATTGATCGGACACTGGTCCTACCTGTCTTGCTCTATAGTGCAGATTCTTTGGGAATTCTAAGAGTCTTTGAGAGAAAAATTATTCGCAAAACATTTGGACCCATCATCGGTTATGCCGAGTTCCGTCGTCGAATGAACCATGAGCTGTACAACGAAATCAACGTAGTCAAGCGTGTTGAAATAAACCGAATGCGCTGACTTGGGTACGTTGTAAGAATAGATGAATATTCTCCAGCTCGAAAAGTCTTCGGCAATAACCTTCATAGGCGGCCAAAATTTCGATGGATGGGCCAGTTGAAAAAGCTGTTTTCTAAAATTGGTGTGACAAACTATCTATGAACCGCAAAAAACCGAAGCGCTTAGAATTATTTTCTATGTGCTGCTACTGACGGATGCATTTCTGTTGTTGTTGCCATATAAGAAGAAGAAGAAGACGTGTGTTCTGTTCCTTGAGTTAGAAGTTAAATCGAAGTTAAAGTTTGAAATGCACATAGAGCAAAGGGTATATCCCAAAATGTGCGCGAAATATCTCGATTTCTAGAAAAGATAACCCAAAACGGATTGCAGATTTGAAAAATTTGGAAGCAGTTATATGGGATAGCATCATTAACTCTAAGCTCTCAAAATGGCATATGGAGCACATGAGTCCCCGGACGACGATATGTTTGAGGATGGATTTACTTAATGATACGAAATTCAATCAGCTTAATTTAATTTATCTAGCAAAAGTCATTGGCTAACACAGATTTTCAAAATAATTGTAGTAATTTTATAATAATATTTTCTTGCATTAACGTACTCTCGTCCAAAAGGGACTAGATGTTAATTAAGATATTAATGTCTAATCCAACAAAACAAAAGCAAAACATCAGTTTATTTATGCACTTCGATACGAACGCTACTCTGTTAAATTAAAAATGCATTATAAATACATATGTAGCTTAGGTAATTAAACAAAACATTTTGAGATAACAACAAAACTATAAGGAATTCAAATTAAAAGCAATTTCCATATGAAAGGGGACAATCAATTTGCATATTATTGTTTGTTCTTTGCAAAATAAAAAAAGAAAAAACAAAACAAAAACATTTTGAAGCGAAACAAAAAAAAAATAACTGAAACGACGAAGGAACAACGAGGATAATAAAACAATAACAGAATATTTGCTTTAACCCATTTCTTCCTTCCACTCAATACACAGTATAATCCTGCTTCTGAGAACAAAGGGAACGATGATGACTACAAGGCAAAAGAGTGAAGCATAACCAAATATACAAATGTACAGATGTAGGTTTGCCATAAAGATCGCGTATTCGCGCTTTTCACCAACAAACCCCTCTTTAGATTCATGCATAACAATGAAAGAGGAAACACAAAAAGTAAAGTAGATATCCACCAACAATAAGAAATAATATAAATAATAAAATGAATATGAATCCAAGAGAAAACAGAAACTGATGCAAATTTACCATCAACGTTAAAGTTCTGTCATTTCCCCCTCTCCACGCTACCGAATTGAACATTGCCCCACCCTGGCTATCCACACCCGTCACATAACTTGTGCATTCCCACTGACAAAACAAACAAAATCACTTTTAAAATTATTATGATGAGCGACACAAGTCCTCTTGTTCGTTCAGTCCGTAATAAAACTTGTGTCATGTATATTTATACAGACACCGATACATAACTACGTTGTTATGTACGTACAACTAACTGTTTAGTGTATGTAGACGACGACGCGTATATGTTTATAATGGAAGAATTTTCATAGAAATGAGTTATGAAATATACTTTTGATATATTTCGAAATTTTTGAAAATAAATTCAAGTTCTTCGCAGTGTTTTCGAGGGTATATTAAAATATGGAAAGCCTTATACATAAGGATGGACCGCAAAAATCAATTTATGTGGTTTCTAACCAAACATCAAATATGCAATATAAAAAGTGTGAAATTTTGTATCTGGGGATAAAGCTATATAACTCATGCAAAAATGTACCTTAAATAGTTCAACAAAGCGAATATGTTAAATTCTAATACCTCTTTTGACAATAAAGTTAACATATTTGAAAAGTGACAAAAGTTAACCCTGTTAAGTGCTGAATAAGCCATGCACTTTTAATTTAACGTTTGTGTAATTGTCTCAATGGCCTTATACAAATCTGAATAAAATATTAAAACTTTGAAGTGAAGAAATAAAAATAGCATCAAATTTGCATTAGCTAACACAGCTATGTTTCCGTGAAATACTTGCAAGAAACTTCAAAATACGTTTATAAAATACAATTTTTTTTTATCTATTTACATATAAATAGTAAAAACAATCCATCAAAGAACTAAATATTTATAGTGTGAAAAATTTGTTATGTTCTATACGTCTATACGTCCTATCATTTGAGATGTCATCCGTTTTTTTTATGCAATTCGTTTTACGATGCTCCCTAATGTACATGTACATTTAAATGTTGCCATAAATATAAGATTGAACTCTATGGTTCTGGGAATAAGAAACTAAGTTACTAATGTATGCATTTGATATAGGTCATATTCATCTCTATGTGTCTCAAAATGTTGGTGAGTACAGGCGATACTCATGATACAATACGAAGATATAGTGTATCAGCTGAAAGGTATATTTTAACATGTTTCGTAGAATTTTGCTTCTTTTTGACGTTTAGCAAGTTATGGTTTAATACTGAGATACTATTATTTTCTGTCATACAGTGCAAATGACAAGTTATTAAGAAATATTATTTAACTTCTACTCTGTTTAGTTGATTTGTATTTTGCTGGCATCTAGTTCATCGTTTTCCATATCGAGTGACATGTTGCTTGTAGGATAATAAATAGCAAAACTGACGAAATATGAAATTTGTTTGTATTTTTAATACATTTTGTTAACAGTTTAAAATTAATGAAAATGTGTATTAACAGTGAACAACTACAATGTCTTATGTTCGCATTTGTAGAGATGGTTTTGTATTGTTATGCCAAATATCTATATATATAAAAATGGTGGCAAAAATGTATAGTAATTCATCAATTGAGAACGGCTGGAACGATTTTGCTGAAATTTTTTTTCAATTGTTCGTAATTGCCAGGAGAAGGTTTATGTAAAAGAAAATTTTGGGAAAATCCTCCGGAAAAGCCGGAAAATTGGAAAAACCGAAAATTGGTTTTTTGTATGAAATTTTGTGTGCAATTGTTACGAATGATTTTTCGAATGAAAAAATAAAAAAAATTTCTTGGAAAATTCGGAAAATTCCGGAAAAAATCGAAAAATTTTAAATCTATTTTTCGACGACATTTTGCTTTTTGTCGTACGATTTGATAGTTTTGAAAGATGAATATTGCGAAAAATTTCGGATAATTATTCCGTAATGGCTTTCCGAATGGAAAAATAGATAAATTCCCGGTGGAAAACTCGGAAAATTCCGAAAAAAATCGAAAATTTTAACTTTTTCGGCAAAATTTTTCATTTCATCGCCTGATTTGAGAAAAATCGCTAATTAAATTTTTGTCTGTTTTCGAATGGAATAGAAAATTTTGGTTGGCAAATTATGGAAAATGCCAAAAAAAAATTCTTTTTTTTCGACAAAATTTTGGTTTTGATCGTATGTTTTGGTAATTTTGTGCGATGTAAATGTAAACAATTAGACTTTTCGAGTGGTAAAATAGAACAATTCTTCGTGAAAACTGGGAAAATTCCAGAAAATAAATCGAAAGATTTGTATGCCTTCGACGAAATCTTCCATTGTATCGCTTGATTTGATGATTTCAGACGACGTTAAGGTGCAAAATTCGTTGTGTTGCTAAAAAATTTCCGATTATTGTGAAATATATAAATATAAAAATGGTGTGCAAAATGAATAGTAATTTATCAAGACAGAACATTGGCCCAGTTTGCTCTATTTGTTTTTTTTTTTTTTTGAATTTTTTAAACCAGAAAATTTTGGGAAAATCCTTAGGAAAAGTCGAGAAATTTAAGTGCAATTGTTACGAAATGGCTTTTCGAATGCAAAAATAGAAAATTATTAGCGAAAAACTCGGAAAATTCCGGAAAATCGCGAAAAAAATAGATTTTTTATTGACGAAATTTTGCAGTTTTCGCATGATTTGATGATTATGATGTTGGTTGAAAAATTTAACGAGATAAATCTATATATATATATAAAATGGTGTAAAAAATTTATAGTAAACCATCAATTGATTTATGATTTGATAGTTTTGAAAGATGAATATTGCAAAAAATTTTGGATAATTATTTCAAAATGACTTTCGAGTGAAAAAATAGAAAAATTTTTGGTGAAAAACTCGGAAACTTCCGGAAAAACTTCGATTTTTTCTACAAAATCGCTAGATTTGATAAAAATTATTTAAAAAAAAATTCGGATAATGGAAAAATTCTTGGTGGAAAACTCGGAAAATACCGGAAAAAACTCTAAAACGTTGGATTTTGCGACGAAATTTTGCATTGTATTTCGGATTATTTTGAAATTTATTATGTTAAAAGATTAAACGCGTAATGATCTAACAATTTTAAAATCTTCTGCATGAGCATAACGCATTGGTCGGATTGTTCAAAACCGCATTGAATACAATGCATTCTTCCATTTAAGTCGGAATTCGTATTATAGGAGAAGATATGAATTCTTATGCATATCGATTGATGGTTTGGCAAGACGTTGACAAGATATCGTCGGTTATTTCAACAGTACTGCGTTGACAAGTACGTCAAGGTCGAAACAGACCGTCTCAATTTTATACGTTTCAATCACATTTCGAGAAGCTCGCCAGCGTTTGCATTTGCTCGAAAACGATACGCATTGGGAGGCAACTGTTTCTGCTCCATCGAATCAAATTCGTACATTGTTTGCGATCATCATAGCCACATTATATCTGCCGAGGATGAGATGACTGACGACATTTTGCATACAGTTCGCACAACAACAGCGAAATTCGTACTTGAAATTGACTTCAGATCGAAGACATGTCGAAATTGGGAATACCAGCACTATATCGTTCGATGCACGATGCATTCAATCGCGAATTACAACGAGATCAAAACTTTGATCGAGATGAGCTGACTGAAAGAGTCCGAACAAATTTCAAGCGAATTCAACTCCCCATTTGACTGCCTTTAGCCAACACATTCAATAAATCGCAATGCCAATCTTTGAAAGTCTTCAGGATCAGTCTCAAATTTCCCCGCTTTTCACAAGGTCAGCTGTACGTTGCCTGTTCGCGTTTTGGCACACCGGCTTCATTGTTTTTTTTACGCCGGAAAACAAATCGGAAAACATTGTTTATCAGATCGCTCTTCAGTGATTTCGATTAAATTCAAATAAAACATATTAAACACATTGTTTTTCTTTTACCCTGGAGCTTGCCGTGTCCGAAGCTGTATGGCAGAACAACGTTTGCCGGGTCAGCTAGTAAGTATATAAGAAGTTTTTTTTTTTATTATGGCAAATATATGACAATTCTGCATAAGGCTAGCTCTTGCTACTGTGGGGTGCAGCAGGTGGCGGGTATCTGAACGGTTATCGATTAATAAAGAGTCCCCGACCAGAGCGGTAGATACCAAGGGCACACTATAAAAGAGTTTATGTGCCTGATGACGTATCTATGACATGGCGAATCAGGGCCGCCTTTAAATAAGCACTACATCACATGGAGTGTCCTTTTCTTCTTCTTCTTTAATGACAACAAAAACAGAAATTTATCTATCAATAGCCGCACATAGAAAAGTATTCCAAGCGCTTCGGTCTTTTGCGCTCCGTAGATAGTTAGTCACACCAAGCTTAGTTAACAGCTCTTTCATCTGGTTCATCCATCGGTGTTTTGGTAGCCCTCTCCTGCACCGCCCATGGAGTTTATTGCCGAAGATTTTTCGAGCCGGAGCGTTTTTGTCCATTCGTACAACGTGTCCAAGCCATCGCATTCGGTTTATTTGAACGCGCTTGACTACGCCGATGTCGTTCTACAGCTCATACAGCTCATGATACATTCGACGAAGGTACTCGCCGTAAACGATGATGGGCCGAAATATTTTGCGAAATATTTTTCTCTCGATGACTCCCAGAATAGATTGATCCGCTTGTGCCATTACCCATACAGATAGGACCAGAGTCTGGTAGAGGTGGATCTTTGTTTGCGTTGGAGTTGGATCTTTGTTTGCGATCAATACTCGTCTTTTGATTTCCAGGTTGACATTAATATTTATGTTTATGACGGAGCCAAAGTAGACAAAATCATCTACTTGGTTTTGTCCTCATTTATCACCAGACCCACTTCCGCCGACTGCTTTCAATGCTCGAAAAAGCCGCAGTAACATCCCGTAATTCACGGCCAATGATATCTATATCCTCGGCATCTGCGAGCAACATGTGACTTCTGTTGAAGAATATCTGGTCGGTCTAAATTCACGACCAGGTCTAAAGCCACAAAAGGTACAATCAGGTTCGCCAGAATAGTATATAGTCTTTCTAATAACACACTAGACAGGACGTTGTATGCGATGGGTAAAAGGCAAATCCCGCGATAGTTGGTACACACACTTGGATTGCTTTTCTTAAGCACGGGACATGGAACACTCAGATTCCAATCATCGGCCGTGCACTTCTTGAGCCAAATCGTATTTATGAGCTGTTGCATGCATGTTACCAGCTCACCGCCGCCGGCTTTAAAGTCCATCGGCTCCCGCAGCTTTTTATTTTTAAGCCGTGCAATTGTCGTGCGGATCTCGCTTTGGCTCGGTGGTGGACAGTCTACTCCATCATCGATGATTTGTGTGATTTCGTCACTTATGCTGCTTCTGGAACGAGTAGAGAGTGTCCTCTAGAGAGGTACAAATAGGAGGGTTATGTCTCCGTGGTTCCCCTACAAGAACCCCCCAAAATATTGACGACTACTGCAAACGTTTTAAGAACCATGATTTGAGAATATTCACTTGGAATGTTAGAACTCTGGCCGATATTCTCGAAGAGTGTAAGGCTGACATAACTGGTATACTGAAAATCCGGAAATTCGATTTAACCACAAAAACATTCACAAGGCAACGTTGGTATCTCCCAGTCAATTTACGAGAAATCAAATAGGTCATGTGGTAATCGATGGAAGGCACGCGTTAAGTGTCTTAGACGTACGAGTGATCAGGGGTGCGAACATCAACTCGGATCACCACCTCACTGCAGTGAAAGTGTGGACTAGGCTAAACAGGGTGAAAACCCTGCATAATCAGACACAGAGAAAGCTAGACATCGGTAAACTGCAAACCACGTAGATAGCCAACATCTTATCCAACCAACTCACTTAACTACTTCGTGATGCTCCAACTCCCGAAAATACTATTAAGCAATGGCAACATATAATTTTTCGGGAACAAGATGCTGCATACAGGGCCAACCTGCAGTTAATGGCAACGCGAGCTGTTTGTGAAAAGTACAGGCAGAAGAGGCGGAAGCCAAATCGACTCTGCAGGCGAAGAAACGAGAGCTGAAGGAGCAGAAATATTTGTGCATTAAAGAGTACAGCAACAGAGGTGAAGGACGAAAATTCTACCAGAAGATAAATGTTATGGTACATGGAACAGATATTCTCTCCTGTAAAGACAATGATGACTGATTCCGAGAGCTTACTGGGAATATGGAAAGATCACTTCTGAAGTCTAAAGATGTCTAAAAACTCGGTAGCTGAAGACTCTGTATTAATCCGATACGATAACATTGATTGTCCCCCTGCGAACCAAGCTGAAATAAAAACTGTCATATCCGCTGGGGTTGATGGTCTTCCAGCAGAATTGTTTAAGGTGGATGGAGATGAGCTTGACTTAAGCGTGCAACACTTACTTGACTTAATTTCCCTTAAAACCCCATGAATGAGGTATGGAATGCTTCTCGCATTGTTGTGAACGAGCACTCTTTCTATTCTAGATTCACAACAACCGCATATACTTGTTTATCGACGAAAGTGAACGTCACTGTTGGAGAAGCTTTTACTAGACATGCATGCAGTATAGTGTATATTGTGAGGGCCGGAAATGCAAGAACCATGGAATCGAACCACGGATCTCCCGTATAGTTGGCGCGTGTTCTAACAATGCCACGGTCGGTCCCCATGCAACAGATCGTAGAAAATATTTGGCTTAAATATTTCCCATCTACAAAAAATGTGACCGTAGTGAGTGTAAAAGTTAACGTGGAATTAGCCTGTTACCGATTGCTCATAAGATCCTCTATATCATACTGTATGAACCTCTAAAACCAATTGTGGAAAACTTGATTTTACCTTATCAGTGTGGGTTTAGACCAGGAAAATTTACGTCGGATCAGATGTTTACACCACGGAAAATTCTGTAGAACACCCATGAGAAGCACATCGACACTTACCACCTCTTTGTCGATTACAATGCTGCCTGCGATAGTCCCATCAGGCATAAACTAAAAGAAGCCATGGGTGAGTTCGGTATCCTTCCGAAGATAATTCACCTCTGCCCGTGTACGCTTACGAATACCAAATCCTTTGTTCGAATTGGCAATGATCTTTCTGCACCATTTTATACGACAAGAGGCCTTAGACAGCGTGATAGTTTGTCATGCATACTGTACAACGTAGTGATAGAGAATGTGTTAATGAAAGCAGTGGTAAACAGGTCTGGCACCATATTTTATAACAGCCACATTCTGCTCACATATGCCGATGATATCGACATTATCGGTCGGACGATGCGAGATGTAACAGCTGTCTTTTTATCTGTGGATAGGGAGTCATGGAAAATGGGTATGGCAGTGAATGAGGACAAGACGAAGTAAATGGTATCTTCGAACAAAATTTCCACTATATTAATTTACGTTAGTGTATCGAAATGATACCACAAATTCGGCTCAAGATCAGAAAAGTATTTTTTATTTATTGTTTGATATTTTTGGTCAAATTCAGTGTGTCACGCACTAGGATGACGCGTTTCGAACTCCATGACGAGTTCATCTTCAGACCCCTTTGTGACAAACTGATGCACAATGGTACATCATCAGCTGTATATATATCTACAATTATGTCAAACATATGCATGTGAAGATATCAGCCGAAAATGTCCAGCATAGTTATGAATTTGACCATTAATAATTAATCATGAGAATGGAGATATTTTATCCCCACGATTCCCTTTTAACCTCAAAGCTCAAGCTTTACCACAAAGCCCAGGCTTTTTCACCACAAAGCTCAAGCTTCTTACAAGGTATATTGTTTAACTAAGCTTACTACTACTACTAAGCATATAGTTTTTGCTTACTACTACTACTAAGAATCTATAGTTTGTTAGGCCGTGCCGTGCCAGTGTATGTTTATTGTTTATGTTAGTCGATCTTACAGTAAATTATATTAATTTACGTTAGTGTATCGAAATGATACCACAAATTCTGCTCAAGATCAGAAAAGTATTTTTATTTATTGTTTGACTCGTTGGGGACGCAGCGTGAATGTTGAGAACTATTGCTTTGGGGTATATACATATATATACATACATATACCTCGAATCTGCCTTGGACAAAACAACAGTGTCAGCCTTGTAATAAAACAGAGTCAGTCTTTGGAACTGGCGATGGCATAGTGGTTAAAACACGCGACTACCATGCGGAAGATCCCGGGTTCGATTCCCTCCTCCAGTCATCTTTGGGCTACGCGAGCACTTAATAAACACCACACTCGAACTACCAAAGTCCAACCGTACCATGTACTAATTTTATCCGTTCTGTTGTATGCCTCCGAATCTTGGGTGCTTACACGGGCGGATGCAGCTCATCTGGCGGTGTTTGAGAGAAAAATACTCCGCAAATATATGGACCCATTTGCGAAAACGGCGAGTTTAGGATTCTGATGAACCATGAGTTGTACCACGAGTTGTACCACGACATTGATGTGGTGAAGCGAATCAAAGTGCAACGGTTACGCTGGCTACGCCATGTCGTGAGAATGGATAAGGAAACTCCATCGCGAAAGGTATTCTATCAAGACCACGAAGGACGAAAAAAGACTACGGTGAAAGAACCAGGTGGAGGAATCACTGGCTTGGTAGGACTGACTGAAGACGGCGTCTAACTAAGCAACTAATATACAAACACATATGCTGTCAAGTTATTTTTAAGGCTAATATTAATAATATAATTATGAAAACTTGTCATGGTCAATTCCTGTTAATTATGAAAACATTTTTGTAAACGTTGAAGTCATGTTGTATTTAGCTTAAAAATTTTCATAACGGTACATTATTTTGGGAAACTAATTAGACACTTATAAATCCTGCCAAGAATAATGTAATTTGACATTATTAACACAAAATCAACAAAAAGTGACATAAGCGATTACTTGTGAAAACCATTGAGTTATTATTTACACGAGTTATCCCGCCCACCATCCAGCCAGAGAGACAGACAATCGGTCATGGTTAATTCCTGTTGTTTTCATTATATTGAATTTGCTTTGATTTCTTGACGTCATTGATACAGTCTTCAATAATTTATACACCTATCTACTTTCCAGTGTTACTTAAGAAAAACCTCTTAATTTTCTCAGTAAAATTGATTATTCAAAGACAACGTTATAACGGGAAAATATTACAGGTCTTATTGAAAATAGACTACTAGAGTAATGGCAGTAATAATTCACATCAAGTGTCGTTAATATCGTTTATAATTTTATGAAATGCCAAGGATTTGTTCAGCAACAGCATCCTTGGCAACACACAAAATGGACTGAGAAGTTGCCATTATTACAAATATAAAATTGTCTATTGTTTAGTAAATTACTTACCTTTTCGATAATACAGACTAAGTTTATGGTTGATCCCATATCCACGTGTAACTCTCCGGAGCCCAAAATAAACGCCTCTGGTACCACCACTTGAAGATTAACAAAATGCGAAATGATGCCAGTGGGTGTGGAAACCTGCAAATAAATCAAATCACAATTAACTTTTGAAATTATTTCATCAAACATAACAAACAATACAGTAGTCAATAATTTGTGTGGATTTTGAATTGTGCCCAATGGCCATT
Organism: Muscina levida; assembly: GCA_964034835.1. Lineage (NCBI taxonomy): Eukaryota > Metazoa > Arthropoda > Insecta > Diptera > Muscidae > Muscina > Muscina levida. Next base: position 60,260,458 of record OZ035884.1, on the reverse strand, counting down.
TCCGTTCGGTACCACTGGGACGAATAATAGAGAATCCTAATACGAATTGCAAATGTCCATATGTGCAAATTCACATGGAACACACACACACATACAGTTTCACCCCGCCTTTACATTCGAACAGTGAATATATATTACACATATATATATATAAAAGGAATATGTACCGGAAGGAAGAACATTTTACGGATGTAAATGTTTATTTATGTATTTATTTAAATGAAACAACATAACATTTTGTATGTTATGAATTGTGGGCTTAGGATTACTTTTATTTGTAGAATTAAGCGATTCGTTCAAATTTATTTCTATAAACACTTATGTATCCCACAATGATCTACTACATCACGTTACATAAGACTTGGGGATAGAGAAGATAAACATTTTACTAAATATGTATAGTATTGGGCATATATATGAGGCTGTTATAACATACGACTGTTGAAAAAATATACACTTTTCATAAGAAATGAGTAAACACACTTAAATTTGTATTTTCCCTTAACAGGACTACAAAGAAATTAAAGACAATTTTAAACATAAGTGTACCAGATATTCCATTTGATCGATTTTCCGCAATGCTGCCGTTTTCAAATAAAGGTAGATGATTGTGTCGGGTAGGCCTATTCACGTGAATTTAATACCTAATATTCTTGCAATATTTTTAAGAGCTCATTCGTAATATTAATGCCCACAATTTCTCTTCATCGCAAATGTGTGGAGCATAAGTTGGTACTTTCCATAAGATAGCTAATTACCGAACAATTTGTACATACAACTTGTTCGTAGTAATTGAATAGTTTGCTTTTACAATGATTACACTTATTCCGTATTCCGCCTCATGACCTGAATTTTCTCAAATTGTTCAGTAATGAACAGATATACTAAAGAAAAGCTTCATATCTATTGAACTGATATTAAAAATCAATCATAGTTCCGTTTGTCTGAGCTAAGGTCATAAGATAACTGAGACAATTTAATGACTATTGAAAACATTTGCTCAGAAGAATTGTCAAATGGTGTATAAAAGTACATACCTATCCATATCGAAGATTCAACAAAGTTTCAAAGTGCACTCTATTAGATTTGATTGTGTGTTTTTTTTTTATTCTGGGCATAAAAAAAATTAATTTCACTTGACTAACAATCGCACAGACATGACTTTCCATTTGTGTTCTTATGCAAACGTCAAGAACTGTTGACCTTTTGTCGCATAAGGCAGTCACAGAGAGGGAAATGCGTTTGCCTATGTAACATATATACTTATACATACATTTTATATTGTATAGGCACACATTGACCCACCACCACACTGCAGAACACAGATGTAAAGAGTCTTTTGATAAGGCTACGAGATAGCTTGACTTTTCTATGTTGATCAAAGTTCTTTTGTCATACAGCCACACTTACAAGTTCCTATTTAATCAAACAGCTTGCGCGTAATCTTTTGACATTTTGTTTTTACCTGAGATTGTGTCAAATTAGTCTACGACTTAATCTGATGGTTGCATGATTTAATAAAATTCTGTTCGGAAAGGAACAATATGTTCGCAATATATAAGGAGAATCTGTCTCTTTATTTAACTAACTATGTGTTAGTCTAGTAGAGGATGGGCATCAACGTGAGAGATATAAGAAAAATAATTGATGATATTGTTTTCAAATTTTTATTGTCTAAGCTCGAACATTTAAGATGTCACTGTAAGGGTATACCAATTATTTACACAGTACAACACATGATTTTGAGAACTGCATGTGAAAGTAGCCCCAAAGTGAAGAAGTTCGGCATCATTCGTTTTGTCAAGTTACATGCCATGATAATTTAATATCGATTTCAAGTTAATAAGTATCGTATAGGGGAAATTGGCAAGTTTTAGGCGATATGAACCTCGTTTCAAACAGATATCAAATGAAGATGCAGCATAATAAATACTATTTCGTAGGGTGCACGGATCCAAAAAAAGTTTGATGCCCTCTAATTGTCTTCAGACAAACTACAAAACTGGGGGGAGAAAACATAAACTTTTTTTCCGCCATATAGAGCGACACTATCTACTGTACACTTGTTACAAATAACAAACAGTGTCGGTGCCACTAAACAGCAACTCACTTTGAATCGGTGCCACCACAATTGCAACCAAACTGTGTAGTTATGAATAGTGACCAAAAACTGATGCACTCACAAGGCAGTGTGTGACATCAATACTGTGCGCTCTTGATTGATTAAAAGTAAAACTTCGTTTCAATGATCGTACTGTTTAGGGTTGCTGTGTGACCGACACAGGAACCCTTCGAAAACCCTCCTTGATTTGTTCTAATTCCATTAAAATTTATTAAAATTATTCCATTTTCGATTTTTTTTAACCAAAAATATCGGATTTCATAAAAACCTTTAATGTTTTATCCCTTCTTGGTAATTTTTGCCCATAAAAGCACAAATTTCCAAAAATCAATTCATAGCTGACGTTTACTTGAAAAGGGGAACAACCACCCTAAATTTCATCATCCAATCTACAGCATGTAAGCAATTTGAAATATATAGATTATGAAAATATTATTACAAACGTTCAATTAATATTACCGATGTAACAAAAGTAATAAAAATAAAAATGTACCATTTACATATGTAGTAAATCTCATCTTCATACCTTTACTGGCTCGTGAAATATGATCGATTGAAATTTTGGTTTGTTAGGGCGGTGCCACGCCCAATTATCTAATTAGGTTTTTATTTAGCCTATGATAGAGGTTCTACGGATAGTACTACACAGTGAAAATTTCATTGCAAACGATCCATTTATTTCGCCTAGATACCGATTTGTTCAAAAGGGGCGTGGACCGCCCATTTTCCAGCGATATGTAATAATTTTTGTTGCAGTAACATATGTAGCGAATCTTATCTTCATACCTCTGTGGGCTCTTGAGATATAACCTATTGAAATTTCGGCTTGTGTGGGCGTTGCCACGCCCCTTTGTCTAATTATAATTTCATGTAGCCTATGATAGCGGACTTATGGACAGTATCACACAAAGTAAATATAATTGCAATCGGTCAATTTATTTGACCCATATAACGATTTTTTGAAAACGGACGTGGCATCGTCCACTTTCCAAAATCTCAACTTTGTACTTATAATGGTTGAAAAGATACAGCCATTTCAAAGTTAGAGCTGTATGGGGCGGTGTGACACCCATTTTTCCCCTTGCAATCCGACAAAAATCCAACGTCAATTTTTGTGACCACCCTAGTAATTATAGTCTGATTTCGAGACCAGAACATCAGTTTTATTTTGTGTACCTGTATAAGCGAATGTATTTTCCCATCTAAATGCCTTTTCGAATATTTTATCAGGAATGAAATGTGTGTTATGCCTTTAACGTAATGGGAGTAAATACCATTTTTATATTTCTTCAACGCCTAATTATTTATTGAAAGCTTATACACGTGAGCCTATAGCAGGTCAGGAAGATTTTTAATAGTTTGAAGCTTAAATACCATTTAATTTCGGTTGTGTGACAATCACTATTATTTATTTTCTCATTCATTGAGTTGTTAGGAATGGTGTGTTTAAGATAAATTTTGGGAAACCGAACTCATGCCGTTTAGTGCCGGAGGTTCTTAACATAACCGATTGTGGCCACTTGAAGCCATTATATTTTAGTTTTAAAGTTTTGTTTTCACAAGTTTTTCTTAGCTCTCCGAAGCGTATTAAGATAAAGTTGTAACACTGTCTTGCACATATTCCAGTTCTCCTTTGCTTTAAATGACTTTGTACTATGGGTATTCTTTATACCATCACCCTTAGGGATGAGGGTATATATCATTTGATACGACCCAAAAGTGTAACACATAGAAGGAGTGACTTTAGACCCTAGGTTTCTTTGAACCAAATTCGATTCATGACGGCTGGTGAAATTTTTGCACGAGTTAATATTTCTCCAAAACTACTTACGGTATTGCAAATGGTCTACATGGCTCCGCCCCTTCTGGTACCTCCCAAACAAATACATCATTCCGCCCACTTTAGAAATCGAGTTATAATATTAATACTCCCAACGGGTTCGTGCCCAAACTCTGTATTTAGTAAAGCTATCAGGATAAAGTTTTGGAAAAAAAATTGGAAGTCTAGCCACGCCCCTTCTGGTACTTCCCATACAAATTCACCTTTCCGCCCACTTTAGATATGGAGTAATAATATCAATAAATCCAACGCTATCCTGCCCAAGCTCTGTATTTAGTAAAGCTATAACAGGATAAAGTTTTGGAAAAAAAAATTTGAAGTCTAGCCACGCCCCTTCTGGTACCTCCCATACAAATTCACCTTTCCGCCCACTTTAGAAATGGAGTAATAATATCAATAAATCCATCGCGCTCGTACCCTAATTCTTAATTTAGTAAACCTATAGCAAGATACAGTTTTTGAGAAAAAAAACTGAAGTCTACCAACGCCCCATCTGGTACCTCCCACACACATCTGGTACCGCCCACTTTACAAATTTACTACTCCACCCACTTAAGAAATCGAGTAATAATATCAATATAAAAGCAATTTTTTTTATTTTACTGAGGGTGATGGTATATGTAAGTCGGGTCGCCCGACTGAAACTTTCTTACTGGTTTTTTCTTTTATTGAGAGCAATTGTTATTATGTCCACTATGGTGTTATACTAGCTATGCACCTACTTTTTGTAGAGGGACCAGTCTTTAATTCTCACTTTACGACGATCTGTTTAAGTCTGTGCCATGCTCTATGTACTTTTTTATAATCAGAGGATGAATTCTCATCAATGATATTATATTCCCTTGTCATACCGTACACGTACGCCATTGCAAGAGTGACATCTAAAACTTTTTGTCTGGTTACACCCTGCTACAATTTTAATTTTTTTGTTTCACACTAGCTGAAGACCATATATACGTGAAACTAGAGATCTTATGTGGTAAAACTGTGCTTTCAGTTTATCGCCAGAACGTCAGGATTTTTTTCAAAAGGACTTCAAAGTTTCAAAGGATACACCACTTTCAAAAAATTAAATCAAATATTTCCACGAACCTTATGATAACGATATGGGTATCAAATGAAAGGTAAGAATCTCAGCAATGCAAAAAAAATAATAGAGTTTAATGGATCTGGACCAAAAATTTCTAAAAAAATAATTTTCTAGACAACCATCTTGACTTTTTTTACGACAATTTGGGAAATTTCAGTGATGAGCATGGTATGCGCTTTCATCAAGAAATCGAGACGATTGAAAATCGATTTAGAGGAAAAAGTGCATGCCATATAATGCCAGAATATTGTTGGACAATATGTCGTGACACAGACGATCAACATAAGCGGCAAATTTAAAGTTTACATTTTTATTAATTTATTCAGTTTTTTTTATTTATACAGTAGACTACGGATAAGTGCAAAACGGTTTTCGGGCGACTTTTTGTGCACTTATGCGGTTTTTGCATTTATACAACACTCGGATAAGTGCACAACTATCGCATATATACAAAAATTAGACTATTTTTATTTATCTGTAACACCAATTCAGTTTGGACGGGACCTTAAGAAAATAATTAAAATATAAAGCTGTTTAATGTTTTATTTATATTGGTTTGCATTACATAACAGGTTTTTAATAAAAACTTATAAAAATCAGTTCAGTTTAAGGTAAAAAAAATCACAAATTTATATTTCATTGTTTTAGTGTATTTCATATTTCATACAAAAAAATTATAAATATTCAGTTCAGTTCCAAAATAAGAGCTGTTAATGAATCATTGCAATCATATTTGGTACCATTGTTTTTTGCAAAATACATATTAAATTGCACTTAATTCGAATCACCTAAACTACGTGTGCTGAAAAAGTCCGAAATCTTTTTTTGAACCGTGTTTTCTGTTCCAAGCTTATATATATTTTTCTCCAGTTTCTCTAAATCATAATCTACATTTATGTAGTATGAGAGATGTGCATTTATGCATGCAAAGTTGTACTAAAAAAGTACTTTCAGGTTAGAAAAAGTTGTGCATTTATCCGGTTTTTGCATTTATGCGTGTTGCACTTATCCGTGTATTTTTGTATGTAAACGTATAAAAGAGGCTATTGGCTTTAAGTTCCAGTGCACTTATGCAGTTTTTGCATTTATGCGATGTGCACTTATCCGTAGTTTACTGTATACAATATTTTGAAACAGGATTAATAATTTTTTCTTTTTTACTAAACTAGTAAAGGTAGATTAATAAAATGTACATGTAACTTCTGCAACATATATTATTTTCAGAAAAACTTATTTAAATGATATTAAGCTTTAAAAATGTAAAAAGACATTTTTGAAATTTTTGGTCCATATCCATTAACATCTGTTATTTGTTTGCATTGCTGAGATTATTACCTTTTATTTGATACCCATACCGTTATCATATGGTTCGTGGAAATATTTGATTTAATTTTTTGAAAGTGGTGTATCATTTGAAACTTTGAAGCCCTTTTAAAAAAAATCCTGACGTTCTGGCGATAAACTGAAAACACAGTTTTACTACATAAGGTCTCTAGTTTCACGTATATATAGTCTTCATCTAGTGTGAAAACCACTGTTGCACGGTGTTATAGTAAAGACCGTAGGTTCATTATCCTAATTGCATATGCGAAGTCTACAAAAGTCATCCCCTTTCATCTATTAACTTAAAATGTACGAATTATGCTTTTGAATTCTAAAATCTGATTTGAAGGATAACGATTAATAAATACAATTTCTCTCCACTTCAAAAACGAGATATACAAGATATTCTTATATTGTTTTACCACCTCATATAACCGTTGCAGTTGAACTACGTTTCCGAGCGTATCCTTTTGCGAACAAGTGACTATGAGACGAATGATTGTGTGATGACACTCCGATGTAATCATCTACTAGTATCTAAGCGGCGGTCACCTTGCTGTCTAGGCAGTAGTCACAGTGCGTAGTCTGGCAAGTAACTAAGCAACATATTCTGGTTAAAAGATTTTCATAGTCTGATGTTAGAATTTTTTTTATATTCATCGCAAATTCATAAAAATTGCATTAACTTTTTCTGACTAGATATGTTTAATAAACAATATATGTTTAGAAAGCCTTAAATTCAGGCGGCCTTAAGCGTAGTTGTGTTTTATGTACATTAGTCTTATCAGATTCAGTACATATTAGGGTAAGACGAAAATGTAAAATTTACTTTTTGAAGAGAAGACTTATGGTGCCGACAGTGAGTTAAAATACCTAATAATTTGTATAATGTGAACCAGATTGCAGGCTTTTCCAAAAGTTATCGCGTCTGCCAGCGAGCCAGACAAACAGACGGCCATAGCGCAGTGGACTTACACATTTTTTCCAAAGATAATTGGTACTTTATGCTCTTCCTATAAGTATTTAAGATGTTAGTTGTACTTAACCCATTCTGAATGACAGTATAAAAACAATGAATTAATATCTGAGTCTCAAACTAAAACTAATTTATTAAATTGAAACTTGTGCTGGCCAATCCAATGGATGGCATGAGTAAACTTTGCACATGCAAAATGTGCGAATATTACATATTTGGAATTCTACACATCTCTATCTGAGCTCAAAAGTCAAAATTTCATATTTTTACTCCACCCTATAACCCATACTTCATGTATTGTTAAAACTTGAAATAATTAAATGCGAGAGTACAAAAATACCACAAAATGCAACAAAATCGTCTATTTTATATTTAACCCCCACTGCGATCTGAATGGGATGCAGCTGCATGAAAGACATCGAATAAAACTGCAAACGGACAAATTCATTCCATGTCCACAGGCACATATCGAAGATATGCATAAGGGTGCACTTGCACAACAGGCACTTAAAAATTGATCAATGTGCTTATCTATGCCATTGCATCTTCTTGTTATGGTTTGCGGGTCATTTTCTCTTCTGCATTTTTGTTGTTTTCTAAAATGTTTGGCAAGCATTTTCTGACAATCAATTTGAATGTTTCAACTTTTCAGTTTCCAAATTATTTATGACCAACGTAGTTTTTTAGGACAGCTTAGTGCATGCAGATGCTAAGTAGCTTAAAGCTATGTGTGCGATTAAATGGAAAAATTCTCGAGTGCAGATAGAGCGTTTCATCATAATCGAAACCCTGCACAATGGTTTCGATGATCACTAGACTTGGCCAAAAGCAATTTGTTTTTAATATTTCATATTGGTGTTCTCTTACTACAATATCATAATGAATACTTTGGAGCAACAAAACATGTATGACATATAAGAAACAACAAGTTACCATTTAAAAGCGTACCATCGAAGCTGACATTATTTTAATTGTCAAAAAAAATCGTGTGCTTTTTTGATTGTGGTTTATATACAAAGGAAGTGAAATATAGAGAATAAAGCTGAAAATGAGTACTTTTAATTAATTTATAGCAATTTATATAAAAAACAAGGTTTAATGTTTAACAAAGTGGTTATTGCATATAACCAATAAACAAAATTTATCATGTTTATAAAATAACTTCATATAACCCGGCATAATTTTGGTAGAATTTTGTAGACCTCGTGTAAATAGAAAACAGTTGATGGTGATGGCACATGTTCCTACTATAAATCCTGGTTTTCGTTGTTTGCGTTCTTAACGCAACATTTCTATTTTCCACATCAACTCTACTTTAAAGACTGAGAAATTGTACAGATATAGCTAAAGGAGCACAAACGAAAAAAGTAATAAATGTATTTTGAAATTCGTATGTGCATAATGTTGTTTTTTTTTATATTTTCGTTATAATACGTACAAAGCACACATATAGAGTACAATTTAATGTAATGCCAAATTTGATTAAAAAAATATTATTTATTTATTAAATTTTATTTTCTTCCACCAATACGCCATTAAATGCATCAAGTTTATGAATAATCTAATAAATATTAACCAAATATCACAACAAAAATAGTTTATAAATTTTGGCCAGGAAAAGTGATTATCGATACCATAGTGCACTGTCATAATTTTATTACGAGCGACAATTTTTTTTTTGCTGAGTTCAACATGTTTCATATTTGCCCTGAACTGAGGACATTCTTGAGATTTATGAAGAAGACAAGTTTTCATCTGAAATATTTGTTTGAATTCTAAGACAAATATTTTACCGGTACAAGTATTCTACAGCTTGGAATACTGTTGTGGATAGAACTAATAGTAATATTTTTAGTTCAAACTTGACCTAACACTTGATATGTAGAATCATTTGAAAAAACGACAAATTTACCAAACCCAAATATGACGTGAGAGTAGAAATGGCCTTTACATTGTCCATAGTTTTGAAAAAAAACACATTTATCTTATATCTTACGACATTATTGTGCTTCTTCGGTATTTATACTTGTTATATAATGACACACTGTTAATTGTTACCAAATTTAACAGACAACTTTTGATAAAAACAATTACTTGACATATTCCAAAACAATTCCTACACACATCTTCAGAAATGGCACCATAGTACTTATTGTCTGATTAAAAACGTATTTTTTGAGTGTATTAATTAATGCCAATTACACAGGTCGATAAGGCTTTTTTTGTGTGTTTCATTATGTGTTTCTAAGAGTTTTTGACATGGGAAATTCAAATACGTAATCAGAATTTTGCTATCAGTCATAGTTTTTATTTATTTGAAAATAAGTTTGGTTTTCCATTAAACATTTGTAAGGAGGCGAGTGTTTAAAAAAATTAGTATAAACATCAGTAACATGCCTTTTCGGTTGCCCTTATCGCCCTATTCTATTTTATAATTACCTTATTCTCATTTTAATATTCTACATAAAATTGGAATGCTACATGTCCTTGAAAATTCATTTTGCCCTCTTATTTGGATTACTGCAGCGGCGTGTCCGATGAATATTGTGATAGGTTCCACAAAGCTATTCTAACTTTAGAAAAGCGTTACGAAGGAAAATATATGCCTACTATATTCGCTGACTGCTCTGGAACATTTTAGGACACTGCAATGATATTCAGCATAAAATAAATAAAAACTTTCTTAACTAATGGAAAATACATATTTGTTCTTCTAATTTTGCATGTCTTAAGCTCTACTAGTATCGGTTATTGTATTTAGGAAAGATTCTGTTGGATCAAATAAAATTTTTATTTCATTTATGCAAAATGTATTTTAAAGCAACATGAAGAATTTTGAACAAATTTAAACCCAAGTAACTAAAAAACTCTGCCTGCTGAAAAAAATCTGAAAACACATTTGAAATCATGATATTAATAACCATAAGAATCACAATTCAGACACCCAGAAAAATTAAAAATATATTTTTTTGTATAACAGTGTTATTTGCATAATTTACCGACCAAATATTTTTTTGTACTATTTCCCAAATTCGTCATATTCTTCATCATATGTTGATTTATTATGATGGATATATGTATTTAGAGATACAAATATCCGATTGAGCCCAAAATCTTAGTTTAATAACAACTTTGTGGTATATGTACAGAGCATTTGAAATTATCACAGTAGTTAAGGTATAGTGACAAAAGTTTTATATTTTATTTGTATATACATACATACATACTAGACCTGGGGCAGCTAATATGGAGTTTTTTATTTTTTGGAATTTTAAATGTGGGTAGCGATTAAGATATGTGATTTGATGCCAAAATCGATGTAGCAAATTTTCAGGTTGATCAGATGATGCCAACACGTGCCCCAATGAGGTCAAAGATAAAATTTTTGAAAAACCACCAAAATACTGTTTTTTTGCATTTTATCAACTGTTTTAATGAGAAATTCTATAAATAAAAATACTATAAATTAGAACATCATTTATAAATTGTAAATTAGTTATCAGTTTCATTAACTCTGAAGTACACTCGCACAAGAATCTCTACATATATAAAAATTACGTGTATGTTGGTGGTCGCAAAACTCAAAAACTACTGGACCGATATTAACCAAATTTTATATGCATGCTCTATGGGCCGTGAGTAGTGTTTCTGTGTAGATTGCTAACAGAAGGCGCAATATTTATTTTTTTTTTGGCGTTTTTGCACCGGAACCAGACTTGCAGTGAAAATAAAATTTGAAGGCAAAACAACGTTTGCCCGGGTCAGCTAGTAAATCACAAAAATTCATTTGACTTTGCGCATGTGGATGTTCTCAAGCTTATTAGTATGTAGCAAGATAGAGACATCTTAATAAAGCAGCGAAAAAATGGGCGTGTTGGTAGCATGACTTTTGTCGATCACAATGTCACAAATAAAGAAAAAAGAAAGACACAATTATAGGAAAATAAAAAACGTCGAAAAGAAAATTATGTAGAAAAAACCGAACTTTGTTTAATTACTATATTATTATGTAGTATTTGGCCACACAGTGGCTATTTTTTGTGCACTTAATTTCATGTTCAGACTTAACTATGAAACATGTTGAATTTGAGAGTGATGAATTGAGAGATGATATGCAGACGATGGATAAAAAACAGATAGATAACATTCCAAGTTGCTGAAATATGCCGATTCAAAAACGTGGAAAGAAAAATTTTATGGACGACAATGCTAGCTTGTATGGATGCCAGCAATATGTCATCTCCATTAGATATACACTTCATCAGTGAAACTTCCAAATCGTTAGTTCACAGTATTGAGGATCTCCTTCTGAATTGCACAAGTTTGGGTAAACAACATAAAAAACACCGTCGGCGTCATGGCAAAGAAAGTATTGAAAATGTCAATGTAATTTTTTTATTTTGGCCAAGCTATAAGTATTTCTTTTATATTAAGCTTTTTAGATCCCTGAAACATAAGTTTTGCATTGGGACGAAAAGCTACTTTCCACTTACTTAAAAAACTTAATTTTCCTTTACACCCCATGAATGAGGTATAGGATAGCTTCCCGCGTTATTGTGAATTAAAACGCTTTCTATTTTTAGATTCACAACTAACGACACCTACTGGTTTATCGACGAATGCGAACGTCACTGAAAAGCTTTTACTAGACATGCCAATTGACTCGAGACTTATACTGCGACGTTGCTGTCGACAACACCGAGGTGGCCGACTGTAAAAGAAAAATGTAGGCGGGAATCGAACCCGTGTCCTCCCGCATGGTAGAGTTCTAACCATAATGACACGGGACCGGCTCACAATTTCTGGAATAGATAAAGTTGATCGTTTGGCTACTGGGCTGACGTCATAGAACTATGGAAAATTTATGTCTATTCCCACCATTGAAGATTTAACTGGTTCTACAGTAGCTCAATTAGTCTATGACTATTTGCTAAAAATATATTCTTAATTCATTAGAAATTATAAGTTTTAATGCAACTTCTGCAAATAACGAGAGATCATCTACAACTTGCATTTATATTTCTTGGTGGTAGCATTCTCAGTTTCACATTTCGTGCACCTGGAGGTACGTCACATGCAAGATTCATGTGCAAGGAATGGAACTCGTAATATGTGAATTTTTTAGTAAGTCTCTTGAGTCCAAATAGTAATATGCAACTAATAAACAGGATTATTAGCTGTTTTGATACTTAAAATATATACAGGGCTATTGAAAAAAAAACCGGAACCACCAGTGGTATTTACCGAAGAAAACAGTTTCACTTGCCTTTTTGACCCACATGTAGACTCAATAATAAAAGATAAGATGGTCTAAGTCTGAAATCGACCATTATATCGGTGATGATGTTGATGAATTCAAATTATTCACATCCAAGTGTTTAAGCTCTTTTGTGACTACGAAAACAAAATTTTATTTACTCGTTTGGAGATTTCTATGAATTTCTCACGCTTTAATCCATCAAATTTCTTAGGTCAAGCATTTTTTAAGCATTACTGTTGTGAATGCCGCCAAAAAAATTGTAAGAATAATAACTGACTTTTACAAATGCTTAACACACAACGAAGTCGATAAACAGTACTTGTTGCACATTGTAGAGGGCTACCGTAAGGACTTCCCAGTCTATACAAAATCTTCACTGATTTAAAATAAAACTAATAAACTCTATTAATAAAAATTAAAGAAAAAACATTATATCTATAGTAATTTTATTTAAAAAAATTTAATAAAATTCAATAAAAAGAGTTTTTTGGGGGTTTTTAAAAATGTTGACCTTTGACCTCATTGGGGCACGGGTTGGCACTATCCGATCAGCCTGAAAATTTGCTATAACGATTTTGGCATCAAATCTCATATTTTAATCGCTACCCACACTCAAGATTCCAAAAAAAAAACTTTAACGCAAGGTCTAATACATACATATACAATTTAATTTCCAACGTCTTGTCGAATTTAGAGACCATTCTTTTTAGCTTTTAACCTTTGTGTCTACGAAAACATACCTGGGTATGTTTTGCATTTTCAAAACGCTGTAGCTCTGCACTGAATAATCGGATCGACTTGAAATATCATGATATCGTAGCCAAAACTGGTTTAAGTAATAGACCCAAGTTTGGTTGTTAGGATTGGATCACCCGTTTGGAAGATAAAGCCCACTAACATAGTAGCACCCTTACGTCAACAGGATACATACCTGGATATGTATAGTAAAATGTATGCAAATATGATGAAATAATTCAAAATTATAGTTTATTTTGAAGTTGAGTTGGCGTCCTCTGGGTCGTCGTCAGATTCCTGCATCTACTGGTTAGAGTCTTCGTAGACAGATGGACACGGCATTTGGGAAAGTGTTTTCTGCCTAGGGCGATTATTAGTTGAAGTTGAGGCCGAGGGAGGTGCTTCGGAGAGAATAGTATTACTATTCGCTTTTTCTCCTTCCTCAGTTGTAGACACTAAGGAAGCTAATTTGGGGGACAACCTTCTTGCATTACTAGCAATATCACCATCAGGACCTTGGGAGCCTTTGAGGTACCTGGTTTCGAAGAACCACTATGTACCGTGCTTGGATTATGGCTGCCTTTTGGCAGTGTTGGTTTGGTTTTTGGCACACTAGTAGCAGATCGACTAGCGAACCCTAGACTAGATGAGGTCTCAGCAGCAGACAACATACTACAGCCCGAAACCGACGCTGTAGTATTTGGGTCTCGGGAGGTAATGAATTCCTGAACCGGATACGCAAGGCATGATTTTTTCAGCAGTCAGAACCTGCCGCTCCTCGGGAAACAGAAGCAGAACATCAACCACGTAATATAATATGAGAACACTCGATGATGGATTTTAAGTAAAGGACCGACGACCTTTAGAAGCAGTTTCTCCTTTTCACCACAGATTTGTTGAAACTTCACTGCGTTTATATTTAGATATGACTTTTATAAAGAACTAGCTCACCCGGCAAACTTTGTTCTGTCATACAACTTCTGACTCGGCGAACTTCGTCTCGCTCCTAAGTTAACGTCTTCATAGAAGCCCCAGGGTAATATTAAAACACTGATAGTTCAAATTGTAATGTAATTTATTTGAATTTTATAGAAATCAGTGAAGAGCGATCTGATAAACAATTTTTTTCGATTTGTTTTCGGTCACAAAAACGAACAATTAAGACGGTTTGCCGACACGCGAACAGGCAAACTTCCAACGATTGGTTTTGTATTTACTGATTGCTTTCACAAAAGCCAATCGAATAGGGAATTAAATTCGCTAGAATAAGAATAACAGGAATTCGGAGGATAAGGACTTCCTCTCCTCTTAAATTTGACCTTGATGATCGTCGCTTTAATCACATTGTTCATCAGTTTCTTAACGGACAACCGCGTACCGTTGATGATTCAGATGATGATTTTAAATTTCGCAACATGATTATGATCGATCCCATCTTCAGCTGTAGATTATTCGGTGGAGTTCCTGGCACATTTAGGGAGTTCAAAAATTCTGCCGGGTAGTTGGTCGCCTCATTCTCTTCGGTCACGTTGTCAGAGAATTTGTATCATTGCAGGTCTCCATCGATTCGACTTTCAATAATAACATTTAGGCTATCGACTTCCTTAGTCTTTGCTGCTAGCGTGGCCCGTTCACTAATCCACCCATTCCATCGTCAACAACCTTCATCAGCGAATCGCACACGTTCGATTAAGCGGCATTAAACAGCGGCCTACTCTCGTCGTAATTCGCGATTGAATGCATCGTGCATCGAACGATTTGTCGCTGGTATTCCAAATTTCGTTAATTTCAAGATCGTAATTCGATGTTTTCGTGCTAAAAATTGTACTTCTTTTCCTGAAATACGAATTCGAACTTAAATGGAGATTAAAAAAAAAGTTATGACTTGTAAAAAACCTTTCGTTGTATTGACCATCTTTAAATTGAGGTGACAGCCATCCTCTCCACGACAGAACATCAAGTATTGAAGTGCAGTTGTCCAACATCCCGACGCTTGAGAACAATATCGAGTGATATCATTTTTTACCCAACAATCACCATTACGACTTTATTGATAGTGGAAGCATTGACTTGTCTTGCATGGCTCTCAGAAGGTCTTTTGTCTGCTCTGATAATGTCTTGTGGTCGTCTAATCCGGTTTTGAACAATATGACCAATGGGTTTTGCTCATGCAGAAGATTTTGCAATTGTTCGATCATTTCGCGTTTAATCGTAACGAAATAGATCTAAAGGAATCTATGATCTTCGTTTGGTGGTGGTAACAAAGCGCCCACTCGATGTTGCATTTACCCTTGAATATGAATGTTTTAAAGGGCTCTATGAAATAAGGCCCCAAAACAAAAATGAAATAAAGCCCCAAAAATTTGTTCAGAAAACAACAACAGTGAAATTTGCGGCGTTATTTAATTTTTTTGGGACTTTATTTCATTTTTGTTTCGAAAATGAAATAATGCCCTAATCTCGCAACTCTTATTATTAAAAGACGAATGCGGTGGGGCCCCCATTTTTGGAGCTTTATTTCATTTTGGATTTCATAGGGCCGTTTTAAAGCAATTAAAAAAAAATTGGAAGAATTGTTCATTTTAATAATAACACTATGACACAAAATCAGACTTTTTCGAACGTTGAGTAAACCCTAGCTTATATAACACGTCACTAAAGATATTCCTAGAATTGTTAATTTAAAAAAATATTTTATGCCCTCGTTAATTTTTAAAAAAGTGAAAAAAATTATTTTTGTTACTTTTTGAAAAAGCAACGATGACATAATATTATTTGTGATTTACTTTTCTTGACGAATTGAGCAATGGCTTTACTCATCTCCAGTAATACCCTCAGACACGCATAACTATGTTTGTGTGTGTTTGCACTGTTCCACTGTATAACGCGGATTGTATCCGGGTTAATCAAAAACTTCGGCTGACGTCAACTAACGTCATTGGAAAACATCCGTTATACTTTTGATTCACGTAAAAAAAATTCACAATAATCCGAAATTTTCCAAGCATTATAACGAATTTTCCACTTTTACATCTACTGTAATCAATAAATCAAGCGAAAAATCCAAATTTTTCGAGTTTTTCCGGAATTTTCCGAGTTTTCCACCAAGAATTTTTCTGTTTGTCCATTCGAAAACTGATTAAGGAATAATTATCTAAAATTTTCACATAACATCCTCCAAAAATATCAAAACATTCGTTAAAATGCAAAATTTCGTCGAAAAGAATTTTTTTTTTGCATTTTCCGTAATTTTCCAACAAAAACCTTTCCTTTCGAAAAGCCACTACGGAACAATTGCATACAAAATATGACACAAAAATTCAATTTGCGATTTTCATCAAATCAAGTAAAAGAATGCAAAATTTCGTCGCAAAAAACCAAGTTTTTCCGGAATCTTTCCAGCTTTCCACCAAGAATTTTTCTATTTTTCCATTCGAAATTAATTTCGGAATAATTATCGGAAATTTTTCACAGTTACATTGTCCTAAACTATCAAATCATACGTCAAAAAGCAAAATTTCGTCGAAAAAAAAATTTAAATTTTTCGGAATTTTCGGAATTTTCCAGCAAATTTTTTTTTATTTTTTCCATTCGAAAAATCATTCGTAACAATTTCACACAAAATTCCATACAAAAAAACAATTTTCGGTTTTTCCAATTTTCCGGCTTTTCCGCAGAGCTGTAAACTTAAGTACAAGTAATCATTACCTACCATGTTCGAAAGTAATTAAAAGTTAACTACAATTCTAATTACATGAGGAATTGGAATTGACACTAACCGGTCTATTCTGACGTCGTTACAATAGTCACCACGGTTACAATAGACTACTTTGGTTACAAAATCCAAAAATTGGTATTCCGAATCCTTGTTACCGTGACAATTGTTACAAAAATTGTTACCTGCCAAAAAGGAGGTAACAAGGTAGTTTCAGCTCTTTGGAATACTATTTTGAGATGTAAAAAATTTTTTATATTATTGAGGTCGTGGGTACAACATTTTTAGCTCTTTTTGCTATGGAAATGTAGTGGCAAAATGTGTGGAAAGGGAACAACCGCCAAGAAACCTGTGGGACGGCTCTGACCAATTCTCCATGGCACAGTATTTGTCCAACAATTTCGACTGTCCACTTAACTTGGGTATGTGTCGTCTACTTAAGCTCAGTCAAATGTGTATAAATATTTAAAAATTAAGATATGTTTACTTTTATCTGTATTGTGTTTTCATTTTTTGTTTTTAAAATTCAAAAATTAGCTGTGAATTGTCAATAATTTACATTTCACCACAAGGTGAACTTTTCCTTGATACTAAATTGCCAGAATACCCGTAACAAGAATTGGTTACAAAATTGTAACAAATTTAGAGTGAAAAATTTTTGTAACCAAATTATTAGAATAGGGCCGTAAAAGTCTCAACTACACAGGTAATTGTACATGAAAGTAATGATTCCTAATTACTTTTCAATTAGCTCAATTACTTTTTAATTACAAGGAATTGAAAGAAATTGACGGAATTGGGAGGAATTGGAAGGAATTAAGAGGAATTGCTGCAATTTGGAAACTGAACAGAACGTTCATATTCACATTTCTTACATCAATGAAACAATTCATGCGTCACACTGCTATCAGCTGTCATCAAATAACATGTGAAGTGTATGTAAACATAGCAGTGTGACGTCACAAAGAGAAAAGGAGAGTGGGAGCAATATATTTTAACATAACGGGCCTTTCCAAATTGCAGCAATTCCTCTTAATTCCTTCCAATTCCTCCCAATTCCGTCAATTCCTTTCAATTCCTTGTAATTAAAAAGTAATTGAGCTAATTGAAAAGTAATTAGGAATCATTACTTTCAAGTACAATTACCTGTGTAGTTGAGACTTTTAGTTTCAATTCCAATTCCTCATGTAATTAGAATTGTAGTTAACTTTCAATTCCTTTTTAGATGTACTTGTATTTGTAATTGAGCAGTAATGAGTACAAATTGTAATGATTAGTTTACAGCTCTGCTTTTCCGGAGGATTTTGCCATAATTTTTTTTTACATAAACCTTCTCCTAGCAATTACGAACAACTGAAAAAAATTTCAGCAAAATCGGTCCAGCCGTTCTCAATTGATGAATTACTATACATTTTTGCCACCATTTTTATATATATAAGAAGACTAGTGGGCCCGGCAATGCTTCGCTATTGCATATTAACTTGTAATATATTTCACATGTAGGTCTACAAAGTACTTTAAAACGGTACTTAAGCTCGACAATAATATGTTGAGTTTATTAACTTATGTTCCTAGTTTCAAGTTAATCCCTTACATAGAAAGTAACTAATTACGTTTTATTGTTTTAAATTCTAAATATGATAGGCTCTATGAAGATAGTAAAAAGTTCATCATCAAAGTCATATCTATAGTTTCGACATGCAGATTAAGTTTTGTCTATATGTAGGGAGAAAAAACACTTCTTTCACAAAAGATCAAAATTCATTTTTTATATTTATCAGTCGTTTGGCTTAACAAAGTGATAATCACACGCGCTGCATGGCATATTATGCCGTCGTGTTGGAACCATATATCCTTCAAATAATGTGCAATGACATGATAAATAAAAAAATCAATTGATCGTCCAATGGCACTTTTTACTTATTAAGTTCCAATCGTATACCAATATCGGAATCTACGATGAATTCTTAGAAAATTACACCAAGAAACAATATGTATAAAATCAATTCCTAGTTCGCGCTGAGAAGCATGAAAATTTCAGGTAGACATATTTTTTTTTAACAATGAGCAATATCGGAATCTACGATGAATTCTTAGAAAATTTCACTAAGAAACAATATGTATAAAATCAATTCCTAGTTCGCGCTTAGTAGCATGAAGATTTCAGGTAGACATATTTTTTTAACGATTAGCAACTATTGAAACCTTCAGACCTATGGCTCTGAATTTTTACCTACTATTCCGATGGAGACAAGGACGAAGAGAATGGTATATTATTTACATTGTTTTCTGTATGCCAACACTCAGAAGCCATAACTTTTTAACCACTTACATAGATTTGCTGCTGTAATACTCCATTTAGTTTGTCGGGAAGTCAGTTATACGCAGAAGTTTTCGGTTTTTGCTCATTTAAAAACAAAAAATACTCTATCTGAAATCTTCCAGCTTCCCAGCGCGAGCTTGGAATTGATTTTAGACACAAATTTTATTGTTGAAATTTTCTAGCAATTCATCGTATATTCCGATTTTGGTTACAATTTTTGTATAAAAAAAATTGGCCCACCTTACTATTCATATCTCTGGGCGAACTGCAATATACTGTGGAATTTTGACAGTTATAACTACTTATTTTAAAAGGGGTGTAGCACAGCCTACTTCCCCCCTTACTGTAATTCATACTGCAAAAATTGGCCCACCTTACTTTTCATATCTCTAGGCGAACGGCACCCTCCACTTCCACCCTGGCTGTAATTAATACTGCTCCAACAACATATTTACCAAATCTCATCTTCATACCTGTGATAGTTCATGAGATATAGCCCTTTTAATTTTCAAGTTGTATGGGTGGTGCCACGCCCCTTTATCCAATCATAACCAAATATAGCTAGGGACTATCTACAGATCAACAGTACCACTTCGAAAAATTTTCTTATCAATCTGTCTATTAGAAAAGCCGTTAGAGCGATTTTTGAAAGGGGCGTGGCACCACCCACTTCCACCTTGGCTGTAATTAATACTGCTCCAACAACATATATACCAAATCTCATTTTCATACCTCTGATAGTTCATGAGATACAGCCCTTTTGATTTTTAAGTTGTATGGGCGGTGCCACGCCCCTTTATCCAATCACAACCAAATATAGTCAGGGACTATCAACAGGTCAACAGTACCACTTGGTAAAATTTTCCTATAAATCGGTTTATTAAAAAAGCCAGTAGAGCGATTTTTGAAAATGGGGCGTGGCACCGCCCACTTCCACCTTAGCTGAAATTAATACTGCTTCAACAACATATATACTCCAAACAATATATTGTCTATGTTATCCGCGGGGTTATTTTGAAGATGCTCTGAAAATTTCATCAAAATCGGCACAGCCGTTTTCGAGTCCATACGTTGCAAACATACAAACATATATATATAGGAAAGGGGAGTTTTTATCCCTTTTGCTATTTTCACCCCCTAAATGTGGAAAAATTCAAACAATGTTTAGCCTATGTTACTTGCGAGGTTATTCGGAAGATTCCCTGAAAATTTCATCAAAATCGGTCCAGCCGTTTTCGAGCCCACACGTTACAACAATACACACATCCCCACACACACACACATACATGTTTCGAAATGAATGCAGTGTTCGCTATAACTCAAGAACCAATGCACATACAAAGACCGTTTATACATAAAAACCTTGGTATTAACGTCACCTTTCATATGAAGGTTGCAGAAACAAAATCGGTTCACGCATTCCAGAGAACATCAATTTCTAACACAATGCAACTTTGTTTTATATATATAGATGACGTATACTTTAGAATGTTCATTGCACGTAAAGTATACGACATGTGTGTACTTATCATAATCGTATACATATATTAATGCCTTTGGAATAAAAAAAACAAAATGGGACTTACATAGATTTCGTTTTTTTTTATATAAAATCTAAAACCCTTTAAAACTGATTTATTTAAATAAGGATCATCTCAGTCAACATTTGGTCAAAATGATATGCGATATAAGTAATTTAGAAATTTAATATGACTAAAAATTGCTCGTTTTTACAAAAAAGAAATTTGTGCTTGCGATTTATTAAAAATATTATAAAATCTATAGACGAGGTAAAACTAAGAGTTTTGTCATATTTTGTCACAAAATTACCTGGGATATTATAATATTTTTCTGGTAGGCGTTTCAGAGTACAGCAAGAATCTGTTTTTGGAATGTCCCAAACACCCCCAAACATTGAGTTAGAGTAAAAAAACCGATTTTTCGTACCCTTACGCACTTATAAGACAGTTATTCGGTTGAATATAAACCAATTTTAAGATTCTCAGCGGATTGAGAAAGGAGAGACTGCAGCCTTTCCAACGATATATATAGTTATATAGATAACATGTACAGGAGATAGGGTCGCTTCATATGACAGAAAAAAAGTTTATGTTTTCTCCCCCCAGTTTTGTAGTTTGTCTGAAGACAATTTGAGGACATCAAACTTTTTTCGAATCCGTAAACCCTACGACCTCCCGAAATAGTATTTGTTATGTTGTGTCGTCATTTGATAACGGCTCGGAACGAGGCCCATATCGTTACTCATGGTTTATTAAGGGCTACATTTAGCTTATTGGACATTTTTGACCCCGACTATAATTTTTGAGTCTTTTGCGGTGTGTAGGGTTGCCTATTAACTTTTAAAACCTCTATAACTTTTTTTGATTATGAACGAAAACATACGCTTTAAAAGCAGAATATTCCTATTTAAATACTATATCGGGGGACGAACAGAATTTAGTGTCATCAAATTGTCTTCAGACACACTACAAAACTAGGGGGGAGAAAACATAATCTTATTTTTTCACCCCTATATATTAAATAGTCATATAGATAACTTGTATAGTTATAAAGATAATATGTTATACATGTAATTTTTTTCCTCCAAAATTTTAAATTTTGTCACTATTTTTAAAGTTTGTAGCTACGAAGGCCTCCTAAAGTTTATTACTTTATTGCACGTTTCCACAAGTTAAGTAGAGTTGATAAAAAAACGAGAAATTTTGACTTTTATTTTGTATCCAGTGAAAAATTGGAAGTTTGGGTTCACCTTAGTAATATTCAGCATGTTCTGTTTTACATTTTATTAGCCGTGAATACTAAAGTCGATTAGAAGACAGTTAAACTGGCGCTCGGAATCATTTCTAAGCAGCCAGTCGTTCATTTCCTGCCATCTCACTCGTAGAGTGTACAAATTTAACTGTTAATGACAACACTATTGTTGCATGGCAATGAAATCTAGGGCATATTGATGATGGTTGAAGTCATATCTAGACTAGCAGAGCCACTTCAGTACAAAATATCATACATCCATTCGCTTCAATACGGATGATATCCACCCCAAACAATTAACGACCCATCACATTAGATAAGTAGCGTGGACCTTTGCGCAGATCCCTCCAGTAGTACTTAAAATCGTCACGTCCGTTTGGGGCCATTTGGTTTGGGGTGGATTCTCTGAAAAATTAACCTTGAAATGGCCTTTCCAAGCTATCGCATGAACTTCAAAGAGATATACTGAAAATAAATTTATTGCCCTTTTTGAAGTTTAACCAGGAGATAAGTAAAATTTTTCAGCAAAAGAATGCGTATATTCACTCCAGTAAAGAAATAATAGGTTGGATTCGATCAGAAAGCGTTGAAGTCTTAGAAGATCCATCGTGTTTCCATGACATGAACCCTATTGAAATTGTATAAGGGGATACTTGTTCATAAAATGTACTCCAACAACAGGCAATACTATAGCGTGGCAGAGCGAAAATAGGCAGTAATACCGGCTTGGGACTCCTTAGAAAGTGACCGAAAGGCGTTGTTAAAAAATGATTTTTATTCTAAATTTTAGTTGTTGTTTTAATAAAAAGTTTTATTTCGTAATTAAAGATAAACTTTACTAAACACAATTTGTTTGTTTTTGCAAGAAAAGTGTTGTTTTTGAATCTCTGTCGATCCTCATATTCGGTTTTTGGATTATGACCCCTTAAGTACATCTGCATCGATATTCTGTGGAGCATATAATTGTTCGCTCTCCAGTTTATAAGACTATCTATTTTCTTTCGCAATGAAACGCTTGTACACATTTTAGAAATATAGAAGTTGTGGGGCTTTGATGAAAGGAGGTATAAGTTACTACAAAACCCGATCTTCTGTCTTCATTTATATAGCAAAAAGATAGAAATTCACAATTTTTACTTTTCGCTGCATTCCATTCAAATTGCTCTATTTGGTCGGCACGTAACACACATTCGCTGAATGTGATAAGTTTCACGCATAGTAACACAGTGTCATAGTTAAATTAATTAACTGTAAATTCCTTTGTACAACCTACATGAAATCCTGTTGCACCATAAGGCATGTCACTCTATTGCAAAAAGTAAAAAAATAAATGGAGAATATGAACACTGATTTCCCACGAGCAGTGGCATGGAAACAAAAATGTTACCAAGTTCAGAAGAAAATAAAAAACAAATTTTCCGGGCAGTATATCTGCAACAGTATAAGTGGTATGTGCATATGCATTAGGGTGGCAATTAAATGTGTAAAAACTATATTAAAATTTCAATGTTTCCGGCTTTTATTGTTTGAATAAACGAAACAAATTTCTTTTACATTCCACGAATGTGTTTTGGCACAGTTTTTGTTTATTCAGTAACACTGCCAGATGATTGATACATGTTATGGTCAAAATTATGGTCTTAAACCCATTTAATGCAACAGATTCCGTGTGCGAAATTAATTAATATATCGAATATAGAATTGGTGTTATCAGAACATTGTTTTTTATAAACTTATTTAATTATTCTTTAATATAAAAAAAAAAACAATTTTACAGATTAAATTATTTAGTCAGCGCTAGCTGCCATGGCTACTATATTTAACTCAAAAACAAACATTAATAATTTACATTTTTTTTTAAACTCTTGTAAATGTATACGGATTTTGCAAACACTCTTATTGGATTACTTGCCATTTTGTATTTCTTGTCTTTACATTTTTTTCGTATTACACCTAAATTTGACTGCCACCCTAATGTACATGCATAGGGGATATTTTAACTGAACTCACCTGACACTCGTACATGCCATGATCTCGTCGTTGCACAAACTTTATCTGCAGTGTCCACATGTTTGATCCCGGCGTATGCAGAATGGCAAAGCGTTCATCGTTTGTATAAAGTTGAGCACCTGACGACAGAATATGCCAATCTCGGCGACGTATCCAAGATATCTGATTCTGCAAAGTTGTCTCGCAAAAAGCAGAGCAGGGAGCAAAACACACACACACATAGATGTAATAGAGTGAAAATAGAGAAACAAAACAAATTTAGTTTACATGAATAATAAATTTTGATTGTGTCAGTCCATGTGCACACACATGCATGGTGCACATGTGTTATTATATGCACTAACACATGTTCAAATATGTATATCAAGGCAACTAAAAACTAATTTTAAAATGTTTATAAAATACATTGACAAGCGACAACATACAATACTCTGTATAGTCTTTTTTTTCAAGATTATAATGTTGTTGCTGGTATGTGGCAATTGTCATGCTGAGTTGCTGCTACATGGATTTTTTATGTGCATGTGATTATTTCATTGTTGAATTGAGTTGTATCCATCCAAATGTAGTTATAGATACATATACACACACACACACACACATACCAAATATTTAATGTCGTTAAGAGCATAATTCATAGATGGAGACGCATGTGTACATTGTCAGGTTTAAATCATATATTTGGGGACGCTTTCGTTTATATCTGGCGCAGACGATGCGTTTAATATATAGAAGTTTTTTAATTAGGTTAATTTTATATGAGTACCTCTAAAAATTACCTCTAAATATCTGACTGTGCAAATAAGCGTCAAATAAGATTCAGGACCACAGGGCTTGGCATACCAGTTTGAATGCTTATGAATACAGCCACGCAGAACTCTTTTTTGTGACTCTTTAAAACGAAGAAAATCGTCTAATAGTTTTGATTTTAACACCGAGCCGAACCATAGATTTGTTGTAGCCCAAAGGATACGGTTAATTGCAATTCCAAAAATATTTTTAAAAATGGCGTCCATTAACCCTAATGCCAGCTTTTTGAGAACATTTACTAGACTTATATTGATTGATTTACTGCTCAAGTGTTGTCTTCACAACAAGGTGACCTCAGCTCAAATTACAGGTAGATGGCAGTGTCGGTTTGCGACCCCACGATCGCCTGCATGATTGTTACCCCCTCACAGACATCTGGTCTCGCGGTTTTCCTCCTGTATGTAACGGAAAAGCTTCTTTGCGCTTCAACGCAAAACATTTTTATATCACACTGATATGTGTAAACGTCCCAACGGTAGACAAAGACGAGGACACTAAGATGCATGTTATTCTAAGGGGTAAATACATGATTGAAGCCCTGGACAGAAAGAGACGATGCACTTAATTGTGCAGGTAAACAAAAAAATACAGTCTGCAAACGGTTAGTTTCGCGTCGGCAAGAAATATAGTTCTTTTTACACAAGAAATTCACAAGGAAATCTGTATAAACTTGTGATCAAAAGAAAAAAAATCAAATTGATTATGTGGTAATCGATAGAAGGCATGTCATAGCCGTTTTGAATGTTGGTATGTACGTACGGTTCACCACATAGTTTCAGCGAAAGTACGCACGGAAAAGTAGTCCCTGAGATAGTCACTGCCTACTATAACCAGCTCTCTAAACTGTTGCAAACAAACTGCCCTAATTCCGATGATCCTGAAATGCGGTAGCAGCATATAACACTTTCTGTGACCAATGCAGCAACGACCGTACTTACATACTAAAAAAGCATGCTTAGACAAGAGTGGTTCGACAAAGAAAGTTATATTGCCTGAGGAAGAGAATGCAGCGATATAAGGAGAAGACCAAAAGCGAAACGACTTAATGGTGTTAAGTCAAAAACATAGGCACATCTTAACGAATTTGATTGGACCTTATCAATGTAGGTCTCTCGGATCCATTTTCGACCAAGCGAGGCTTCAGACAAATCCTTCTTCTCCCATGCGAACTTTTTAATATTCTTATGCTGATGACCATTTGAAATGCTTAATTAAATACGACTTGTTTCAACTTTACTAAATCTCACATGTTGAACTGGGCCGAGGACTGGGGGATGTTACTGTGGCAGGCCCTATGACAATGGCCCCCACGAAAATGTGATATATGGTTTTGTCCACCTTGGCTTCACCGTAAACAAAAATTCTAATGTCAGACTGAAAATAAATATGCAAGAAGTGATCAGTTTAACCGACAATGCCTAGGTTCTGTCTTGGGAGTCTTCAAGATAAAATGAGCTATGCAATAGAGTGGCCATAGTGGAAATTTTTTTGAAATGTTTAATTTTTCGCACTGAAAAATATGAGGTTGGGGATAAAAACTATTATGCATATTTATTTTTTTTTAATTCCGGATACCTCCGGGCTGGGCCTAAACTTTTATTACATTACCCATTTAGGTTGAAGTGCAGAATATGGGGCGGGAGCCCAATTAAAGACCAAAAATATGCCATTGTCTTCATCTTGGTCCCCCAACATCGGAATGGTAGGTCAAAGTTGGCGCTCAGGCCCATGGGGCCCGGGGGGTAAAAAAAGGGGCCCCTTTCGGTTCTATGATGACCCCACAGGTGCGGGTACTCAAGTGAAAGATATTTTCGAGACGAATCCAACGATGTTATTTTTAGGTTCCTTCGGGTCTCGTGGACCGAGTTTGAGCTATTTCCGGGATATACAAAAAAATAAATTATTTTTAAAAAAATTTAAAAAAAATTTTTGCATGCGGCGCTACTTAAACCAACATAGGCGTACCGTCATTTCGCCCAATGTCATTTCGCCCAAAAACAACCATCACATATCGCCAAAAACATCTCATTTCGACCAAAAACCTAACTACAAAATGACATATCGCCCAAATGCTATAACAGAAGACCCAATTCAATTTTTTTGGGCGAAATGTCAGACTCATGACGACGGCACACCCTGCTGCATACGTCGCAGTCAGTCTTGTACTCTCTCTCTCTGGAATTATTAAAAGACGAATGCGGTGGGGGGCACGCCCCGTAGTAAGACCCGCTACTCCCTCTCTTTCTCTGGCATTATTAAAAGACGTCGTAGTTAATCTTGCTACTCTCTCTCCGGAATTATTATTAAAGCCAGAGAAAGAGAAAGAGACAGAGTAGCGAGTCTGACTACGACGTATGTGGCGGGGGCGTGCCCCCACCGCATTCGTCTTTTAATAATGCCAGAGAAAGAGAGAGAGTAGCGGGTCTTACTACATCTTACTACGGGGCGTGGCCCCCACCGCATTCGCCTTTTAATAATTCCAGAGAGAGAATACAAGACTGACTGCGACGTATGTCATGAGTCTGACATTTCGCCCAAAAAAAAAATGAGTTGGGTCTTTTGTCATTTGTCATTTTGTAGTTAGGTTTTTGGTCGAAATGACATGTTTTGGGCGATATGTCATGGTTGTTTTTGGGCGAAATGACATTGGGCGAAATGACGGTACGCCTATGTTGGGATTAGTAGCGCCGCACGCAAAATTTTTTTTTAAATTTTTTAAATTTTTTTAAAAATATTTTTTTTTTTGGTATATCCCGGAAATGGCTCTAACTCGGTCCAGGAGACCCGTAGGAACCTAAAAATAACATCGTTGGATTCGTCTCGAAAAAAAAAAATATGCATAATTATTTTTATACCCAACCCATATTTTTCAGTGCGAAAACTTTTGGATTTCACATTTTTAATTTTTTCTATATAACGCTATGGCCAGTCTACTATGCAATTGATGTGAGCAATCGCATTCAAAAAAAGCGAATACACAAAAACGTCCAAGGCAAAAAAGCCTTAGACGATAAACTTGCAGGAGGAGGGACCACCAATTTTCGTTAGATGGGCCAGGTTAAGGAGTTATTATCCCAAATCGGTGTGACCAACTTGGAATTATTTTCTACGTACATTTAAGTACCATTTAACCAAAAGTAGTCTGCTATCGCGTAGTCTGCTGTTTTTTAACAATAACTTTCAGACATTAATTACAAAATTATTCATATGAGTAATTATATTACTCATACGCAACCCACCCGCTTGTGCGTCTAATTAGTAGTGCGGTGAACTTCCATTAATTTTTCATAAGGTTCGACTAACTATTAAAGGTACTTGCAACAATACATTAACAGTTAAACGTTGGCCACAAACATAATGTATAGTATGTGATTACACCTGTGTTACCCTACGCGAGTGTGTGTGTGTGGCGGAGGATCCGAATTGGTGAGAATAAATGAATAAATTGTTGGCCAACACTACCCATATATGTTAAGGGACCTCATAAAGCACAGAGAAAAAGGCAAATGTATAGTAACACTGAACTGTGTACCGTTTACAGTGAAAACAAAGGCTAATTTTAATGTTAATTTGATGGCTTAAGCGAAAGGGGTGGCCAGTCAGGCCACTTTTGTTTTTATATTTATACTTTTAGGTACCATTAATGGTATGCATAATGGATTTTATATTTTAATTATTTGAGTTAATGTGTTTCATTGTGAAATTAAATATTAAATGTGGTAAACCGCAATCATCATTGCAAAGATCGCAAGCAGAAGTACGCTATACGGGGTATGTTTAGGTACGATATTAAACTGCCAGTTCTTCCTTCGAATTTCCTTGCTTCCTGTTAGGGACCTAGTAACTCAGTATTATTTGAAATTTTGTAAACATTTCCAGCTAACTTATCTTTGAAGTTACAAATTTGGTATGATATTCCAGTAGGAAGTTCCGTCATACACGACTTTGTAGTCAACGCTGTCCTCACGACAAAATGTGAAAAATTTATGTACTTGTCGTCAAAACACTCGGTTGTCGACAAGCTGACCGACAAAAAACTAATGTTCTCAAACACATTCAACAAAATCAAAGGAAAAAAATGTGTTGTTATGATTATGAGAAAAAAAATTAAATCTTAAATTAAAAATTTTTAGTTTATTTAACGTACGAGTAAACATTAGTAATTTTATAGTTTGAAATCTCGAATAAAGGTGAATGCCGTATAAAAGTTTATATACTTTACTTTCCTCTTGGTCAGTAGTCTTCCAAAAGTATTAACAATTAGTCATACTAATAAAAAGCTACAAAACAACTAAAAATCTATCTTATAAAATGGTACCAATGGATACACAAAGTCATACTAATACGGCTTGAATAATAATTCAAGGCATACATAGGCATCAACGACAATTTGACCGACATTGTCATCAATCAGGTCGTGCATGATTGTGTTGGCGACAGGTCGCGTGTATAGGCATTAACGACAATTTGACCGACATTGTCATCATTGGCATGATTGTGTGGGTGACAGGTCGCTTGTATAGGCATCAACGAAAATTTGACCGACATTGTCGCTCATCAGATCGTGCAAGACAAAGCGGACACTTGTATGAAAATTTTGTCGACGATTTGTATGGATGGTCCCCTAAATGTCATCACCGATTTACTATGGTCATGCACCTATTCTTGAGGATATCTTGCAGACTCTTTCTACTGGGTACTTCAATATTCATGTGTATTTGTGACATCTGTTTGTTATCATAAAAATTTCTATGATATTTTTAAAGAAACTTGTATGGTCTTAGCTACAGGGGCTTTTGAATACGTTATTGGATACAAATAATACGATTTAGATATCTTAAGATAAAAATTAGTCAATTGTCCGGTACTGGTATTATATTATCAGCTAATCGTGATCTAAGATCGAAAATGGTCAAAATAGAAACGCTCCTCCAAGTCCCTAATACACACCATTCAAAACGACCCATTTGCTTAAGAGCACTCTTCTTCCTCTAACTTTATGTTGGTGGCCTATATAAATACAAATGATCCTTACCTTTTATATATTACATTGGCCAAAAAACGAATTTTGTCACAGATTTTAAAGTTGAGCAATATATACAGACGCACAAATACGAACAATGTCATATAGTTCAACCATTGTACACAGCGGTCCTCAACTGGTTTGAGGAAAATGACGACAATAAAAACGGCGAATATCCGCCAAGAAAGAATGAACCTCCCTTCACCGCAATCATCAATGGGTTTGAATTGTACCTAAAATGTCGAAAAAAAACGGCGAATAAGTTTTCAGTTTATATACCGTCACCCTACGGGTAGGAAGGTATGTATCAAATGATACAAACCCAAAAGAATGAGTCACTTAAAACCTAGGTTTCTTGGAACCAAATTCGTGATTTATTAAGTCGTTTGAGCCAAGTCCGCTTGTCTGTCTGCCTGTCCGGCTGATACGCACGATAACTTTCGACAGACGCAACCAAATGTTTTTAAACTTTGCAACAGTTAATAGAAATTCTCAAATTCTGTATTTAGTATTTCTGTATTTAGTAAAGCTATAGCAGGATAAAGGCTAGGAAGTCTAGCCATGCCCCATCAGGTCAGGTAAATGTACCACTCCCACTTTAGAAACCGAGTAGTAATATCAATATACTATTTAGAAAATTTTATGTTTTCCTGAGGGTGAGGGTATATGTAAGTCGGTTTTCGTAACTTTTTGAAACTTTATTACTGGTTTTTAATAAAAATGCAACTTGAATCATTCAAAGTAGTGCCCATCGCTAACTTCTACTTTTTTCCGATCTTTCTGCTAATGACCGTATACCGTCATGATAAAACTGTTTACCTTTAGAGGCTAACCACAAATCAAACTATTTTGTGATGTGTATAAGTGGAACTACTGCTCAAGTATACCTTTCGGAGCGTTTCAGCTGGAGCGTTCTCGTTGTTTTTGAATGCGCTTGACCACGTCGATGTCGTTATGCAGCTTAAGACCGTTGATGGTCTAAATTTTGTTTTATTTTACCGCTCACCACGCGGACGAACAGAGTGAAGGATATATTAGTTTTGTCCCTCAATTTGTAACGCTAATGAGGAGGCGTGGCAAGTATGACAAAATATGTATATATCAATGATCCGCGTTGAATTCTGAGTCGATTTAAATATGTCCGCCTGTTTGTACGTCTGTCGCCACGATTACAGCCGTTGCGGATGCTAAAATCTAAGATGAACCTGGTCGGTCAAAAACTATCCTCAACTATACAAATTGCTCCTTTTTGGGGGTCTGTCCCAGCGATAAGAGCTGTAGTTTAAGGGATATCGAGCTGAAAATTTGTATACAAACTTCTGTCTTGGATGGTTAAGTTCTTGGATAAGCAAGATCGGTCAAAAACTACTACAACCTCCCATACAAATTGCTTCTTTTTGGGGGTCCGTCCTCGCGATTACATCCGTATTTTAAGAGTAAAATAACTTAATTTTCCTTTACTCCCCATGAATGAGGTATGGTATGCTTCTCGCATTGTTTTAGATGGACACGCTTTCCATTTTACATTCACAACAAACGACATCGACGATTGCAACCGTTACAGTTTAAGAAGCATTTACTAGACATGCCGATTGACTCGACACTTATACTGCGAAGTTTCTGTCGACAACATCGAGGGGGGCCGGAAGTTGAACCTGGGATCTCCCACATGGTAGTCGCGTGTTCTAACCATCGTGCCACGGCCGGTTCCAAGAGAGATATCCAGATGAAATTTGGAACATAAGCTTATATCCTAAAAGCGAAGGCTACATTCTATGATAAGCCCGATCGGTCAAAAACTTCCTCCACCACTTTTTGGGGCAATTTGTATGGTATTACAGTCGTAGTATTAGAAATATTGAGGATGTCCCATAAAAACTCCGCGTAGTTTATGAAATATCTTGTTGAAATTTGATGTGTAAGCTTCAATCCTCTAAGCATACGTGACGTTCTGATATGAATAATAGCGGACAAATACTAATCCCTTCTCCGATACACACTCCCCCTGTTTTGGGGTGTCCGTCTGTCCCTTATATATAGCCTTAATTTTAGAGCTTTTGACTTTAAATGAGTATACAAGCTGAGGTAAAGTTCTAATATGAGCATTCTCGGACAACAACTACACCCACCTCTCATACAAACTCCTCCTTCTTGGGGGTGTCCATCTATCTCAACCCCCGAGTGCAGATGTAGTTTAGGCTCTTTTTTTTTGGTTCAATGTTTAATAAAATATAGTTATAGTAAAAAAAACAAGTTTTATCACCATTTTTACAAATCTGAGCATAAACATTTTTAATCGAACTGCATCATTAGTTTTTTTGTTTTAATAACACAGTACAACACATGATTGTGGACTCAATTTCGAGAACTGCACGTGAAAGTAGCTCCAAAAACAAGAAGTTCTGCATCATTCGTTTTGTCAAGTTTTGCCATAATAATTTAATATTGCTTTGAAGTTGGTAAGTATCGTATAGGGGAATTTGTGACATTTTAGGCTCTTTTGTTATATTGTTATATGGTGGCGTATGATAACCATAAGTAATATTCCTCGTAAATCATACGCCGCGGAGTACAACAGTTTAACTGCTACAAAATAAATCCAATTCAAAATCATTGGATGAATGAAAAAGTGAAACTGTTGCTTATGTAGGAAACGTTAAATGAACAGATTAAAGGAATTATAATTCTTATTTTTTTTAAATTTGTTTCAGCTAAATCGGACTAGTGGTGTTTGAGTTATGTCAAAGAAAAAAGTCTAAAACGTGATAAATTCCCCTATACGATACTTACTAACTTCAAATCGATATTAAATTATTATACGTTAGCAGACAGTTTTATTTATTGCTACTACTAACCACATAAAAGATTAACTTTTTGCAGTTTTAAGTTTATATTTTTTATGTCTTGAAGAACCGACAATGTACTGAAATATCTTTTGGCCACGTCGTTTCACATATATAATACAGAAACAACTGTTCTTAAAATGATGTGCAAATTTGTAGTTGATATACGAAACACAAGCCTATATTGTCTGTGATGACAACCTGATTGTGCTGCGGTGTATTTTGATATCTCTTAATGAATTCTTTTATGACTTGCGATATAATGCCGCGTGTACAGTTTTAGTGAACTTGACCTTACATAGTACATTTTAACTGTCTTCGCTGCTATTTCACAAAAATTGCGAATAAAGAATAAATTATTTACATGTGCAAATGGCTGCTTGAGAACAACTGCATGATTGATGGCAGACGACAAGATGGAAATACTCAAAAGACAAAGTGATATTATCAAATTATGTATCATGTCTGCGTCATATCATTGACAAGCTGTTATAAAACATAGCTTGCGGACAAAAATTGCGTAGCGTACCCACAAAACCCCAACACATCGCTCACTCATTCTATAATTGGAGGATGACTTGACATGAATACTGGTTGTGCTGTGCTCTACCGTATTGATGCGCACGCATTAATCAATGTGAATGTGCTACATTTCATTCATAGGGTTTGTTTTCATATTACTGAAGGTTTAATTAAAATAATATGAAAAGAGTTAATTAGCAAATGATTTCTAAATTGATGCCACAGTGCCTTTGTCTTTAGATAACATTTACCGCATCTCCTTAGTTTTATGAATACTGCCAATGCTGACTTTGTATGTAAAACTGCATATGAATGGGAAATGTGATCAGATCAATCGGTTGGTTTAGTTTTACAAATTGAGTCACTCTTTATTGATTAATTAAATAGAATGTAAAATATATGAAGTCATTAAAAATTTGGTTGCCCTTTCCACATATCTATGGAATATATATATGTAAACGATAGGAATTAATCAATTTTAGCAATTACAGGATGTTGAACAATGACATCTCAGTTTTAGAGCTAGCTGATTAAATATTTTCGTTTGTTTCGCAATGTAAATGGAATTGTAGATATGTTTAATATATTAATTACATGAAAACATTCTGATTAGTCATTTGCAAATGAAAACCTTGTCTAAAAAATAATTTGATTATTAATCACTGTCAGATGCACAGGATATGAGTTTTTAAATAGTCAGCATGGCCAGTAGGGTGGCAGCAAAATGTAAGCGATTCTTTTTATGGAAATTTAAAAATGCCCGACCGAAAATTTGAGTTAGATCGGACGACTATTTTCCGTGCCCCAAGAGGTCAAACGTCAGGTTCTTTGTAAATCCTTAGTAAATGCTGTATTTTATATGTATACCCTCAACCTACGGGTAGGAGGGTATATATCATTTGATTCGAGCCACATGTGTAAAACATAGAAGGAGATACTTTATACCCTAGGTTTCTTTGAACCAAATGTGATTCATGACTTTTTAAGTCGCTTGAGCCATGTCTGTCTGTCCGCCTGGTACGCACGATAACTTTAGAAGGACGCAACCAAATGTATTGAAACTTTGGACGTGTTAATATTTCCTCAAAACTACTAACGGTACAGAAAATAGGCTTCAAGGCCATGCCCCTTCTGGTACCTCCCATAAAAATATATCATTCCGCCAACTTTAGAAATGGAGTAGTACTATCAATACACCCAACGCGATCGTCCCCAAATTCTCCATTTAGTAAACCAACATTAGGATAAAGTTTCGGAGAAAAAACTGGTAGTCTAGCCACACCCCTGCTGGTACCTATCATACAATGTACCACTCCGCCCACTTTAGAAATCGATTAATATTATTAATAAACCCAACGCGATCGTGCGCATGTTCTGTAGTTTGTAAAGCTAAGGCAGGATACAATTTTGGAGAAAAATCTGTAACTCCGGCCACGTCACTTGTGGTACCTCTAATACAAATTTACCACTCCGCCTACTTTAGAAATCGAGTATTAATATCAGTAGACCCAACGTTATCATGCTCAAATTCTGTTTTTTTCTACAGGGTAAAGTTTTGGAGAAAAAATTGGAAGTCTAGCCACGCCCCAGAATAAACTGAAAATCTATCCACGCTCCTTCTGGTACCTCCCATACAAATGTACCACTCCGCCCACCTTAGATATCGAGTAATAATATCAATATACTAAAACTTAACTTCCTTTAAGAGGACAGAAGTTCACATACTAAAGTTCAGCTCGATAACTCATAATCTACGGATTTAAACGCGAGGACAATGACGGACATCCCCATATAGGGGGAGTTTGTTTGGGAGGTGTTAGCAGTTTTTGTCCGATCATTCCCATTATAGAACATAATCTCCGCTTAGAGAATAGAAGCTTGCATACTAAATTTCACATCGATAGCTCTTAATTTTTGGCTGTAATCGCAAGGCCAAACAGTAGGACATTCCAAAAAGGGTTAGTTTGTATGAGAGGTTATCGAAGTTTTTGTCCGGGCATGCCTATCGTAGAACATAATGTTTGCTTAGAGGATAGAAAAGATTTCAGCTAGATATGCGATCAAACCCAGAAAAATGTACAAATGCGCCCTTGGCGGTGCTCAAAAATTTAAATAAATATCAAAAATGGATTTATAGATCCTAGAAAGAGTAAGATGCCACAACTTTTAATGATAATAAAAATCAATAAGCATTATTTTAATGATTTTTTTCTTGTTAGCTAGCTTTTATAAATTACCAAATGTTAAAATGTATCTCGCACTTAACTAACAAAAACCATTAATGGTTTTTTTTTATCCAAAATGTGAACTTTCTTCTTTTAGTTTCATCCTATTTTTGAAAGTTAAATCTTGCGTCTCAGTGTTATGCAGCCAATTAGACAAAACTAATGACGCAGAAGTTCTTATTATTAGGGATACTTTCACGTGCAATGAGTCCCGAATCAATGAGTTAAAAAATGTTGTACTGAGTAGTAAACCTGTAATGCTTAAGTAAATTTATATAATAACTCCCTGTTATATAAGACTGCAAATGTAATGCTTATGTAATTTTCGACTTATATTTGATATTGTACACATTAGTTACTGTCCAGCTATTATTTACACTATGTATCATGTCGACAGGCAATAAAAGATTCACCAAAAAAGAATACTGGCTTACACAAATTGTGTTTAACACTTTCTCTGCAGACAAAAAGAACAACCATGGATATTGCGTTAAATGCCACTTTTTTCGCTTACCGCTGGACTACACGCTCGTGTGCACTTGTGCGGCCAGTAGATATGAAATTTGCATTTACATATGTAGCTTAAGCCCTACGTGAATCCGTAGATGAGTCTAGTGTTTGAAAGTTTATCTCTGTGCCAAAACTTCCACCAGGTTGGGAGGTGTGTTAAATTGTACCCAGATGTGGATAATTTTGATTATTCAACTCAACCAATGGGAGTATTACATGATTTGAGACCACATTGAAATCCACAGCAGCCAGCAACAGCAACATAGCAACGTAGATACTAAAAACTAAATGTGTGGAAAACGGAAGCCATAGAACACAGTGACAAACATGAAAAACCAAAAACAAACCCAATTTACACCCACTCGATCCACGCCGGAAACTTTGCAGACCAGGAACGCAGTTCCACCTAACTGGACGGTCGTGTTGTGCGCCATCATCTGGAAAAAAGAGTGATAATTGAGGGTAGGGTGGGGAAGAGAACAAATTGCGGTAAAAGTAAAAACGTTTCATAAATTTTAATTGCGAATTGTGGAATAACAGCAACAACAACAAAATAAAACTAAATAAATCCAAAACAAAAGTTATGCAACGGTTGCCTGGTTTGGCACAAGTTGGCTTTATAAATAAAATTTAATGAAATCTAGTTAGAAATTTCTTTTGCATATTTGATTCACCGAAAAAGACTACGGACATTTGTATTCCAGCGCCGTCTACTTTGGACAATTGAAATTAATAAACTTTAAATGGACGTATTAGTGTTAATTAAATGGCCCATTTGCTTGTTAGAACTTGGTGATATTTGCTTACAGCATTGAAATAATACAATTGGCAATATATCCTTTAACTTTACGGGACATTAGGCAGGAAATACTCATCTAATGAGCAGCGTAGTAATTACACTTTAAATTCCTTGCACGCTTCAGTGATGTTTGAGAGGGTTTTGTAATATTTATAGAGATTTCAACAGTAGGTCAGATGAACTGACCTTCAAAAAGGAAATGGTTATTATCGAATAATTGATAATATTGGCAAATTGTTGTACTCTTCTCAAATAGAACAACAAATGTTGCAACAAACTCTCAAGTTTTATTGTAAAATTCGTATTGGTACAACTTGTGCTAACAAAGCTATTGCAGATTTTGATTAAGTTTACATCGTCCTTGGGTAGGAATTTATTTGTAATTCTATCGCTAGATACATTCCGTGTAATGTAAACTTCATTTGAACTGTTTTCATTTCACTATCTAGCAATTACGCAAACACAATAAAGCCAGTTAAATACTTAGTCAACTTGCCGTCAACTCCGTTGCCTTTTGATTTGTATTCAATGTTATAATTTACATTTCTCATTTACATAAGAAATACTTACTTCGCTATCTTCAAACATTGGACTGTCGCTGGAATCGAGATTGTTGCTATCGAATTTTGAATCGGGATTTATACCGCCTCGCATCCATAGCTTCTTCCAGTCGCTATCGGTGAGTATTGATTTTTGATCTGTAATTGAAATCAAACAAACACAAAAGAGAGTCATCAGTAAGCGTTCACTATAAAATCCTTGATTATGATTAAATTCACTTGTTTTCGCCCCGATTCGCACGTGCTGCAATAATTTAAATAAACCTCGTAAATCAAATGGCATTCATTGAATGTTGGCGACTAGTTACAGAGTAAAATGCACATGCCATTTTGATCTTAGTATCACGAAGTGGATTTGAGTTACCAATGTATTCAGTGAATGTAATAAACGGCTATGAGTTTATAAAAAGGATATAAGTTTAATAGCGAAACCAGTATCCTGTGCCATTGCCACGTATATGATTTATATACATATATTGTGTTGTAACGAATTTATATAGATATCGCACATATATAATATGCAGTAAATAGAGATAGCAAAGTTAACACTAAACTTTGTTATGTATAGAAAGATTAAAGAATGAAACTTAAAATTTACTTAACAACTTCAGCATACAAATTTATCAGAGTTTTGTTAAAAAAATTGCCTGACAGAAATCTTTTTAGAAAAGTAAAATAATTTTGAATAGGGCTTTAAAGAGATAAATTAATATAATTATAAATGGAGTCCTTGTCTCGTCGCATAGTTAGTAAATCCGGTTGTAGGTGGTATAAACGCTGACAGTTTAGCATAGTAACAACAGAATCATCCATCAGTAGTCATAGATAGTTCGCCACACGAAGTTTTAATTGTCCCTCCAGCATCATCCAACGAGCTTATTGTCGTAGACTTTTCGAGCTGGAGAAGTTTCCTTTATTCGTAGAACATGTCCTAATTATTGTTATGGCGAAGCAAAGGATGCGCTCAAAGTTATAGCTGTCAACGTTCACGCATCGTCTCAAACTAGTACACTCCATGTTCGTTGAAATAAGTAAATTGGTTTTGTTTTCATGTATCATCAGACCGACCGTCTGCTTATCAATACACAATGCAGTAGTCCTCGGGCAATGATATATATGTACATCATTAGCATACACAAGCAGCATATTACTTCTATTAAAGATGGTACCAGATGTGTTTACTGCTGCCTTCCGCACGATCATCTCAATTATGATGTAAAAGAAATTACCGACTGTCACCTTTTCGAAAATCTCCCTCTGTCAGATTTATTTTTAACTGAAGACTTCGGGTCGCCTGTGTCATTCCACAAAGTCGTATCAGCTTTGCAGAAATATCAAACTCAGCCTTAGCAACTAATACTTGCTGTGTATCAAACTGTCGAATGCAGCTTTTAATCGATAAACAGATAGTAAGTTTCCATCTGCATTTCTTGCATCGTCTTCATGATTAGTAGCAGTGTACATATCTGGTCTGCCGTGGATTTACCAGGTCTATAGCCGCACTGATAAGATCCAATCAGTTTCATTAAGATGGGCGTTAGTCTTTCACATTACAAACTCGACAGGATCTTGTATGCGATGGGGTTAAAGGCTGGCCCGATGTAGTTGGTGCATTCACTTTGATCTCCTTTTTAAGTATAGGTCATAAAACCTCTAGATTTCACTCATCGGTCATGCATTCTTTTAGTAAAATTATGTTTATGAGCAGGCTGTCCATCGTAAACCGCAGCTTTATTATTTTCAAGCCTTGCTATTGCCGTGCTGATCTCGTTTGGCTCTGTGGTGGACAATCTGCTTCCATATTAGCTGCACAATTTAATCTAATCTTAAATAAAAACTCATCTTAATATGATACATGGAATCGAGGTTGTATAAAAGTCATCATCCTATTGCA
Source organism: Muscina levida (assembly GCA_964034835.1). Taxonomy (NCBI): domain Eukaryota; kingdom Metazoa; phylum Arthropoda; class Insecta; order Diptera; family Muscidae; genus Muscina; species Muscina levida. Next base: position 60,221,106 of record OZ035884.1, on the reverse strand, counting down.
CACTCTGCTTTTCCATGACCAGATTTCCATCTCTGTCCTTACATTTGGGGATTCCTGTTCTAAGACCTCTGATTCCTGCTCTAAGAGCTCTTGCCTTTTGGTTGAGATTTCGGACTTCACCTCTTTTTCGAACTTTTCGATATCATGGTCTCTCTTTTCTTTTCCAGACGTATACCAGACATTTCCTCAGACACTACGCGGCATTTTTCATCGTACTTAGGCTTGCCTCAGCGTGATGTTTTATATCCCAGTATGGTCGTTGCAGCAATGGCCATATAATGCGCAATATGTTGTCACTGCTTGTCGGGAACATCAGAATTGTGGGCGTTGGTTTGAATATTGAAGATAGTTGGTTGGAGTATTAGCTATCTCGGTAGAATGCAGGTTTGCGTTGTCCAGACTTGGCTGCAACTAGTAGGTGATCCGAGTAAATATTTGAACCGCGCATCAAACTCACGTTCATAACGCTTGAGACATGCCTTTTATCTATTACCACGTGACCAAACAAGTTTCTTGTCTTTCGATATGGTGATATACAGGTTGTCTTGTGGTTATCTATATGCGGGAATCTGGCTCTACTTACTAACATTATTCTTCGGAAACGTTGTTGTGTAGACTGAATTTTCCAACTGCTTAGCTAAGAGCATCTCCCGGTCACAGATAGGAGGCATATCTAATGTCCTCACATTTTTCTTCCGTCGGTGATGTAAAAATATTTCATTTACTGGGTTAAACCGCGAGAACAAATGTGGAAGCCTCTTACCGACTGTAAATCAACATGAAAAATCGTGTTTTTCTGTTCGTGTCCATTCTTGCCCCGTCTATCCATTTTCCTGTATGGTGGTGATGTCAACCTTGTACTGTCGAGGATATTCGCCAATAGGATTGTGCAATCACCTCTGTAAAGAGTTCGGACATTCCAGGCACCCGATGTACACTCACCGCACCCTATTCTTGGGACTGCCAATGCCACAAAGAGAACCATGGAGTTGAGCTTCTGTAACTTCCGTTATCGGGCATAGCTTACAAATATTAACCTTTACAACAGTAATGCGTTCGTTACATTCATCCGCAACCATTACACCCCTTTCGGCACCTTACAAATTACATGGCGTGACAAAAGCAGCTATTGAAGGATGGCCGGAGAAGTTTACGTAATGAAAGGCCAACCAATGGGAATTTAGTGCCTTGGCGCAATTTAGCGAAGCACGATGTGCGTTCTCCGTAAGAAAGTTGTTACAATTTTTAACATTTCTGTATTAAAATTCACCAATAACAGATATAAAGTACAGTAAGTAACAAACGTGAACACACAAACAAAATAATATAATTTTACAAATATTTCTTAGCTCATACTATGGATGTCTTTTGACCGAATAAGGATATCTTGGCAAAAGGTTAATTGCTTAAAGCTAATGTGTTTTGAGACTTTTCAGATCTGATCAAAACCAATTTTTCCGCACTCTGTTATAGTACAGTGGTGGCTTTCTAAACCCTCCCACTATTTTCGGTCCGATACTATGCTTGCCGTTCAAAAAATCGCCCTTGTATTCGTCAATTTGTATCAGTTGCATTCGTTTTATAACACTTTTTATACCATCACCCTTAGGGATGAGGGTATATATCAATTGATACGAAAAAAAGTGTAACGCATTTAAGGAACTCGTCTCCACAAGTATCTTAAGACCAAATGTCACGGCCAGGGTAGCGGTCACATATGGTCACACATTGGATGCATCTTTAATGTCATCGCCTTTGTCTTCCTTCGGGGTGTGTACACAAATATGCCTGATATACGAATATTTTGCCTTGATGCTGATAGCGACTATTCGGCCACTTTCAGGGTTAAACCCCGTGTCCAAATGTCGAAGTCTCTTGCGACTATAAATCGATATCATCGTGTTTTTTAATCTTGTCAAGAAAAACACAGTTACGCACCACAGTGCGTTTTCAAATATCCCCCACCCCCACTATACAGTAATCAATAATATATAAAGACTTGTATTATGTTCATTGTTCTCAGCGTATAAAGCAAAATGTCCGAAATATATTTATGGGTATGAATTCAACACAATGCTTTCATCAACGCCACACAACAATAATATATAAATATGTGAGCGAAAAGCAGCAGGAGTAGTTATGGACGTGCGATTCTTTGTGATATGTTTATGACCTCTAGTTATGACCTACAAACAGTGTTTCTTTAATAAAATAAAATCGCAGTTATGAAAAGGAAACTTGAATTAAATAAAACACATACAAGTCATCATTTATGGGCATTTTTGTATATTATTATAAAAAATACAAGTGGGGCAAAGAATCAACTAATAAGTATAATGGCATATAAATAGAATTACCACAATATACTGGGCACTATTATATTCTACACATACATAACTATGACATTAAACATTATGCGTGTATAAGTTTTACTGAATTTTTGCGATATATAAATAATTTGTTTTTAATTAATTACTGAAGTGAATGTACATGCTAACATACTGAATCAAAGAGATTGCGTGTAGCTGATATATTGACAGATTTTTAATTTTTATTAGCCATGAATGCATATTCAAATTTTGTTATAGTCAGCATGTTCTAGTTTATTTGTAGCAACAACTTTGTTGAAATGTGTCAACAACTAATTCGTATCCACTACATAACAAGATGTCATTGTTTCTTTGAAACGTTTGTTTCATTTAAAGATAGAGCTTATCTTTAGACTGGTTTGATTCAATGAATTGATTGTATTGTTTCGTTGAATGTCAAAGGTTTTTAATGTATACTTCAATAATTAATTAACTTGGAAACGGAATACATATATTTGATGTCAAAAACAGAATAACTATTAAACATATAGGAACAAATATTGCATTGACGACAGAATATATAAACTTTGAACATAAATATATAAAAATAGAATAATTCTCATTGATAAGTTTAGTATTGCCATATTTATGTACTCAAAACTGTGCTAGTAGGCGCAATTTTCACGAAATTTACAAAACAAATTTAACGTGGAATTTTGCTGTTGTGGTTTTTTAGCAACCGTGAATTTACAATTACAACCAAAATATCCCTTTTCGATTTATTTCTAACATTCTAAGAAACCTAACGAAATTAAAAAATCTGTTCACGGATTCGTAATCAGCTTAGGCAACAACCATTATTTTTATTTATACGTAACTAAAATAGTACAAATATATTCTTTTTCGTATTCAGAACCAAATTAATATGAAGCGTTGTGAGGTAAACCGATTCTGCTTATTTTTTCGTTGTGTAGGAGCCAGGGCCGTAGCCAGGATTTAATTTTGGAGGGGGCCAAAACCAATTAAACAAAAAATAATTTAATTTTTCACATATTTATCAAAAATGTATATTGAGTGTTCCTTATATGGTATTTTCGGGAATTTCGTTAAAAATGATAGTAATCGCGGAGTTGGACAACGAGTTTCACCTAACGATTATAATTTACAAAATTTCAAATATATTGTGCGAAATTTCCCATCGATTGTATGGCATTAGAGTGTGCTGCAAAGAGGTCAAAGTTAGATTTTGTTTTCAAATAAGTTTATCGCCGCTGAATATTTTTATGTTGTAGACATACGAACTAGTACTACGCCGTTAAATATGTGAAGTGAAGACCTATAAAAGTATATGTTTGAAATGAAAAAGTATATGTGCATATTTTCAATATCTCTATCCGTTCCCGATATATCAGGCTTTAAAACCGGCTTTTTGGCATTAAATATATTAAAGACTAAAGAATCTAGATTTTGATCGCTGGTTTCATCCAAATACACATTGTGTCTACTTTCTAATGACACCAAAACCATTACCATCCAATGCTCCATTGCATCAAATATATCGATATTTAAAAGAGATATGGTAAATCCAATCATATACTTTTATAGGTCTTCACCTCACCTATTTAACGGCATATGGCTTGTTCATCTGTCTACAACATAAAAATATTCAGCTGCAATAAACTGATTTGAACACAAAATCGAAATCTGGCCTGTTTGCGACCCACTTTAATGTCAAACAACCAGTACGAAATTTCTCACAATATATTCGATGATTCGATTCGATGTTGAGATTTACAGGAGAATTGTTGTATTTTTTTTTGCAAGTTACAATAGTTTGATTTTATATTAGAGGTTCCTAACTGCTGGTCCACAAATAAGGTAAATTGAAGTGAAATGTTATAAGATTTTATTAAATAAATAAGTTTGAATAATTTTTATATTGCTATTCAGTTAAAAACGACGATAAAATATACGAAGTAAAAAATTAATACGATGTATCTGCAGTATTGTATTTGACCGCAAAATGTTAAGTTTGCACACTTTATTTAAAGGTTCTCTTAATAAGAATTGAAATGAGTTAATATGAATTTAGAACCTTAAATATAGTAATGTATATAGTATGATCAGATATATAAAACGACTTATATAAAAATTAAATTAATAACCTTTGATAAATAATTATGAATACAGATATTTATTTCTCTAAAGTTAGTGGCCTAAGGCTTTTAAAAATTTAAGTCAGGTGAACTTACTTTTAAACAACCCACCCCATGTCATATGTGAGCACGTCATTTTTTTTTTTTTTTTGATAATCTGAGATAATTTATACAAAAGTTCTAATCACGTACGGCTGTGCAAACAGATATGGTGAATATAACGTTTTTGAATATAAGACCAGGCAGGTAAAAAAACTACATCCCAAGTCACCATATTTATTTTGTTTTACAAAATATTTAGACAGATCTAATGTTTTCGATCATTTACTTAAAGTAGTGTAAGACAAAACCTAATGCACACACACTCAAATATTGTGTCTTTGTGTAAGTGATAGAGAAGAAAGCTTCCCGTTTGTTCGGCAAAACTACAATAGACGGTTTTTCTGTAATTATTTCGTCAATTTTAAAACTCAGTACTCAAGAAATTAAGCGGAGAATAGTGCTCGACAATAGATGTTTTTACGGACTTCGGCAGCACTTTAGTAACACCACCTTATCTCGAGATACTAAGAAACAGCTGTACCAGGTGTTAATTTTACCCGTTCTGTTGTATGCAGCCGAATCGTCGTTGCTTACGACAACGGACATACAAAACCGGGAGTATTCGCAAGAAAAGTACTCCGGCATATATATGAACTAGAGATGGGCACGTGAGTAAATTTGACTCACGTTCACGCACGCTCACGTGATTGAAATTGTCACTCACGCACACTCACGCTCAAAATTTTTTTCGCTACTCACGTTCACGCACGCTCACGTGAGTAAATTTTGTACTCACGCACGTTCACGTGAGCGTGAATCACGACATTCACGCCAAATAAAAAGTAAAAAAAAATTTCTATAATTACACTATGCAACAAATTAAGACTTTTTGTATAATAAACACATGAACTTGACAGCATAGGTTCGATTAGACTATCGAAGGTTAATAAAACCCAGAGCTCGCAAAATATGCTCAACCAAATTTTACTACGCGGTCTGCTCACTTAAAAGACCGAAACAAATGAGACGGAATCGCTCAGTGTCTGAACAGCAACCATTTTTTCGTTTTGTTCGTGTTCTTGCTCTCAGATTTCGTGTTGAACATAACACATGAATCGGTCTCTTACTGACCGCTCGATACGAACAGAACCTTCCGTCGCGCACCTACTGAGAATCAGTAAGTGAGCAAAGCAAGCAAACTGTCCGCACAAAAGGTCTTTATTTTTATTGTTGCTTTGCATTGTGTTGTTGCCTTAAAAATTTCGTCATATGCTTTAAAGAGGTGAGAAGAAATAAGGGGGAAAGGGGGATCATTAGTGTGCATATGTGTATGCGTACGTTGCCTATCCACACGCGCAGCACACATACACGCTCAAAAGACCGTTTGACGAGTTTTTACGAAGTAAAGTGTCTCGAGTAAACCCATGAGCCGATCTAGTGAACAGAAATGCTCGTCGGTTGAGCAAAGAGCAAGAAAAAGAAGAACGAAGTTTAAGGGTTTTTCGCGACAGTTTCGCATCGTGTCAGTGGATGAGTGGTTGTTTTCTGACAACAAGAACAAGAGAGACCAATTATTGCGAGCTCTGATAAAACCATATACTCAGTTTGGCGATATTGGTGACTAATTTTTTTTATGGACCCCAAAAGATTCTCGATTAATAACTTAACTATTTGGTAACCTACTTTGACAAACAGGTATGCGTTTTACTCATGAAAGCATGCATTTTGTGAATAAAATAGTAAACATTAGGGTGTCCTTAGAAAATAGTTGCTACAAACTTAAAAAATAGTGAAATAATAAAAAAGAATTTGCAATTTCGAGGCAAAACAGAACGATATGACAAGACACCAAAATAAATATATATACCGTAGGAAGTGCCGCAGTCTCTTCTTTCCAAATCCACTGAAAAATTTAAAATCGGTTGATATTCAACCACATTACTGGCTTATATGTGCGTAAAGGTACGAAATACCGGTCTCATAGTAGTCTTTATGAGCAATTTAGGGTATCTAGACACGATCGGATTGTATTGATATGTTTACGAAAGTCGTTCAACGTTACAATTTGAGGAACATTATTAGTGAACAAAGTTATGCTGCAAAAAGTGAAAAAAATAATTTCTTCCCCAATTTTTTTTAAAAATATGCAGAAATAAGTGATATTTTTGGCATACATTGTTTATAATATTTGTGCGCAAAACTCCCAGCTACATTATTACCGAATATAGTTAACGCTATCATGAAGTATGAGATAGCTGTTGGACAAAAACTGATGACACCTTTATCCAAGGGGCTCACTGATTTCGGAAAACTTTTGGGGTTCATAAAATTAAAGAATTCATGAATACATAACATCAAAATAAAATATAATAATTTTATTTATTTTATTTTACAATAAAAATTTTTTATGATATTGTCATAGTTCGGTTTGAGATCAGTTCTACTGCCAATTATTTATAATTGCTAATAGGTTTTTAATCAAGCGAACTTTTCCCTCCGGTGCGTTCTCATTAACTTTGAGATGCTTTCTTCCCTTAAGGTTTGTGATCATAGAGGAGAGGGCACAGCAAAGGGCGCTAACGAGACATTGTGGTTAATGTCGAAATGACGTCATACGCCTAACCTGCTGTCAACATAATACATTTCAGAAACTCTTGATTAAAAACCAATTGACAAATATAAATGATTGCCAATAGAACTGATATCAAACCGAACTATGAAAATATCATAATTCTTTACAGATCAACAATAAATAAAATCAAGAATAAAAATTATTCTAAGAATTTTTGTGTAAAAAAAAGATCAAAATCTATTAAAGCTATCTTAATAGATTAATAAAAATATTTTTCATTATCTGAATTGTGATTCCTATAGTTATTAATATCATGATTTCAAATATGTTAACAGATTTTTTTCATCAGCCACAGTTTTTTAGTAATTTGATTTTTTTCTCCTTTCCTTATGTTGCATTAAAATACATTTTGCATATATGTTATGAAAACTTTATTAGATCCAACAGAATCTTTTTTAAATACAATAACCGATACTAAAAGAGCTTAAAACATGTAAAATAAGAAGAACAAATATGGATTTTCTATTAGTTAATAATGTTATTTCTTTATTTTATGCTGAATATCCTTGCAGTCTTCTTAAATATACCAGCAGCAGTCAGCGAGCATAGTAGGCATCTATTTTACTTCGTAACGCTTTTTTAAAGTTAGAAAACCTTTGTGGGACCTTTCACTATATTTACCGGCCATGTCGCTGCAGCATTCATGGAAAAAATTAATAAGAGAGTGTACAAAATGCACTTTCAAGGACATAATGCATCCCAAGTTAACGTAGAATAATTAAAAGAGAATAAGGTGATCATAAAATATTATAGAATAGGGCGATAATTGGAGCCGAACAGTTTTGTTGCTGATGTTGTCACCTGTTTCTACCAAATTTTTCTGCAATCGCCTCCCTACAAATTACACAGTGCAACACACTTTTTCGGGGGTGAACCAAACCAATATCAAACGATAGCATTTGACCTCAGTAACAAAACCCTAAACTCCATTTTGTTCCACTACGTCACAATTTTTGTTTACAGCGGTTTAAAGTTAGATGTTTTTGGTCAAATGTAAAATAAAAGAAAATGAGAAATCATATGAAAAAATAGATTTGGGATAGTTTATGTCGTCGGAGACCTACACTAAAATTTTCGGGGGAATATTTCCATGAAGTATTTTTTTACCCCCTTATCTACCACCCATTTTGAACATTTTGAGAAATTTGACTTTTAAATTGTTATTCAAAATTAATCCTAAGGCTAGGAGCTGGAGGGTTCAAATGTTCTGATGAAATGTTCTTCTGAAAATTTTAATGTATGATAAACTATCCCAAGCCTATTTTTACACATGATTGTTCATTTTCTTTTATTTGACTTTTGACTAAAAAAAATCCAATTTTAACCCACTGTACACAAAAATTGTGGCGTTGTGGAGTTTAGGGTTTTGTTACTGTGGTCAAATGCTATCGTTTGATATTGGCTTGGTTCACCTCCGTGACAATGACCATCAAATTGTGTCATAGTGTTATTAATGGAAATTCTGATTTCGTAATTGAATTTCCCATGTCAAAAACTCTTAGAAACACATAATTCAACACAAGAAAAAACCCTTTTTGAACAGTGTTATTTCATAGTATTCCCTCCAAAGATGTTTTAACGATTTACTGGGTTTGGTGTTTAGTTCTGAGCGTGTAAAGTATCCGACAATTTTTTTGCAAGCTTTTATAAGTGGGGAAAGATCCGAAAAACCGGGTGTTTACCCGTGAGTCAAGATATTAAGGGTTTTGGTATATAGGGTCATGTTGTACTCGACCAGACCTACAACATGCACTAGGCCACTCTTCAAGTTCCAAATGACTGTCACGTAGTGTTATTATTAATATTACAAAGATTAAAGTCACGATTTCCTAAAACAATCACACAAAAATTTAAATTTATTGTCAATGTAATGACAAATGCAAATAACCAATTCTGTGTTAAGCGCTTTTTTTTCCTTTGCGTGATTAGCGTGAGTAGCGTGATTCACGCAAAGTATGCACTCACGCACGCTCATGCACGAAGATATTTTTGATGCTCACGTTCATGCATGCTCACGTGAGCAAATTTCGAACTTACTCACATTCACGCGTGAATCACGCGTGATTCACGTGATTCACGCCAATCACGTGCCGAGTGCCCATCTCTAATATGAACCTATCTGTGTCGACGGCGAGTTTCGCCATCGGATGAACCATGAGCTGTATGAGCTTTACCACGACATCGACGTGGCCAAAAGATTCAGAATCCGACGACTTCGATGGCTGCGACATATTGCCAGGATGGATGTTAATGCTTCGGCGAGAAAGGTATTTAAAGGCGAACCTGAAGGACGACGCAGAGCAGGGAGACCCAAGTGGTTGGCGACGTGCCACCATCTCGTAGGTATAACTGGTGAACGCACGCAGAAGACCGAAGCGTGTAGAATTATTTAATACTTCAGACCTCAAGTTCATGAACCACGTTCGTAGATTGTAATGGGACACTTAAGTAAGCAAGTACTCACTCATGTATACACTTGTATAATATAAATGACACAATTCATACTTTACTTAGTATACATCATTAACAATTTCGTTTATCAACGTGTGTACATATTTTATTAACCCGAAATAAGCGAGTGTTGCGTCGATTTACTCCCATGCGCATTACTAGGGGTAGTAAAATAAACAGACATATTCTTTTCTCTTCTCTTTTTTTAGTCCCGTTATTCTCTGATGTGTTCGTTTCAAAAAAAAAAAAAAGAGGAATTACATTCCCCATAACAGACTGTTTGTTAAACGGTGGTTAACAAATTTCATTTAAAGTTTGATCTTCAAGTGTTTAGTCAACAATTGTGTTAGAATGCAAAGTTTTTTTTTTTAGTATGGAATATGAAAGGAGCGTTCCTCAAAAATATGAATAACTTAACCAATAGTTACCCGATTTTTACAAACAAATATGCGTTTTACTTGTTAAAGCACGCACTTTCTACATAACGGTACAAACATTATGGTATTCTAATTAAATTGTGGCTAAAAACTTCTTCAAACTTAACAAATTGTGAAAAAATCTGAAAAGTTTGCAATATTGAGGCAGACAGTTATAGAAAGTTATCTGTATGTTAATATATTTCGTTACAAAGGTCTAAGATTCTTCATTCGAAAATCGGCTCATAAGTGAGAAAATAACACGCAAAACCGGGTTTTGAACCGTAAGTCAAGATTTTAAGTGTGTTAGGGAAATGTGGTTTACAGATTCATATTGTACTCGGCCAGACATATACCATGTACTAGTTCACTTCCCAAGTTCCTTAAAACTTCCATTCTGTAGTATTATATTATTAACGAAGTAGTTAACCCCACCTCATTATCTATTTCATCATATAACTGGTATCGACGAAAGTTGTTACGAATTGCAATGACTGTTTTCGTCAATGGATATAAAGCGAAAGGGGGGCGATTGTATGCCTCCTATGGCATCCCCATGTTAAATTCGCGCTCAAACGCATTGCAAGTATGGTGACAAGTGAGTACTGTTTCATTCCTGATAATCGAAGGTATGATTAATCGATTTGTAATTAAAACCAGTTAGAAACTTTCAGTCGGGCAACCCGACTTACATTTACCCTTACCCTCAGTAAAACAAATAATTTTATATTTTATTGATATTATTACTCGATTTCGAAATTGGGCGGAGGAGTGGTATATTTATATGGGAGGCACGTGAAGGGGTGTGTTTAGGCTCCAGATTTATTCTCCATAACTTTATCCTGTTATAGTTTTACTAAATACAGAATTTGCGCACGATTGCGTTGGGTGTACTGATATTATTAGTACATCCCTAAAGTGGGCGGAAAGGTACATTTGTATGGGAGGTACCATAAGGGGCGTCGCTAGACTTCCAATTTTTTCTCCAAAACTTTGTCCTGTTATAATATAACAAAATACAGAATTTGGGCACGATCGTGTCGAGTGTATTGATATTATTACTCTATTTCTAAAGTGGGCGGAGTGGTACATTTGTATGGGAGGTACCAGAAGTGGCGTGTCTAGACTTCCAGATTTTTTCTCCAAAACTTTATCCTGCTTAAACTTTACCAAATACAGAATTTGGGCACGATCGCGTTAGGTCTTTTAATAATATTAATCGATTTCTAAAGTGGGCGGTACCAGATGTGTATGGGAGGTACCAGATGGGGCGTGAATAGACTTCCAATTTGATTCTCTAAAACTTTATCTTGTTATAGCTTTACTCAAAATAGAATTTGGGTACGATCACGTTTAATTTATTGATATTATTTCTCCATCTCTATAGTGGGCGGAAAGGTAGATTTGTATGGGAGGTACCAGAAGGGGCGTGGCTAGGCTTTCAAAATTTTTTCCAAAACTTTATCCTGTTATAGCTTTACTAAATACAGAATTTGGGGACGATTCCGTAGGGTGTATTGATATTATTACTCGATTTCTAAAGTGGGCGGAATGATGTATTTGTATGGGAGGTACCAGAAGGGGTAAGTAGTTTTGAGAAAATAATAACTCGTGCAAAATTTCGAAACATTTGGTTGCGTCTTTCGAAAGTTATCGTGCGAACCAGCCGGACAGCCACCCGACAGACAGACGGACATGGCTCAAACGACTTAAAAAGTCATGAATCGAATTTGGTTCAAAGAAACCTAGGGTCTAAAGTGACTCCTTCTATGTGTTACACTTTTGGGTCGTATCAAATGATATATACCTTCATCCCTACGGGTGATGGTATAAAAACGCAGTAAATCCGCAAGACTTTTCTTTTGGATATATAAGCTGATATCTCATATTATTAGAGCATTTAATAAAATTCGCTTGATCCCGCCCAGAAACTAGTTGAAACTCTATGTTTATATCGAAAATACAACATTCATGGAGCACTTTTAAGAAAAACATTAAAAGTATTTGCAAAACATTTATCTAAACAAAATATATTTAATTATATACCCAAATACCTGAAGTTGATGGTTCATTATAACATGTTTACTTTTAGAAGACTCTACAAAAATTATAAGTAATCGAAATATCTAAATATAAATTTTAAAAATTTTTTAACTTTGACCGCTCACTGCCATTAAAGTAATTTACTTAAAGCAGTAAATTTAGTAATAAGTGATGTAGGATTTCATTCACTTTCACCCAATACTAAACATATCAATGCAAGATAAACTTCAGTTTTTGAATTAATCCTCACTTTTGGTACATTTCAACCCTCTGTGCATCGTTTCTAAAAATACCATCCAGATGCCTTGTCGTATTATTCAAGATCTGTGTAACAATAGGAACGTTTTTAAGCGCTTCCAAATTAAGCTTAAGCGGTGACTGTGACAGTAAGTGCGCATGGATAAATACACTCCAGATGAGTGGCCTAAGAGGGGGCGACGCGATCTTTGTTGGATGGAACAACATATGGAGTCACTGTCATTTCTGCGTGCGCTAATGGATGTATAAATAGCTGTAATTTCCGCTATATAAGAAGAAGATGGGCTTATAGTAACAAGCCTAAAGAAGATTATGTTGAAAAGTAAAACGCTGAATAATATCATACGGCATAGGTGTTATTCACCCATTTGCTATGTCATACATATCTCTATAGATTAGGGCACTCAAACTAATATATAGCTACAAACTACCCTACGGGAAAAGTGGTGTTAATTTACCTGAGTGTGTCACCAAACTGATTCTAAAGTGTTAAAGAAAAGTCAATTTGACTGACCTGTAGTATTCTGCGGCGTTGTATTTCCAACGGCGTTGTTTATAAATAAGTAGAAAAGTCAGAAAAATATAAAATATTTATATGTGTATATTTTAACCCTAGACAACTAAGTAATTTATCAAAAAGTTTCATTTAATTTTTCCGTTTTATATTGGAGCATATTCCCAAAAAACAGACATCATACTTAGGTGACTGGTTTTTACGGGACCTGTCGTAGAGCTTATGCTGTTAAACCGGTTCAAGACACATCACAAAGTATCAGTTAGGTGTCAATTAACACTTCAGTGGCCAACCCCATACAAAACGTACCGGTTCTCTACATACAACAGTTTCGCAACTAGAACCGGTTCATGCACCCCAGGGAACCGGTCCCGTGACTGGTACTGTTCCGGTTCATATTCCCGTAGGGTAGTAATAAATAAGTCGATCTAAAGAGAACATAAGGAAATGTGAATAACTGAATAATTAATTAAAATATTTCCTAAAATAATAGCTTTTTCCAAATTTAGTATATACATAAGCTAACCTTTATCTTAAGAAACTAGTTTATGCTGCTCACTATTAAAGTTGCGCGATTTTAAACCAATATCCCACATATGTTTGATTGATTTCTGTGATACACATTTGGAGTACTTTGTAACTCTAGTATTAATTCATTCGAATTCACCCTTGGTTTCTAGTAATCTATCGATTTTTGTATTTTCATTGCATACTGCTGTGCGGTAGAGTGTGTTGCTCGTTCACCGTTTTTTTTGTCGATGTTTGTGATTTATTTACCGTTCTGCTTTAATTAATAAACAAACAAATACAACCCTGCCAAGTTGCACCACCACTAATAGTGCACTTCATTGAGCTAATGAACCTCTAACCAACTTTCCTAGCAGTGCATTGTGTGAGCATTCACCACTCGTAGTCGTAAGCAACAACATCCGATGGAAGCTGGATATAACAAGTACACGAGCACAAAAAAAGAGAAAGTTTTGATTTTACTTTTGCTGATAGCTAATTAATAATTAGTGGTAATTACCACATAGAGAATCTTTTTGATCTCACAGGAAGTAAGCTTCGACACCTAGAATTGAAGTTGTTGGTTTGTGATTGCACTGCAATCCCCGGATAAGTAAAAAAGTTGTACTGTGGGATGAAATCCGAAAAGCAAATATTAATTTACAAGAGTCTAAAACGTGTTGCAACTTCAACTTTAGTATTTTCATGTTTTTAATTTAAGTAGAAAAGAGCTGGGTAAAAAGGCTTGGCCACTACACGTATAGGTCAAAGTTCAAAATGAGCCTCATATTCCAAATTTGAAATTGCATTAATCTGTATGTAATATTAACTTGTTTGATCGTATTCTGTAGTACCTTTCACCGCAGTTATTTAACAAAAAATATTGAGACATCAGAGAGTTTCTAGCATATGGGTGATAAACTCACCTACAGTTTAACGAAAAATTCAAACAAATGTTACGAAGTTGATATTTCCAACATTTCGTTAAATTTGTAATTCAAAGTAATAGAATTTTTGAGGTTCACAAGGTGTTATATAGATTTTACTACCAACAGGAAGCTGAACGTATTTCAAGAAATCATCTCCCCACCACAAAAAAATTTCTTAAATATCTCTACCGGTTCAAATGTTACAGACTATTGGCCGATGAAATACGATTCTAAACCTCTGTGCGTCATCTTGTTAGAACCATTTCTCCTCCAAATGATTTGTAATTACGTGAAGAATAAAAAATTCGCGAATCTATTGCCTATACCCTTCTCCATTCACCGTAGTATTGGCAACGGGTTCGGGTTTAAAGACAAATGTAAACCGCACTTCATAGTAATGTAGTCACAAGTGTCTCATGAGGGTGGTGCTCTCTTCAAAAACAACAAGTCTGGTTGTTTACATACCTGTTAAGCCTGAAATGAACCTCATCGCTGAAGATAATGATGAAGATAAAGTGCTCTATAACACACTACAACATTTTTTTTGCTCTTTGATTTGGAACTCAATTCTAAGCTTTGCACTTGACAGTAGCCCCAACAATTAGAACTTCTGCATCATTCGTTTTGTCAAGTTGGCTGCATTAATAATATAATGGTCATACGAATCGTTAGCTTAAGGTGGATTTTTAGCGCTTTTTATATATTTTAACACGGTTATATTCCGTTATACGGTACAAAATATCTTTGTGTCTAAAGCAAAGTTGTAGATATTGAATAGTGGAAAAAGAATGCGGAACAAAACCTATCTGAAGAAACGGACCCAGTGCTTTACAAACCGCAAAAATTTCCATTTTTTTCCATTAACCTACAGGTTTAAGGACATGAGCTCAGGTTTTCCTCTAAAATATATTTAATTTTGCGCTTGACCTTATTGTGTAATAAGTGCAGCTAATATTGCATTTATAAGAACGAATACGCGATTTCGTTTCTTTCGGAGAAAAAAAACTCAAATATACTCCTCCTCATACACATCGTAGCTGAAATACAGCAAATGATGTTTTTCTGACAGATACATTTTTCGACAGATTCCTTGTGTCTGAACGCGCTTTTACACTTGCTTTCGTACATACTGACTTACGTATAAGTAATTATTATAATCCAACATAACTCATACGCTCTGACATGGGTAAACTTCAGATAATATGGTATGACCTTAACAAATAGTCTATTACGACAATTTGTCTATTATTACAAATTGTTTGCATCCTTACAATAAAAGTTTATTTAATTTTTAATAAAGTTTAATATGCAGACCAAACCCCTATGAAGAAGTTTTAAAAATACACCTTTATATTTTTGGGGCATCTTTTACTCAGAATTAAGTTCCGTAATCATGTGTTGTACTGTGTAAGTTTGGCGAACAGAGCGTGAATTTCGGAAACACATTTCTATGATTTGTTGATGCTGTTCTGGTGTTAGTCTTAGCATGGTGTCAAGCACAATTCATTAGTATGATAGCTAATTTTGCAGTTCTCGCTATCGAAAGTTCTATACGCCTAAAACACTCTTTACATTTACTCGCACATCTTTGTTGCTAGTGCACTGATTACAGTCAAATTTCGAATAAAATTACCGTTTATTCAACGTTGACTATCAAATAGAAAAGGGTCTCGTTGTCCCCTACTGATAAAATTAAAATTTTCCCAAAAATTTCAAAAAGTAACTCTTTATTTCTATTGTAGCAATTTCAAATAAAAATCGGTAAGATTTATGAACACAGAGTTTAACAATAACCATCAGTATTTCGGAGAAAGGACATTGAATGTGAGTATTTATCGGTCAATTGGCTTGATTCATATTTCCGTACAGGTTTAATTGAGTTATTTTCAAGTTTTGCCATAACCAACAGTACTAGTGTGACAAGGATATTTGCTTGAATGAGGGAGCCGAAAGGACAACACTCACAGCAGATTGCAAATAGAAATTCTACACTTGCTTAAATCCATTCATTTTCTTACTCTCATCAAAACAGTTTTCCCGCATCCTAGTAATATAACTATACCATAAATTCTATAAAACCCGATCACTGCATTTTTGACTTCAATATCCAAAAAGGAGCAATTTAAGGATTATATCGCAGTCGCACCATTCCCAATTTAGAGCGAAAATATGTATGTATTTATTAATTAAAACGTTCCTTCCTCCATTGGTATAATATTTCGCCAATGGTTTTTATGGGAATTTAAATAAATGAATATGGATGCTAGTGTGGGTTTTGCGTTTGTATGTGTGTGTGTGGTGTTTTATTGTGAACTTCTGACACTTGAGCCATAAAATGTGAAATTTTATTTGTTGTGCGTGTATTGGAGCATGAACACTTTCTCACACATACCTACAAGGCGAACAACAACAACAATAAAAAACACAACATTTTTCCGCTTGACCTTAAGCCACAAGTAAAGCAATGCTGTTGTGGTGTAGTAGCAGTAGGAGGAACTTGTGCTCGTAGTTCTTGCCGCTGGTGGAATACATAAAATAAAATGCGTGATGTTATTAATTTTTTGGTTGGTCTTTACTTCTCAAGTTACGATTCTAAATAGTGCTTGTTATGAATACAAATTTTATTGGAAACATCTAAGGGTGTGTTGGCTAACGTCTATACATATACACATTAGGGTGAGACATAAAACAGCTATTGAAAAACGTTTTTTTGGTTTGCACGTGGAATAACGTATGAACAGTATGATTTTTTTTTATTTTAGTTAAAAATAATTTTTTATTTAGGTGATTATGTGATTTTAGTCAAAAATATATTGATGTGCTAAAATTATTAGCCGATTTGGTATTATTAAAGGCAGTTATTGATTCTGTGGATAGTGATATCTTATATTAAGACAACTGAATTCTAATAAATATCTAACGAAAAATTCACATTTCACATTCTTGAACAAAAACCTATTAAACTATTTACACAAAATTATCAAAATGCAAAAATTACTTAAGTTACACTATGACACAATTTGATGGTCATTATCTCGGGGGTGAACCAAACCAATTTCAAACGATAGCATTTGACCTCAGTAACAAAACCCTAAACTCCGTTATGCTCCACTACGTCACAGATTTTTTTTACAGTGGTTTAAAGTTTGATTTTTTTGGTCAAAAGTCGAATCAAAGAATATCAAAAATCATCTGTAAAAACACGTTTGGGGTATTTCATGTCTTTGGAGACCTATATTAAAACAATCAGGGGAATATTTTCTCGGAACATTTTAACCCTCTAGCTCCCACCCGTATGGGACATTTTTGGCCCAATTTTAAAAAACTGTTTAAAAGTCAACTTTGGACGGAGGTCAAGGATTAGAATCTTCGATAAAAATATTCTCCGGAAAATTTCACTAAGAGTCACCGAAGACAAATAACCTCTACGAGTCAAAGGTTGCAAAATAAAATCATTGGATCATTCACGAATAATTCAGTGATTGACATCATCATCTGCCTATTAGCTACGTGAGTACGTTTACCCTATCGAGATTCAAAGTCTTGCATGTTAGAATTCGAAATAGCAGACATCGAGTAAATATTCAAACTAAACACACACACACAAAGTAATAAGCCAACAGCGAAATAATATTACCCACAGAATATTCTCTAATTTGTATTCTGAGAATTTATGATATTTTCATATAGTACATAAGACCTCTATGAGAGCCTTTTTTTTAATTCTAACCAGAAAATTTTTGGAGAAGAATGCACAAGGTCTCTTAAATTCATATTAGATGGAAGAGATTTTGTGGCATACATAGTGGTAACTGTTATATTTTGTACATATAACTCTAGTAAGATTTACAAAACTTACTTTATTATGTACGTTTATTTATTGCGCTTTCAAAAGTAATAGATATCGATATTGCTCAAGAATACCGTCTCTGGAGGAGATAGCGGGACATCCGATGATTACCCTATCATGGGTTCCAGAACTTGGGACATATACATATAAATTTATCAAAGAACCGATACACTGGCAAAGGCAGCCATCATCATGAATTTGAGCGAAGTTTACTGTCACATTGGTGTTGCTCTTACAAGGGGGAAACAGATAATTGAGGAGTAACTCGACCTTATTGCTAAGAAAATATACCCGAAAGAGCCCACTTGCACAGCGACCAAACAGATTTGGCTTACCAAGTATATTCAAAAGACACGATTTGCGTTAAACCTGCCTAGATTCTATCTGCGAAAACTTATAGCTGTAATACCTGTTCACTGGAAGGCTGTAAATACCTCTTAGCGTAAAACTTCCCCACAATGATTAATGTAGAAGATGTAACGAGTTGGAAGAGAAGGAAACCACAGAGCATCTTCTATGTCATTACCTTGCCAAAATCGATGACTATACGAGACCAGTTAATTGTATTTTTCATGACAGAACTAAGGTTAGTTTACAAAGA
Source organism: Muscina levida (assembly GCA_964034835.1). NCBI lineage: Eukaryota > Metazoa > Arthropoda > Insecta > Diptera > Muscidae > Muscina > Muscina levida. The sequence goes on along the minus strand of OZ035884.1, from coordinate 60,202,398 downwards.
CTAGTGACTTAAAAAAAACACACAAAAGAAGTCTGGAACCCTTACATATCACGACATGGAGACCAGGCGTCTCGAAAAAACAGCCTTCAGAGTTTTGGTTGAGGTTTGTGTAATATTCACCATTGCCCTATTCTGTTAGAACCACATGTTATCCAGTACCAATGGCTATTGGTCGGAATGCGCGTGCGGCTAATGCGGAACTTTTGTGCAGTGGGATGACCAGTAATAATTCAATTAGTTAGTAAGGAGGAGTAAGGAGTAAAGCGATCGATGTCTTGTTGATGTGACTAGCTACCTAGCTGACTAGCTACTGATTGTAATGACCATTTTTTTTTTAGTATTACAAAATGATATATTACTCAAAAAAATCAAGGTGGTGCACAGAGCAAACCCAAAATAAAACCTGTCTTATTTTTTTCGTAAATCAAAGTTCGATGATCGCTAACCCTGGCAAAATTTCAGAGAACCGAGAACCGACATACTCCATATTCATTCCTGAGACCAACTTTCAAAAGCGAACATCTTACGCAAAATTTGATTGAATTCAGTGCACTGACGAAAAAAATATGCATATAAAGCTATGAGGTTGAAATCGGGCATATTTGTATGGGAGGTACCAGAAGGGGTCTGCCAAATAGTTAGGTTTTCTGAGGTTCTGCCTCCTATCACAAGACAATTTAACCGATCAATTTTCTTTACTCCCCAGCGCATTTTGTGTGGGAGGTAACGGAAGGGGTGGGGCTATTTTGCCCATTCAAAATTCCATTACTTTTTTTTTTTAAAATATTAATACTGGTAAATTTTCATACCGATCAGTTAAGGTTTACTCGAGTTATTCTGCTCACCAGCCATCCATCCAGCCAACCCGCCAGCCAGACAGACGGACATTGCTCAATCATCTTACAAATTTCTGAAACGAATTTGGCCTTGAGATACTTGGGGTCTAACTCGTCTCCTTTAATGCGTTACATTTTTTCTCGTATAAAATGATATATACCCTCATCCCTAAGGGTGATGGTATAAAAACATATGCATGTAAAACAATAATGTTCAATTCGGTCATATGTGGGAGTTATGGAAGCTACCAAAAGGGGTTTGGCAATGGTTTTGGTTTTCTGGATCTGTTGCCAGTTAATATAAGGTTATTAAACTGACCAAATTTAAATGTATTCCAGCTGTGGGTTTGAAAGTTATTGGAAAAATATTATTTTTAAAAAAATATGTAATTTTGTATGCGAAGTACGAGACTGCTAATTTACAGTCCCATTACTTCGTTTTGGAAATGTTAATATTGAGTAATTTTCCGAATGGGTAATTAAGGTTTTTTAAGTTATCCTGCCCACCTGCTCTACAGCCATCCATCCAGCTTGGCCGACGGAAAAGAATTGGTCATCCTCATCATCCCCAACGGTGATGGTATAAAAATCCAGAAGTGCTACACTGATGGAATAATGGCTTTATCTCAATATACAAATAGTTAAAGATCAAAGCGGCTCGTATTTGGATTAATGAAGCTAATTTAAATTTAAGAATTAGGTGTTAATTTGTTCTTCAAATTTGTAACCGAACTTTTATGAACACCTATTATTATTACTACAGCTTTAGTTTAGTTTTTAATTTCCTAGGCTTTTCTCAAAATTTACGTATTTTTAATATTTTGTACCGGGTACTATACAAGTAACCATAAGCCTTACAATGAGATTATGTTTTAAAATTTGTATAAAAATTGATTGAACTCTGCACAAAATAACTTCTAACTTAAAATTGTAAGTATATGTTCCTCCGGTACCTCCTATTAAACTCTAAAAACATACACATTTGTTCGAAAACTGTAAAGATTCTCCCACTAGTTCTTTAAAACTTCTTACAGTGTAATTGTATCAGTTTTCAATAGAGATTTATTTGAGTATATTTGTGTGTGCTTTAAAATCCAACAAAATGTAGAATATCTTGACAAATACTGCAAGTCATCACAAATTCGTGTCAATGTAGATTTTTTAAAGTTATTGAAAGTATTTAAAGAGACATAACTTGCAACCCTAAATTTTCCTTATTTATTATAATTCATAAGTTTTATTTGCCGCATACTTTATTAAAATATAAGTTGCGGCAGAAGCAAAAATTGTATCTGCAGTTTTCCATCATCTTTAAATACACCCAATTTATTTTAAAGAAAACAATTCACCTAAAATTCCATAACTTGCTGTTTTGTTTACTTTGTATGTGCTTTTTTGTCTCACTCTACCATATACGCCACCCATAATACTCATAGGAATGTATGTTTGTGGTGGACTTTAGTGTCTGGGTATGAAATTTAAGATCTAATGGGGATTTAAAATTCTTTACAATTCTGACAATCCGCATATGAAAAATATTCACTATTCAAACACAACAATGCAATACCCATGGTTATGGGTATTATTTGTGAGTATATTTATTTCTAGCATTTCCTCATTTCACAGTATGATGGATTTCTTACATAAATACGTCTTAAAGGCAGCATATGTTGAGGACTTTGTCTCACCTTGTGCCGACTTAGTTGAAAGACGACCCACAGCAGAGAAATATAAATGGTGTCCGATTTGTTAAGGTTAAAAAAGGTTGGCAGCATTATGATGGAGTTTAACATTTGTAAATGTAAACTAACCACAGTTATACATAATTCACATTTAAATCCTTTATAAAACCTCTTGACCCAAGAGTTCGTCATAATTATACGTTCATTTGTTTGGCTTATGTCTACTGTCTGTTCTATGATAAAAAAATAGAATACAATGGTAGAGAATAAGGAAGTTTTTTTTAAACTTTTGAATTTTCTTTAATGTCAAGTCTCAAAAAGCAAAAGCTTTAAAGTATACAAAATACGTTTTTTAGGCTAACGCTGAATAGCTTCAACTACTTAATGTTGGCAAAATAAATAGCGATTAACGAAAACCATTGTGTAACACTTGCTTTGTTGATAACAATGTTATGCAAATGAAATCAAATGGGATCAAAGCTCAACTTATAACGAGTTGAGAGCGAAACGTAATATAAATTACGAAGATGTGATTTACGAAGACTGTTGAAGATTTGTATCAATAGATATGCTAAAATAAACAAAATTGTGGTACTTTTACATAATTGGCTAAAACTTTTGTATGGGTATTTTCAGCGGAAGGACGTACAGTTTTATAGTATAAAATTGCTAAAGTTTTAAATATTTTTGTGTTATCATGTAGTTCATTTGTTGTTTGAAAACAGATTATTGTTGTGCTCAGCAGCAACTACCAGAAAAATAGTACAATTTCACAGGTATTTTTTTTTCGCTCTGTGTTGTCCATAGAAACAACGCATGTAACATGTTCCTAACTAACATTTAAATCGACGCAGCATAAAAGGTAAAAGTATTTTAAATGAGAAGTAAACTGTTTATAAAATCCTAACACATCATCCTTATTTCACAAAAAAAAATATACTCACATAAAACTAAATTTTACAAATTTTTATAGACACTTCAAGTGGTGATGGAAAATTGTGTGTGCCCGTAACACTCTTTGTGGTAGTCATAATTTTGACTACAACATTTTAGGTAAAGTTTCTTTAAAATAACATTATAGTACTGTCTCAAATCTTAATTTTTTAATATGAAAATAATAATCAAACTATTTCAACTTTTCGAGAACACGAAATAAAATATTCCTGTATTTTAATCAGATATGATTAAAATGTTGAAACACCGTCTAACCTGTTTTTTTTATTAGATACCTGCTTCAACCGGGTTTTTGATGCCAGTTTTTAATGAGAGGTAAAATCACTATCTAAAAAAGTTCAGGTACTTGAAATATATTAACGAAATATTATACAAATTTGAGCACTGAGCTATTCAAATCGCACAACTTAATTACAGATGTACACACAGAACATTGTCAGTATAGCTCTCGGGAATACGGTATATAGAAGGTTTTTGAGTTTATACTATTTCCTAATGTTTTATGGTATTTTCAACCATTTTTTTTTAGCGAATTTTTATATCTTCATCCATTTAATACGAGAAAAAGTGGAGCGCATTAAAAACAAAGGAAACGACTTGAATCGTCTTTTTTAAAACGATTGAGCTATGCCCGTCTGACTGGAGTAGTTTTTGAACGATCTTTCTTATACTAGAAATCAGCCTCCAGTGGGAGGACGTAAGCTTGCATTCTAAAGTTTAGCTCGATAGCTACTTAATTACAGCTGTGATCGCGGGGACAGACTCCAAAAATAGGAAATTTGTATGTTGGGTGGGAGTAGTTTTTGATCGATCAGGCTCATTTTAGAACATAACCATCGCCTTGAGGACATATGTTTGTGTTTAAAATTCCAGCCCAATATATTTTTAACTACGGCTGTAGTTGCAGGGACAGACTCCAAAAAGGTTGAGTTGTGAGCGGTTTTTTTGCCTGATCGGGCTCATCAAAAACTAAAAAGTTGTTAAACATTTTTTTACCTGTATTAGTATTAATTATCAATTTAAATTTCCAAAGCTTATCTTATTTTCTTTTATGATTAAACTGACTGCAAAAAAATACAGTCATAGAAAAAATGTCACGTGATAAATGTCGCGTGCTAAATCATGAAAAAAATTCTAGAAAAAAACCGGTGTCCATATTACAACATGAGAACTACCAATAGAAGGCCACATCCCTCTATTGCAGTGTAATGGCAGAAATTATACTATCCTAAAATTCATGTATATAAGAAAATATGAAAATAACCATGATCCCAAATCCCAGTTAAAGTACTAATGGTTTTAATTTTCCATCCCTGACATTTCTATTGTCGGTGTTCAATCTTACCATTTCACTCAGAATTGAAAGATACCATGTATTCCATGTATGTTTCAAACCGTTAACGGTAAAATGCAGTACAGAAGAAATGCGTGGGCGTTAACTTATGCGTAGGGATCACACGCACAAGCGTAGTTTAGTACACGCACTTACACTACATAAATTTTTCACTCAAATCCGATAATGAAATTTTTGCCTATCTGCAGCTTGATTCGTGGTGATCAAGTGCAAGGCAAATTCTTTTCAAATTTTTTTTATAAAAAAAGTGTTATCTTTAGTGTTTTTTTTAAACGATTAACCTGGAATTAGTACGCACGATTTATTTTATTCGTCCCGATCAATAAAATTGTGCTAAGTTTCTACCCAAAGCAGAAGAAAAGTAAATCTGTAAAAAAGAAAAGGGTAAATATTTCCTATCAAACCTGCTACCACGCAATTTGGTGACTGTGTCCGTTTTTTTTCTCTTAGTTTTCCTCAATTTTACCGTCTCTCGAGTCTTACATCGGCCACAAGGGCCTACGCGACAGCGTGTGTTGCTAAATTGGACCGAGAGACATAACCTTTAAAGGAGCTTTGTAAAATTCCCGCATCACGTTACGTAACGTAACCATTGCTCAGCTTCAACAAAGAGTTTTCTTTTATTATTTCAAATTGAAGCACAAAGTTAGAATTATTCTTAAATTAAACTAAATCTCTAAAGTTCTTCAAAAAGTTAAAAAAAAAAGAAATATATACATAACCTAACTCACTAAGGCCTAGATTATTAAAACTAAAAATTATTTTTTTTTGTAAAGTTATTACAGTTGAACTACAGAAACAAATACTAGTTATATTTAAAATTTAATTATGATGTTGATTTTTTTTATTTTGAAAATTTATACTAAGTATTTGAATTTGAATTGAAAAATACTTAAATTTAAAGTTAGTTGAATTAAATTTTACTTTTAACAGTCTAGCAACACCAAAACCTTATCTGTAAGATTCGAAACATTTTTTTTTAAACATCTCAACATTTTCTGGGAATTCATCTTCAAACTACGCTGGAAGGCCTTCTCGCATCGTTGGATGAACCACCACCGAAAAACAAAAAAAAAAACAAAAACTGTAAGTGAGAAACCAATTTACTCTAAAAACAAAATAATTTATAACTTGATATAAGTTTGACAAACTAATATGAGTAAGAGAGAGACATTTGCGAATGTCTCTTTCGTCTCTTTCCTAAACCGTTTTGATCAGGTTTTGTTGTTGTTGTTTTTTTGATATTTTTGCTATACTAAGAAGTTGTTAGTGTTAAAATATCTTCTTTGCTCATTATTTTTATGTTTTATTTTGATTATGTTTCGTATTATTACTAGAAAATAAACCAGAGAAAAGAAAATGGTAAAAATGAGTATGGAATAAATTTCTTTGGTATGTAAAACACAGGGCCGGCGGTTAAAGGTTATGCTTAAGGGGGTTTTTTGTAAAAAAAATGTTGCCAATGAAAAATCCAATGGATGGGAGGGTTTTGAGGCCTAGAGCTTTCACATCTTTGCTCTAAACGATTTTTTTTTTGTATGAATATGTGTGTTAGACCGTTTAAAGGGGAATTTGTTAAATATTTCGGGTAATGGGCCATAAAGCGCGCGTGATAATTTTTTTTATTTTTGTAATTGTTTAGTATGTTTTGCGGGACAAAAACCCAGCCCACTTCTCCGTTACAGAGTTAGCTTGCCGAGCACGCGCGTACCGTTCCAAAAACGCTAGTATCGAACAACAATGTATCCGATTCTTATCGTGTATATTGTATGTTTCTACAGTTAAAATCTCACATTACAGCAGTTTAAAAAATTTTTGTTAAAAATAAATGTTCCAATGCGTTGAATTTGGTATTTTTCTACATGCATTTTAAAAAAACTTATATTTTTTGTCGCATTCGCCATTGCATGTTTTTCGTAATATTTTGGAAACAACAAATTTACAAAAGCTGAATTTTGCACAAAGCGGAGTGCCACTAAAATGCTATCGGGAAATGTAAACAAGCCTAACAAATTCAAAGATTTCGTTATAAATTTTTAAATTAAAAGGCGTACCATGCCACGTTTCCCATCCTGGATATGCCCATGTATCATTTGATACGATCCAAAAGTGTAACACATAGAAGGAGTCACTTTAGACCCTAGGATCCTTTGAACCAAATTTGATAAATGACTTTTTAAGTCTGTCTGTCCAGGAGTTACGCATGATAACTTTCGAAAGACGTAATCACTTGTTTTGAAATATTGCACGGGTTAATATTTCCCCAAAACTGCTTACGGTATTGCAAATGGGCTACATGGCTTGCCCCTTCTGGTACCTACCATACAAATGTACCACTCCGCCCACTTTAGAAATCGTTTAATAATATAAATACAACCAAAGGGATCGTGCCCAAATTCTGTATTTGGTAAAGCTATTGCAGGAGAAAAAAAACTGAAAGTCTTCCATACAAATGTACCATTCCGCACACTAAAAATGTCGAGTAATACTCCCAACGCGATCGTGCCCAAATTCTGTATTTTGTTAAGTTATAACCGGATAAAGTTTTGGAGAAAATACTGGAAGTCACAACTTCGCAGTATTAAGCGTCGATTCAATCGTCGTGTCTAGCAAGAGCTTCTCAAAACAGTGACGTTCGCATTCGTCGATAAATAAGTAAGTGCCGTTAGTTGTGAATCTAAAAATAGAAAGCGTGTTAATTCACAACAACGCGAGAAGCTATCCCATACCTCATTCATGGGGTGCAAAGGGAAATTAAGTTTTTTAAGAGGATATATGTAAGTCGGTTTACCCGACTAAAACTCTAACTTGTTTCTAAGTTATCAGATGGTACTGCAAAATCACTTTGCGATACCCTCATACAGAATAAATGATTTCTGCACTGCATCCATTTCTACAGTTTTGATACCAGTCTGTGAACGTGTGGCGAAAGTCCTATATCCAACCGTTTATGCTATACAAACTTTCAAATACTTAATACATTATCAAATTTGAATTACTCAGAAAGGACATAGGTTGAGGATATTTAACAGTCAGTTCACCTGATTGAAATTTCTGTACTGGTTGTTATATATTGCAGTCATTGTTAACTCTCTGAATTCCAAAACCAGTGTCATATGTCATGCCTAGAGTACAAATATGTCATGTTAGTTTTTTGTTATTCTCTAAGCACATTTGAATGAAAGTTAATTTGAACGTTTTGCCGCTTAATACTTCCACACAATTCAGTTTTTTTTTTCTCTGATGAGCAAATAAACACTGCCACATGTCACAGTATGATTGTCCCACATGTGCTGCTAATGAAAATAAAATGCATATATCTCAAAGCGCCAGAGGATGAGATATCAGCTCGAGTATGTTTACTTTGCATTGACCTTGTGTGACAAGAGGTATCCATGTGCATTTGATGTACACATTTGCAGATTGAAGTAAATATACAAACACAAACACATATATATTAGATGTAGATATAAACCACCCAAAGCTTTCACCGGATTAAAAGCATTGAGGTTTCACGTAGCAATAGAAGGGAGATAGTACAGCAATAAAAGTAACTTGACACTGGATTTTATATGTATATGCATACATTGGTATATTTATGACCTCAAGTAAAACAACTAACGTCGTAATCAAGGTCACTAGTCATAGCTGCAAGTTTTTGGATGCATATTTGTGACTTATTTGTGTTTCAAAATTTGTGAGTAGTTTATACCCCATGAATGAGGTATGGGATAGCTTTTTGCGTTGTTGTGAATTAACACGCTTTCTATTTTTGGATTCACAACTAACGGCACCTACTTGTTTATCGACGAATGCGAACGTCACTGTTTGAGAAGCTCTTACTAGACACGCCGATTGAATCGACGCTTATACTGCGAATTTGCTGTCAACTACATTCGAGGGGAGCCGACAAAGAAAGAACAATTTTTTTTAAGATGACTGGAGCCAGGTTTGAACTTGCGATCTCCCGCATGGTAGTCGCGTATTCTAACCACTATGCCACGGCCGGTCCCAACGTAGCATATTATGTAATTTAAAAAACTTATTTTCCCTAAACATACCATTAATGAGGTATGGGGAGAAGGTCTTCCATTTAAGTGAGTTATCGCTATTCTATTTTCCAACTCATACTATAGAACCTAAAGTTTAATTTTATATTCATACAGTTTAATACCAATTATTTTGTTTATATTGCGCCGAAGAATACAAAATCACTGCCATTATTTTATTTAAGTGTCATTGCATAAAACTACACCTTATATAGACCTCTCTCTACTTGTGTATTTCTATTTAGGGAAAGTATTTTCCTAGTGCAGACGGCATTATTTTTCAATAAAATATTTTGTTGCAAAACCTATGACCTCTCATAAAATATTCTTTTATGCTGCTGCTCCAAATACAACAAAATTGTTTCTTTTCCAGACTTATTGCATGCAATTTAATGGCCGAAAGTTTTATCAACATTCTTGTGATATTTTAAATTATCTTCAAGCTTTCAAGTGTATCTCGTTGTTGCCATTACATTTTTCATTTGTTGCCACAACACCTGTGCCACTAATTTACACTGCCATCTTTTTAATTTTGCTGCCACAAAAATATGAAAAATCCAGCGACCAACCGACACCAGGGCCATATTTTGTGCGAGTCTGTCTGTCTGATCATAAAAAGGTGTGATTTATTTTCAATCTCGTAAATGTTGGCAAGAAGAGGCAAAACTTTTAAATGTATAGCAACAAATTATTTAAACGCATTCAAAGATTCCGATGTGGCGCTTTAAAACAAAATATTATCAAACAGAAATTAATAAAGAAGTCACCTAACTCACACAATCGCCCGCACACAGAGTACAGTGGCGGCAATTTTTTATGCTAATCTGGTCGTAAGACTTCTCCTTCCGGTTGTATCTCTGCGAGCCACACAGCGCAAAGACACTACAAATCCCCTGAAAAGAAAGAGCATAAAAAATGTACGTCTTATGTCACGACACTTGTTAGAAGGAATTTGTCGTGGCCTAAAGAGCCGGCAACAAGGCCAATACCGCCACCGCGCATTTGGTCACAAGCACTTTGTCGACTTGGACAGGAGTATCTGCGTAATAATAAGGTATAATAAAAATACACTGGGGAAAGATTAACAGATACCTATGCCAACAAGTAAAATTACTTAACTCGAAGAACATGTCACCCTGTTTGCACGCAAACCAGCCCCACTGTGGTTCAGGGTGCCGGCATGCAGGCCGAGCCATTTGTCGCCATTATTTGTGGAAGTTTACGTACGGCTCGGCCTCGGCCACCGACAACGAAACAATACATTAAGGGCCATTGTTGCTGGCTTTGTTGCTATTGGTTGTGCAACATAGAGGAGGGGGTTAGGTGTCAGACAATTCTCATTGTTTATGCCAGCTTTGGGATTTGCGTCCCCCTCTGCGCTTACTTTGCTCCTAATTTTGAAATATTTGTCGTAAAATTTCGACCTTAGAACTTATCTACCCGTTCCCCGTTCTATTGGGGGGTGTTGTGCCCTGACACTTTGTGTGTCCTTATTGTCAACTGTTGTGGTTTCGCTTGCATAAATTAAATTCTAGAGAAACATGAAAAAACACAGCAAAAGCAGCAGGGAAATTTTCACTGAAAAATGGCCACATTCCGGCCTAACTTAACCACAGAAACGTAGTTATCTCTAAAATGAGACTTAAATTGAAAAGTTATTACATTTGCTTAATAAGATAAGCGGACTAAAGAATTATTGTACATTACAAATCATATTCGTTATGGCAATTTGTGATTTGAGTTTTGTCGCGGAACGCAAGAGAAAAATAGATTATAATTCGTCATTGTTTGGGTATTTTATCTGTTTACAGCGGAGCTGTTACAAATCTTCGCAATGATACTTGGTAAAGGTTTATTTTTCGAGAAATTCTTGTTAATTTATGTCATGAAAATAACTAAAGGAGTGTTGCTAATTTGCAGTTAACAATAACAAACACTGGCACCTAAATCCACTGTAACATGGCACGGATATCCTATGTGATATTACATAACAATTTTTTGAATAAAATGTATCTAGTGTGTTTGTTTTGCGAGCCCTAGTCTGGATGCATAATCAGCCTCGCTACTCTCTTTATCTGTGTTTCTGTTCATAAGTTGATAAACATAGTGGTGTACTAGAGAACACATTGCACCGAGAGACGAATGCGGTGGAGGACACGCGCCCTCCCACCCCCACTTCATCAAGCTTTTTCATTACTTTAAGCCGCATGTTTCATTGGTATGGCATTATATCCACTTTGACCGGAAATTTAATATGGTGTTATTACTTACTGGTAATAAAGCCATATTCCCATTCGATTGGGAAATAAGGGATTTCGAAATTCTTACTTCTAGGGGTAAAAAAGGGCCAAAATGAGATGCAACCGGTATCATCACCCAAGCCAAACGGCTAAATCTATCATCCTGAAAATGTATATTAGCAATCTCCTTATAGATTTGGAGAGCTGGACTTAAGGGATTTTTCGAAATTCTTACTTTTAAGGGTAAAAATGGCCAAAAAGAGATGAAAACGGTACCATCATCCAGGCCAAACAGCTAAAGCTATTATTGTGAAAATGTACATGAGCAATATCCTGATAGAATTAGAGCCGCACGAAGGAATTTTTTGAAATTCTTACTTTTAGGGTAAAAAATACCCAAAAAGAGATAAAACTAGTACCATCACTGAGGTCAAACTGCTAAATCTTTCAACGTAGAAATGTGTATTGTGGGATTTTTCGAATTTCGTACTTTTATGGGTTAAAAAAACCCAGAGAGGGCTAAAAACCGGTATCATAACCCGACCCCCTCATAGAGGTAGAGGCTTAAAGAAAAACCAAATTAAACCCCAGACTCAATGGCTCGAGGTAGAAAATAAGGCGGACTTTGTGTTTTAGGGATAGTTGTGCGCTGTGAAGGCATTTTTCGAATTTAATACTTTGAGGCCAAAATAAGGTATAAAACTGGTACCATCACCCAAACCGAACGGCTAAGTAAAATTAATTAAATTAAGTTTAATATTAAATTTATGTGGTAGTCGAGACATATTAAGAATTTTTCTTTCGTGCTTCTAGGGCGTAAAAGCCTATAAAGGGACAACATTTGTACCATCACCCAGACCAATCAGCTAAAGTTACATCTTTTAAGATAATTTGGAAGCAGAACAAGATATACCGGGTCAGTTAGTTTAATAAGAGATGTTAACATTTTGGTTATTTTTCGTCCTGTTTTCATTAATTCCAGTGTTCATTGAATATATAAAACCAGTACAGAAATTTCAGTCAGGTAAACTGACTGATAAATACCATCACCCAATAATAATTTCTATTACAAGATAATTAAATACCAAATTTGATTATCCTCCAGGTGCCGGTTTAGAAATTATGGGAGAAATATTAATTTTCCAAACAAGGTCATTTTGTATGGGAGGTACCAGAAGGGATGATCCAATATAATCCATATTCATTCCTGATTCAAATTTATCATAAGCGTACAACTTACGCTAAATTTGACTGAATTCAGTGTACTTACAAAACAGATATGTATGTAAGATTATGAGGGTGAATTCGGGCATTTGTATGGGAGGTACCAGAAGGTGTGCGTCAAATAGTAAGGTTTTCTGAGGTTTTGCTTCATTAAATAAATTAACCGACCAATTTTCATTATTTCCCAAGTGTCCGTTTTTAAGTTATGGGATAAATATTAAATTTGCAAAAATAGGTAATTTTGTATAGGAGGTACCAGAAGGCGTCAACCGATATAGTCCATATTCATTCCTGAGTCCAATTTTCATAAGCAAACATCATATGCAAAATTTGAGTGAATTCAGTTTACTTACAAATAAGATATGTATGTAAGACTATGGGGGTCAGATCGGTCATTTGTATGGGAGGTACCAGAAGTGATGTGGAAAATCTACTAATCGTCTTAAAAAGTTCTGAAACGAATTTTGTCTTAACATACTTGGGGCCTAACTCGTCTCCTTTAATGCGTTACATTTTTTTTTGTATCAAATGATATATACCCTCATCCCTAAGGGTGATGGTATAAATATGAAAGAATCAATCTACTTTACGTTCAATTGATACCAAAACTGATAGGCAACTGAAAAAGATCCACAGCGGATAACTGTAGAGTGTGTATGTGTGGACAAGATGGACAGAATATATTCGATAGAATATATCGGTTTTTTGGAGCAATACTGCCATTACTCAAAAAAATCTAATCGATTTCAATTTAGTGTAACCGCAGAGATAAACACAAAAAACAATAATCCCGGTTACTTTTAAATTATGAAACCGATCATTGATTTTTAATCATTGCTTTACTTTTCAAAAAATATTAATCAAATTACTAATGATTACACTGTTCGACACGATTTTTCACCCATGATCAAACTGACCAGATTCTGAAAATATAGTTAAAAAAATATATACGTATCTCCCAGATTTTCTAGATCAGCTCATTTAAGTTTTTTACGAGCAATTCAATTTTTGGAACGCAGCTCTCGAAAGAGAATTCTTCCTGTTCGTAGAACTCTGCGAGTTGTTAACAGATTTTGATGAATATTTTTGAATGTTTTTCAAACGGCCAGGGGTGGTTTCTGACGAAGTAAGTTTTAAAATTTTGTCACAAATTTAAAATTTTTATTTTTTGACAATTTGTGACAAATTTAATTTTTGACAAATTTTATATCTCATTTGAAAAATATTAAAAAAAAGTCTTCAAAATCTTCCGACAACATAAATTTGTGACAAATTTAATTCGTGTCAAATTTAATTTGTGACAAATTTTAAATTTGGGCTTCATGGCTCATGGCCATTAGAAAAACATTTAAAAAAATTCAACAAAATCTGTTAACAACTCCAAGAGTTCTGCCAACGGGAAGAATTCACTTTCGAGCAGCTGTATGGGAGCTTAGCTCCAAAAATTGAATTGCTCGTAAAAAACTTAAATGAGCTGATCTAGAAAATCTGGGAGATACGTATATATTTTTTTGAGCTATATTTTCAGAATCTGGCCAGTTTGATTATGGGTGAGGCCAAAAGTTTAAATTTGTCTTACAGTGTTATGATTGATAATCATTATTTAACAGCTACGAATAAAAGTACTTTTTGGTAAAATAAATGTACTTTTTAGTACAATAAAAATACATTGTGGTACAATAAAAAAAAAATTTGTACATTTAAAAGTACTTATGGTAAAATAAAAATAATCTTTGGTAGGATGAAAGTATTTTTTGGTAAAATAAAATTCTATTTCGTTCAATGCAAGTACTGTTTGGTACTATTAAAGTACTTTTTGCTACACTGAAAGCACTTTCTGGTAACATAAAAGTAATTATATTACATTTTAATAAAACAAACGTACTTATAAGAATTGTAAGTAATTTTTAACAGTACGACACACAAAGTACGTAGTCCAAAACATTGGTTAGTAGTAGGTTTTTAACTTCCCGCCAGTTTTTAAAGAAATCAATTGCCACTAAATACTAGCTACGTAGTCGATTACAGGAGGTTAATTTCCACATAATACTAGCTATGTGGTAGAACACAACGAACTAACTACTGAGCTTGATCCAAGTAAACGAGGACGGGTCAATTTGAATGTGTGTTTGCTAAAATGATTTGTTTTTGTATTTCGTCATATTTGCTATTTGTTACGATCAACTTCCAACGAAAGTGAAGCAAAGCAAAAAATGTCCCGTTAGTTGAGTGAAAAAAAACAAACTTGAATATTTGGTGGTGGAGTTTTAATTATTGCAAGCATTCTTTAGTTGCAATTTGATAATCGTGGAAGTGAAGTGCTTGTACATGAAACTTTAATTAAGGAAGTGATAATCTGAATATTACTTTGGTAAGTATTTAATAAGTAATTTGTATGTATTTCATAAGTTTAATCTTTTTATTTTTACTGAATTTTTTTAATCTCAAAGAATGAAATTCTTGATTAATTATATTTTTAAAATAAAATATGTAATGTAACTAAAATAAAATTCATATTTATTACTAAATAAAAACGTAATAAAAAAAAATTAAAATTTGTTTTACTTAAGTCTAAAAGAACTCGTAAAGGAAACAGTCCCAAAGAAATAGGTCCGTAGTCAGTAAGAAAGAACTAGAGAAATAGTTGGAACCAATGTACCAGTTACGTAGTTAGTATGTCAGAACTATATCAGTAGCTAGTACAGGGTAATGCAGAGGGAAGTGAGTATATTACCCCCAATGACAAGCCCATGTTAAATTCGCCAGTTAAAAGCCATTGAAGGTAAATTAGTCGGAACTAGTCATGTTTACTTAGGAACTAACTATGCTACAGGTTTTGAACTAGTTCCATTTCCTGGCGGGTTATATATTCAGAAATTCTTTATCATCCTTTTCTATTTATCTGTGCCGATTTAAGCTCTGCAACGCTATTGTATTGCCTGTTGTTGGAGTAAATTTTATGAACAAGTATGCCCCCCATATTTTCAATAGGGTTCATGTCATGGAAACACGCTGGCCCCTCTAAGTCTTCACGTTTTCTGACCGAACCCAACCTTTTGTTTCCTTACTGGATTTAGTAGACGCAATCTTTTGCTGGGAAATGTAATTTATCTTCTGGTTTTGCTTCAAGAAGGACAATAAATTTATTTTCAGTATGTCTCGTCGGAGTTCATACTCTTCGCGGTAATGCGACAGCTTGGAAAGGCAATACAATAGCGTTGCAGAGCTAAAATCGGCAGTAATAGCGGCTTGGGACTCCTTAGAAAGTTCAACCCCAAAAACCCAGATAAATAGTATGACCGAAAGGCATTTTTGAACTTATTCAAAATAAGAGAGATTATACGCATTATAACAAAATGTTTTTTATTTTAAATTTGCTTTTTGTTTTAATAAAAAAGTTTTACTTCGCAATTAAAAACCACTGCGTATAATTCCATTATCACCCTAAAATGTAAGAAAATGCAATAAACTTAACTAAATACAATATTGTTGTTGTTGGATGTAAAAGTGTAGTTTTTGATTCCCTTTCATTCCTCATATTCGGTTTTTGGATTATGACCCTTTAAGTACATCTGCTTCGAAATATAGTGGTGCGTATAATTTCCTCCTCACCAGTGTATTACATTTCAATCAATGTTGTTATCTATCATGCCTATTTTGCCTTTTTAACGAAGCCGTACTTAATAGTAGCTGTGTACATTTGAGTAATTAAAATTTCTTATTTTCTTTTTAAATATCCTTCACTACATTTGTTTTCTATAATATGGCTCTGTTAAATTCGATCATCAACATGTTATAAAATAATTCAAGTTGTAAATAAACAATGTCTTTAAGTTGTTTTCTATATTCCAAAATTAGTTTAGTACAAATATTTTAATGCATAATTTTAACCAATTATGCATTAGCAGTAACAGCTTTTAATATTTAATTTTTATTTTTTTTTTTTAATTTTTCACTAAACTCACCTGGTTCCAGTGTTGTCGCCAGAAGTATCGATGGCAGGCAAAGTAGAATGATACGTATTTCCAGCATATGCATTGGCGTTAGTGTGGGCAACATTTGTGGCAGCTCCTTCAATTGTACTTCCTGCTACTGAACCAATGATGATCTTGGCGTAGTGGAGAACCCGAAGGCGTTTGTCACACACTTAACATTCGCCCCACTGTGTAAACGTGGCCGTGTCTATTGTGTTCTCCCCCCTTCGTTGGATTACGCTTAATGTATTTTTGAATGCCAGCTACAAGTAGAATTGGTTCCTTGACTTCCTTTACGGATTGTAGCGTTTGCTTGGATTGCTGTACGTTTGCCGTGCAATGATAAATGACACTTCAGAAATGTTCGAGCATAAGTGTTACGTTTTTTTGTGCAATGCTTAGCTTTCCCTCTGCTGAAGTGTGTTGTGCTGCTTAACAATACAAATAAAATTAATTTGATTGTGTTTCTTTTTTTTTCTATGTGGCCTTTATGTTTGTGTTCTGTCAGCTATACGTTTTTGTATCGCTTTCTGGCGAATCTTATTATTATTGGTCCAAGTAGTATTCTTCAGTTGTGGGAATATTGTTGGTGGCTGTAATTATATTAGTCTCTATCATTTTTCAAGTACTTTTTTTAATATTCCCTCAGCTGGATGTAATCTTATTTCACATTTTTTTTTTCTAGCCAAGTTGTGATAGTCTCTGCTGCACCAAATGATGGATGGTGGTGCTTTGATGGGGGAAAATGTAATCGAATTTTAGTTTTTCTTCCACGCCACCATGTGTCTGAAAGCTAAGTTAACGATATGATGATTTCTTCTTTGGTAAATCTTGTATTCTGTTCAAATGTGTTGAATTACAGAAATCATTTTATTCCGCGGCATTCAAATGCGAAATTTTTGCGATACCCGGATTGTCACTTGCACTTTGATTTTTAATGCTTAAAGTTCTGCAATGCAATGCGAATTGCGTTTCTTCGTCTTATTCGTCTTAGTTTTATTTTTTACACAGCGCTAAGGGTTTTCATTTTACGCTTGGCTGCTCCTGCAGTTTTCTTCCTGTTGCTACTGAGAGAGGGAACTTGATTCGTTAGTTTCTTTCCTTCCTCTGCGCCGGATTGCGTTGAATGCAAACGAGTATTTCATTTGAACTAGAAATAGAGAAAGAGGACAAAACGAAAGAATGTAAGATCGAACGATTTTCAACATACTTAAAAATTAAATTATTTCATTTGCAATTTTAATTTTAACCATCAGACCAAAAATTGTTATATTTGTACAACGGAATGTTTGATTTCTCCCTTTTATGATATGCAAAAAATGTTCATTGCGTTGTTTAGGATATTTCTCATACAATTTAATTTACATCCATAATTGCTTTAACAAAAAAATCTGAAATAAATGTTTGTATGTAGATGTACACTTGGGGATACAGCTGATTGAATTCACAAAAGAATGTTACTGAAACTAGGATTGATGCCAAATATTTAAGACATTTACCCCCAACTCTCAACATATAAATGAAAAAAAAAAATCCTTTTACTTGGGTAGAACAAATCACAGTTAGCATTGTGACCGAATAAGAACAGGAAATAGCAAGTTATTTTCATTCTGTATGTACGAAATGACTATACCGGACGAAAAGAATGCATGGCCGATAGACAATAATTTGATTGCCAGATCTATACATGGAAAATAAAAGTTACAGTTACTCACAATATATCCCTTCACATGGAAAGTTACTGGTGGTTAAAGTTTTAATGAAGGCAGACTATGGAGTATTTAATGTTAAAACTTCACGTGGTACCTCTGACACATAATTAATATTTATAATTAGGTTTATGGAAAACTGTTTGAGAACATGCAATAACTTTGTATGAAATCTCCTTTTATGAAAGTGCGTAGTCGTGATATATAGGAAATGCTATAGACGGTACAAGTATATATACGATGAAAGAACATATTTTACAGCTATCATGCAGTAAGACACTAATTTGGATGTCTATTCATTGTTGGTAGCAGCATAGATAAGCTGTTTGCATAGATTAACACTGTCAGCGACCGGACAAGCACTATCCGTATCAATACGAAATATTTTTCCATCGTGCTGATTTGCAATTACGCCATGACCGAAGACAACACCGAGGACACCCAAAAATTAGAGAGAAATGCTATTGCTTCAAACTAGACATCGAATGTCTCAACATTCATAGAAGTGCGTGTGATGCACTTGATAAGGCAAAGGAAAATAAAACCGAGATTACGAATACCTATGACAAACAAACATCTGAATTACTGCAAACTAGAGCCTGTTATTCCAGTATTCCCGACAAACAGTGGCAGCATATTAGGCGCTCTATGATAGTCAGTAGAGAAGACAAGAGCACAAGGGTTTCGAAAAATATAGGGATAGATGTGAATACTGAATCCAACCAAAAACGACAATAACCAAGTAAATTGTTTGGAACAGGGATTCCCACCTGTACTTACAGAGATGGAAATCTGGTTATCTCGTGTTAGTATGGCAACTACACGACTGAAAAAATAACTAGTAAAACCAGTACAGAAATTTCAATCAGGTAAACTGACTGATAAATACCATCACCCAATATAAGATATTGTTGAAGTTTTGAGTTATTGAAATGAATAGATTTTTAATTAAAATAAAATTACTTATTAAATTTACGTTAAGTGTATCAAATGATACATCAAATTCGGCTTACGATCAGAAAAGTGTGGGTCTGCACAAAGGGGTCTGAAGATGAACTCGTCATGGAGTTCGAAACGCGTCATCCTAGTGCGTGACACACTGAATTTGACCAAAATATTTAAACAATAAAATAAAAAAACACTTTTCTGATCGTAAGCCGAATTTGATGTATCATTTGATACACTTAACGTAAATTTAATATATAAAAACACGATCGAATAAAATTAACAATCAAACAGTTTAAAATACTCTGGCACGGCACGGCCTAAAAACTAAATGCCTTACTTTGACATAGAAAAATTTAAAGTAATCTTAGTTTACCAACAAAACCTTGTAAAGAAGCTCAAGCTTTAAGGTAAAAAGGGGAATCGTGGGGAAAGAATTTCCTCCATTTCTCATGTTTGAATATTAACGGTCAAATTCAAAAAATACACCACTGGTGCTGGAAGTTTTCGGCTGAAAATACAGCACTGGTACTGTACATTTTCGGCTGATATCTACTTCACATGTACATGCTTGACATAATTGTAGATATATATACAGCTGATGATGTACCATTGTGTATCAGTTGGTCACAAAGGGGTCTGAAGATGAACTCGTCATGGAGTTCGAAACGCGTCATCCTAGTGCGTGACACACTGAATTTGACCAAAATATTTAAACAATAAAATAAAAAACCAGTACAGAAATTTCAGTCAGGTAAACTGACTGATAAATACCATCACCCAATATAAGATATTGTTGAAGTCTTGAGTTATTGAAATGAATAGATTTTTAATTAAAATAAAATTACTTATGTATATTTTTTCCCCTGCTTGTGGTGCAAAATCGTCCAAAACTTTACTTATTTCTGTAGGGGGTATAGGTGCCGGTTTGGAATTTAGGTGAGAAATATTAATTTTTCAAAAAAATTTAATTTTGATAGGGGGTACCACAAGAGGTGAACCGATACAGTCCTTATTCATTCCTAACTCAAATGTTCAAACGTACAACTTACGAATAATTTGACTGAATTCAGTGCACTTACAAAAAAAGATATGTATGTAAGACTATAGGGGTGAGTTCGGTCCTTTTTGTGGGAGGTACCAGAAGGGGTGTTTCAAATAGTTAGGTTTTCTGAGGTTTCGCCTCCTATCACAATATAAATTAACCGACTAATTTTCATTACCTCTCAAATGTCCGTTTAGAAGTTATGGGAGAATTATTAATTTTCCAAAAATAGGTAATTTTGTATGGGAGGTACCAGAAGGGGTGACCCGATATAGTCCATATTCACTCCTGATTCATATTTTCATAAGCGTACAAATTACTCATAATTTGACTGAATTCAGTGTACTTAGAAAAAAGATATGTTTGTAATACTATGGGGGTGAGTTCGGTCATGTGTATGGGAGGTACCAGAAGGGGTGTGTCAAATAGTTAGGTTTTCTAGGGTTTTGCCTCCTATAATAACATAAATTAGTCGACCAATTTTCATTACCCCCAAGAGTCCGTTTGGAAGTTATAGGAGAAATATTAATTTTCCCAAAATAGGTAATTTTGTATGGGAGGTTCCAGAAGGGGTGAACTGATATAGTCCATATTCATACCTGAGTCTAATTTTCATAAGCAAACATCATACGCAAAATTTAAGTGATCTCAGTTTACTTACAAAAAAGATATGTATGTAAAACTATAAGGGTCAATTCGGTCATTTGTATGGGAGGTACCAGAAGGGGTGTGTCAAATAGTTAGGCTCTCTGAGGTTTCGCCTCCTATCACAACATTAATTTATCGACCAATGTTCATAACCCCCCAAGTGACTGTTTTGAAGTTATTGGAGAAATATATAATTTCCAAAAATAGGTCATTTTGTATGGGAGGTACCAGAAGGCGTAAACCGATATAGTCCATATTCATACCTGAGTCTAATATTTATAAGCAAACATCATACGCAAAATTTGAGTGATCTCAGTTCACTTGCAAAAAAGATATGTATGTAAAACTATAAGGGTCAATTCGGTCATTTGTATGGGATGTACCAGAATGGGTGGGGCACAGGTTTCGGTTTTCTTAGGGTTTGTCTACTTTTGCAAGATAAATAAACTGACCAAATTCAAACATCCTCCGGTTGTCCGTTTGGAAGTTATGGAAGAAATATTAATTTTCCAAAAATAGGTAATTTTGTATGGGAGGTACCAGAAGGGGTGGGGCCATTCAGCCCATTTACAATCCCATAAGTTCGTTTTGAAAAATATTGATACTGGTAAATTTTCATACCGATCCGTTAAGGTTTACTCGAGTTATCCTGCTGACCAGCCATCCAGCCAGCCAGCCAGCCTGCCAGCCAGCCAGCCAGCCAGACAGACGGACATAGCTCATTCTTCTTAAAAAGTTCTGAAACGAATTTGGTCTTAAGATACTTGGGGTCTAACTCGTCTCCTTTAATGCGTTACACTTTTTTTCGTATCAAATGATATATACCCTCATCCCTAAGGGTGATGGTATAAACACTTTTCTGATCGTAAGCCGAATTTGATGTATCATTTGATACACTTAACGTAAATTTAATATATAAAAACACGATCGACTAAAATTAACAATCAAACAGTTTAAAAAAAAAAATTACTTATGTATATTTTTTCCCCTGCTTGTGGTGCAAAATCGTCCAAAACTTTACTTATTTGTGTAGGGGGTATAGGTGCCGGTTTGGAATTTATGTGAGAAATATTAATTTTTCAAAAAAATTTAGTTTTGATAGGGGGTACCACAAGGGGTGAACCGATACAGTCCTTATTCGTTCCTAACTCAAATTTTCTTACGTACAAATTACGAATAAATTGACTGAATTCAGTGTATTTACAAAAAAAGATATGTATGTAAGACTATAGAGGTGAGTACGGTCCTTTGTGTGGGAGGTATCAGAAGGGGTGTGTCAAATAGTTAGGTTTTCTAGGGTTTTGCCTTCTATAATAACATAAATTAATCGACCAATTTTCATTACCCCCCAAGAGTCCGTTTGGAAGTTATAGAAGAAATATTAATTTTCCAAAAATAGGTAATTTTGTATGGGAGGTACCAGAAGGCGTGAACTGATATAGTCCATATTCATACCTGAGTCTAATTTTCATAAGCAAGCATCATACGCAAAATTTGTTTACTTGCAAAAAAGATATGTATGTAAAACTATAAGGGTCAATTCGGTCATTTGTATGGGAGGTACCAGAATGGGTGGGGCAAAGGTTTCGGTTTTCTTAGGGTTTGTCTACTTTTGCAAGATAAATAAACTGACCAAATTCAAACATCCTCCGGTTGTCCGTTTGGAAGTTATGGAAGAAATATAAATTTTCCAAAAATAGGTAATTTTGTATGGGAGGTACCAGAAGGGGTGGGGCTATTCAGCCCATTTACAATCCCATAAGTTCGTTTTGAAAAATATTGATACTGGTAAATTTTCATACCGATCCGTTAAGGTTTACTCGAGTTATCCTGCTGACCAGCCATCCAGCCAGCCAGCCAGCCAGACAGACGGACATAGCTCATTCTTCTTAAAAAGTTCTGAAACGAATTTGGTCTTAAGATACTTGGGGTCTAACTCGTCTCCTTTAATGCGTTACACTTTTTTTCGTATCAAATGATATATACCCTCATCCCTAAGGGTGATGGTATAATAATATCTTCGGCTACTTCGAGGCTCAGGTACTCTTTAACAGTTGTTATAATGGTCATAAAAACAGTTTTTCCACTACTTACTTAATTTCCCTTTACACCCCATGGATGAGATATGGGATAGCTTCTCGCGTTTTTGTGAATTAACACGCTATCTATTTTTAGATTCACAACTAACGGCTTTTACTATACATGCCGGTTGACTCGACACTTATACTATAAGTTGCAGAGAGCCCTCTAAGTGGTCAAAAATCAATATGTGTCAGACACTGGTCCTACCCGTCTTGGTCTACGGTGTACAATCCAGACCAAGCAGATGAGAAAATTATATTTTGAAATATTCCGGAGACTACATCAATTTAATCTTGAGCTGGATGCCGACAGGTGTTCTTAGGTCGACCACGTTTTATTGAGCCTTGAGGACTCCACTCTTGGACCATCCTTGTGATATTTTCCGGCTTTTTCCTTATGGTATTGCTGGCGACGGACAATTTTGTCCCAACCGAATGGGAAATAAGGTCATATAGCTTAATTACCAGCATGATTGTGCAAAAACACCATATTAAATTTCCGATCAGAGTGAAAATAATGCCATACCATTGAAAATTTAACTAAAAGTTTTGAAAAAACTTGATGAAGTTGTAACTATAGGTCTGCAAAGAACCATCCAAACACACTTGTTGTATGTAGTTCAATTTTATTATATCTGCTTGTATCTGTTTCGCTCTCTTTGGATTGAGTGCGTATGAAATATTTCTCTTTTAGATAACGATAAAATAGGTATGAGAGAGTGAAAGTACCAAGTATCAAAAATACTTGTATGATTATATACACAACAAACAGATATAATGGTATTCTTGTTATCTGTGCTTGGAATATGTCGAGAGTGTAACGCTTCAAGCATAAAGAATAAAGAGCAAAATTTTGTTTTCTTTTTTGTTAAAATTTGCCACAGATGAAACTTACACCATCACCTTTTGTAAAAAGAATAAAAAAATAAGAAAACATCATCAACGCAAAGCGTACGATCTGGAATATCTATATTGAATGGATATATTCGTTTAAAAAAGGGGAACAACAGTTACTTCACTGAGTGGAACAGATAAAGAGAAAAAAAGTTTCCACTACAAAGAGAGCCAGAGAAAGAGATGATACGCAATCTACTCAATCCAAAACACATGAGCACATGTTTTGTTCTACTCTTTGTTGTATTTGTACCGATAATATCAGGTTCTTACTTGTTTTATCTGTTTGTGCAAGGAGCGCTGCAGGCCTTTAGTTGAAACTGTCTCTTGTCTCTCGCTGCAATGTGGTCTCTAGTTCACCACTTTGTTTATCGACTTATGAACAGAAACAGAGAAAGAGAGTAGCGAGGCTGGTTATGCAGGTAGGGCGCGCAAAACAAACATACTAGATACATTTTATTTAAAGAATGTTCAAAGATGAAATAATGCCATAATGGCTTTATTTCACACCTCCTGCGGTAATAAAGCCATATGGGAATGGAAAATAAGGCTCAATCGAATAATAAATAAGGCCATATAGTATTATTACCTATGGCTTTTTTGCACGTCACCGGTATGGCCGATCCTGATGAGACCGGCCGTGGCATAGTGGTTAGAACATGCAACTACTATGCGGGAGATACTCGGTTCGATTCCAGTCATCTACATTTTTCTTTCATTGCCGGCCCCCTTGATGTTGTCGACAACAACTTCGCAGTATAAGTGTCGAGATAATCGGCAAACAATGACATTATCATATGTCGATAAACAAGTAGGTACTGCTTGTTGTGAATCTAAAATAGAAAGCGTGTTAATTCACAACAACGCCCATACCTCATTCATGGGGTGTAAATGTAAATTAATTTTCTTCTTTTAATTTGCTTCAGTATGGATTCCTCGTTGCTTAAGTATCAGAGATCTGTGTTGAGGATGGTATTAGGCCAGAATATTCTGCATATGACTCTAATGCACTTGTCGACGAATACCTGTAGTTTTAGAGTGATTGCGTTCGAAACTAGCAACAGAGTAGAATTTACGTATGCATTAAATATTCTGAACTTGGTTCGTCTGGATATTTGTGAGCTTTTCTTTTCTGATTGCAGTCATCCGAATGCCGCTTTCGCTTTGTTGGGCCTGCTGCTAGCGTCTGTTTCTGCGCCGCCATTTCTTTTCTCTATGCTGGCCAGATAGATTGTATATGGTGTTCATTAGAGTAATTCCTCTCCAGTTGTTGCAATCTTTCAAATCTCCACTTTTCGTCAACTTTACAATGATGCTCTTTTCCAAGTTGGTGGTAGGCTTTCTTATTCATATACTAATGTGATGTGAGGCTGTAGAAGTTCAGCTGTTGTTTCGATGTCAGTCCGTAGAATTTTGGCTGATATTTCATCTTCGCTTGCTGCCTTATTACTTCCTAATTTTACAATGTCCTTTTCTATCTCATTTAGACTGGGAAGGTAGCATGATATTTTTAGGTTATTTTGTGCAGTTCTGCTATTATTCATTTCGTCATCTTCAGTAGCTTCATTGATGTTAATGTTACTAATTTCTTCGAAATGTTCTCAGCATCTTGACGTGTGTGCATCATTGTCTGTTAGTAAATGCTCCACTGCGATCAGCAACTGCATGGTTCTAGTTACACCTTCGCTTAGTGATCAATCTATCGTCTGGTGAAGTATCTCATGTTGTTCTGGTTAGATGCTACTTCTTCTAGCCGTTCCCAGAACTTTCTTTTGTCTCGTCTTGCAGCTTTCATTACTTGTTTAGACAGCGTTTCGGACTGCTGCCTGGTATTGTTGTTGTTCAGCTGCAGCTTAAGTTTTCTTCTCTCAGAAACTAGGTTCCAAGTGTTTTTGTGGTTGCACTATGCTCTATTGTTTCTTCTGCGATTGTATATTGCCACGATATCTTCCCATGAGTGGGGTTGATTTGATGGTAGTTTTTCGCGAATTGCCTCTGCTAACGCGTTCTAGGTAACGCTATTACTCAGTTGTTGTACGAGTAGGTAGAGCCGTTTCCGTCTGGTGTGTCTGCTGCTTGTTTTTATTGCCATTTAAACTTGTTCTTGATTTTGCCTCTGATGAGCTAGTGACTACTACCGATGTCAGCTCCTCTTCTAATTCTTACATCAGATAGGGAGCTTCTCCATGCATATATGACCGATCTGATTGCATGTGTTGCCGTTCGCTGATGTCCACGTATATTTATGTATCTCCTTGTGCGGAAGATGGAGCCACCTATGAAGAGTTGAAAAGTCTGGCACAATTCTATTAACAGCTCACAGTTGTTGTTTCTAACTCCTCAACCGCGCGTTGTGTGAGGATTTTGGTGCTGTCGCTTCCTATCTTCTTGTTAAAGTCACCCATGAGTATTACACAGTACAACACATGATTTGCCAACTCAATTCTGTGAACTGTATGTGAAATTAGACCCAAAAAGAAGAATTTCTGCATCATTCGTTTTGTCTTCTTACCTGCGATTCAAAGTTAGTATCGATTTGAAGTTAGTACTATCGTATAGGGGAATTTATCACGTTTTAGGCCCTGTTGTTTGACATAGCTCGACAACCACTAGCCCAATTTAGTTGAAATAAATTTTAAAAAATTAAGAATTACAATTCCCTTAATCTGTTCATATATTGTTTTCCTATACAAGTAACACTTTCGAAGTTAAAAATGAATGTATGAAGGGAAAAAATTATTTCTTGCCTAAAAATTTAAATTTTTTTTTTTTAAATACATAAAAAATCCAAAATGGAAAAAAGTTTCAAGTCTAGTTATTTTTTCGCAAAGTCACATAACCTATGAGCAAAATGAGACAAAGATCATAAAAATCGATGCACGCGTTTCGCTTTTATTCGCAATTGAGTAAATGTATGAATTTCAAAAATTTGCTCGAGATATGCACAACATTATTTGGAGAAAACATTGACACCTTTTTCATGATTCTGAGAATTAAAAAAAAAGGAATAAACAAAAGGTTATTTGATTTTTATGATTGCGGTAATAAATGTACGTGGACAATTAAACGGAAAGTGGACCTTTTTATTATTTGGGTTTTTCCGGTGGCTACCTATATGATTTTTTTACAGATATTGCACCCACATTTAAGGGTGGTCATTAGACCGGGTCACCAAAAAAAATTCCCAAAGTCGAGGGCAAATATTAAAGATCACCTCGAGATCCTCCCCCACCCCCCGGAAAAACAGCCAAAATCGTTTTTTTGTCACTGCTTTTTTGTTTGTGGCTCGATCTTAACATACAAGACATCGGTGTATAGGTCTCGACGAGTACTACATTTGTCCTATAGATGTCGCTGACATACGACATCATCTTGTAATGATGGCCTCATTTAGAGCAATTTCTACCCCTAAAATTTAAATATATTTTTCCCTAGGATTAAAGCCCTTTAAAAACCAAGAACATTTTGCTTCGGAAGTATGCAGTTTTATTCAAAAACAAAAAAGTTACATATGAAAAGATGTATTTACAGCATCAACACTAATATTTTTTCCTGTTGCTTGCATTATTACAGAAAATTATTGCATACTTCTTAGCGATATCGAAAAAAAATTAAATACAAGTTATTGCATACTTTTTAGCGCAAACAGTGTTTTCAAACATGCGGATGAAAGTATTCAGTGTCACCAATATTCAAGAAACGAAATTATAAAGATACCTGCTCCACAATGGAAGTATTAATAATAAAATATAGATATAACACTTGTATTCTTCCCATGCAATTTGCAACACTGAAAATTTGTGCGAAATGTAAGTGAATCACCGCTTGGAATGACTAATCAAAATGAAAAATTTTTGCAAAATTAGAAAGTCGTGGACGGAATTTGAGTCAGCCAATCAGCCAATATTTGCTGTAATTACATACATATCTTTGCTCTTTTTGGGATTTTATTTGTAATAAAAATTATATTTCGCCAGTAACTATATTAAAAACCAGTACAGAAATTTCAGTCAGGTAAACTGACTGATAAATACCATCACCCAATATAAGATATTGTTGAAGTCTTGAGTTATTGAAATGAATAGATTTTTAATTAAAATAAAATTACTTATGTATATTTTTTCCCCTGCTTGTGGTGCAAAATCGTCCAAAATTTACTTATTTGTGTAGGGGGTATAGGTGCCGGTTTGGAATTTATGTGAGAAATATTAATTTTTCAAAAAAAAAATAATTTTGATAGGGGGTACCAAATTTTCATACGTACAACTTACGAATAATTTGACTGAATTCAGTGCACTTACAAAAAAAGATATGTATGTAAGACTATAGGGGTGAGTTCGGTCCGTTGTGTGTGAGGTACCAGAAGAGGTGTGTCAAATAGTTAGCTTTTCTGAGGTTTCGCCTCCTATCACAATATAAATTAACCGACTAATTTTCATTACACCTCAAATGTCCGTTTGGAAGTTATGGGTGAATTATTAGTTTTCCAAAAATAGGTAATTTTGTATGGGAGGTACCAGAAGGGGTGACCCGATGTAGTCCATATTCACTCCTGATTCATATTTTCATAAGCGTACAAATTACTCATAATTTGACTGAATTCAGTGTACTCAGAAAAAAGATATGTTTGTAATACTATGGGGGTGAGTTCGGTCATTTGTATGGGAGGTACCAGAAGGGGTGCGTCAAATAGTTAGGTTTTCTATTTTTTTCATTACCCCCCAACAGTCCGTTTGGAAGTTATAGGAGAAATATTAATTTTCGAAAAATAGGTATTTTTGTATGGGAGGTACAAGAAGGCGTGAACTGATATAGTCCATATTCATACCTGAGTCTAATTTTCATAAGCAAACATCATACGCAAAATTTGAGTGATCTCAGTTTACTTACAAAAAATATATGTATGTAAAACTATAAGGGTCAATTCGGTCATTTGTATGGGAGGTACCAGAAGAGGTGTGTCAAATAGTTAGGCTCTCTGAGGTTTCGCCTCCTATCACAACATTAATTTATCGACCAATGTTCATAACCCCCCAAGTGACTGTTTTTAAGTTATTGGAGAAATATATAATTTCCAAAAATAGGTCATTTTGTATGGGAGGTACCAGAAGGCGTGAACCGATGTAGTCCATATTCATACCTGAGTCTAATATTTTTAAGCAATCATCATACGCAAAATTTGATTGATCTAAGTTTACGTGCAAAAAAGAAATGTATGTAAAACTATAAGGGTCAATTCGGTCATTTGTATGGAAGGTACCAGAATGGGTCGGGCACAGGTTTCGGTTTTCTTAGGGTTTGTCTACTTTTGCAAGAAAAATAAACTGACCAAATTCAAACATCCTCCGGTTGTCCGTTTGGAAGTTATGGAAGAAATATTAATTTTCCAAAAATAGGTAATTTTGTATGGGAGGTACCAGAAGGGGTGGGGCCATTCATCCCATTTACAATCCCATAAGTTCGTTTTGAAAAATATTGATACTGGTAAATTTTCATACCGATCCGTTAAGGTTTACGCGAGTTATCCTGCTGACCAGCCATCCAGCCAGCCAGACAGACGGACATAGCTCATTCTTCTTAAAAAGTTCTGAAACGAATTTGGTCTTAAGATACTTGGGGTCTAACTCGTCTCCTTTAATGCGTTACACTTTTTTCCGTATCAAATGATATATACCCTCATCCCTAATGGTGATGGTATAAAAAAGTTTTTGTTAATGCTGTAAATACATCTAATCATACATAACTTTTATGTTTTTGAATAAAACTGTATACTTCCAAAGCAAAATGTTCTTGGATTTTAAAGGGCTTTAATCCTAGAAAAAAATATTTTTAAATTTTAGGGGTAGAAATCGCTCAAAATGAGGCCATCATTACAAGATGATGTCGTATGTTTGCGACATCTATAGGACAAATGTAGTACTCGTCGAAACCTATACACCGATGCCTTGTATGTTACGATTGAGCCACAAACAAAAAAGCAGTAATAAAAAAACGGTTTTGGCTGTTTTTCCGGGGGGTGGGGGAGGAAAAAAATTTTTTTTTTTAAGTTGTCTCGAGGTGATCTTTAATATTTGCCCTCGACTTTGAAGAAAAAAAAATTTTGTATGGGGACCGACCCGGTCTAGTGGTCATTATTTTGAAAGTTTTGCACAGTTTGAAACGTACAAGTGCTGAATCAGGTATATAGCCAGCCGCCCTTAAAATATGCGCCCATTTATAAGTACCTGGCAGTAAAATATTCAAAAATACGTAGTATTTATAGGTGTGCATTGATCGATTTTTGGCATTCAGCCAGTGCCGACGAACGCGAACAGTAAAAGTGATTTTTCTCCAGTTTTTTAAAAGTGAATAACAACAAAACATAAAATATATCAATATGGAAAACAACAAGTGCCCATATTTGGATGAATATTGTTACGTTTGTGGTCATATCGTCCGAAAAATACAGAAAAAAGATCGAAAAAATTTGTTTACTGAGCAATTCAAAACCGCGTATTGTAATTATTTCGATGAAGCAGATTTAAGTGGTGCAAATTTTACGCCGAACACAGTTTGCAACAGTTGTTATTCTACCCTTCTAAAATGGATTCACGGAAAAAGTAGAAAGTTATCTTTTATGAAGCCAGTAATTTGGGTGGAAGACACGACTGGACATGATGAATCCAGGTGCTATGCATGCATAAATTTTCGTCCTGGATTACACAGACAACAATTGAAAACAAAACTATACACTGCTGCATTTACTGCCACACTTCCAGTGCAACGCCCTGCTGATACCGATGCACCTAAACCTCCGAGTGCGGATACTGTGTCCCTGCTAGCCGAAACCGTTTTCACCAATCCGACCGATTTGGATGATGCTGATTGGATACCCGATATTGAAAATAGTGCACCACAACCGCTACCACAAATCGAAATGGATTACATTGTGGCCAAGCTGGGACTATCACAACACGACTCCGAATGGCTGACATCATTTTTGAAGAGAAGAAAACTCACACAGCAAAATGTCAGCGCAACATCATACCGACAACGCCAAGCTGATTTTCAGAAATTTTATTCCGTTGACGAAGCAAATACGTTCACGTACTGCCATGATATCCCAGGTTTAGTGAAAAAATTGGGAATGGATGGCTGGCGACTGGCGTTTATTCATCGATGGTTCAGTTACTAGTTTGAAGGCTGTGCTGCTGCACAAAAAAAATAAAAAACCATGCATTCCATTGGGATTCAGCACAACTATGAAGGAAACGTATGAAGCATTGGGCGAAATTTTGAAGAAAATCAAATACGATGAACACAAATGGAACATTTGTTGCGATCTGAAGGTGGTCAACATACTACAAGGGATTATAGAAAAGGGCGGATATCCAAAATACTCCTGCTTCCTTTGTAATTGGGATTCACGATACAAAGGAAATCAATATCAATGTAAAGATTGGAAAGGAAGAACTCCCGAGCTCAACAAACAATTAAAATTACGCAATGAACCTATGATAAAGGACCTGGATGATATTTTGTTGCCACCGCTCCACATGAAACTGGGAATAGCTGGGAAATTCGTTGAAGTGGTGGTCAAAAAAGTTAACGGCGCCTTTGACTGTTTGAAATCCATCTTCCGAAACTCAGTGATGAGAAAATTAAAAACGGTACGTATCGTACTCTGTATTTCAATATTGTCATATCTAAATTTGTTAATTACTATACATTCGCATTACCAATAATTTTTTCGTTTTTCTTATGTATTTAAAACAGGTATTCTCAATGGACCTGATATTCGGAAATTGATCAAAAGTGATTCTTTCACACATTTGCTTTCAGAGCATCACGACCACCAACATGCATGTAACGCATTGAAAGAAGTAATAGAAGGCGTTCTAGGAAAGAACCGTGTCCAGCGAGAAGAGATACAGCAACGAGTGGACAGGTTGCTGTTTTATTTCGAAACAATCGGTGCATCCATGACGCTGAAATTGCATTTCTTGCACCACCACCTCTATACTTTTTTGGCACAATCACCTCAGGAATCAGACGAACAAGGAGAGAGGTTCCACCAGGTGACCATGCCATTTGAAAAGCGGTTCAAAAGCAAAAAATTGGATGCATTGCTTGCGGAGGTTTGTTGGTGGAGTTCCACAAATAAGCAGTTTGAAGAAAGCACCGAAGATGAAGACATTGAAATTGGTGGACACAGTGAAAGAAACACGCCCTTGAATAGTATGTGTATCTCGGATGACGATACAGACTCAGACCATGAATATGAACAACCTACGAAGAAAACAAGATCATCAGAACCACAAGCGTCAACTTCTACAAGGATGGATATTGCCAATAATTGAAAAAATGTTCTAAATTTTGTTTTTATGCATATTATAATTGCGTATTAGTTGCATATTATTTTATTTTCATTAAGTTTTTATAAATAAAATTTTTTTTTGCATGATAAGTTTTTAATTTAAATTTTTATTTTTATTTTAAGGGTGGTGGCTATAACTGATTTTTGAAATTCATACCTTTACGCAATTGCGAATAAAAGCGAAACGCGTGCATCGATTTTTATGATCTTTGTCTTATTTTGCTCATAGGTTATGTGACTTTGCGAAAAAATAACTAGACTTGAAACTTTTTTCCATTTTGGATTTTTTATGTATTTTTAAAAAAAAAAATTTAAATTTTTAGGCAAAAAATAATTTTTTCCCTTCATACATTCATTTTTAACTTCGAAAGTGTTACTTGTATAGGAAAACAATATATGAACAGATTAAGGGAATTGTAATTCCTAATTTTTTAAAATTTATTTCAACTAAATTGGGCTAGTGGTTGTCGAGCTATGTCAAACAACAGGGCCTACAACGTGATAAATTCCCCTATACGATAGTACTAACTTCAAATCGATACTAACTTCAAATCGCAGGTAAGAAGACAAAACGAATGATGCAGAAATTCTTCTTTTTGGGTCTAATTTCACAAACAGTTCACAGAATTGAGTTGGCAATCAATTAACTGAAAAATGTTGTACTGTGTTATGATATCTCCTATACGATTCTCGTTATGCGTAAAATTCACCCTTCTTAGTATATTCAGCGTCCTCTGTTGGGGTATAGCACTGCACTATGGTAATATGTTTTACTCTACTCTTGAAGCGAGCACAAATCATTTTATTAAATAACATATCAAGGTAAATTGGGGCTACATTATAGGTTTCCCTTGAATTCCATTGTTAAATTTTTCGTCACACCTGTAAACATGTATCCTTAACTCGAGATCCACCAAAAACACACTTATACTAAAATTATACTAAATACTAAAATATACTAAAATTTTTATTGCTTTTTAATTGTATCACGACATACTCGTATGATGGGTAAGTACTAGAAAAGTTTACTTGCGGGCAATGAATTTTGAAGCTAAGATTAAATTGAGATTAAAGATGAGATTAAAAATACCTAAAAAAAAATTCGAAAAAATTAAAAATGTAACCACTACGTTCGGCAAATTCCAAATTTTTAAAAGTATTTCGCTGGAATTATCTGACAAAGTTAGGCACCAGAGATAAATACTTTCCAATCTTACATATATCTTTCCTTGCCACTTACATTGGGACATCCACTTCTTTTAGGAATAATTAATCTCTGATGTTGCATTATATTGTGATGAACGTCATCGTCCACATATATATTTATTTCAATGTTTACAAAATACACTTTTTCTATTTATATACGTCTTAATATGCTACTACTCTCTCCCACATGTGAAATCGTAGTTTAACCAACCACATACTGGCTTAATTTTAACATCGGTTTCTTGAAGTCTTTATGTTTCTTTATAATAGTTGCAAAACTAATTACTTTCAATCATTACTGCAAAAATCACAAACACAAAGTTGTTAACTTTTAATGGAAGTGTTACAACTAATTTGAGCATAAAATAGCCAATGGCGCCGTTATTATTATCTCGGCCGCTAGAAGTCTTCTCTATCCTTATCTTTTTCCGGACTCTTTATATCCCATTTCATAGCGTAATATTGGCTTTTCAGCTGACTTCATTATTTTTTAATTACTTTTCACTTTTCAGTTTGCAAATGAACCATTTTTTTTGCATTAACGCTGTACTATCCCGGCCGTTAGCACGCTACTCTGGAACAAACAGCGATGAACTACAAAAATCGCAAGGGAAAAAAGGACTCTCACAGAAGAACACAATCTCCAAATATTAATTGCTTTACCATTCATTGTCCCACAGCGATTTGTCTGTCGGTCTTATTTGCTTGATTTGGCCCACAACGGATAACATTCGATGCAGTTGCAGCAGTTGATATTGGGCCAACATGTTGTAAGGACATAGGCAGAGGCGTTCGCATCAAACAAGTGCGATTGCCTTGAACTAATGTTTTATGGCATAAAATAATTAATTATCACAATCTGCTTTTGTAGGGTTTGTTCTCAATTAATTAGCAATAAACTGAAGGACCCGGAGACGGGATGGAATTCTGCAAATACACAACAGCTAGTGTGTGTTTAAAAGAAAATATGAATACAAAAACTATTAAGTATCTTGGAAAAACAAATTATTGCCGTACGTTTTTCAGTTTTCCACAAGTGCGAAGAATACATGTCACAAAACAACTTGTTTCTTAAGATGACGAAGATGAATTAGCTGGATAGGATATAAAAAATTTTCAATATTAGTATTGCTATTGGAACTTGGTAGGTGACCTAGTGCATGTTTTCGGTCTGGTCGAATACAACATATCTTGCTAAACATAGCAATTGCACGGCATAAATAAAGCTGCAGAGCCCATGCACTGTCAGCATTGCTTTTTAAGGCCTTCGATAGCTCAGTGAAAGCGACGTACCTATATCAGCAATCCGAAAGAGCCGGGTACGATTCCTGGCCGGGGCACTAACTAAATTAACATCGATGAAAAATTACTTTTCAACAGAGTTGCCAACATTGACCGTATGATAATCGGATTACAAGCCCGATCGTGTGCCGATAAATTGAAAAAAATCGGAAATGTGCACGCACCAATTCATAAACACGATTAGGATAAAGGAATGCATACCCGATGATTGGAATCTGATTGTTCCGTGTTCCGTGCTTAAGAAAGTCTATCCAAGTTGTGCATACCAAATGTCGCGGAATCAGTCTTTTAACCATCGCATACAAGGTCCTGTGTAATGTGGTTTGCAAAAGCCTGAAGAATATCCCAGTGACCCTGATTGGACCCAATTATTGAGGATTTAGACCTGCTAGTCACATTACGACAAATCCTGAAAAAGACCTAAGAAATGCAGATTGAAAGGAACCAATTCGTTGCATTCGACAGTCTGATGCGACAGATATTGTAAGATGCTATGGTTGAGTTTGATATTACTACGAAGTAGATGACACGACGCCTTCGGTGAAAATAGGCAAAAAATTTACAGAAAAATGGCAAAATCTGCCATGCGATCTTTTTATCATCATAATGGAGACTATCATGCGGATGGCTGCAGTAAACAAGACTGGTAATAAAAGTCTTATGCTGTTCGCGTATGCCGATGGTATGGATATCATTGGCCGAGCACTGCGGGATATTATTGCCGCCATTTTAAATATTGAGAAGCAATCAACAGCAGTGGGTCTGTTGATAAATAAGGACAAAACTAAATAATTTTTTGCAACGAACAAAGAGTCTCCAGGTTTCGAACGCTGCGTGAACGTTGACAACTATAACTTATTTTATTTACCTAGGCTTCGCCATTAAGAAAAATAATATCAGCCATAAAATCAAGAGACGTGTATTGATGGCAAACCGCTGCACAGAGAAAAATTTTAGTCTTTATCGGATCAAAAATCTGTAACTTTTTTGTTCTTAGCGATAGAGTTCTGATTTTTTGCACGAATAATCTTAAATGTATGTGCTATTATTCTATAAAATATGAGCCAAATTAAACCAGAACTCTTTTCAGAATAAAGGTAAGAAGTTTATTTTTAGCATATAGAGATGACTTGTAGATGTATTTGGTACAATTTTTGATACGAAAAAATATGTAATGCATTATAGGAGACAAGTTAGACCCCAAGTATCTTAAAACCAGATTTGTTTCAGGACTTTTTAAAACGATTGAGCTATGTCCGTCTGTCTGGCAGGCTGGATGGCTGGTCAGCAGGATAACTCGAGCAAACCTTACCGGATCGGTATAAAAATCTACCAGTATTAATGTTATTCAAAGCAAACTAATGGGATTGTAAATGGGCAGAACAGCCCCACCCTTTCAGGTACCTCTCATACAAAATTACCTATTTTTATGTAATTAACTAGCGGACCCGGCGAACTTTGTCTCGCCCCAATTAAATGCATTTAGATAAACTCTGTAGAGTGTGGTATAATAAACAAAGTTTTTGGGTAAATAATCAATAAATAAATAATAATAATAAATAATAATAATAATAGTTTTCTGCCGCAAAAACTGTTTCCAAAATACGAAAAGTAAATGTTATATTGGCTGCACGAAAATCCGTGAAATTCTAGATTAATCCCATATACTTCCAACGTTTTGCCTTGCGATTTATTGATTGTCATTGCCAAAGCCAACCGAACGGGAAATTGGAATGGATGATCAGTTGGAATAATCGGAATTCGTAAGATAAAGACTTCCTCTTCTCTAAATTTGCCCTGATGGTCGTAGGTTTATCAGATTCTTGACGGACAGCCGTGTAACGTTTCACAATTCGGGTTATTCAGATTCCGCAATATGATTATGATCGATAACACCTTCATCTGTATATTATGCGAGTTGAAAAATTCGGTTGGATTGTTGGTCGCTTCAACCTCGTCGGTCAAGCTGTAAACAGATTTTTACGAATGCAGTTCTCAAACGATTTGACTTTCTAAAATGAAATTCAAGCTATCGATGTCTTTATTCGTCGCTGCTAGTACATGCCCGTTAATTAATCCAATCGATATTTTTATAATTTTGTACAATGTGATGAGTTGCCCTTTCGACGATGCAGAGAACGATATCAATACAGTGGAAAAATCAACACGAATTTGGCCATTGTCAAGCCCCAGCTGTTGTCTCGAGAATTCAACAGACGATTTAAAGCATGGCTTAAGTAAATCAGCAACAATAAATTTCGTGAGCAAAATCGTAGCCCCACCAAATCGTTGAAAATCACCTCGTAAATCCTTCATCGTTCGGTCAACTACTTCTAAAGCTCGTTTATTCGTAATCGCGCATTCATCCCAAATGTTGATTTTGCATTCTCGCATCAATTTCGCTGTTGGCGAATTCTGAATCATTTTGTACTTTGGCTTTTTAACCGTGAGAAGATTCAACGACAGTTTCAAAACAGAATTTGCAGTACGACTGCCTTCCAACAATGTGGCAGCCATGTCAGAGGATGCAGCGGTCAAAGCGGTTATTTGAGATCTTGACCGAATTGTTGCCAGAGTCAACAAAAAAAATTTCTGGCCCGTCAACAACCTTCATCAGCGAATCGTACACGTTCTTGTACTCGTCATTTAACAGCGTCACGTTTGTTCGAACTCTTTCAGTCAGTTTATCTCGATTTTAGTCTTATACCCGTTAAAGTTCGGGATCGAATGCAGTTTGCATCGAACGATTTGGTGCTGGCATTCCCAATGTCGACAGCAGATTGCAGCACGATGAGAGCAAACAATGTACGAATTTGAATCGCTGACGCAGAAACGGTCCCATTGGTGAGCATTGAGTCAATTTTCGAGCACATTTTAATTTCGGCAAGCCTCCCGAAATGCGGCGCACAGAACTCCATCCTCAGTATGCTGGGAACTGAAGGATAGCAAAGATATAATACACCTTGGCGTTGATGAACTGTGTATAGTCTGACTAACTATTGCACGACATTTACGTCACCTAAGATTTGATCGTCTAATAGGGGCGTTAGCCAAGCAAATAACTCTCCCTATAAAACTACAAAGTCGTTTTGGAATGAATGCGGGCAATACAATTGGATAAATTAATTTTTCAACCGTAAGCTAATTTTTTGAAAAAATTATCAAATTGGTAAGTATTGCATAGGATATCAATATATATTTTTATCTAAATATTATTTATCTCGCTAAATACTTTAAATACTTCTCGTTCAAAATCATCAAATCAAGCGAAAGGATTTTCTATTTTCCATACGAAAAGCCATTCCGTAGCAATTGCACACAAAATTCCATACAAAAAAGCAATTTTTCAAATTTACCGACTGTTCCGAAGGATTTTTTCAAAATTTATTGCAATTACGAAAAATTAAAAAAAAAAATTGAGCAAAATGGGCCTTCCGTTCTCAATTGATGAATTACTATACACTTTAAACACCATTTTTATACATATAGATTTCACAATAATCCGAAATTTTCGAAGCATCACAACGAATTCGAAAAGTCATTTGGGAATGATTATCCGAAATTTTTCACATTTAGATCATCCAAAATTTTCAAATCAAAAATTTTTTGATTTTTCCGGAATTTTCCGAGCTTTCCACCAAGAATATTTCTGTTTTTCCATTCGGAATAATTATCCGGAATTTGTCACTGCTACATCGTCCAAAATTATCAATTCATACGACAAAATGCAAAATTTCGTCGAAAAAAATAAATAAATTTTTTTTAAATTTTTCCCGAATTTTCCAACTAAAATTTTCTATTTTTCCAATCGAAAAGCCATTCGTAACAATTGCACACAAAATTCTATACAAAAAAGCAATTTTCGATTTTTCCACTTTTCCGACTTTTCCGGAGGATTTTAGCAAAATCGATGAATTCTATACATTTTTTACACCATTTTAATATACATATATAGATATTTTACAATAATCCAAAATTTTTCAGCAACACAACGATTTTTCCACCTTTACGTCGTCTGAAATCATCAAACCAAGCGATACGATAGAAGGTTTCGTAGAAGGTATCTAAATCTTTTGATTTTTTTCAGGAATTTTCCACCAAGAATTTTTCCATTTTTCCATTCGAAAAGTCATAATTGTTCGAAACTGTTCACATTTACATTTACAAAAAAAGAAAATTTTTTTTGTCATTTTCCATAATTTTCCAACCAAAATTTTCTATATTTTCATTCGAAAACCGACAAATATTTAGTTTGTGATTTTCCTCAAATCAGGCGATGAAATGCAAAATTTTGCCGATAATTATCAAATTTTTCGATTTTTTAGGATTTTTCCGAGTTTTCTACCGAGAATTTATCTATTTTTCCATTCGGAAAGTCATTTCAGAATAATTATCTGAAATTTTTCGCAATTACATCGTTCAAAACTATCAAAATTTCGTCGAAAAATAGAAATAAAATTTTTCAAATTTTTCCGGAATTTTCCGAATTTTCCAAAAAAAAAATTTATATTTTTCAATTCGAAAATTCATTCGCAACACTTGCACACAAAATTCAATACAAAAACGCAATTTTCAGATTTTCCAATTTTCCGGCTTTTCCGGAGGATTTTACCAAAATTTTCTTTTACATAAACCTTCTCCTGGCAATTACGAACAACTGAAAAAAAATTTAAGCGAAATCGGTCCAGCCGTTTTCAATTGATGAATTACTATACATTTTTGCCATCATTTTTATATATATAGTTTTTTCGTTCATAACTTCTAAACGAAAGATCGGAGAATATTTGAATTTCGTAAGTTTTTTTATCTAGCAAAAGTAGACAAACCCTAAGAAAGCCGAAACTTTTTCCACGCAGCTTCTGGTACCTCCTATACAAATGACAAAATTGATCCTCATAGTTTTACATAGATATCTTTTTTATAAGTACACTAAATTTAGTAATATGTTGGGTAAGATGTTTCCCTTATAAAATTGGACTCAGGAATGAATATGGACTATATCGGTTCACGCCTTCATACAAAATTACCTATTTTAGAAAAAAATACTATTTCCCCATAACTTCCAAACGGACACTTGGAGGGTAATGATATTTGTTCGGTTAATTTATCTTGCAATAGGAGGCAAAACCTCAAAAACCCTAATTATTTGACTTACCCCTTCTGTGAGCTTCCATTTTTGCGTTAGTTGTACGGTTATAAAAATTTAAATCGAGAACGAATAAGGCCTATATCAGTTAACCCCTTTTTGTCCCTCCCAGACAAAATGATCTATTTTTGGAAAATTAATTAAATTTGGTCCGTTAATTTATATTGTAATGAGGCAAATCCTCAGAAAACCCAACTATTTGTCACACACATTCTACAATCTCTCGAGACTTAAACAAAATCGTATATTGGGTGATGGTATTTACCAGTTTGTTTACCTTTTACCTTGTATTGGTTTGTCGGCACAAGTGGTAGGTTATTCAATTTTTGATCATCACTAATCTAGAGTAAAGAATTTATAGTCAAAAACTTAGTTTTTTATGAGTTGTTTTTATCTAAATAAGTGAGTTTTTTAACATTATTATACCATCACCCGTAGGGATGAAGGTATATATCATTTGATACG
This sequence comes from Muscina levida, assembly GCA_964034835.1. Classification (NCBI taxonomy): domain Eukaryota; kingdom Metazoa; phylum Arthropoda; class Insecta; order Diptera; family Muscidae; genus Muscina; species Muscina levida. The sequence goes on along the minus strand of OZ035884.1, from coordinate 60,162,288 downwards.
ACCCAAAAGTGTAACACATAGAAGGAGTCACTTTAGACCCTAGGTTTCTTTGAACCAAATTCGATTCATGACTTTTTATGTCGTTTGAGCCATGTCCGTCTGTCTGTCTGTCTGTCTGTCTGTCTGTCTGTCTGTCTGTCGGGTGGCTGTCCGGCTGGTTCGCACGATAACTTTCGAAAGACGCAACCAAATGTTTCGAAATTTTGCACGAGTTATTATTTTCTCAAAACTACTTACGGTATTGCAAATGTGCTACATGGCCCCGCCCCTTCTGGTACCTCCCATACAAATACATCATTCCGCCCACTTTAGAAATCGAGTAATAATATCAATACACCCTACGGAATCGTCCCCAAATTCTTTATTTAGTAAAGCTATAACAGGATAAAGTTTTGGAAAAAATTTTGAAAGCCTAGCCACGCCCCTTCTGGTACCTCCCATACAAATCTACCTTTCCGCCCACTATAGAGATAGAGAAATAATATCAATAAATTAAACGTGATCGTACCCAAATTCTATTTTGAGTAAAGCTATAACAAGATAAAGTTTTAGAGAAAAAAATTGGAAGTCTATTCACGCCCCATCTGGTACCTCCCATACACATCTGGTACCGCCCACTTCAGAAATCGATTAATATTATTAAAAGACCTAACGCGATCGTGCCGAAATTCTGTATTTGGTAAAGTTTGAGCAGGATAAAGTTTTGGAGAAAAAATCTGGAAGTCTAGACACGCCCCTTCTGGTACCTCCCATACAAATGTACCACTCCGCCCACTTTAGAAATAGAGTAATAATATCAATACACTCGACACGATCGTGCCCAAATTCTGTATTTTGTTGTATTATAACAGGACAAAGTTTTGGAGAAAAAAATTGGAAGTCTAGACACGCCCCTTATGGTACCTCCCATACAAATGTACCTTTCCGCCCACTTTTGGGATGTAGTAATAATATCAGTACACCCAACGCAATCGTGCGCAAATTCTGTATTTAGTAAAGCTATAACAGGATAAAGTTATGGAGAATAAATCTGGAGCCTAAACACACCCCTTCACGTACCTCCCATATAAATGTACCACCCCTCCGCCCAATTTCGAAATCGAGTAATAATATCAATAAAATATAAAATTATTTGTTTTACTGAGGGTAAGGGTAAATGTAAGTCGGGTTGCCCGACTGAAACTTTCTAACTGGTTTTAATTACAAATCGATTATTTTCAATAACTCAAGACTTAAACAATATATTATATTGGGTGATGGTATTTATCAGTCAGTTTAACTGACTGAAATTTCTGTACTGGTTGAATGTAACTTCTGTGTATGCACCGAATTTGCAGCTAAAATTTTTGTAGTATTTTATTAATATATTAAGCTTTAAAATTTTTTACATGTGAGGGCAGAGCTAAACGAAGCTCCTAACTAAAAGCCTTTCCAAAGTTTTTGCATGCAGCCAAAACAACATTACATCATTCAGGAGCTAAAATTTCAAATTTTTTCACTAAAACTTGATCCGCTCTTTATAAAATTGGAATTTACATCAAATTACCTTTTAAATAAGGTATATAACTACTTAATTGTAATGTGAATAATATTAGAAATATGATCTGAAATATGTTTTATTTTTATACCAAGGTATATATCATTTGATACGAGCCAAAAGTGTAACACATAGAAGGAGTGACTTTAGACCCTAGGTTTCTTTGAACCAAATTCGATTCATGACTTTTTAAGTCGTTTGAGCCTTGTCCGTCTGTCTGTCTGTCTGTCTGTCTGTCTGTCTGTCTGTCTGTCTGGTGGCTGTCCGGCTGGTTCGCACGATAACTTTCGAAAGACGCAACCAAATGTTTTGAAATTTTGCACGAGTTATTATTTTATCAAAACTACTTACGGTATTGCAAATGGGCTACATGGCCCCGCCCCTTCTTGTACCTCCCATACAAATACATCATTCCGCCCACTTTAGAAATCGAGTAATAATATCAATACACCTATAACAGGATAAAGTTTTGGAAAAAATTTTGAAAGCCTAGCCACGCCCCTTCTAGTACCTCCCATACAAATGTACCTTTCCGCCCACTATAGAGATGGAGAAATAATATCAATAAATTAAACGTGATCGTACCCAAATTCTATTTTTAGTAAAGCTATAACAAGATAAAGTTTTGGAGAAAAAAATTGGAAGTCTATTCACGCCCCATCTGGTACCTCCCATACACATCTGATACCGCCCACTTTAGAAATCGATTAATATTATTAAAAGACCTAACGCGATCGTGCCCAAATTCTGCATTTGGTAAAGTTTACGCAGGATAAAGTTTTGGAGAAAAAATCTGGAAGTCTAGACACGCCCCTTCTGGTACCTCCCATACAAATGTACCACTCCGCCCACTTTAGAATTAGGGTAATAATATCAATACACTCGCCACGATCGTACCGAAATTCTGTATTTTGTTATGTTATAACAGGACAAAGTTTTGGAGAAAAAATTGGAAGTCTAGCGACGCCCATTATGGTACCTCCCATACAAATGTACCTTTCCGCCCACTTTAGGGATGTACTAATAATATCAGTACACCCAAGGCAATCGTGCCCAAATTTTGTAATTAGTAAAGCTATAACAGGATAACGTTTTGAAGAAAAAAATTGGAAGTCTATTCACGCCCCATCTGGTACCTCCCATACACATCTGGTACCGCCCACTTTAGAAATCGATTTATATTATTAAAAGACCTAACGCGATCGTGCCCAAATTCTGCATTTGGTAAAGTTTAAGCAGGATAAAGTTTTGGAGAATAAATCTGGAAGCCTAACCACACCCCTTCTCGTACCTCCCATACAAATGTACCACTCCGCCCACTTTAGAAATCGGTTTTAATTACTGGTTTTAATTACAAATCGGTTTATTTCAATAACTCAAGACTTAAACAATATCTTATCTTGGGTGATGGTATTTATCAGTCAGTTCAACTGACTGAAATTTCTGTACTGGTTATAGTAATAAATCGTTGTCATAAAAAGATGTGAATACGGTCCTTATTTCCGAGTATTACTATTGACCAAACATCAAATATTGTGCTCAAACTATTATGATTGACAACTTAGCTTTTCGATAAAAAAAAATTATGGTGTAAATTGAACCTTTTTAAAAATGAATTATGGGCTGGTTTTACTCTACGGTTTTCCACTGTGCGCTGCTCTGCACTAAGCAAGCGATTTTATGGCAAAGAACTCTCTTGACAAACAATGATTCACCCAGATAGGCTCTATGACGATAGTAAAAAGTTCATCATCAAAGTCATATCTATAGTTTCGACATGTAGATTAAGTTTTGTCTGTATGTAGGGAGAAAAAAACACTTCTTTTACAATTCGGAAACAGAAATTCTACCAGTTGGATTTTATATAAATGTAGACCAAGATCTTTCCTCAGCATTTGCAGAGACCGAGTTGCTGAGAACGGCGTCGGTTGGATAAATTCATGTCCCCTGTCATACGTCATACGTCTACAACGTCGATGGCTTCTATTAGCTGCTCAGATGGATGATTATATAAACCCTAAACTTCACAAAGGGCTCCATAAGTTTGGTGAACAGAACGCGCATTTTATCTATAGGATTTATAACCGATTCGCTCTCCTGAAAAGTAATTAAAAAATATATATCTGTAAAGTAAATTAAAAACAAATCACTTTTTTAGTCTGCGCAGCTACCATGTGTCCTAAATTGCCTGATGTACGGACCATTATTTGATACATTTAAAAAGTTAAATATTGAAGTGCGTGGGCAGAGCCTCGGCACTTTTTACTTATTAAGTTTCAAATAGCCTGTTCATTAGGGCGGATCAATTTGTTCGCGTCGAAAAAAAACGTGGTAATCGTATACCAATATCGGAATCCACGATGAATTCTTAGAAAATTTCACTAAGAAACAATATGTATAAAATCAATTCCTAGTTCGCGCTGAGAAGCATGAGATTTCATTTAGACATATTTTTTTGACAATGAGCAACTATTGAAACCTTCATACCTATGGGCCCGGCTCTAATTTTACCTATGCTTGGAGACCAAGACGAAGAGAATGGTATATTTTTAACATTGTTTTCTGTATGCCAACACTCAGAGGCCATAACATTTTAACCAATTAAAAGATTTGCTTTTGTAATACTTCATTTAGTTTGTTGGGAAGTTAGTTTTACGCAGAAGTTTTCGGTTTGTGCTCATTTAAAAACAAAAAAATCTCTATCTGAAATCATCCTGCTTCCCAGCGCGAGGTAGGAATTGATTTTAGACACAAATTTTATAGGTGAAATTTTCTAACAATTCAAAATCTACGGATTTTGGTTTCGATTTTTACGAATAAAAAATTGGCCCACCTTACTATTCATATCTCTGGGAGAACTGCAATATACTGTGGAATTTTGACAGTTATAACTACTTGTTTTAAAACGGGTGAAGCACAGCCTACTTCCACCCTTACTGTAATTCATACTGTATCAAATACTGTAACAAATTGCATCTTCACACCTCTGATAGTTCGTGAAATATAGACTTTTTACTTTAAAGTTGTATGGGCGGTGCCACTCTCCTTTATATAATCACAACTAAGTACAGCCAGAGACTAACATCAGGTCATCAGTACTATTATAAAAGCCGTCAGAGAGATTTTTGAAAAAGGGCGAGGCACCGCCTTCTTCCTACCTGGCAGTAGTTAATACTGCTCCAACAACATATATACCAAATCTCATCTTCATACCTCTGATAGTTCATGAGATATAGCCCTTTTGACTTTCAAGTTGTATGGGCGGTGCCACGTTCCTTTATCAAATCACAACCAAATACATCCAGAGACTATCAACAGGTCAACAGTACGACTTGGTAAAATTTTTGTAACAATCGGTCTATTAGAAAAGAGCGATTTTTGAAAAGGGGCGTGACAACGCCCACTTCCACTCTGGCTGTAATTATTACTGCTCCAACAACATATATACCAAATCTTATCTTCATACCTCTGATAGTTCATGAGATATAGCCCATTTTATATTCAAGTTGTATGGGCGGTGCCACGCCCCTTTATCCAATCCATCGCGGACAAACAACGTGACACGTAATTTATATATATTAAGATTTAGTAGCAATCAGTGATGATTGTCTCGCTTATGTTTCGCCTTACATTTACACGGGAGTGTCATAGGCCGTTTAATCGGTGCCCTGTTGCTTACAAAGTAAGGGAGGATGTAAATAAGTCCCATTTCGGTTGCAATTACATTATAAGCGAAGTTTTATGCTAGCTTGATAACACGCTTGATTAAAAAGTAAGTGACGGTCAGTAGGTGACATTTTAATCGGAGTTATAATCAGTGGACGATATTTTATACATTACATTCTAAGTACTTAGATCCTCGCTTACAATTTCATACTGATGTCATGTATTACTAAATAGGTACTTCGTTTCATTTACCGCTGGGTACCTACAGAGCGTAAAAAACCGAATCGCTTTGTAACCTTTTCTACGTGCCGCTACTGATGGATGGTATTTCTGTTACCGCTGTCAAAAAAGAGAAGAAAAAACTCTACTGAATAAAAAAAAAAAAAACTATAAACGGTATTTCAAGGTGGACCGTGTAAACGGCTCTTAGCTCATTTCGACTTGTTTGCAAATAGGAAATTGCAAATGCAGATACGAAAAAAAAGGTTTGGTTTTCTTTCGCAGCGCAAAGTGTCAAAAATGCAACATCTCGTATTTTTAATTCCATTTTAATCAAATCGACATCAAATCGTTCATACCGTTATGTTATATCTGCCAAATATTTCCACAATAAAACCTTTACATACATACTTTGGCCATTTGTTGAAAGTATTATCCTTTTCGTGAAAAATTTAACTTTTGCTTGATTTAATCTTTAGTCACATTGCTTAAAATATTAATCCTAAATACTAAGTATTATTCCCCATGTATAGTTATAATTGTAAGTTTGACAAATGAGTTAATGTCAACTACTTTCTGTTACAAAGAGCACCCAGCATATTCATATTTATGCTTTAAAGTCAAATAAAGCTGTATGATAATATATTTTTACATCGAATTACTAATAGCATCAGGAATTCCAATTAAAGTTAAATGCACCCAATTTCAATCGCAATTAATTCATTCATTGCCCCAAAATTCTATGCAATTGCAGTAGAGAAGATATGTCAATGGAAATATTTACATCAATGTATGTTGCAACACAATTACTATGAAACATTTAATATGCAACTAATAGCAGTTATTAGTTGGCATTTACACACTCTCATATATATTTACATACATATTCAGTTTAATTAACGAGAATTTAATATTTAGATGTATTATTTTGAGGATTTCGTGCTAAACATCATATAATATTATTGGGATTAATTAGATTGATGCACATTACAGGCATATAGGCACACATATATAATACTAGTGAAAATACAATGTTATCAATTAACCGATTACATAGAATTATGCTTGCATGTGTTCATGCAATACAAGGACTTAGTATTTTAATTAAATCTGTATTACATTTCAACAACTTCTTCTAAATGTATACATTACAATTGATATGACTCATGTTCATATAATACGATTTTACGTGGAATACTCAGTTTCGGTATACACAAGAATGTTTTGTGGGCTAAATGAAACCCTACAGTCTATTTTTGTGTTCTTAATCAAAGTGTTGCCATTGTGATATGGTATACGATGCTTGGATCTGCAGCTAATACAAGAGGTCAAAAATAACTAATATCAGAGTTGCATTTTTTTTAAAATGCAGTTTAATTTTGAAGTGGCTTATGTTCCTTATGTTCCTAAGAAATTAATACAGCTGACGGAAATGTCTTTTGATTTAGGTGCATGGTCTGCACGCAACGGGAACTACAGTTTACAGGACGAATCATTCATACACCGAATTTAGAATTAATTTTTTCAACACAAACTATTTAAATGCTATTTTGATTAATTTAAACAAAATTGGCAAAAATGTATTGCAATTAGAGTTTCTCTTTTTCCCGGACTTTTCATTTCCCGGGAAACCGGGAAAAAATTTTGCCTTTCCCGGGATTCCCGGGAATTCCCGGGAAATTTCGCGCAGTAGAAAAACAAGACAAACTATGTTAATTTTTTCAATTTTGCAGTATGTACATATCGCTCATTTGGTGCAAGACCGTTATAACTCAAAAAAATAGATTTCGAGATAAACGCGTTAAAAGTTTTCATTTTACACCCAACTTGTTCGAAATGGAGGAATATAAAAAGCTCTCATGCGGTGTGTATGAAAGATATTAATATGAATTTTTTACACAACATGGAGTATGATTAAATGAACAATTCAACTGATGTTGGGCTTATTGTCAGAAGAGCATTCAATTAAATGGTGACATTTTCCGTTGCTTTTCCACTTACTTCGTAAAATTGCAAATCCTTTTTTATCGAGTTATTAAGTAGTCTATTACTTGATGCAACATTTGCATTTGTGATGGCATCGGTTAAAATATCGTCAAATGGTCTTTCGGTACTAATGTCACAAAAAGGAATTTCGTCCGAATCCAGAACTTTGTCGATAACGTCGAGTATAAATAAGCAGTATAAGAAGCAGTTTGAAATAAGTTATTAGTATTCTTATCAAATACTGTTGGATCTTTAAGATACTTCACTAAAGAATAAAGTCGCTTGTCCCTTCTTTCTTCAATTCGCTTCTAAAATTTGCTCTGCCAAAGGTGTTTCAATTTCCCGGGAATCCCGGACAAATTTCCCGGGAAACCGGGAATTAAAAATGACCGGGAATCCCGGGAATTCCCGCCCGGGAAATCCCGGGACAGAAACTCTAATTGCAATTCAATATCCATTATATTTGAATTACATCGATTTAGAATTAATTCAAATAAATTAGATGAATGCATTTGCAAATAAGTTCTAATATTTTTTGTTAATGTATACGATTGTATAGGTTTTCTATGATCTTACAGATATAATTTGGTATTAATTTTGAAGAATTTGATAAAAAAAAAAATGTACCGATCATCTGATGTGTTTAGTTATCACCGTCGAAGCCTCAACGACCTAGGCCATCACGGTAACTTGAATTCAACCCCCTAAGTTCATATTCTGAAATTAATTTGAACAAATGAAAATAAATCGAATGGGATATAAGGACATATGGCTTTATTGCCACAGATGGTGTGAAATAAAGCCATTATGGCATTATTTCACCTTTAAAATTTTTTTGAATAAAATGTTTACCATGTATGTTTCTTTTGCGCACCCTAGTCTAGCTGCTTAACTAGCCTCGCTATACTCTCTATATCTCTCTACCAATCGAATGGGAAATATGGCCATATGGCTCTATTACCTATGGCTATATTGCACGGCGCACAGTGAGGTAAATTCACGATCTGGGCGGCCAAAATTATTTGAAGCAAATTTATGAAGCAGAATATTAAAAAATTACTCGGTGAGGCGTAAAAAATAATAGTATGTTAACATTCGGGGGTAGAGGTTACGACCGTTTTTATACAAAAAATGGTTTTTATAAAAAACTTAAGATTTCAAGTATTTCCCATATATCTCCACAAGGTTACATTTTAGAGCCCTACCTCCCTATAACTTTTTATTCGTCTGAATACCCTCTATTTATAAATGCATAGAGATATAGGACATCTAGTATGTTAACTAAAGTGGTTCAGTAGAAGCGCAGAAATTATGGTCTAGTCTCCCGCAGTAGGTAAATGGCTATAAAACACAAAACCCGCAAACATTTTTTTACCATCTGAACAATACGATGTTACAGATTATATTTAATCACAGATTGAAGGGGTGAAAAGTGGTGATGCATAACTTTTTGTCCATAGTTCGATTTTGGTACCCATTGAAATAACCAAAAAAAAACATATTTTCCAATGTTGCTTTACAAGTAGAAATTTGAATTATAATTTTATTTAGCTAAGTGGATTAAATAATATTAACCTGCTTTATTATTTTCCATTTTACCTAAATGTTTAAACTAAACGCACGCCTTCCCATAGCCTGCTAAAATTTTTGCTTTACCTTAACGCACCAAAATAGAAAATTCACAATTAGCAACAAGTAACTTTGACAGGGTGTAGAAAACGAATGTAAGCAAAATGGAATGAAAAAATAACTGAATCTAGTTAAGCATTCTGTTCTCTTTACCCTACAATCGGAAATTATTAAAAACATTGGTTTTTGAGAAATCGAATTTTGGCCGCCCAGATCGTGAATTTACCCCTCTGTACGGCGCCAAAAATAAATTGTAATTAATTGTGATCAAATTAATTTGAATTGAATCAAATTTCATTTAATTTTTTTTTTTTTTTTTTGGTGAAAGGAACTATTTCATAATTAAGGTTATATTGAAGTATTAACTGGACTACAAGAAAGTAGCTGTCCACAAAACCGAGAACGGTACGCTAGGCAAAGTCATATTTCTTGCACTCTTAAATGAGGATGGATTGTCATTGTGGAAGTTTAGGACTAGTCTAATTTCTTGGTGAATCATCTTCATCGAATACGATCGGCTTAACGGTTAGCGGGTGCTAATATATTAAACGCTACTTCGACAACCGCACCAGCAAATGACGACATTTCCCCTGTCGTGTCTTTTTGTGGAGATTTCACTGCAAATGGGTCTCCAGGAAGCGGAAATCACCATTGGAAAACATACGGCTTCGTGGTGACAGAGGATGTGGGAAGAGCTGTACGTACTCCGGCAGACAAATGCGAGCTTTTGAGAAATAGTTGCGGTAATTATAAATCATTGCATTAATCTGGGTTATTTTCCAATAGCCTGGAGTCAGTCACAATACCTATTTTAAAGCGTCATACTGTCCCAAAATTGTGCAGTTGTAACAGACCAATCTCTATAACCAGGATCAAGGATCACTTAGATAGTGCTGACATCCTAATTGACCATTAACATGCATTTAAACATTGTCATTATACTTACATGGAATCCCTTATGTCTTACTGGGATCATGTGATGAGAGCCTTAACAAGTTATATGGGTAGATTGCTCCGAGTCTTAATATTCCTAAGGCGTTCGAGTCGGTTTCACAAAGTAGTTAAGTCTGCAAGATGATTTCCTTCAGGTTCGTTTCCAACACGTGCAGAATAGTTGCGAAATATCTCGAGGGCAAAATTGTAGTGTCAAAATCGGGGATAGGACTGTGACTGTCAGTGTTTCGCAGGTCTTATTCCAGGGAACTGTGCTGTATAATCTTTTTATAACGGATATTTCCCGAGCACTTTCGGTGACCACCACACGGTCTACTACAGAATTAATACTAACTGAAGGGTGGTTTCAATTAAAAAATAACATTTAATAATGTATTTTCTCTCGTTCCTGTTAGAAAATAACCAGCTACCAATTAAATAATAAAATTTTTGAAGTTATGTATATATTTTAAAAAAAATAGAAAGTTTTTCATTACACATTATTCATGGGGCGTAAAGGGAAATGCAATGCTTAGGTATTGTTAAGTAAGTACAGGTGGTCCCATAGCAGTTAGTAATTTCACTGCCTACGAACTACAACTTTTACTGTTAATAAATGTCTAATAATAAAAACTAACAATACTGATCATTTCTTACATCGGTAATTTTATTATATAATTTATTTGACTTTTTAATTTAACAGCAGTTATAAAAAACAATATCAGCTTTTTGTTAAATGGAGTTAATCCATTTGGCAAGCATACATATATAAAAGGAGATAATTATTATTATTACTATTAGCCTTTAAAACAACTTGACACATATATATATATATATATATTTATATCTTAGTGCCCAAGTCAGAGGCCGAAATGATCAAAGATTTCCATTCGCTTCGATCTTGTGTGCACCGTCTCCAGTCAGTCCTACCAAGCAACGTCAGTGATTCCTCCACCTGGTCCTTCCAACGATGTCGCGGTCTCCCTCTTTTGCGCCATCCTTAGAGGTCTTGATAGAATACCTTTCGCGCTGGAGTTTCCTCATCCATTCTCACGACATGGCCTAGCCAGCGTAATCGTTGCACTTTTATTCGCTTATCGACATCAATGTCGTGGTATAACTCGTACAGCTCATGGTTCATCCGAATCGTAAACTCGCCGTTTACGCAAATGGGTCCATATATTTTGCGGAGTATTTTTCTCTCAAACACCGCCAGATGAGCTGCATCTGCCTGTGTAAGCACCCAAGATTCGGAGGCGTTCAACAGGACCGGTAAAATTAGTACCTGGTACAGATGGACTTTGGTAGTTCGAGATAGGCTGGTGTTTATAAAGTGCTCGCGTAGTCCAAAGAAACACCTGTTAGCAAGCACTTTTCTCCGTTTTATTTCGAGGCTGACACTGTTGTTCTTGTTCATGGCGGATCCAAGGTAGATAAATTCATCCACTACCTCAAAGCAATAGTTTTCAACGTTCACGCTGCGTCCCCAACGGGTGGACACTTTGTTCGATGATACCATTAACTTCGTCTTGTCCTCATTCACTGCCAAACCCATTTTCGCTGACTCCCTTTCAACTGATGAGAAGACAGCTGTTACCTTTCGCATCGTTCGACCGATAATGTCGATATCATCCGCATATGCGAGCAGCATGTGGCTCTTATTAAATATGGTGCCAGACATGTTAACCGCTGCTTTCCTTAACACCTTCTCCATCACTATGTTGAACAGCATACATGACAAACCGTCACCCTGTCTAAGACTTCTCGTCGTGTCGAATGGTGCAGATAGATCCTTGCCAATCCGAATAGAGGATTTGGTATTCGTAAGGGTACACCGGCAGAGACGAATTATCTTCGCAGGAATACCGAACTCAGACATGGCTTCGTATAGTCGATGCCTGATGGGACTATCGAAGGCAGCTTTGTAATCGACAAAGAGGTGGTAAGTGTCGATTTGCTTCTCATGGGTTTTCTCAAGAATCTGCCGTAGTGTAAATATCTGATCCGTCGTGGATTTGCCTGGTCTAAAGCCGCACTGATAAGGTCCAATCAGGTTTTCCACAATTGGCTTTAGACGTTCACACAGTATGCTAGACAGGACCTTATACGCAATCGGTAAGAGGGTAATTCCACGATAGTTTTTACACTCACTACGGTCACCTTTTTTGTAGATTGGACATAGCACACTGAGATTCCAATCCTCTGGCATGCTCTCCTGAAGCCAAATGTTCTCTATGAGCTGTTGCATGCTTAAAACAAGCTCATCTCCACCCGCCTTAACTCAGCTGGAATTCCATCAGCCCAGCGGCCTTGTTATTCTTTAGGCTGGATATGGCAGTTGTTATCTCAGCTTGGCTCGGAGGTGGACACTCGATGTTATCATCTCGGATTGGTGCACAGTCTTCTTCCGTCATGTTTTCACACATCAATAGGCTGCAGAAGTGATCTTTATATATTCTCAGTACGCTCTCGGAGTCAATAACGAGATGACCATCCTTGTCTTTACAGGAGGGAAGGCCTGTTCCATGTACATTTCCTTTTATCTTCTGATAGAATTTTCGGGCTTCACCTCTGTTCCTGTAATCTTCAATACACACATTAGTCCGCTCCTTAAGCTCTCGTTTTTTTCGCCTGAAGAGTCGAGTCGCCTCCTTCTCCCTATACTTTTCATGACCAGCTCGCGTTGCCATTGGCTGCAGTTTGGCCCTGTATGCAGCATCTTGTTCCCGGGTGGCATCGCGGCATTGGTCATCGTACCAGGCATTATCGTTAAAGGGCTTCACATACCCTAGTACGGACCGCGCAGTCCTTTCCATCGAGTGGGCAATATGTTGCCATTGCGCGCTAGTATTTTCGGGAGTTGGAGCATCAAGAAGTAGTTGAGTGAGTTGGTCAGAATAGGCGTTGGCTGTTTCCGCGGACTGCAGTTTAGCGATGTCCAGCTTTCTCTGTGCCTGGTTGCGCAGGGTTTTCGCTCTGCTTAGCCTAGTACGCACCTTCACTGCAGTGAGGTGGTGATCCGAGTTGATGTTTGCACCTCTGATCACTCGTACGTCTAAGACACTTGACGCGTGCCTTCCATCGATTACCACGTGATCAATTTCTCGTTACTTGATCGGGAGATATCCACGTTGCTTTGTGAATGTTTTTGTGGTCAAATCGTGTGCTGATAATTACCATGTTCCTTGCTGCAGAGAAATCAATCAGTCTGATTCCGTTTGGCGATGTGTCAGTATGCAGACTAAATTTTCCGAAAAGGAGATAATATTTGACAATAATACATTTTCGAAAATAAGCGGGAATCATTTTCCTAGCTGGTAAACTGATTTCATGCCATGATTGTGGGTAATTTACTTAAGTTTTTTTTTCTGTGTGGTAAATTAAACCAAAACAAGATGTTAAAGTAGCTAGATGTCTTATAATGGAATTCAACATATATCACACATTGTAACGCGATACACGCCAAATGTTGCAACTGTCCACTTAAATTAAAGTTCCTAAGCAATATTTTCGATTTAAATCTTAATTTTATTTTTTCGTTTTGCAATACAGAGCAGTGAAGCAAACTTTCTAAGTTCTACACACATTTTCCATTTTGATGGCGCAGATACTGTTATGTTAGAAAATTGATATTTTGCATAGATAAACGCCAGATTGAATTCAAAATTGCTAACAATTTCTGTCAGCAGTATTTGTTGCCATAACAATACTCGTCATTTTTGCTGCTGCTGTCAATGACAAAGGCTTCGTGTGTGAATTGCTTGGCAAACATCACCATCATCATGCCCACATACAGGAACGCGCTCACAAAGCATCGACCATACGTCCTCTCGATGATGATGAGTACAGATTGTATTGTATACATATTGTTGTATCTGTTGCTGCTGCTTTGTTATATCATTTCAAAAGCTGTAATAGCATTTTTAGTATTGTTGTTGTAAGCAGTAATTAATATTGGCAAATAATCTAGTAGAGCAACAAAAGAAATGTGAAGTGCACTTAACGCTGACAGGCAATTTTGAGGGTAAATGAGTCAAACAAACAACTGTTCCCCCTTTTTATTTTTGGTTAACTCTGTTTTTATACATTTAAGGTTTTGGAAATTTCCGGTATTTTTTATTCGCAGGAAGTTTTTTCCCCGTTTTTTACTTTTATTATATCAAAGTGTAATGGAGTTGGTCAACTCATCAATTTGCTATGCCCTCTCACGTTTGCCTTTTAGTTCACAAGACGTATCATGGAGTCGGTGTACCTATTTTATATTTTCTAATTGCTAGTTTTAAGTCGAATGGATTAATATGATTTCAAATTAAATATTGCTTAAAATAAACAAAGTGTGAGTGTGTGGATTTGTGGATCCACGATGATGGTCGAAAACGCGAAATTCGACTGCCTTCTCATGCTTAATGAATCTGCTAAAGCGCATCAACTCGGTTGGGGTGCTGCGTGAACGTTAATAACTAAAACTTCGAAAGGGTCGATGACAAACAAGGTCAGCCTGAAAATTATTGGACGAATTTTGGTTTTGGTCTCTCAGTAAAGTAGAACACAACTGATGTGACCCCCATGAAAATAGTCTCAATGGACCCCTTATGGTACTGTTTAAGAACCTATGAGATAAAGAATTCACTTACATGAACAATTTGCATACATTTCAGTAGATAAAGCTCAAGCCAAGCGAGTGCTAACAAATTCCAGTAGATGTAAATGCATTTGTAACATTTCACATTCCAGTTTTTGACATTACCTTGCTGACGTTTCCACTGGGTGCGCACATGGTACATACATATCTGTTCATGCATTATGTGTGTCTATGTCTTTTGTGTCGCCTTTCCTCTACCATTGTGTTAAAATAATAATAATGTTGAAGTGTACGTACGTGTCTGTCCTTGGAATAATTTTTCCATTGCATCTAAGTATTCCATTTGCCTTCACACAGTAACAACTAACCTAATCCTGATGCACGCAGATGGGTTACAGGTGTTACACACACGCCTCCGTATTGCTTGCACCAATCTCCATGTTAGTGAAAGTATCCACAAAGTTCATGGATGCAGTTTATAGGGTATAAATTCGTTGAGTCATTCTGTTGTGTAATGTTTTACACTTTGTTATGCAACAACTTTTTGCGAAAATAGCGAGAGGAGAAACTTTATCAATTTAAATAAATTGCACTCAAGTGGGTCATAAATTAATTTCATTCTGCATTACTTGTATAAATATTATTGGTATCGGGTGGTTAGGTGTGTGTGTGTGTGGCTTTATGGAAAGTTTCAAAAACAAAAACTTACAATGAAATGGTTGTATTAAATAAACTGCGATAGTATATGTATCATTTGAAATAAATAGCAGTTAACCAATAATGTATGGACTGTAATTTAATTTTGCTTTCCATTTGGCGCAAAGGACATTTGTTACAAATACAGAGGAATGTGAAGCTGGTATGGCAGAAAACACATAAAAAACTTCTTCACTAGAATTGAAAAATTAACCCCTGTTGATTTGGTTGTGAAATAATATAGACAAAAGCAAACAAACACTTTTGCTTTATATCAGTAGAGTGTTAACTATCTGTGCGTTTGTAATCTGTTTTGAATTTATTGTATTAAATTCCGAGGAATGTTGTTTTAGTAAGATTGTAATGGAATGAAATATTTTAGTGCAAAAATTCATAAAAATTGTGCAGATAATGACGAGTTAAAATAACAAATACGAATATTTATAGAAGACCGAAATTAGGTAGGATTCCAGAAAGATCAGTCCGCCGAAGCGAATATGAGTTGGTAGAAACTCGCGCTATTTTATAATAACATCAGGCAATAATACTAAAGTTATGTTATTAACTAGATGAACAACTTTCGTTTACATATAAATGAATATAATATACATTTTTAGTTCAAATGCATTTACATACTATTATTTTAGGTAAATAAGTAAACATAACCTTTTTGTAAACATTGAAAGTGTTGTTTTTAAATGAACAACGTTGCAAATCCAGTATAAATAGTAAATGTTATTTTATTTTATGCAATTACTAAAAAATCTATTAACATACGTATTGTATTGTAATTTCAGTTTAATTTATTTTGTAAAAATGTATTGAACATGTTTATAAAAGAACAACTAAATGTAAATAACCGCATTGTTGTTGAGTTGTATTGCAATTACTTATTTACGTATGCTATCCATGTTATCTCTTGTAATGTACTTTTGTTAGTGAATGTGTTCAATGTAGGAATTTTATGACTTCAATAAACAGCAATGTTTAGTTATACTTTTTGTTTGTTTCATTTAGAGGTTCTTGTGGAAACGTAAAATTTATTATGTAATAAGATACCAGCAAGAGTCTGCAACAATGTATGACTGTATGGCGTTATTAATTTAATAATGTAATTAAACCCAAAATGTTAGCGTATTCAATTAAGGTCTACATCTTTCCTTAAGTATTTGTTATTGTTGTATTGTATGTTAAGAGCAATTACTAGTAACAGATACCTTATAATAACCTATTTTGTATTCTAAAAGTAAGAATTTGAAAGTATTTTGGCTAATTCGCACGCTTTTCTCGAATAAAAAATAGGTTGACCAAAATTTACCGAATTGTTTAAAGTTCTGTAAACCTCTCCTTTTTGCGGATGGTTTAAAGTTGTTCGCGGAAATTTCAAATATAAATCAATCTGTTCTCATACAGAGGGACTTGTTTGCTTTAAATGAATGGTGTAGTAGAAACCAACTAGGTCTGAATCTGTTAAAATGTTGTACGATATCATATGTTCGCAGTCGATATCCAGTTATGTTTATTTACTCCATTGGAGACTATTCATTAAAGAGAGTTTTTGAAGTTAAAGATCTAGGTGTCATATTTGACTCAAAGCTAGAGTTAAATAGTCATATTGATTATATAACTTTTAAGGCTTATTCAATGTTGGGTTTCGTGAAAAGAAATGTTAAAGATTTTAAAAATCACCGTACTCTGAAGACTTTATATGTTTCATTTGTTAGGAGCAATCTTGAGTATTGTTCTCTAATATGGAACCCAATTTATACCACTCATTCAGACAGAATTGAAAGAATCCAAAAGTTATTCTGTAAATTTGTTTTCAAAAAGATCAATTGGTGGTTAGATGGAAGTACATATGAAAATAGGCGAAAACTCCTAGGTTTACAATATTTATTCTATATTCTAGTTATTCTATAATGTTTATTTTCAATATTTTGAAAAATGTAATGAATTGTCTGATTTGGTAATTTTACATTCTCCTCCCCGTGAATTGCGGGTAGAAAGGCTTTTTATGAAGATTTCCACCGTACTAACTATGGTATTAATGAACCAATAACAAGGTGTTTAAAACTTTGCAACAGTTTTTCTTCGATATTGGATTTTAGTTTGCAAAAAAAATCAATTTAAATTAAATTTGCTTAACATTTTTTATTTAAATGTATTTTATAATTAACTTTGTCTACTAGTCTGTAAGTTATTTTTCAGAAGACTAAATAAATAAATAAATAAATAAATGGTAACAAAAACAAAAAGCTGGGTTTTGTTGGGATTTAATTGCACATTATCCACTTGAATCAAAATCATAACTGATCCCTTTTTTAAGATAAAAGCGCGAATGGTTTATCATAGTTGAATAGTTGTAAAGTTTTTCGAGTCTTTGAACTGGGGAATGGGACTTTGCCCAGAGTTTGAAAGTTACTGATTGTCACTCACTTGGGAGTGACCAGAAGCGATTCCTTTGTGGTACTGTCCAAGCAGCTAACTACTTCCGGTCTTAGACCAAGTATTCCCCGGGCAATGACTTTAAAGAAACCGCTTAGAAGTTAGCTAAAGTAAGCAGACAAAATGTTGAGTAACCTAATCGGCATACTACCACCGATGCGTCTTAGGAAGTAGGTAACAGAAGTTACTGAAACTCAACACAGGCTCTCTTAGTGGCTTTGGCAGCCCCAAGAAACTAGGATCGGGAGCGGTAGCCTAATAAGCCACTCTCATTAAACAAAATTTATACTGAAAACACGAAAAAAAGAAAAAACAAGAACCCCCCAAATGTTGTGGACCCCCGCAAACGATATAAGGTCCATGATTTAAGGATAAGCACCTGGATGTCCTCGACAAATACAAGGCTGACATCACCGCCATACAGGAAATGAGATGGACGGGACAGGGATGCACACTACGAAAGAACTGTGACATCTTTTACAACTGCCGTGCAGAAAGACACGAATTTAGATGTGGTTTCATAGTCGGTCAGAGACTTCGACACCTGGTCTCGTGGTTTAACCCTGTAAGTGACCGTATAACCACCATTCGCATTCGGGCGAAATACTCTTACATTACGCTGATTTGTGTACACGCACCGACGGAAGATAAAGACGATGATATCAAAGATTCTATGAGCATTCTATGAGCGCCAGATTGATTACGTGGTAATTGATGGAAGGCATGTCTCAAGCGTTATGAACGTGTGTGTGATGCGCGGTGCAAATATCGACTCGGATCACCAGCTAGTTGCAGCCAAACGCTGAGATAGTCAATGCCTTCTCCAACCAGCTCTCTCAATTACTGATGTTCCCGACATACAGTGGCAGCATATTGCGAATTCTATGACCACTGCCGCAACAAACGTACTGGGTTATGAAAAACCACGCTCAGACAAAACCTGGTACGATGATGAATGTCGCGAAATGTCTGAGGAAATGGATGCTGCATACAAGGCAAAGCTGCAGCCAATGGCGACGCGTGCGGTGACGGAGCGTTATAAAGAGAAAAGGAGGGAGATGAAACGCCTGTTCAGACGGAAAAAGCGTCTGTGGAAGAAGAGAGAGAGCCAGGATATCGAAAACTACAGTCATAGAGGTGAGGCCTGAAAGTTCTACCAAAAGGTAAAAAGTAACGGTTTTGGAACAGGGATCCCCACCTGTAAGGACAGAGACGGAAATCTGGTCACGGACACTCAGAGTATGCTAAAAATATGGAGGGAACACTCTCAATCTCTTCTCGTTCCCGAAGGCAGCATAAGTGACGAAATCGCACCAATTATCGACGATGGAGTAGAGTGACCACCACCGAGCCAAAACGAGATCAGCTCGGCAAATGCGCGGCTCAAAAATAATAAAGCTGCGGGAGCCGATGGACAGCGGCAGAGCTTTTTAAAGCCGGCGGCGATGACCTAGTAACTTGCATGCACCAGCTCATAAACATGATTTGGCTCAAGAAGTGCATGCCTGATGATTGGAATCTGAGTGTCCTATGTCCCGAGCTTAAGAAAGGCGACCCTAGTGTGTGTACCAACTATCGCGGGATTAGCCTTTTACCCATCGCATACAAGGTCCTGTCTAGATGTTATGTGAAAGACTAAAGCCCATTCTGGCGAACCTGATTGGACCTTATCAGTGTGGCTTTAGACCTGGTAAATCCACCACCGACCAGATATTCACGCTACGACAAATCCTGGAGAAGACCCAAGAAATGCATTGATACCTACCATCTGTTTATCGATTACAAAGCTGCATTTGATAGTCTGATACGACAGAAATCGTTGGATGCAATGGCTGAGTTTGGTATCCCCGCAAAGCTAATTCGACTCTGCGGGATGACAATGACTGAAACGAAGTCTTCAGTGAAAATTGGCAAAAATCTGCAAGGCGATAGTCTGTCCTGCGATCTCTTTAACATCGTAATGGAGATGATCATGCGGAAAGCAACAGTAAACAGGAATGGCACCATATTTAACTAAAGCCAAATGTTGATCGCGTATGCTGATGATATAGATATTATTGGACGTGGATTGCGAGATGTTACTGCGGTTTTTTCGAGCATTGAAAAGCAGTCGGCTGAAGTGGGTCTGGTGATAAACGGGGACAAAACCAAGTTATTTGTTTCAACGAACAAAGAGTCCACTCGTCTGGGACGCTGCGTGAACGTAGACAACTATTACTTTGATGTGGTAGATAATTTTGTCTACCTTGGCTCCGCCATAAACAAAAATAATAATGTCAGCCTCGAAATCAAAAGACGAGTATTGATCGCAAATCGCTGCTACTATGCGCTAAGCAAGCGATTTAACGACAAAGCGGTCTCTCGAAGAACAAAGTTACTCCGCATAATATTTGGACCCATTATCGTGAACGGCGAGTGCCGTCGTCGAATGAATCATGAGCTGTACAACGACATCGACGTGGTCAAGCGCGTTCAAATAGACCGAAAGCGCTGGCTTGGACACTTTGTACGAATAGACGAAAACGCTCCGGCTCGAAAAGTCTTCGGCAATAAACTCAATGGGCGCCGCAGGAGGGGGCGACAAAAACTTCGATTGATAGACCAGGTGACGGAACTGTTAAGTAAGCTTGGTATGACGAACTATCTACGGAGCGCAAAAGACCGAAGCGCTTGGAAAGCTTTTCTTCGTGCGGCTACTGATAGATGAATTTCTTTTCTTGCTGCCAGAAACCTCTCCATCCTCAAAGTGTGACCGTTTGGTGCGGTTTATGGTCCGGCGGGGTCATTGGACCTTACTTTTTCGAAAATGTGGTTGGATCAACAGTAACGGTGAATGTATTGCGTTATAGAGAGATGATTAATGATTTTTTATGGTGTGAGTTGGATAGTATCGATCTGGACAAAGTTGACTCTCAACAAGACGGCGCTACGTACCAGACAAGCAACGAAAACATGGATCTTTTACGGGAAAAGTTTCCGGACCATGTTATCTCTCGAAGAGGTGTTCACAATTAGCCAACGAGATCTTGTGATTTAACACCTTGCGACTTCTTCCTTTGGAGCCACGTGAAAGATAAGGTCCACGCCAACAGCCCAACGTCGATTCGAGACCTCAAAGATAAAATTCGTGAGGCTATCGGGAACATAGGGCAGGATATGGTCTTTTAAGCGTGCTCCTGGTGACCGTTTAGGTGATGTTGTTTTTCATTATTAACGGCATACCTTCCTCTTTATTATGAAACTAGCGGACCCGGCGAACTTCGTCTCGCCCCAATTTTATGCCTTTAGATAAACTCAGTAGAGAATGTTTGATAAACAATGTTTTTCGATTAGTTTTTCGCCTCAAAAACAAACAACGAAGGCGGTTCTCCAAAACTCGAAAAGGCAACGTTCAACTGAACGGACATAAAACAGGGAAATTCGAGATTAATCTCATATACTACAAACGATTGGCCTTACGATTTATTGATTGTCGTCGGGGAATTGGAATGGATGATCAGTTGGAATTATCTAATTCGTAAGATAAGGACTTCCTCTTCTTTGAATTTGTTCTTTATGATTTTCTGAAATCACATCTTTTATCAGATTCTTGACGGACAACCGCGTACCATTGCACAATTTCGGTTGATTCAGATTCCGCAATATGATTATGATCGATCCCACCTTTATCTGTAAATTATGCGGCATATTAAGCGAGTGGAAAATTCGGTCGGATTGTTGGTCGCTTCATCCTTTACGGTCACGCTGTAAACATATTTGTACGAATGCAGTTCTCAAGCGATTAAACTTTCATTAGCAGAGAAGAATAAATACATTAATCGCTTGAGAACTGCATTCGTACAAATCTGTTTTGTGCAATGGTACGCGGTTGTCCGTCAAATTTGAAATTGTAGCTATTAATGTATTTATTCTTCTCTGCTAGTAACATACTGCCCGTAAATTAATCCAATCGAGATTTTTATAATTTTGTGCAATGTCATGAGTTACTTTTCCAACGATGTGAACTGGCAAAAATTTGCAGGGAACGATATCAATGCAGTCGAAACATCAACCCGAATTGGCCATTGCCAAGCGCTAGCAGTTGTTTCGGGAATTCAGCAGAAGATGGGAGGTTCTGGAATGAGCCCCTAATTTTTTGGTCAATTACAACTTCTTGACGTTTTCAAGTATGGTTTTAGTAAATCAGCAGCATTAGACATTTTGAGCAAAATCATAGCCCCACCAAATCGTTTTAAATTCCCTCGTAAATCCTTTATCGTTCGGTCAACTACTTCCAAAGCTCATTTAGTCGTTATCGAGCATTCATCCGAAATGTTGATTTGACATTTCCGCTCTACTTCGCCGTTGCGAAATTCTTGGTCATTGTATACTTTGGCTTTTCAACCGTGAGAAGATTCATCGACAGTTTTAAAGTGGAATTTGCAGTTCGAATGCCTTCCAACAATGTGACAGGTATGCCAGAGGATGCAGCGGCTAACGTTATTTGAGATCTTGACCAAATTGTTGCCGGAATCAACAAAAAATGTCTTAGGTGTCCCACTCGGAGCATCCAGAAAGTAAATGCCTCCAGTTTCATCGTGAATCGTACACGTTCTTGTACTCGGTATTTAACAGAGGCACATTAGTTCGAACTCTTCCGATCAGCTCATCTAGATTATAGTCTTGCTCCCGTCAAAATTCGCGATCGAATGCATTTTGCATCGAACTATTTGACGCTGGCACTCCCAATGTCGGTTTCGACGGATTTTTTTATTTAAGTATTATTTTTTTCGTTACCAACCAACATTTAACCGAAAATTTTCCACCTAGACATCGTTCAAAACCATCAAATCATGCGAAAATTGCAAAATTTCGTTAATAAAAAAAAAACAAATTTTTTGGACTTTTCCGGAATTTCCGAGTTTTTCCCTAGGAATTTTCTATTTTTCCATTCGAAAAGCCATTCCGTAACAACTGCACACAAAATTCCATACAAAAAACCAATTTTAGATTTTTCCACTTTCCCGACTTTTTCAAAGGATTTTCCCAAAATTATCTTGCATAAAACCATCATACCAATTACGAACAATTGTATAAAAATTGAAAACAAAATGGGCCAGCCGTTCTCCCTTGATGAATTACTACACACTGTTTACACCGTTTTTATACATATAGGTTTCACAATAAACCGAATTTTTCCAAGCAGCACAACGAATTTTCCACCATTACGTCGTCTAAAATCATCAAGTCAAGCGATACAATGAAAAATTTCGATGAAAAAATTCAAAATTTTCGAGTTATTTCAAGAATTTTCCGAGTTTTCCTATTTTTCTATTTTTCCATTCGAAAAGTCATTTTGGAATGATTATCCGAAATTTTCACATTTACATCATTCAAAATTATCAAAACACAAAAAAATGTAAAATTTTGTCGAAAAAAAATTCAAATTTTTGGAGTTTTTCCATAATTTTCCAACCAAAATTTTCTGTTTTTTTTTTTCAACCGAAAAGCCACTACGGTACAATTACACACAAAAAGTTATACAAAAACTCAATTTGCGATGCAAAATGTTTCTGAAAAAATCCAAATTTTTCGAGTTTTCCACCGAGAATTTTTCTATGTTTTCATTCGGAAAGTCATTTCGGAATAATTATCCAAAATTGTTCACTGTGACATCGTCCAAAATTATCAAATCATACGATAATATGCAAAATTTCGTCGAACAACAAATTCAAACTTTTTGAATTTTTCCGGAATTTTCCGCATTTTTCAACAAAAATTTTCCATTTTTCTATTCGAAAAGCCATTCTGTAACAATTGCACACAAAATTCTATACAAAAAGGCAATTTTCCGACTTTTCCGGAAGATTTTCCCAAAATCTTCTTTCACATAAACCTGCTCCTGCCAATAACGAACAACTTAAAAAAATTTTGAGCAAAATCGGCCCAGCCGTTCTCAATTGATGAATTACTATACATTTCTGCCACCATTTTTATATATATAGATAAACATCCGATTTTTCTTTGAATACCAAAATAACACCTCTTATTGGAAAACTGTTTATTTGGAGGTTATGTAATCAATTTTATCAAACAGAAATTTAACGTTTTATACATATGATAACATCTTTGCAAGCTTACACTTACGGAAACTATTACATTAACAGTATTTTTTGTATTCCCAAATGAAATTTGTTACTTATTTCTCAAGTAAGTTCTACAACTTAAAGAGGTAGTTGTATGTTGATTACTTGTCAATTATTTTGCATATTTAGTTTTTTCCTGTTTTTTTAATATCTTCAAAGTTAATTTTTAAATATAAACCACAATTTGCTCAGAATTACCAGCAATCCTGAAAACTGCACTCGAAAAATTCGTCAAATTTTTGCCACTACATTTTTAGTTTTCTCTTTCCGACTTCACATAACTCTTTGGTATAAATTTGCTTTAACAAATACTTACTTACTCCATAACGTTCAAATGGGGAGTTAAAAAAACTTTTCATCTAAACCAAGCAAAAAACTTAATTATTCATGAGGCAAAAGCTCATTAAAACCGACGGGAAAAAAATCTAAATCTCTAAGGTAAAGCAGCCACCAGAACAAATAGCAAACTCATCATGCAAAAATAGAAGAAAAAAAACGAGAGCCAAGAAGAAGAAAATACACCCCAAGCAAAGTGTTGAGTAGTAGGGAAACCTGCTGGTGTGGATGTATTCTAGCTGGCGAAGTCAATGTATCTCGAGTAGACGGTAATACACTCTGTGGAGTTGGTTGCGCTGCTCTAACAAACATCGGTAATAGTTATAACAAAGCACAAAGGTCATTAAACTAAGTGAGAATATCCTTAACGCCCCAGTGTGTGCGGTGCTTAAAGATGGGCTAGGCGCAGATCTAACTAAATAGAAAACAGACTCAGAGATAGGCAATGGTATAAAATGGAAAACACACACACACACACATATATACCCAAAGTAATACAACAAATGATGATAATTATGAAGACAAATACGAGTATTACAAAATCAAGCAGAAGACGAAGAAAAAAAAGCTCTACATTCTGTGGCCATGTGGGAGCAACATAGACGCTTATATTAAATTTTTGCACATCACTCATCTCGATTTTGCATGATGGCGTAGTTACCAACATTACTCCTATTTACTTGGAGCAGTTGCTGGCTGGTACATAAGCAATTTGAAATCGTCATATAAAAGTAAAGCTCTCTGCTACTGTAGATCATTATAAGGTATTGTGTTCATATGGCCTCTAGCGTGTGTGTCCCAAAAAGAGGTTTAAACAATGCCCTGTTTTGCAAACGTTTATGCATTGCAAGAAGTAAAAAGAGTAAAATCGCATGAATGATAATTCACATCGAATTTGAATGAGTAGTAAAATTCGTAACGTTTGACCACAAAAATTTACGCATATCCTTTTTCTTTCCTGGAAATATTAGTAATATTAATGTTTGTTGTAACTATAGGAACATTCAATTGGTGTTTTTATGATACCATTTTCGATGAAAACATCACTGACCATAAATGTCAATATTATGTTTTTTTTTCTTTATTGAAAAAAAAACGAGTTTTTTTTAGCTATGGAGAAGTATTTCTTTGAGTAATTTTGTGGCTTATTTGAATGTGTTTCTTTACCTATAAGTTGGATATCACTTATACAGAATAACCGCTAATATAAAATTAACTCATATTTGGAAAATTGTACTTTTTGCTATATATATTCGGCTTATGTGAAAATAAAGCGTATATGTCTGGATTTTATACTAAAATTGCAACCATAGTAACATTGAAAACATTCTCTCCAGAGGATAAATTTTCAACTGCAATTGTAAATTTAACTAAAATGTTAGGTGATTGAAACAGTTATGCCTAATTAATCCCTCTTATTTCATATGTCGTGGTCGACTTTCGACAACATTCGATTGTTTTTTTTTATTCCAACGAAATTAGTTAAAAATCAAGAGAAATGTTTAGTGTTTAGAAAATTTTTATTATCTGATGAAGAAGAACATGATAGGTGCAAGGACAGTCGTATTTCAGTCTCACAAACGACATCAGCGATGCCATATTTGAAAAACGACGTTTTGTCGTTTTAATGTCTGTTCAGTTAGATAAATTTGCCGTTAAAACTGCTCTCAACAACGGAAATTTCCTCAGTATATTTGGAGCACTACTCTATATTGGCTCAATCAAGAAAAGTTACGAATTATTGCTATTAAAGTAGTTTGGGCGATTGAGGGCTTTTTAATTTAAGTTTTCTGAGCGTTACTCACCTGGGAATAACCATAGTCTCTCTTTGGATGTTTCCAAACAGCTCACATGCGTTCCACTGGAAAAGCAAAGGTGAGAAGGAGCAATGTTGTGCAACCTAAACGGCAAGCTGACACAGGTTCATCTTAGAAAGTAGGTTACAGAAGTTTCTGAAGCTCATCACATGGACTCTCTTAGAGGCTTTGGCAGCCACAAGAAACTACGATCGGACGCGGTGGCCGTATAGGCCAACAAGTATTATGAAAACACGAAGACGAGGGACAAGAAGAAACTCCCTCCAAATGTTGAAGACCCCAGTAAACATTATAAGGACCATGATTTAAGGGTGCGCCTGGAATTTCCGAATTTTCTATATAGATATATCCAATTGGCGGATGTCCTCGACAAATACAAGGATAACATCACCCTCATACAAGAAATGCGACGTACGGGACTGGGAAGCACAAGACGAAAGAACTGTGATATGCAGAAATATACGAATTTGGATGCTGATTCATTGGTGGTCTCGAAGTTAAACTCTGTAAGTGACCGAACAGCCACTATCTGCATCGAGGCAAAATAATTTTATATTACGCTATTTGTATTGTCTTTACGACCCGCGGTAATATAAGACGAGGACGATGCATTCCATGAGCGCTTGGAGGAGCGCTACTGATGTTAATGCAAAAATAAGAAGTTGCTCTTGGTTCAGAATTTCGAAAATTCTGTCTTCATAACAACTTCATCAGCAAGAAACATCCGCACAGAAACCTTGATATTCCCTGATCAAAGGAGAAGAAATATGAAGCGTTTTGAACATGATTGTGATGCTAGGTGCATATATTGATACGAATCATCATCTAGTTGCAGCAAATGCCTACTCCAACCAACTATGGAAATTAAGTCAAAAATACCCCCCTAATTCTGCTGTTCATGGTATGGAAGGAACACTTTCGTACCCTGGTCGTTTCCGAAAGCTGCATAAGTGACGAAATCAAAATGATCATCGACGACGGAATAGATTGTCCAATACTGAGCCAAAACAAGATCACCGTGGCAATTATACGGCTTAAACACAATAAAACTGTTAGGCCGATGGACTGCCGACAGAGCTTTTTAAAGCCAGCGGCAACGTACATGCACCAGCTCATAAACACTATTAGTCTAAAGGAATGAATGACCGATGATTGGTATCTGAGTGTTACCTATGTCCTGGGCTTAAGAAAGGAGATCCAAGTAGGTGTACCAAATATTGTGGGATCAGACTTTTACTTATCGCATACAAGGTTGTGTCTAGTGTGTTAAGTGTAAGACTAAAGTCCATCCTAGCGAACATGATTAGACCTTATCAGTGTGGCTTTAGACCTGATGAAGCCTCGACGACCAGATGATATTCACACTACGACAAATTCTGGTGAAGACCCAAGGAATGCATATTAGTACCTAACAGCTGTTTATCGATTGCAAAACTGCATTCGAAGTTCGATACAACAGAAATTACCAGATGCTTTGGCTGAGTTTGGTATTCCCACGAAGCTGATACGACTTTGCGGGATGACACTGACTGACACGAAGTCTTCAGTGAAAATAGGCACAAATCTAACAGAGCCATTTTCTACCAAGCGAGCCTTCAGACACGGCGATAGTCTGTCATGCGATCTCTTTATTATCATCGTGGACTAGATTATGTGGAAGGGAGCAGTAAAGACGACTGGCACCATCTTTAACAAAAGCCACATGCCTGCTCGCGTATACCGATGATATTGATATAATTGTTCGAAGGCTACAGGATATTACTGCGATCTTTTCAAGCATTGAGGAGCAGTCGGCAAAAGTGGATCTGGTGATAAATAAGGAATTAAGTTTTTTATTTTAACAAATAAAAAGTCTGCTAGTTTGAGACACTGGTGGAACGTTGACATCTCTAACTTTGAAGAGGTATGAGATTTTTGCATACCTTAGCTTGATTTAGTGACAAAGCCCTCTTTCTACGAACAAAGATCCAACTCTAGCAGACTCTGTTCGTAACTTCCGTGCCCTACAGCGCAAAATCCTGGGTAATGACACAAGCGAATCAATTGAGTCTACGAGAGAATATTACTTTGCAATATCTTTGGACACCTCATCGTTAACGCCGCTGAATTAACCATGAGTTGTATGACGACATCGACGATGTCCAGCGCATAAAAACAGACCGAATGCGCTGTAACTAGAGTGTTCAAATACCTCCTTTTTTTTAGAAACCCGGTTTCCGAGTGATTCGAAAAATTTATTTTTTAGAAAAATCGGATTTCGAATACAGCATTTGAAAGAAAACCGGTTTAACTGGTTTTTTCGGGTTTTTCCTAAAAATTTAAAAATATTTATAAAAAAAAATAATTTGGTTTAAAAAAATTCATTTATTTAGCATGTAATATCAATACACCCAATGCGATCGTGCCCAAATCCTACATTTAGTAAAACTATAGCAGGACAACCTTTTGGAGAAAAAACTGGAAGTCTAGCTACGCCCCATCTGGTACCTTCCATACCCATCAGGTACCACCTACTTTAGAAATCGATTAATATTATTTATAGATCCAACGCGATCGTGACCAAATTCTGTTTTTAGAAGGGCTCAAATAGGATAACATTTTGGAGAACCAATTTGGAAGCATAGCTGCGTACCTGCTGGTACCTCCCATACAAATGCACCATTCCGCCCACTTCAGAGATGGAGTAGTAATATCAATACACCCAACGTCATCGTGTCCAAATTCTGTATTAAGTAAAGCTAAATCAGGATATAGTTTTTAAGTCTAACCATGCCCCTTCTGAGACCTCCCATACAAATGTACTATTCCGCCCAGTCTAGAGATGGAGTAGTAATATCAATACACGCAACAAGATCGCGCCCAAATTCTGTATTTATTAAAGCTAAATCAGGATAAAGATTTGAAGAAAAAAACTTTGTCTATCCACGCCCCTTTTGGTACCTCCTATACAAATGTACCACTTCGCCCACTTTAGTAATCGAGTAATGATATCAATATACTAGAAAACTGGCTTTTGAGTCAATAAATCGTTGCAAAGTCTACCATTAGGAGCTTCCCCCATCTCACAATCTGAACTGTTACTAGACTCTGCCATTGTTGGGGAAATTGCAGGTATTTAATGTTTGCAAACGAGAATGTTTTTAGAAGCTTTTTAAAGTTTTAAATTTAAATTTCAAAAAAATTTAGAAAAATCGAATTACATTTTATAAAGCAAAATGTCTAGAAACTTTGTAAAATTTTAAAATTCAATTTCAAATTAATTTAGAAAACACTTTTAACGTTTTATAAACGAGAATGTTTTTAGAAGCTGTGTAAAATTTTAAAATTCAATTTCAAACTAATTTAAAAAAAAACGAGTACCCGAAGGAAAAAACTCGGTTAAACCGGTTATTCGAAAATGGCATTTTTGCAAAAACCGGCATACGGTTTTAAATAAAAAAACCGGTTTACGGTTTTTCGGTTTCGGTTTTGAACACCCTAGCTGTAACCTAAACTTGGTGTGACAAACCATCTACGGAACGCAAAAAAGCGATGCCTTAGGAATTCTTTTTTTCTACGTGCGGCTACTGATGGATGAATTTCTATTGCAACTACCAAATAAGAAGAAGAGTTGTGATAAGGGAGTTTTGTGTCAACATCTTCGTATCTCTGGTCTTCGACATCTGTGTTGCTTATGCTTTCAAAATGTTGTTTTCATCTAGTGAAATGCTGTTCTTACGGGTATGACATTTCAGAGTTTGGTTTTTACACCTCTGCTGTTGTTTGAAGTTGTTGGGATTGCCGGCCGAAAATTTTGTGTAAATTCCTCATGTAGTTCGCTCTGGCTCCGTCTTAGGCGTCAGATGCCATAAAATGTGACTATTAGGTGGTATCTATTGTCTGGTAGTAAATATTATTATGCGGGTTTAGGGGCCAGTTGCGTAAAAAATTTTGATTTGTTAGTAATAGAGCGCATATAAACATGATAAGGAAAAACGCATCGTCCATATTAAATACCCAATTCACTTACTCAAACTTCCTAATTTCCCCTTTACACCCCATGAATGAGGTATGGAAAAGCTTTTTGCGTTGTTATGAATTAAAAAGTTGTTTTGTATTAGATGCACAACAAACGGCACCTACTTTTTTGTCGACAAACGCGAACGTTACTGTTTGAGAAGGTTTTACTAGACATGCCGATTAACACGACACTATACTGCGAAGTTGCTGTCTACAACATCAAGGGGGCTTGCAATGCAAGAAATATTTAGATAATTGAACCATGGATCTTCCGCATAGTAGTCGCGTGTTCTACCCACCATGCCACTGCCGGTCTCACCTACAAATGGACGATATACAAATGAAAAATGAAAGTAACACATTAGCATCATTAAAAACCCTCACTCCTACATTAAGTGTTATTACAACAATTGCAGTGGACTTAGGGCCCAGTTCTGTTAAGCGCCACAAATATACAAGCCAACAGCCATTGTGATTTGTTGCAAACCTTAGAGTCTTGCAAGAAGTTAATTTGTCACACAAACAATTTATTTGAAGTGACAAATATGGTCCGTTTTAAATTTATTTACTTCTCTACATAACAAACTTGTTTTTCTTCGCAATGATTCACGTAAATGCTATTACCGAGAAAACTTCAACTTTTTTTTTGTTATTTAAGATTAAAAAGCTGTTATTTGTCACCGCGAATGGAAAGCTTTTATTATTTATTATGCAAATGAGTGTAACGAAAGCAATTCATTCATTTGTTTGTTGTTGTTGTTCCCTTTTATTTGTGCAGCCGTACTTGCGATTCATTTACGATGAAATTGAATTAATTGCAATGGTTTTATGGCCCTGCAACACAGAATGGGGTGGGTGGTTTATTTAGCTAGTTTTTCCTTCTGTCCGTAGAACTTTGAAAATTTGGATATGTCGCACCGTATACTATGTATATAAAGTGCAATAAGAATTTATTTACCAAATTGTCGCTTTAAATAATACATTTCAATTTTAAAAAACGTAAACTATAGCTAAATGGGCAAGCAATCAAATCAATAAGAGAATTTAAAACGAACTCAAAATTGGTCGTTGAAAATGAACGTCTTCGTGCAAAATGCGATGAACTGGGTATAACTGGTGTAAAGTTGCTCTAAGAACCATTTAAGAAGCATGTAACTATTCTGAAGAAAGAACATTTGCAACTGATAATGTGCTATCATATTCTGTTACAATACTGCCGTCAGAGATACTAAAGAAAACATATTTGCCCAAGTAATCAGATAAATGTAATAATTGTGAAATTGTCTTTTTTTGTAACATTGACAATGTCATTAATTACTTATTAATATTATTTACTTATTACGCTGTTTCGCCCAGTTTCTGTTTTACTGCCCCGTGGACATGTTGTCCACTTCATTATTTTACTAATATAAATATAAAATTCGTTAATTATGCATTAATGAGAAAATTATTTTTAAAAAATATATTAAATGCGTTACAAGAAAACGCCAGTAGGGTATTATTTCATTTTCATATGAATCACATCTGTGTTGTTACTTTACAGTTTTCTTGTGTCCAGTGCTTGTGTGCTGCGTGGTCACACCTTTATACTCTTGATGCATATAATGAGATGCGAATACGTTTTTTCTTTTCAGCTTCATTCTGAACATGCAGTTACCTTCTCTCTTGATTTTCTGAGAATTGCAGTTTTCATATAACAAAACTACGTGGGAGGATTAATTTGAATTTCGAAATAAAATGTTAGTCTATACAAAGGATGAAAGACTGAAAGTAGAGTATGACCGTCATTGTTCTTGCAACGTGCCACCGTGCACATTACCTCAGGAACTGCTGCTGCTGTTGTGTAACATTCGAGTGTCCTTGAAGTACTAACGAGATAAAGGGGGGAATAAGAATTATTAGAATGTTAAAGAACAAGCAGGGCCACGTGGGCAAGTACTTAAATGCAAGCTGATCTAATTAGCAGTAAATGCAAATAACAAACAGGGATTAAGCGCATGATGATTTAAATTGAAAGTTCATTGCTCTTTGTAAAAACTTGACCGACATTAGAAATGTTTTTGTGTGTAAGTTGTTAGTACATAGTAATATGGGGGATATTTTGTATATAAAAAATTAACCAGTAAGAAAGTTACCGTCGGAAAAACGACAGTAAAACATAAAATTTTCTAGTATATTGATATTATATAAAGTGTGTATAGTTGTACATTTTTATTGGAGGTACCAGAAGGGGCGAGGATACAATACCAGTTATTCTCCAAAACTTTATCCTGATTACTTACTTACTTAGCTGGTACTTCTATGCAATCCCAGTGGATTATATACCGCACGTAGAAAAATATTATAAGCGCCTCGATCTTCTGCGCTTCTTCTCCAGTTAGTCACACCGAGTTCTGATAGGTTCTCAGTAACCTGGTCTTTCCAACGGAGTTTAGGTCGCCCTCTTCTGCGCCGTCCATCGAGTTCATTGTCGAAGACTTTTCGAGCTGGAGCATTTTCGTCCATGCGTACAACATGACCTAGCCAACGCAACCGTTGCACCTTAATGCGTTTGACCACGTCAATGTCTGTGTACAGCTCGTACAGCTCATGATTCATACGACGCCGATACTCTCCGTTAACGATGATGGGCTCATATATTTTACGGAGTATTTTTCTCTCGAATACCGCCAGAACCTATTCATCCGCTTGTGTCATAACCCAGGATTCTGAGCCATACATTAAGACAGGTAGAATTAGTATCTGGTATAGCTTGAGTTTTGTTCGTCGAGAGAGGGCTCTGTCATTGAATCGCTTGCTTAGTCCGTAGTAGCATTTATTTGCAAGCAGGATTCTTCTCCGGATTTCTAGGCTGACATAATTTGCTTTGTTGATGGCGGAGCATAGGTAGACAAAATTATCTACCACCTCGAAATTATAGTTGTCAACGTTCACGCAGTTTCCCAAACGAGTAGATTCTTTGTTCGTTGAAACTAATAACTTCGTTTTGTCCTCGTTCACCGTTAGGCCCATTTTCGCTGATTCCTTCTGAATACCTGAGAAGGCTGCAGTCACATCCCGCAGTTTTCGACCGATGATGTCTACGTCATCAGCGTACGCGAGTAGCATGTGGCTTTTGTTGAATATAGTACCACTCGTGTTTACTGCAGCTTTTCTCATTATCATCTCCATCACAATGTTGAAGAGATCGCACGATAGGCCGTCGCCTTGTTTTAGGCCTCGTCTGGTATAGAATGGCTCCGTAAGGTCCTTGCCAGTCTTCATTGAAGACTTCGTGTCAGTCAGCGTCATTCCGCAAAGACGTATCAGCTTCGCTGGAATACCAAACTCAGCCATGGCTTCAAGTAATTTCTGCCGTATCGGGCTGTCGAAGGCAGCTTTATAGTCGACAAAAAGATGGTACATGTCGATCTGTTTTTCTTGGGTCTTTTCCAGGATTTGCCGAAGTGTGAAAATCTGGTCAGTTGTTGATTTTCCAGGTCTAAAGCCACACTGATAAGGCCCGATCAGGTTGGATAACACTGGCTTTAGTCTTTCACATAGCACACTCGACAGGACCTTATATGCGATGGGTAAAAGGCTGATCCCGCGGTAGTTGGAGCACACACTTGGATCACCTTTTTTCAGCACAGGACATAATACGCTTACATTCCAATCGTCGGGCATGCACTCTTTATGCCAAACCGTGCGCAGGAGCTGGTGCATGCTCGTTATCAACTCCTCGCCACCGGACTTGAAGAGCTCTGCGGGCAGACCGTCGGCACCGGCTGCTTTGTTGTTTTTCAGCCGCGATATTGCTCTTCTTACCTCGGCTTGACTTGGTGGTGGGCAATCTAAGCCGTCGTCGACAATTGGCGTGATAACTTCACGTGCGCTGCCTTCTGGAACCAGCAGTTGCTGGAAGTGTTCTCTCCATATGTGCAGCACACTCTGCGTATCCGTGACCAGATTTCCATCACTGTCCTTACAGGTGGGGAGGCCATTACCGCATCCATTTGCCCTTACTTTCTGGTAAAATTTTCGGGCCACACCTCTATCCCTGTATCGCTCTATATCCTCGCTCTCCCGTTCCTTCATCTGACGTTTTTTTCGCCTAAATAGCTGTCTCGCCCGTTTTACTTTCTCCTTATGCCGTTCCCTAACAGCACGGGTTACAATTGGCTGTAGCGTTGCCATATAAGCTGCATCCTGTTCCTCAGACGCTATGCGACATTCTTCATCGTACCAGGATTCGTCTGAGCGCCGCTTTTCATATCCTAGCACGGTTGTTGCGGCGGTTGCCATGGAATGCGCAATATGCTGCCACTGTGTATCGGGAACGTCAGAAGTAGAGGCGTTGTGTCGTAAAAGTTGGGAGAGTTGGTCGGAGTAGGCAGTAGCTATCTCTGGGGTTTGCAGCTTCGCGATGTCCAGCTTTCTTTGTGTTTGGTTACGTGCGTTTTTCGTTCTGCTCAATCTTGTGCGAACCTTGGCTGCAACCAGGTAATGATCACGTCCATGACACTAGATGCATGCCTGCCATCAATTACCACATGATCAATTTGATTTTTGGTGTTTTGATCGGGGGATAGCCAAGTTGCCTTGTGGATATCTTTGTGCTGGAATCTGGTTCCACTAACTACCATGTTCCTTCCCGCTGCGAAGCTAACCAGCCTAAACCCGTTGTCTGACGTGTCGGTATGCAGGCTGAATTTACCGATCGATGGACCAAGAACATCTTCCCTTCCTATTTTTGCATTAAAGTCTCCCAGAACAATTTTAATGTCGTGGCCAGGGCAGCGGTCGTATGTTTCCTCTAGGCGCTCGTAAAATGCATCTTTAATCTCATCGTCTTTATCTTCCGTCGGGGCGTGTACACAAATCAGCGTGATGTAAAAATATTTCGCCCGGATGCGAATGGTGGCTATTCGATCACTTACAGGGTTAAACCGCGAGACCAGGTGTCGAAGTCTCTTGCCGACTATGAAACCACATCCAAATTCGTGTCTTTCTGCATGGCAGCTGTAAAAGATGTCACAGTTCTTTCGTCGTGTGCATCTCATTTCCTATATGGCGGTGATGTCAGCCTTGTATTTGTCGAGGACATCCGCCAGTTGGATAGAGGCACCATCTCTGTAAAGAGTTCGGACATTCCAGGTGCATATCCTTAAATCATGGTCCTTATATCGTTTGCGGGGGTCGTCAACATTTGGGGGGGTTCTTGTTATATTTATTCTCCGTGTTTTCATAATAAAATTTGTTTAAGGAGAGTGGCTTATTAGGCCACCGCTCCCGATCCTAGTTTCTTGGGGCTGCCAAAGCCACAAAGAGAGCCTGTGTTGAGCTTCAGTAGCTTCTGTTACCTATTTCCTAAGACGCATCGGTGGTAGCATGCCGATTAGGTTACTCAACGTCTCGCCTTCTAACTCTAGCTAACTTCTAAGCGGTTGCTTTAAAGTCATTGCCCAGGGAATACTTGGTCTAAGACCGGAAGTAGTTAGCTGCTTAGACAGTGCCGCAAAGGAATCGATTCTGGTCACTCCCAAGTGAGTGACAATCAGTAACTTTCAGCCTCTGGGCAAAGTCCCATATCCTGATTAAGCTTTACTAAAAACAGAAGTAGGACACGATCGCATTGGGTCTATAATTAATATTATTCGATTTCTAAAGTGGGCGGAAAGATGTATTTGTATGGGAGGTACAAGAAGGAGCGGGGCCATGTAACCCATTTGCAATAACGTTAGTAGTTTTGGGGAAATATTATTTCGTGTAAAATTTTAAAACATTTAGTTGCGTCTACCCGTAGGGTGAGGGTATAAAAAGTGAAATGGATATACCTGGGAAATGATACCAGGTGCTGCTGAGCACAATAAGAATATGTTTTTGAAATTTCCAAAACACTCCCAAAATCTTGAGTTACGGATAAAAAAACCCGTTCTTCGTACCTTAACGCACTTATTAACCAGTAACGTGGTTAAATTCGAACCAAGTTTAATTTTCTCAGCGGGTTAGGAATGAAGAGACTGCGGCCTTTGGATCGATATGTATAGTTACAAAGTTATGTTTTGACATCTGTCTGCCTTTGCCTCGAAATCGCAAACTTTTTGGATTTTTTCACTATTTTTAAGTTTGAAGCAGTTTGTAGCCACTATTTCATTGGGACACCTTAATGTTTATATGGTAAGTGGTTAAGTTATTCAAGTTTTTCGAGGAACGCCACTTCAGAAATAGATTCTTGTTGTACTAAGCAGTACCCACTAAAAAAGTAGTACATATTATTACCGACTTTTTTGTCGCACTGTGTAATCTTCTCAATTGAAGAACTGTCCGCACTTTGAGTGATATACCTATCTTAAAAGTGAAAAAGTGAAAAAAAGAGTCTTCTTATCCTTATATCATCCTTATATCATGTCTTTGTTTACAGAATCCTTTATATACCATCAATCTTAGGGGTGATACGAGAAAAAGTGTAACGCATTAAAGGTGAACCCAATGATATTAAGACCAAATTCGTTTAAGGACTTTTTAAGACGATTGAGCTATGTCCGTTTGTCTGGCTGGCTGGATTTCTGGTGAGCAGGACAATTCGAGTAAACCCTAAATGGTTTGTATGATAATTGACCAGAATTAATATTTTCCAAAATGAAGTAATGGGATTGTAAATGGGCAGAGTAGTACCACTCCTTCTAGTACCTTCGATACAAGATTACTTATTTTTATTATTTTATTTCCTTAACTTCCAAACGGACGACTGGAGGATATTTAAATTTGATCAGTTGAACTATCTTGTAATAGAAGACAAAACTTAAGAAAACCCAAACCTTTGCCACACCCCTTCTGGTACCTCCCATACAAATGACAGAATTGTACCTCAAAGTTTTACATACATATGGTTTTTGTTAGTGCACTGAATTCAGTCAAATTTGCTCTGGAGTCAATAGTCTATATTCTATATCGGTTGACCCCTTCTAGTACCTCCCATACAAAATGACCTATTTGATGAAAATTTCGTATTCTGAATGTGTTTTCATCGTTCGGTTCAAGATCTATTCTATTATTGCTAATAGAATTTGTTTTACAAGAGCTGTGCGAAATGGACGAAATCGACGGTTACTAAACCATCTTCATCAGCACCCTTTGTTGTGCCTTCTCCAATCATTATCACAACCTTAAATATTTAAAGCTTCCAGAAACCATCGTGAAGCCCAAACACACCGATGCGAAAATGGTATCACCAAAGACCACACATCAACTTAATCCACACAAGCTCTTGTCTATGCTTTGTCCATCAGACAAAATTGCATAGAATTGATTTTGGCAACAAATGCCAACCCAGTGTACCTCCCGTGTATGTATGCTCTTGTTTTGTATTGTGGATCTATATGTGTAAATAATGAATGTGTTTTCATCGTTTGGTTCAAGATCTATTCTATTATTGCTAATAGAACTTGTTTTACAAGAGTTCTGTGAAATCGATTATGTTGACAGGTGGCAGGGCGGATAGCTATTTCGATGGTTGCCAAACCCTTGTTGACCCTTTCTGGTACCTTCCATACAAAATTACGGCACCTGGTAGATAGTGAAATTTGGTTAGTTATTTTAATTTGTACTAGGAGCCAAACCTTCAGAAATCCTAACTAGTTGACATACTCCTTCTGGTACCTCCCATATCCTACATAACTGAAAATGCCCTGACTAAAATTTCTGTACTGATTTCTTGGACAATACGCCACATTATCTATCTTACTAGGTCTTGTGGTAGCGTGGTTCTTCATACCCAATAAGGTCGTTGCGACAGCGGTTGACGCATCTGTGTTTTAGGAATAGAGGCATTTTTTCCATTAATTGGGGAATTGGTTGGAGTATGTATTGGCTCTCTCGGAGGTTACGTTTTTTTCATGATTGCCGCGTGTTGGCCGACTCTGTGTTTATTACGTCGGTTAACCAGCTTATATAAATCCGACTTTGGAGTGAATACGGGCTATAATAACCCACCTTTCAGGGCACCTCCCGTACACATAGACCTAAAAAATGTAAAGAAGAAAGTTTGAAATTTTTATAAAGTAAGCTCTTTCAGTCCCAATAGAAGGAAACCTCGCTTCAATTCCGCCTTTACCAGTACTCTGTTGGCCAACTTCTGCGTTCCATAAAGAACTTTATGCAAATGAAGAAGAATATCTCGCATGTGTGATTATATCCTCTCACAATGTCAAATTTTATGTCCTCTCACAATTGCAATTTGGAATGCAATTTGAAATTATTCTTGTGCAATTATAAGCCGTTCTTTGAGGAAGAAGAATGTTCGATTTCTGAAGTTTAATTAAAATTGACTACATATACTAGGATTTAGGATATTGCTAACTTTTTGCATGATTAGCCATATAACAAATGAAAATTCTACACCATAAAATAGAATCTTTACTAGCACAGCACATCAAGTTCATGATCCTGCTAGCTGTGTTCTAACGACCGCTGAAAATTTGGGTGAGTTATATGAAAAATTTAAGAAATTTCGTTTCTTATCTGCCTCAGCTAACCAATTCTACACTTTTCCATTGTTATTAAATTTTTCTGCATATTCATTTAAGATAAGCTAAATTGTATTTAGACAAAAATTGCCCATTCATTTTGTCGCCTACTGTTGCAAATAAATCCTACTATTCAAATATAGAAGTTTGCATGTGATTTTTTTCAATCGATTGCTGACAACCACTATCTCACGCGAGCAAGGACAATATTCAAATATTATTAATAGACTCCTGGCGTTATTAAGAGATTTTTATGGAAAACCATTTGACCAGTATTGTTGATGCCACACAGCAGTGTTGTCATAACGACTACACTCTGTTACTTGTATATACACACACCCACACACCCACACACACACGCAACTATGAAAATATTTATGTATGAGTGTGTGTATTTTGCGATTTATTTGAATGTTTTCATTTTACTGTTATTCATTTACATTTACATTCGCAGTAACCAAAGAAACATGATGGTGGCGTGTTGTAACAGAGATGTTAGTTATTTATGTGTATTTGTGGATGTGCTATGAGCAGTAGCAGCAGTTTGCATACATGTAAGTACTATTTCATATACATTCGTTGTGCGGAAACACAAGCAATGACCAGTCGGGGGCGTCATAATCAATTTTCGATTTCAATGTCCTGTGGTTGGCTACGTTCTGCTGTCAGAACACTGCACACAAATGAACAATTGTACAAAGTGAATGTACATGTATCTTTGTGTACAAACGCACACATACATGCATTGTACATACATATATCAGATGTTTATATTTGGATATACATTATGTACTAGTATTTTAACTTTAGCAAAGCAAACAAAGCGCGATCACGATTTTATTGACAACTATAGTTGTTTTGTCATCAAATTACGAGTATTGATCCCTGTGGGATAGAATGACTGGGAGTTAAATTTAAGAAAAAAGATAATAATGTTGATTTGACAATGCAAATTTTTAGAAAAACGAGGAAAATATTCCAATAAACCGAGGTTTCGGGAGATCTTCACAAAATGTAATTATTAAGTTGTCGCAGCAAGTTGTATGAATGCAAAATAAATTAATTCTAAAATAGTTATAAGAAAAATCGGTACAGAAATTTCAGTCACTTAAACTGGCTAGTAAATATCATCACCCAATATAAGGTGTTGTTTAAGTCTTGATTTATTATATTGTATTACACGGTACAACATTTTCAGCTCATTGATTTGGGACTAAATTCTGAGAACTGCACGTGAAAGTAGCCGCAAAAAGGAGAAGTTCTGCATCATTCGTTTTGTTAAGTTACATGCCATAATAATTTAATATCGATTTGAATATAGTAAATAGTGTACTCGGGAATTTTTCACGTTTTATGCTCTTTTGTTTAACACAATTCGAGAACCACTAGCCCGATTTAGCTGAAACAAATTTAAAAAAATTGAGAATTACATTCCTTTAATCTGTTTATATAACATTTCCCTACACTAAACTGGGTTTATTTTGTAGCAGTTACAATTAAAGTGTTGTACTCCGTGGCGTATGACTTACGTGGAATATTACTTATGATAATCATACACCACCATATAACAATATAACAAAAAAAGCAAATACCCCTATACGATATAAAATTATTATACCCTGCGACAATTTTCAATTTTTGTTTTCACACTATGTGAAGACCATATATATGTGAAACTAGAGACCTTATGTAGTAAAACTGCATTATCAGTTTATCGCCAGAACGTCAGGATTTTTTTTAAAGGACTTCAAAGTTTCAGAGGATACACCACTTTCAAAAAATTAAATCAAATATTTCCACGAACCATATGATAACGATATGGATATCAAATGAAAGGTAGGAATCTCAGCAATGCAAAGAAATAACAGAGTTTATTGGATCTGGTGCCAAATAGCTATGTTTTCTGAGGTTTTGCCCCTATCGCACTAATACAATAACAATTGCCCGTTTGAAAGTTATGGGAAAATATTAATTTTCCAAAAATAGGTAATTTTGTATGGGAGGTATTAGGAAAGGTCAACCGATATAATCCATTACTGATCCGATTTGCCTAAGGATCAGTAATGGATTACTCGAGTCATCCAGCCCGCCATCCATCCAGCTAGGCAGACAGATGGACATGGCTCAATCGTCTTAAAAAGTCCTGAAACGAATTTGGGGTCTTACACGTCTCCTTTAATGCATTACACTATGTTTCGTATCAAAAGATATATACCATCAAACCTAAGGGTAATGGTATAAAAATAATGTTTAACTGAAAGAATCTGGAATTCCACTTTCCATGTCTTCCCAAATAATGGACTTTTGTCAACGAACAATTCAATCTTTAAAACATTTATAAAACATTATGGTTATTAAGCCTTCTGTTGCCTATAGACGGTTGCCTCTACTAGGCAATAACCTCATCATAACCATCTTAGCCTTCGTTGGTTCATAATCATCATGGGAAGTTCACCAGAGAGCACTGTGTACGTCAGCTCACTCATTTTAATTTTCTGCATTTTATACTTTGTCATTTCCTAAAGTTTCATTCTGATGCATTTAAACAGCATTTAGTTTTACACTGAAATTTAATTTTCAGCGGCCAAAGTGACATGTTGCAACCACAACAAGAATTTGTTGTTTAATTTAATTACACACATTTTTGTATTTGTCAAACTAGTAACAATGTATATAATTAAAAATATCTCACATTAAATGTATATTATACATTTAATTATCTATTCGCTTTTAGCGGAATAAAGTTTTGCCTTTGCTTTAATTTCTCTGCCTGGGAAGAAGGGAAACGACATTATTTGTGTCCCAGAAATAACTTTAGAGCCTGTATAGTGTTGTTGCAAAATTTTTCCACTTCCATGCGCTATTTTTCCTCAAGATACGCAAATTTTCTATGTACATACATATAAGGGTTTCTTTGCAACGCATACAAATTTTATCAAATCCAGACGACGGATAAATTTACTGGCTGGATTTTGGATGGATATACATAGTTACAAGTAAACGTTGTACACACTACTTTTATTTAGATATATGTATTAAAGTTGTGCAACAATTTTACATATGCGTACAAAAACCAATGTGAATTTTAGTTGAGTGGTATAAGAAACGTAGTTACTACAGTAGTGAAACTCGTCTAGGGTAGTTTCTAAAGTGGATCAATCAATGGGTTTAATTTCCGATATACGTTTAATATATATTTGATAGGCTACACCAGCAAATTACGACATCAAATTAAATTACCAAATTACATCCCTTTTTGGGGATGTCCATCTGTTTTACAACAACATTACAACCGTAGATTAAGAGCTATCGGGCTGAAATTTAGTATACAAGTTTCTAACCTCTTAGAGAAAGTTAAGTTCTAAGATGAGCATGATCGGACAAAAACTATTCCTACCTCCAATGCAAACTTCCCATATTTTGGGGTTTGAGGAGTTTTTGTCTGATATTTCTCTTCTTAGAACTTAACTTTCTCTAAGAGGTTAGAAGTTTGCGTACCAAGTTTTAGCTCGATAGCTCTTAATCTACTGTTGTAATTGAGAAGACAAACAGACCAACACTCCCAAATAGGGCAAGTTTGTATGGGAGGTGGTAGTAGTTTTTGTCCGATCATGCTTGTCTTAGAACTTAATCTCCGATTAGGGGATAAAAGCTTGTATACTAAATTCCAGCTCGATAGCTCTTAGTGTACGACTGTCATCGCAGGGACAGACCTCAGAAAAGGTACAATGTGTATGGGAGGTGGGAGTAGGTTTTGTCCGATCATGCCCATCTTAGAACCCAAGGATGGAGGATAGAAGCTGGCATACCAAATTTGAGCTCGATAGCTCTTAACCTACGGCTGTAATCGTGTGGAAAAACAAAAAAAGTCAATCTATACCAAAAAATTGTACGAAAGCGCCCTCTGGCGGCGCTTAAAAATAAATATAAATGTCAAAAATGGATTCCTAGACCCCTAAAAGATATATCGATCGAAAACTGATGCGGTGGAGTAAAGCTCTTTCTTGTGTTTACTTTTTTTTGTTGCAATAGTTTAGCATCGTAAAAGAAAACAATATAACAAAAGGCACAAAATATCCAAGCAGTTTGTTACCGCAGCCGCATAAACAGCGAGTACACCAGTAGTGGCGAAAACTCCTATCGCCGCAGATCACTGGTGTGTATACATGTCAGGGAATGACAATAAGTACTGGGCACATATACTTAAGTACTTACTCAAGGCTGACACTGTTGTTTTTGTTCATGGCGGATCCGAGGTAAATAAATTCATCCTCTACCTCAAAGCAATAGTTTTCAACGTTCACGCTGCGTCTCCAACGGGTGGACACTTTGTTCGATGATACCATTAACTTCGTCCTCATTCACAGCCAAACCCATTTTCGCTGACTTCCTTTCAACAGATGAGAAGGCAGCTGTTACCTCTCGCATCGTCTTACCGATAATGTCGATATTCCGTAACACCTTCTCCATCACTATGTTTAACAGTATGCATGAAAAACCATCACCCTGTCTTAGACCTCTCGTCGTATCGAATGGCTCAGATAGATCCTTTGGTATTCGTAAGGGTGCACCGGCAGAGACGAATTATCATCGCAGGAATAACTGAACTCAGACATGGCTTCGTATAGTCGATGCCTGATGGGACTGTCGAAGGCAGCTTTGTAATCGACACAGAGGTGGTAAGTGTCGATTTGCTTCTCATGAGTTTTCTAAATATCTGATCCGTTGTGGATTTGCCTGGTCTAAAGCCGCACTGATAAGGTCCAATTGGGTTTTCCACAATTGGCTTTAGACGTTCACACAGTATGCTCGACAGGACCTTATACGGAATCCGTAAGAGGCTAATTCCACGGTAGTTTTTACAATCACTACGGTCACTTTTTTTGTAGATTGGACATAGCACACTGAGATTCCAATCCTCTGGCATGCTCTCCCGAAGCCAAATACTCTCTATGAGCTGTTGCATGCTTAAAACAAGCTCATCAACGAGCTCACTCACCTTAAATAACTCGAGTCGCCTCCCGCCTCTTCTACCTGTACTTTTCATGAACAGCTCGCGTTGCCATTGGCTGCAGTTTGGCCTTGTATGCAGCATCTTGTTCTCGGCTGGCATTGCGACATTCGTCATCGTACCAGACATTATTGTTGAAGGGCTTCACATACCCCAGTACGGACCACGCAATCCTTTCCATTGAGTGGGCAATACGAGCATCACGAAGTAATTGAGTGAGTTGGTCGGAATAGGCGTTGAC
The DNA here is from genome assembly GCA_964034835.1 of Muscina levida. NCBI lineage: Eukaryota > Metazoa > Arthropoda > Insecta > Diptera > Muscidae > Muscina > Muscina levida. The sequence continues at coordinate 60,118,559 of OZ035884.1, read as the reverse complement.
TATCTCCGCGGTCTGCAGTTTAGCGATGTCCAGCTTTCTCTGTGCCTGGTTAAGCAGCGTTTTCGCCCTACTTAGCCTAGTACGCACCATCACTGCAGTGAGTCGGTGATCCCAGTTGATGTTTGCACCCCTGATCACACGTACGTCTAAGACACTTGACGCGTGCCTTCCATCGATTACCATGCGTGCCTTTCATCGATACAAACTTCAGAACAGTATGCACATCAAGGCTTTTACTTTCACACACTATTTGTATGTAATTGATTTACGAATAATACTTTAAATAGATTCAAAATGAGATTTTTGACGATCTCTACTACATATGTAGCGAATACCGTATAATAATGCGGTACATGCCGTTTACTATACCGTCCTAGATCAACAAGAAACGTAATTTTAAAAATCAACTCACTACATTACAAAAAAATTGTGGTTTACAATTCTTTTTATAAAATGTGTTGACATAGAGTAAAGACTTTACATGTGTGACTTTACATACTCAGAGCACTCCCACAAGAGAAATTCCCTTGCAGTAAAAGCAGTACCTAACCAATATAAAATCCGCGTTCTTTATGTCTCATACTAAAGGGGTTTTCAATGGAATAAAGCAAACAATGTGGGCTGTGTTAACGAAATTTCCCAATAATGTTATTGGCGTAAGCTCCAATATGCATTGATCCTTTTTACATTCCCTTTTCGTGTGAAAATAAGCTCACTATAATCGATGGTATACAAAATGAACTCGTACTCTGTCGTAAACAGCAGGATATATTTCATATTAAGTTACGGCTAAAAGTTGCCAATAATATTTATAATATTTTTTTTTTTTTTTTGAATTGATCTTGTAACTTTTTTCACAAACCTTGAATTCATTCACTGTTCCCTTAGACTGCATTTCGTCAGGGCCATGTAATTTCCAATGGGGGGTGTTAAACCATACAAACGTAACATAAAACGAATGTTGTTTTTTGTTGCTGTTGTTGTTAAAAGATCAAATATAGTGGAAACCAATGTAAAGTTTCAGGCATGAGTGCACAAAAACAATTCTGATGACCCGCTTTTATAACATTTTTGCTATTGATGGCACTATGGCCTGCGGTAAAAGGCTTCAATGGTGCTGCCACCGCATGCCACTGGCTATGCACTGATATGATGGGGTTTCACTATAACACACTCATACACACACACATACATATATGTAGTTGCACAAAAAAATTTAATACCAAGGTTCGTTCGTACAATGGGTGAGTTTTATAGCAGAAGAATAAATGAACCGACATCTGCGAAAAATGCTGCCAAAAGCATTTTACATAGTCAGCTAGTTTAACAAGTCAAGTTATACATGTATTTCAGCCTCCGACTTTAGCTATGGCGATCGTTTGTGTGTGAGCGTGTGTGTGCACTCACCGTGTATTAGTATTAGAGAACATATTGCAAACCATCAGTGTCCATTATATGCTTATCTTTACTGTCTCTGCGTTTAGAAATCGACTTTTGTTCGTTTTGCCGATGGCATCGTTGTCGTCATTGTACTATTTACCTACATTTACTACGAAAACGAATACATACTCATACTGGCACAGTGCAAACGCATTCATTACACATTCGCATAGATATGTATATATAAAATATAGCATACATCCGCTTTTATGCGATTGTGGTTTAATGTGAACATGCACACACACACACACACACATAAACACACATTATTTTAGTTGAGGCAACCTCTTTTGGTGTTTTGTGTTCGAAAAAAACGTTGCGAGAAATGCAAAAACTATGTATTTTGTGTGTGTGTCAGAGAGAGAGAGAGAGAGAGTGAGTGAGTGTATGGACACCAAAAACTGATAGTACTTTGCCAAAACACAAAATTATGAGGGCTTTGTGTGCAATTTTCCTATGGTAGTAGATGGTTAGATTTGGCATTTATGACTTTATTTGTGTAAATTAAAATCTGAAAAATGTATTTGATTTTGGGTGTTGTTACACACACATATTTAAATATTACACTATGGTAACACATAACACCACGAAAAGGAATTATTATATGATTCGCATGTTAGAAATGATGAGAAATTTGTTTGCACTGATGTTCAATTGATTGCCATTGAAAAATTCATTTGTATCAGCGACCAAAAATTCATTCTAAGACATGTTTACACGTCTCTCGGATATCTCTCTCCCCATATGCAATATCATTGATGATATAACAAAATAATTGTGGCGTTTTGTGAGTGACAAAATTGTTACGGCGGTTTAAAACTGACATTTAGGGAACTATATTAATACCAGTCGGGCGGCGGATTCTAAGACCAGGAAAGGGCATTCACTCATGAATTTGGACTGACCTGGTAAGGCTGAAGATATTATGAGTTTGGATCAGTATTGAGTAATCTGGCCTATGCCAAATGCTTTGTATTGTTGTTAAATCAGGACATGGGTCACTCTTAACCTGCATACTGCATAAGCGAGACCTGTCCGTTTGTGAAGTCCGAAAACTGTGTGATTGCTCTTAATGATATAAGGATATAATAAAAGGACATAATGACATAAAGATCTCCAGGGATAAGCGATGTCCAGAGTGGGTAATAAGTGGAAGGCTGAGTTAGCCTGACATTACAGACATAAGAAAATGCAAAAAACAGGACAGAGATGCGTTTAAATGACTATGACATCTTTTGCAGCTGCCATGCATAAATTCTTATCCCTATATGACCCTGACCGACACGAAGTCTTCAGTTAATTTTGGAATGGATATTTCTGACTCATTCAATGCCCCACGAGACCTTCAACAAGTGCGACAGTCTATCCAGTGATCTGTTAACTAAACAGACTTATTTAGAATATAATGAGGAAAGCTGGTGTTGACTCAAGTGGCACAATACACAGCACAATACATGATTTTGAGACTCAATTCTGAGATATGCACCTGAAAGTAGACCCAAAAATAAGAACTTCTGCATAATTTGTTTGTCAAGTAGGCTGCATTTATAATTTAATGGCCATTCGAACTCAAAGCACTTTTTTATATTTAATCTTGTCAGGAGTTTGGAAGGAAGCATAAAATGATCTAGTAATTGTTAGTTAAACGTTATAGTGTCGCAATAAGCTATTTATAAAGCTAATAGAATCATAATGATAAGCTAATGTGACGATATGAAGTTTACCAATACATGAGCGTATGAGTTATGTGTAATTTTATGTATTACTCATACGTAATACGTCGGTTAATATGGAAGTAAGTGTCCCAGGAAAGTTCAGACATAACAAATTGTTATGATTTTTTAATTGTCGACAGTAGTTCATACACAAAATTTGCTCGCACCGCGTAGGACATAAGTTGCCGTGTTTCATTTACGATTTGAGTGTATGAAAGCGATTATATTTTAATTTTTTTTTTACTAAAGAAACGAAATCGAACTCAAGCACAAAATTAAATATCTTTTAAAGGAATACCTGAACTCATGCCCTAATGCGATTCTTAAGGCACTGGATGTACTTTTTCGGGGACCGGCCGTGGCATGATGGTTAGAACACGCGACTACCATGCGGTAGATCACAGGTTCAGTCATCTAAAAAAAAGTTTTTCTTTCATTGCCGGCCCCCCTCGATGTTGTCGACAGCAACTTCACAGTATAAGTGTCGAGTCAATCGGCATGTCTAGTAAAAGCTTCTCAAACAGTGACGTTCGCATTCGTCGATAAACAAGTAGGTGCTGTTAGTTGTGAATCTAAATATAGAAAGCGTGTTAATTCACAACAATGCGAGAAGCTATCCCATACCTCATTCATATGGTGTAAAGGAAAATTATGTTTTAAGTAAGTAGTATGTACTTTTTCGGGTAGGTTTGATACGAATTTTTTCTCTTATTCAATATCTACAACTTTGCTTCAGACACAAAAGACTGCGAAAGTATTTCATACCTTAAATGTCGTGACAAGTAATGCCGTCGAATCCAATCAAAGCATAGGTACTCATGGGTATGTGAAAGTCTTTGTCTGTTCTCGTTTTGCGAAAGAAGATCAGTTCTGTGAAACATGGTTTCTTGTATGACAATTTGATGGCAGCTGCATTGCGCTACTCATACCGGAAATCAGGAGCGATTTAGATTTAGTTTGCCGCCCGATCTGTAGTTTGCGTGACCCATGGTGAAAGCATAAGTAGGACTGTAGTTTAAACCAAAATCGTTGATAGAGAGTTCTAGTGGAGTTGCATTGCCACTGGGTTCTACAGAGCAGCGGTATGGTAAAATAGACCTCACAATGAACAAGAGTGGCATGTCCTGGCATACCAGTTAAATTTTATGGTGAATTTTTAACAATTCACCATACCAGTCTTATTTCAAAAATGATACTATTTTAAAAATTCTTTAAGTAATTTTCCCTTTTCTCAAGTTTTGAGTTATTACAGATTCTTCATAATTTGATCTTTGCGAGTAATATATGTACTGAAATAGAAAATAGAAAGAGCTCCAAAGTTTTACAAAAAAAAAAAAATAGAATTTATGTATGGATTTTTATGATTGTTTTGTTAATTTTATTTCTATATCGAAACGCATTATATAAATGTCTTTTGGCATTTTTTATAATTTTGGATTACAATTGCGGGCAACATTAACGCCAATTAGTTTTTCAAACTTTTACAACATGGTTGCAAATGTTAATCTTCTAGGGCATACTGTACTTGTTTGCTTTTTAAAGAACTTTGGCCATTTTAAATATTTTACAGTTTGTCATGCTATATAATATTAGATGTTATTCGGTTTCAATTTTGAACACTCTATTTAATATCCATTTCGAACGAGAAACTGAAATTTATCCAACTTCAAGGTATACATACATAATACATGTAAACACAAAATTAGAGTAAAAGAAAGAGTTATATGTATACAACTTGTATTTTTCAACCCGCAAATGTTCGATAGAACCATGACCGGAAATCACCATTACTGACATCATCATTTCCATTAAAGCAAACGATGGCAATAAATAATAAATTATTTTACCTGCGGGGCATAATAATCCGTTAAGCCAAAACTAAACAGAAAAGGCTATCAGTAAACGTTCCCATATTAAATGAGTTCGGAATTGCCTACTCCAAGCATAAAACCAACTCCTCCTCCCTGCCCCACTCTCCAACAATACGCACATCGTCATACAAACATAAATAAAAACACACCAACATTACCGATGATAATTCGCCGTTTCCAATAGTCGTTGGTAGGCTTTGTGTTCCATTAGATGGCGCTGAAAAAGCAATGAATGGTATAAAATGTAATGATTTTTGCGCTCTCATATCAGTATCAGCCCATTTGGTGGATAATACAAACAGTTTATTGTTGCATATCATATTAATTATTTTTCAGAACTTTCGGTTAGTTTACTTAAGTGCCATTTGATGGCCGAAGGCTGAAATAATTATAATAATAATAACAGCACTAGCAAGAATCGCACGCACACGCTTGGGGATAATACAAATGTTAATGTATGGTATCCCTACATACATCCACCCCAAAGTGATGTGAGAAATATTTATTATCGTACACCTCACTAATCTACAATTCACTGGGTCGGTTATTTAACAAGTACAGTGTTTGATTTTGCTTAAAAACCAACCAAAGAGGAACGAAAGCCATGTAGTTTATAAATCTAACAGTTTCAAAACGAGTATTTACGGAATTTCGTAGTAATTCAGCAAACATATTTAAAACTAGCTGACCCGGCAAACTTCGTCCTGCCAGCAAAGTTATTGGCATAAGAAAGAGTTGTACCAAGCTCTATGGACACAAATAAAATATGTCCTAAGGGAAAGTGGTCTAAGAACTAAAGCCTCATACACACTTGTCATATTTTATATCTGAATCTCAAATGTTAAACGTTTTTAAATGTTTACACAAAGTAGATGGTAGTGAAGGCTAAAGAAGTTCAGATCTAATAATACGAACTCTTTTTATCAGAAAAAGTTGTATCAACATCCGTCAGGCCGTAAAAGATAAGTTTAGTGCCATACACAGAAATAAATATAATTATTAAGAAAGATAGGGAAAACAAAACAAAACAAAACTTTTGCTATGATCTCTTTGTCCTCAGATCGAGTATTGGTAAGTACTACCTGTGTATCAAAATTTCTTTCATCACGACCAAAATACATTTGTATCACACTACCTTCCCTCCCCTACTGATCAAAATAAACATATCGTTTCTATATTTTCTTACAAATACTCACCCGGATGACCATTTCGGTTTTATTCTTTTAATAACTTTTATAATTTTAAATTGACGTTAAGTGTGTCAAATGATACATCAAATTCGGCTTACGATCAGAAGTGTTTTTTATTTTATTGTTTAAATATTTTGGTCAAATTCAGTGTGTCACGCACTAGGATGACGCGTTTCGAACTCAATGACGAGTTCATCTTCAGACCCCTTTGTGACCAACTGATGCACAATGGTACATCATCAGCTGTATATATATCTACAATTATGTCAAACATGTACATGCGAAGTAGATATCAGCCGAAAATGTCCAGCACCAGTGTTGTATTTTTTGAATTTGACCGTTAATATTCAAACATGAGAAATTGAGGAAATTCTTTCCCCACGATTCCTCTTTTTACCATAAAGCTTAAGCTTCTTTACAAGATTTTTGTTGGTAAACTAAGATTACTTTAAATTTTTCTATGTCAAAGTAAGACACACTGAATTTGACCAAAATATTTAAACAATAAAATAAAAAACACTTCTGATCGTAAGCCGAATTTGATGTATCATTTGACACACTTAACGTCAATTTAAAATTATAAAAGTTATTAAAAGAATAAAACCGAAATGGTCATCCGGGTGAGTATTTGTAAGACAACGGACATACAAAACCTGGAAGTATTCAAGACCTCTCTGTGTCGACAGCGAGTTTCGCCATCGGATGAATCATGAGCTGTATGAGCATTATCACGACATCAACGTGACTAAATGAGCTAGATTCTAACGACTACCATGAGTGGGACATGTTTCCAGGATGGATGTAAATGTTCCAGCGGGAAAGGTGTTTGAAGGCGAACCTAAAGTACGGCGCAGAGCAGGGAGGCCCAAACATCATTGGAAGGGCCAAGTGATTGGCAACGTGCCACTATCTGGTAGGAATAACTGGAAAACGCACGCAGAAGACCGACGTGTGGAATTCTTCAATACTCCAGGCCACTAATTTATGAACCACGTTCGTAAGTTGTAATAAGCTCATAAGTGAGGATATATTCGAAAAACTGGTATTTGAGCCGTAAGTCAAGATTTTGAGGGTGTTAGGAAACTTTGGTATACAGGGTCATGTAGTACTCGACCAGACCTACAATATGAACTAGGTTAGTCCCCTAGTTCTTCTTTTATTTGAATGGTTAACAAGCTTCGATTTTTAGACTCTCGCAAACATGACCTACAATTTAACGACAAATCCGAACGTCAGCAGTCTGGGAAGATTTAAGTATCTAAATTGACCCGACTACTCTCAAGTTGCTGATTACAATATCAAGGCGGAGGTCGCGGAAGTCGAGATACTGTATCTGCAAGCGGACCAAAAATGGTCTGTTTTTTGAAAAACAGTCAACTTTTGAATGGCTACATCTTCTTGATTTAAGCCACCTCACTTGTTCGGCAGGCGCCACTGTGCGTCGATCGGAGAAATGTAAATGTAGCTCGGATGACAGTCGCGTGTCCTAAACATCATGCCACAATCTGTCGAAAAATGACTTGCTAATAAACCTTTAAAACATTGTCTTCCGACCCCCTTGTAGTTTAAATCATTTCTTCGAAATTATGGTGGAGAATATATTCTAGAAAAATCTGCAACTCCTAAAATGTTTCGATTTGCTACTGCCATCGTAAAGTCAGATAGTATATATATCATGAACTAAACGAGTAATTATCAAAATTTTTTATGTTTCTGTACATAACTTATAATAACAAGAATTTTGAGTTTTTGTTTGAGTTACATTTAAAAGAGTAACTGATATTTTTATTAAATGGTTTACAAAAAGTTATTGTTAATGCCTTGTTCACTGCTTCAGATTAGAAGTGCTGTACAATGCGGAACCTTTGCATATTTATGATACGAATTTTTGTTGAAATCCATTTGTATGCTAGTTTTCCTATTCAATAGAAAAAACATTACAAACTGAGAAATGCGAATTTTTATAATTCTTCGAACTACAAAAATAGTAGTAATGAAGGCAGATTGTAATTGCATTGTACATAACTACATCTCTATTGTCTGTGTTCTTCTGAAATCATGTTTACATTTTATGCATGAAAATCGAACACAAAAGAATTTCGTATAACTACAATTTTTCAGAAAACTGCACCAGGCAGAGTGAATACCTACAACAGAAAATCACACCCATAGAAAAAAATTACATGTAGATTTTTCTTTAATTAAAAAACACACAAAGTACTATTTAATATTTGTGTATCACTTAGTTGCCAATCAACATAGGTTCATACAAATATAAATACATACATATATGATTCATAAAGATAAACTATTTATTTCGTATATGTGACTAATGTGAAGTTCAGAAAATTTTCTCGTAAAACCGACTGGAATTTCTTTTCTTACATCTGTAGCCAATATAAACCTTAAAAAACACACAAATTTTTCTCAGTTTTATAACTAGAAACATGTAAAGTTAATTGTAAAACTATCTGTAAATACAGTAAAATATTTTACATTGATTTTTTTATGCTTTTCTTTGCCAACCAAAATCAAATCTATGACCTTTATTTTATACTTTATTTCTGGAGATAGATTTTGGTTATTTATTTCAAAAATTTCTAGAACGACACCGATTACGTGAAACTTAGAAGTTATGATACATTTTGCACCATTATTTTCTCTCTTTATCCCCTATTTTTTAAGGATTTATAAAATTACACAACTTTTATTTCTATTAAGGTTTGTATGAAAGTTAAATTAATTCTTCCTTGATTTTTAACTATGCACCAACCCTCCGAATACTATTGCAGATATCATAAAAGCAACATTTCTAAATGCTTTTACAACATTGTATTGAATAGATTTCAACGCGTATTTAATTCGTGCTGTTGTTACTCATGGCATAGAACGGAGTCGTGGGTAACGGAAGGGAGCATTTGTCATTGAAGGGATAACTGCGTTCCGGATTGATGGCCTTGGAAATTAGCATATTTTCTATTAAAGCAATCAAACGAAATACCTAAAACAACAAAACACGACCACAAGGTCATAAAAAGTTATTTCTATTGCAAATTAAAATTCAATAAAAACAAGTTTATGCACAGCTCAAAGATGACAACGAAGTTGATGGATTGCTGGTATGCTAAAGTGCTAGTGGGATGCGGTTTTATAGCCACAATTCCACCATTCCTTTGATTACACACATTTTCTTGCCATATTTACAGATAACCCACATGATCTTTTGTGCCATCTATACTAGAGTATAATAAAAATTCATCGTTTATGGTCCGGGTGTGTTTATGTACCATTCGAGTCGCAAGGATGCCTAAGTGTTCCTTTTTTTTTTTGCTCGTATTGCATAAAATATAAGTCCTTTGTGGAAAGTTTTATTTATTATTTTTTTGCTAGCATGAACATTTTTAAAAAGCTGATCAATAACAATGACGAACAAACATAAGAGCTTTGTTTGGTGCCATCGAAGCATCAGTTGAATTTAATATGGGTTTCAAGATTTTAAATATACATTAATAATTCGGTATGTTTTATCACGGAAGCAGTTTGGAAATACGATGGACGGAAAGGAATGCACACGACATCTTTTACCTTTATAGTTAGCAAGAGACTTCGACATCTGGTCTCGCGGTTTAACTCTGTAAGTGACCGAATTACTACTATTCGCATCAAGGCAAAATATTATTACATCACGCTGATTTGTGTACACTAGGGCGTTTCACTAAAAAAATTTTGCAACTCTTGAAGCGGAATATTAAAGCTTGTGATCTAAAAGAATTTCGAAAATTTTTTGGGATTTTTTGAAGATGGGTATGGGGTCGCTGAAATAGATTTTATCAAAAAAATGAGGTTATGAAAAAAAAATTTTTATATTATTTTTTTCTGGTGCTTTTTGTTCATACAACTAAACCACTTTGATAGTCTTAAAAGTGAAAAATTATTTTTCCTAGATTTCAAACCTCGATAACTTGAAAAGTTTTCAAAATTTTTTCAAGATGTAAAATGCTTTAGAAAGATAATTTAGATACCTTTATTTTGGTATATATAAGTTTATATCTGACTTGTAAAAAATGTTGCAAAAAATAAAAAGTAGACAAAACAAATTATTTTTTATTTTTAAGTTCACACTATTTGAATTTTAAAATATTTGAAATAGGCCCTTTTTAAAATGTAACAAAATTCATAATGCATAATTTTGTAACCTCAAACAGTAAAAGGGTTTTTGATGAATTAAAGTTGCCCACTTCCTTTTTTTCGAAAGATACACTTTTATGGGAAAATTATGATGATTTTGTTTCTTCAAAGAAAAAGCTAGAAAAACTATGTGCTGTGAATGATTTATCAAAAAGAGGCGTGGCGTCGGCTACAATATATAACAAAAAAATTACAAAGAATGAGGATGATTTTCAAAACTTATTGATTAGAGTTGATAACAATCAAAAAATTATATCTAATGTTAACAAAAATGTCATTGAAAAAGCTCTTAAGAAACCAATTTGAAAATACTTCCACAGCTGTTCCACATTTAATATATACAAATATATTGATGAATTCAATTTTTGATATTTTTATTAATGCAATGTATTTTAGAAGTTTTTTTTTTTACTTTACCAAGAACGAAACATAATGAAATTCTTTTAATTTTTATAAAATTTGATAAATAAAAAAAAATTCTCAAACTTTAATTTTTTTTCTTATATTTTTCAACAAGTAAAAATAAATCAATGTACCGAATGAAAGGTAGGACCTTTCCAACGCATTTTACATCTTGAAAAAATGTTGAAAACTTTTCAAGTTATCGAGGTTTGAAATCTATGAAAAATAGTTTTTGACTTTTAAGACTATCAAAGTGGTCCATAATATAATAATTTTTCACACCAATAATTTTTTTGTCGTGGGATCGGATCCTTACTAAGAGAATTGTTTGGTTGTATGAACAAAAAGCACCAGAAAAAAATAATATACAATTGTTTTCTTCATAACCTAATTTTTTTGATAAAATCTATTTCAGCGACCCCATACCCATCTTCAAAAGATCCAAAAAATTTTTTGAAATTCTTTTAGATCAAAAGCCTTAATATTCCGCTTCAAGAGTTGCAAAAATCGCAAAAAACCCATTTGGTGAAACGCCCTAGTGTACACGTCCCGATGGAAGATATTCCGCTGCCCTGGTCATGACATTAAAATTGCTCTGGGAAATTTTAATGCTAAAATATTAAGAGATGATCTTGGTTCAACAGTCGGAAAATTTAACTGGAACCGGATGCCCATATAAAGATAACCACATGTTAACCTCGACATCCCCTAATGATAAGACAAGAATCCAGAATGATCACGTGGTAATCGATTGAAGGCATGTCTAAAGCGCTATGGATGTGCGTCTGATGCACGGTGCAAATATTGACTTGGATCTCCAGCTAGTTTCAGAATAGGTACCCACGCGTTTTAGTAGTGCCAAAAACGATCGTAACCAAACGGGAGGGAAGGTAGACATCACTGCATACTACCGAGATAGCCAATGTCTACTCCAACCAACTCTCTTAATTACTTCAAACAAACTCCCTAATTGTAATGTTCCCGATACATAGTGTGGCTGTGACTGGGTTATGAAAAAAACACGCTCTGACAAGACCTTGAACGTTGAACAATATCGCGTATTGTCTAATTTATGTATGGATGCGGCATACAAAACTAAACTACTGCCATCGGTAATGTGTGCTATAGAGAAACGACATAACCAGTACAGAAATTTCAGTCAGTTAAACTGACTTATAAATACCATCACCCAATATAAGATATTGTTTAAGTCTTGAGTTATTGAAATTAACCGATTTGTAATTAAAATAAGAAAGTTTCAGTCAGGCAACCCAACTTACATTTACCCTTACCCTCAGTAAAATAAATAATTTTTTATAATATTGATATTATTACTCGATTTCTAAAGTGGGCGGAGTGGTACATTTGTATGGGAGGTACGAGAAGGGTGGTTAGGCTTCCAGATTTATTCTCCATTACTTTATCCTGTTATAGTTTTACTAATTACAGAATTTGGGCACATTTGCCTTGGGTGTACTGATATTATTAGTACATCCCTAAAGTGGGCGGAAAGGTACATTTGTATGGGAGGTACCATAAGGGGCGTCGCTAGACTTCCAATTTTTTCTCCAAAACTTTGTCCTGTTATAACATAACAAAATACAGAATTTGGGCACGATCGTGTCGAGTGTATTGATATTATTACCCTATTTCTAAAGTGGGCGGAGTTGTACATTTGTATGGGAGGTACCAGAAGGGGCGTGTCTAGACTTCCAGATTTTTTCTCCAAAACTTTATCCTGCTTAAGCTTTACCAAATACAGAATTTGGGCACGATCGCGTTAGTTCTTTTAATAATATTAATCGATTTCCGAAGTGGGCGGTACCAGATGTGTATGGGAGGTACCAGATGGGGCGTGAATAGACTTCCAATTTTTTTCTCCAAAACTTTATCCTGTTATAGCTTTACTAAGAAAATAATTTGGGTACGATCACGTTTAATTTATCGATATTATTTCTCCATCTCTATAGTGGGCGGAAAGGTAAAATTGTATGGGAGGTACCAGAAGGGGCGTGGCTAGGTTTTCAAAATTTTTTCCAAAACTTTATCCTGTTATAGCTTTACTAAATACAGAATTTGGGGACGATCCCGTAGGGTGTATTGATATTTTTACTCGATTTCTAAAGTGGGCGGAATGATGTATTTGTATGGGAGGTACCAGAAGGGGCGGGGCCATGTAGCCCATTTGCAATACCGTAAGTAGTTTTGAGAAAATAATAACTCGTGCAAAATTTTAAAACATTTGGTTGCGTCTTACGAAAGTTATCGTGCGAACCAGCCGGACAGCCACCAGACAGACAGACAGACAGACGGACATGGCTCAAACGACTTTAAAAGTCATGAATCGAATTTGGTTCAAAGAAACCTAGGGTCTAAAGTCACTCCTTCTATGTGTTACACTTTTGGGTCGTATCAAATGATATATACCCTCATCCCTAAGGGTGATGGTATAATAAGAAGAAGAAAAAGGCGAAACGCCTCTTTAAACGGAAAACTGGTCTATGTAGTGAAAGTAACAGCCAGGATATCGAAAAGTACAGTGAATGTTAAAGCTTTTGAAACATGGATCCCCACCTGTAAGGAAAGATATACAAATATTGTCTGGACACTCAGATTGTGCTAAAAATATGGAGGGAACACTTCCAACTCTACTCATTACCGCAGACAACGTAAGTGACGATGGAGTAGAATGTCCACCAATGAGTCATAACGAGATCAGAATGGAAATTGTACGACTTAGAAACAATAAAGCCGCAGGAGCCAATGAACTTCCGGCGCGCTGTAACTTTTCTAGGTCGGCGAAGAGCTAGAAAATGTGCATGCACCAGCTCATTAACACGACTAAAGGAATCCATGAACGAGGTTTGGAATCTGAGTGTTATATGTCCCGTGTTTTAAAAAGGTGACCAAAGTGTGTGTATCAAAAATCCCCGCATCAGCATTTAACCTATCGCTTACAAGGCCCTGTCTTGTGTGTTATGTGAAAGACTAAAGCCCATCCTAGCAAACCTGATTGGACCTTCTCAGTGTGGCTTCAAACCTGGTAAATCCACCACGACCAAATATTCTCAATACGACAAATCCTGGAGAAATTCCAAGAAATGCAGATAGACACTTACCTTCGGTTATCGAATACAAAGCTGCATTCGACAGTCTGCTACTACAGAAACCATTAGATGCTAAGACAAAAATAATAATATCAGCTAGTCAAGCTATTAGATGACACAGCCCTATCTTATCGAACAACGATCCAACTATAGCTGACAAATATCCTACCTAACTTGATTTATAGCAAAAAAACTGGGAGTCTTTGATTGAAAAATACTTCGCAAAATATTTGGACCCGTTATCGTTAACTGCGAGCACGGTCGCATAATCAACATTTTTTGATTGTGTTATTTGGTTCAATAGTTATGACTTTTGCAACGTAAAAACTCAAATTGCGCCACTGTGCGTCGTCGAATAAACCATGAGATGTAATATAACGACAATGATGTAGTCAATCGCGATGGTCGGCGCAGGAGGAGGCTGCGAAAATTTCGTTAGATGGACCAGTTGAAAGAGCTGTTACTTTGGTGTGACGAACTATCTACGGACTGCAAAAGACCGAAGCGCTTGGGATTATTTTCTTGGTGCGGACGCTGATGTATGACTTTCTATTGCTGCTGTCAAATAAGAAGAAGAGCCCGGATAAAGAAGGACCAGACACACAGTACTTAATCGATAGAATGACTTGCGGTTGCGTAAATATTATGGAGCGCAATGAGACAAAAAATATCTATCACATTGAGATGGTTCGATTTTGGTAAAGCTTAAAAAAAAATTAATTTCCCATTGCACCCCATGAATGAGGTATGGGATAGCTTCTCGCGTTGTTGTGAATTAACACGCTTTCTATTTTTAGATTCACAACTAACGGCACCTACTTGTTTATCAACGAATGCGAACGTCACTGTTTGAGAAGCTCTTACTAGACACGCCTATTGAATCGACACTTATACTGCGAAGTTACTGTCAACAACATTCGAGGGAAGCCGACAATGAAAGAACAATTTTTTTAAGATGACTGAAGCCAGTTTTGATTTACTTCCTCATCAAGCCTGGTACCAACATCTACTGCATATCGCACTGCTAGACTATTTCATTAACCCTTTGAACCCCACATTTTTGTCTGTGTATCGAAAATTTTGTTTTTGGTTTTTATCTCCATATATCTGTCTCAGAAGTGTTCATACAAAATTTGGAGACATTTCGACCCCCCGTTTTGGAGCTAGAGAAAGTTGCTTGTAGGCAACTTTGGCCCATTTTGGTATACAAAAAATGGACAACTAAGATATTTGATGTATGAAAAGTTTGATATTTTCATTATTTTATGTTTTTATAATAAAAAAACTAGTAATCACTATTGGAATTTATTTAATTATGATTTAGAACAAAACACTTCTTTTTAACACTTCATTTTGAATAAGTAAATTATGCTTATCGCTCTGCACAAAAAATAGAATCAAATCAAATGGTAACGGTAAATTTGTATTATTTGTTTTACACTCTCTTCTTTACACATAAACCCAGTGATGCCTGCAAAAATTTAGAAGATAATGCAATCGTGGTCTTTGTGGTTTAATGACAAACACGTGAAGTTGCTCTCAGGCAACATTGGGGCTGAAAGGGTTAATAGATATGCAGCAGTTTTATGCAGATGTTGACTTTTGGAATACCGATTTTATTGCAGCCTAACTAGCAACAAAAATATCGACTCATATCATTGGTGGTGTTTAACTTCCAGCCAACTTACAACTTCCATTTTCGCGAAAGTATCCGACTGATCTGGTAGTCTACTAGTGATTTGACCTAAAATTGTGTTTATTATGGTAACTTTGGCATATGCCAACGGATCCAATGCATCCATATACAGAATTTTTTTTTTTTTGTGTCAATTTACTGTAAATGGGGAGAAAAAGCATCTGCTCGAAGATTGACGTCTGCATCGATTCTGTGAGTATGATTTTCAGAAAGGCCTTTTGAGTATGATGCTAAAGGCGTCAACTGGGGCCTCAGCCAATACCCACCATATAAATACCGGAAGAAACAAATGAAAATGAGCCAGCGAATTACACTTTCCCTCCATGTTATATTAGTAATGCACATCTATCAAATATTTTGGACTTATTTTGCATAAGCATTTCGATTTCTCTGCCATGTGGAATGTATGTTGACCAAGCCATTTTGTGGAGTACCTTTGTAACTTCATCCGTAAATGTGTGATCTCCCGAATACAGCTGCTTATTTATGGGCTGATAAAACGCCTATTTGGTCCTATACCTGCTCCTATTGAGTTGGAATCTAGTCCACACGTATGAAAATGTTTAGTATATTCAAGAAGGATGTGAGCCAATTCCTGAGTTTGTCCACGTTGTTTTCAATGCTGGGGTCTTTAGGTCGGTTATTTGTCGTAGTAGTAGTTCTGTTAATATTGAAAAAAATTTAAGGTTTTCTGTTCAAGTGGTCGCATAATTTTCTGAAAACTGCACATTCGGGTAATGACATTGTTTCGAGTAGTGTAATTCGGGATGAGAATGTGTATAGGGCTACTATTAACTACATTCGACTCGTGGGTCTATAGAATCTAAATGTGGGTGTAATTTATTTGCGGAAGACTATTTCATTTGTTCTATATGATGGTTTGAACTAATTCTTTTACTGCTGGGGTAAACTTGAAACACTTACATGTATATATTTGATATGCGATTTTAAATTTTAAATTATTAGTTGTATATACTTGTACATACACTTGTACTTTTAATTCGAAGTTTTTTAAATGTGCCATGTTAATGACTAATTGCGTTCGTGAGGGCAAACCTCAAACTGCGTTTAGGCCCCAAAATTTTTAACACTAATCCTGATATTGGATTAAATTTCTAACTCACGTGTTTTTAATTGAGCTGGAATCGTAATACTTTACTTTTTAAGCTATTTTAAATAACATTGTGATTTTCTGATTTATCGAAATTAAAATTGCTCAGTCATGTTATATTTCCACACACACACAATTAAAAGCACGCAAATGAAATAAGTCAACGTGTCAAACGAAATCTAAAGCCAAACTCTTTAGAATGTGGGATAATTTAAATTAAATAATAAATAGTTATATTTGAATGTCCGTCCACTTTTGTGTTTGTGTGGAATTATGTTCTTTCCTGCAGCCAAACCGCAAATATTGTACATTGTTTACCTTTTCATTGTGGACCGGAAACGGAAAAGGCACGCAATCAATTGCCATAGAAGCACCCTCTATGTGTGTACGTGAATGGTTTCATGTGAAGCACAGCAAATAAGTCTATGCACTCTAGGTCCCCATACGTACATATGAATTGTTGTTGGCGAATGTGTACTTATTCAATTGTGTGAGCCTATATATATATATATAAATATGTCCATATTATACTAGCCACTTGAAGGCCTTTTTTCGCCGCATTCTGCACAGTTTCCACGATTGCTACTCAAGTGCAATTAAATTTTATGATTTTTCAATTGTCATAAAATGGCAACACACAAAAAGTGGAATAAAAAATGAATCCCTATCCTTTAAGGCAAAAAAAGTGAGCATTCACAATAAAACAAACAACAGCAATGAAAACAATGGCCGTGTGGCGGGCAATAATGGTTTTAAATGACACTTTCAGGAGTGCCACATTTATTTATGATGAGCATTTTCATCTGGCGGTGACCGGCAGCGAAAAAACGAAACACATAGCATTCAGTTAAACTTTGGCCATTCTCTGAGTGTGGCAGTGTAGAAGGAATCCGAAAATAGCTCGAAATATGAGATCTAGTACAGGTGTTTGAATAAAGCAAAATTTGGTTTTTATTTCCCGACATAAATTAAAATAAAACACATAATAACATATGCCACAACAACACAAGTAGTATGAAACAACGGCACTGGATATGTTGCTGTGTGTCGGAAATCTCAGCAAACATCTGTGAAGTATCAGTGGATACAATTTAACAAAATAAAGGACATAAGTATTTAACTGAGGGGATATGTCGACAATGACAAAGGACGAGAATGGTTCCATGGGTACAACATGTTTGGTGCTGTAAACATTTATTTAAGATAGATGATTTTACCTTTTCTAGTCCATTCTTTGTATATTTTCGACAGCGAAAACAGATATTCTTAATTAGTATCCTTCAGTAGGAGGACCCATCGACAAAGACTTGTTAACGCAAATCCATCATCACAATCTGTTGGTTCAGTGACAAAACCAGAAGTTGACAAAGTTGTCAACTACTGAATTTTTGGAAAAATGATATACTCATGTTTTCATGAATGTAAAATACCCTTAAGCATGTCAATGGCAACATTAATAAGGTAAGCTGTGACCAAAATGATGGAGGTATTCTTGGAATAGATGCCGCTCGCATACACATGACATTCTGTAGGTGTATTCTATGACATATTTATTGTTTTCTGTACTACGCGAACAATTAATAAGATTCTTTCTATTTTTGGATAAATACAATATGGATATTTGTATATGATAATTAATATATAAGAGCACAAAGATACTTGTACGATAGAGAATGAATTGCCCTTTCAAAGTTACGACAAAAAATGTCTTAAAGATATATTTGTGAATGTTTATAGAGTAGAAAAGTGATACATGAAATAAAAAAATTCCATTATATATATATGATATATTAATTTATGCGATTAAATTAAATCCAATCAAATGCTTCGTTAGTCAGCATAACCCTTGAATTTGAATTCAGTCGATGAGACAACTTTTCTTGAGCAGTGATTGATCAATGTTATGTCTATACAATTTTTTAAAATACTATCAACTCTTTGCTTTAGACATGTAAATCAAACTGTAATATCTTATCGAAATCATGCTGACATCGCATTCGATTTCGTATAAAATTTGCTGTATGCTGCCCCATATACTAATACTTACTGTCATAATTTCACTTTACTTTTCATGAATAAGAATGGGTTAGCTTTTCGCGTTTTTGTGAATTAATACACTTTTATTTTTAGGCTCACATAGCGCCTACATTTTATAGTGAAATCCGAATGTCAGCTTTAATAGATATTTACTGCGATGTTACTGTCGACAACATTGAGGGGCCGATAAATAAAATGTAGATAACTGAGGCAGGAATAGAACCCTGGTCTCCCGCATGACAGTCGCGTGTTTCAAACAACATGCCACTGAAGTTAGTGAAAGTTACACAACCCAACAAACACGAGATGTGCCTGGAGCAAATATATTTCCACTTCCCTGCCAATAGCATATAAATTGAGCAGGGAGCGATTAAAACTTACATACGAATGGAAATGCTACTGACTCAGCAAAAACCATAAAAAATTGAGAATTATTGAGTGCATCCAGTTTGCAACATAAAGATATCCATAAGGCAACCAAAATATTCCCTCATTAAAGAAGTGAAACATAAATGTATCCGTCAGTAGCCTCACTTAGAAAAGAATTTCTAACGCTTCGGTCTTTCGCGCTCAGTAGATAATTTCTCACACCAAGTCTAGATAACAGCTT
Source organism: Muscina levida (assembly GCA_964034835.1). Classification (NCBI taxonomy): domain Eukaryota; kingdom Metazoa; phylum Arthropoda; class Insecta; order Diptera; family Muscidae; genus Muscina; species Muscina levida. The sequence continues at coordinate 60,099,192 of OZ035884.1, read as the reverse complement.
TTTCGCATGGTTCATCCAACGAAATAATTGTCGCCTCCTGCGGCGACGGCCATCAATTTTATTGCCGAAGACTTTTCGAGATGGAGGATTTTCATCCATATGTATAACGTGTCCGAGCTAGCGCATTTAGTCTATTTGAACGCGCTTGACTATATCGATGAATTAAAATTAAATTAAAATTAGCTCATATAGTTCATTCGACGACGGTTCTTGTCATAACCGATGATGGGTCAAAATATTTTGAGAAGTATTTTTTTTTCGAAGGCTCCCAGAATAGATTAATCCGCTTGTCGAATTATCTAGAATTCTGCGCAGTTGTGCACGACAGGTAGGATCAGTGTCTGGTAGGGTTACAAATCTGCGATATGAATTTCTGAGGCCAAACTGAGAAGTTCTAAACAGGTTCGCTAGTATGGGCTTTACTCATTCACAAACACTCACTAGATAGGACATTGTATGCAATGGGTAAAAGGCTGATCCCGCGATCGTTGGTATACACACTTGGATCGCCCTTCTTAAACACAGGACATAGAACACTAAGATTCCAATGTTCAGGCATATAATATGATATGAATAGAGCATTAAAATTGATTAATTTAATAAGATATCAGATAAAATCACGAAAAAATCTCGGATCAGATTAGATCTACTTAGATACAATTAGGCCAACACTAATCTAACCTGATTCAATCAGATGTAACCATTTTTCGGATATGACTGGATCAAATTGGATCTACACTTTTTTTAAACGAAAGTTCAATAAATTCGCTATATGATTACAAAAACAAAAGTCTAAAATATATCGATTTTATACTACGAAATCTTCCGTCCATCCGCTGTACTGTATAATAAGCTGCATACGACCTTGTCTATTTATATATTGGACCTTCTTATTACTCAAAGTTAAATTTGTGATGAAAAATAACAATATTTCTTTATAATAAACATAATTTTCGAACTTAGGTCTCCCGCATGATGTTCAGGTATTCAAAACCAACGTGCCACGGACGACACGACCTATGTACTTTACCGATATTTTTTTTCTGGTTCGTATGCAAATGTGTGTCGTAACATGTTAGTTTCATTTTAACAACTTTGACATCTTTAAAAACGATTGAAATTCGCTGGCAGGTTACTGTAAAGTAAACAATATATAAAGGCGCTATCTTTCTAAAATCTTCGCCTGACTTTAACGCTTCTGCAAGATTGTTTTTATTATTTCACCACTCTGTACTCCTCATACACACGAAGTCATCAGAAGCGCACATCTACATTACCCCGCACTTTGCCATAGTTGTGGTACTACGACTCAAAATACATTTCAATGTATGGACGTATATACGAACATCAATAGCATTCATATGTGCGTGTGTGTGTGTGTGTGTTTGGATGACGTGTGAGTACATTGGTCGGGCGTTGTGTTGATATGTCTCCCAAGACCAATCTGCAATTTATCTGGTTTTAGTAATCAAACGCTTTATAACCAAAGTTTGTGGATGTTATTGGTGATTGTTGCTTTTCTCGTTTCCCCATTACGAGCGTTTTTAGCATTTTCTTCGGGTTCTTGCTGAGCTTTATGTTATGTGTGTTTCCATTTAGTTTTTACACTCATAGTGTACAATTTCTGTTGGTGGAGATGTGTCGGCAGGACGAAGGGAGCTAAAGTCACGCAGAGACGTACACTCGTTCACTGTTGTTTGCTATTTGTTAAGAATTTTCCGTTTATTCATTCCCTTCAATGAAACGGAAATTATCTATTTTATACCCATGAGATTTTCTTAAATAACCATAAAGTGGAGAGAACAAACTAAAAAAAAACAAAGGCAATGAAGCAATACTATTTATTTATGTGTGTGTTGAAAATTACATAAGATAAAAGTGCGTAAGTTTAAATCGATTTCCGTTGGCATGTGTAGTCCTTTATCGGGTATATACTTATATTGACAAAGCATGAGAGTTTATGCGGAATCGCTAACGGTCTAAATGTTCAACACTCCTAACCTGGCATTATGATGAGGTTATCTTTAATCTCTGTTAGTTACCTTTAGTTAAGATTTTAGAAATGTTTTCCGGTTAACATTAAAATGCAAAGGAAGAGGGAAATCTGAAGGAAGAAGCTTTAGTGTCACTGCGACTTTAAATTAAATATTTTCTCAAAACGCTCTTTATCAGGCTAGTAGTTATGTAATTCCCAAATACGTCAATGACAGGTGAACTGACTGCTAAATGCCCTAACAATATGTGCGATATTGTTTAACTCTCAAGTTGTTGAAATGTAATGATAATTTGCCTGCTTGTGGAGCGTAAACGAAAAATAGGATACAAAATGTTCATCTAATCTTTTCTTCAGTAAATGTTAAAAGTCAAGTTCCATATCTTTGGGCATATGGTAATTTTGTTTGGTCTTGTATGACAGTAGCTGAGCTCTAAGAAGAAAGGTTTTACGTAGGTTTTACCTATAAAAATTGAAAGTAAACTATTTCCCACGTTTTTGCAGTTTCTTGAAGAAATTTATGAAAAATATAAATTTTAGAGAACATCGACGACTATGCCAGGGTTTGTAATTAGGGGGACCCTCTAAAATCGGGTTATTGTCTACATTGATCACCAATCTAGCGGTTAATGGATTTCTGTTAGATTTAGATTACTGCGGATGCATATTCGTGGCTTGTGCAGTGACGGGAAATTTCCCTACGTACTCAGAGATATTATACAGGTGGTCATGAATAAGCTAGCTAGATGGGTTAGAAGTAGTGGTTTCGTATTGAACCCAAACATGACCGAATTGTTTTGATGTACTAAACAGTACAAAGACCAACATAAGGATCTTATTCTCATAAATGGTGTCGAGCAAGTGATTTATAAAAGCTCTAAATTATTCTAATTCTAGATAGCAAAAGGTTCTTTAGACAAAATTTAATGGAGCATGTTGATTTTTACTTCTATAGGAAAGCTTTAGGAACACGATGGGGTCTCTCTCCAAATATCGTCTATTGAAGTTATATTGCAGTAGTACGTGAAATACTAGAGTACGGCATCGTCGTGTGGTAGACCAACTAACCAACTATAAAAGGTTCAGGGATCTGCTTGTTTAAGCAAAAGTGGAGCTTTGTGTGCAAGGACTTTGACCACACACATGAGGATAACAAGATGTGGTGCAACGGTAACTGACTGAGTGAACTACATACCAACTAAATACGCTTTCGAGAGTAACTTTAGCACCAGGCATGGAGAAATTGGGTGGCAGAATACCAGTTACAATATCTACATCTATACCGGCGGTTAAAAGCTATATGGGAATACGGCTTCGGATAACACTGTAGTGTCTATCAGATCGAAATAGTGGCCACAAGGGAATTAACTTAATGGCTCGTTTATAACATAGTGACAAACACTGTCTTTTTTATTTAATCGGACAGCAAAGCAGTCATTAGATTTTTAGAGGGTTCAACCCCTAATTCACAAACAGCCCTTGACAGCCGCACATCTCTAAATAAGATAGATGAGTAATCTATATTTATAAAAGACTTGGGTTGATCACTCCTCAGCCCAAGCGGCTAAATCTTGATTCTTTTAATTTGTCTTGTACCTTTCTTTTACGAAGTAGTAGCGCACTAAGAAGAAATTTTTGGAAATTTTGACTGCAAGGGGGTAAAAAAGGTCGTGGCACCGCCCATTCAGCAACCATTACAGATACGAAGTTGAGATTTGGTACATATGTTGGTCGTATCAGATTGTTCTTTTAATTTTTTGTGAAAAGTGGGCGGTAAAAGTGGGCCCCAGCCCAAAAGGCTAATATAGAGCGTCATCTTAGAATCATGAAATTTGGTGTAAATGTTCCTCTTAGAACAAAAATAGTTAATTTAGGATTTTTTTTTTAAATTTCAATAAGCAGCGGTAAAATTAGGAGTGACACTTAATTCTACAAATTGCCATTGTAACAAAAAAATTTGGGATTTTTCAAAAATTCAGGTAATAACGGATTTTTGAATATCTAAATCGGGAGCGAAAGAAATAAGCATGGCACTAAATTAGACTAACAAACATTGAGATCAAACGAAAGATTTCAGAAAAAAATTTTATAAAGTAAAATTAAATATATGTCAAGCAATAAATGTGGACAGAACTAAACATCTTTATCAATAATTTTCCAGGCAGGATGCAGTTTGTCGGGTCAGCCTGTTTTCCATAAGGCTGCCTGAGCATAGGGACATACCAGGGAAGTGCAAAGCCAATGAAGAAGGAGGCGAATAATTTGCATTAGTGCTCCACTTTCCTCATGCAGGCTTAGACTCAGGCAAGCGGGGGTATTGTAGTCATATGCGAGATAGACAGATCTCGGTATCTATGGGTAATAGACAAATTTGACCAATAAAAAAAAAACTTAATTTCCCTTTGCACCCCATGAATGAGGTATGGGATAGCTTCTTGCGTTGTTGTGAATTAACACGCTTTCTATTTTTAGATTCACAACTAACGGCACCTACTTGTTTATCGACGAATGCGAACGTCACTGTATGAGAAGCTCTTACTAGACAGGCTGATTGACTCGACACTTAATACAGCGAAGTTGCTGTCAACAACATTCGAGGGGAGCCGACAATGAAAGAACAATTTTTTTTTAAGATGACTGGTGCCAGGTTTGAACCTGCGATCTCCCACATGGTAGTCGCGTGTTCTAACCACTATGCCACGGCCGGTTCCAATTTGACCAATATACAATTTAAAAAATAACTGACGGAACATTGTCTGATCGGCGATTACGCTTAGAAGCAAGGCATCGAGTCCAATGACTGAGCTGTGGGCATGCACGTATTTTGCTATTGCCCCGCTTTAAGTAATCGATATCTAGATATACTGGAGACTGCTTTTTAGGAGGTTTTTAAAACGTTTTTCCATTTTATTGTTATTGAACATTTCTAAATACACTTTTTCTGGTTTCCAACTAGTGTTGGTGATTCTGGGAAACGACAGCAACGAACAACCACGTTAAAAAAAACAACAAAATAAAACTACAAAATCACTCGTCATGGATCCACGCGAGTACATAAATTTGTGGCGGGGCTGTTTTCTTTTGTCGCTGCAGCGCCATAACTGTTCTACTTGTTTCTTTTGCCACAAATTCATACATTTCAATGTTATTTAAGAAATTCGCTTGTCTATCAACCTAAGCAGTTACTACGAATAGCAGAATGAGAAATTTGACACACTCTCTTGCATGAAAGCATTCATAGTATAACATTATTGTGTGTGTATATGTATAGGTTATTCCTCAACCATGTTTTACTGCCCTAGATCATCAAAGAAAGATAGCGAGTGGGTGGTGGCCACTAGGACGGGGGCAGATATGTGCGAACGACTGTGTCATTGTTTGTGCCAATTTTATTTCATATTTTTATAAGATTTCGCTTCAATGATTTTGTGGTTCATTTTTATATTTTACTCCATTTCGTTGTGTTTATTTCATGTCACAACAAACACTGGCTAAGCCCTTATACCCGTTCACTCATCCCATACCGGCTGGCTGGCGTTATGTTAGTTCCGCATGGTTCGCGTGCACAATACTTACCACAAAATTTGTATTATTTCGTGGTTATGAATTGTAATAAACTTTACGAAGCAACAAAATGTAATTTGTCTTTGGATTGCTTCTTGTATCGGTTGTAATGAAATTCTGTTGATTGTTTTATTTGAAATATTTCGTAGAACGAATTAAACTCTGAATTGATTGCACAATTGTAATCATTCTGTGTTGGCTGTTCGTCAAAAGTGGACCATAATAAGATTTTATTCATTAACTGGTACTTATTCGAGCACAATTGAGTTTATTTTGTTTGCAGCTGCAACAATGGCCACAAACAATCGGAAACCAATAATCTACACGATGGGATTGTAGTAAAAATGTATCAATGAAAATATAATAAAATGTTCACAAGTGGTATGGGACTTTTGAACTAATAACTAAACATTATAGTTTATTATTGTTGTGACTAAAACTACAACAACAAATAATTAGGTTTTATGTTATCATAATAATAAAAACATTTGCCTCTACATGTGGAGTTCTTGAGAAAAATAGCAATGCAACAGCAGTGTGATGGGATATAAGGAGCGAACATTATAAAACAAACGACCAACACTAATACAAAAAAGATCAATTAAACCCAGCCCCCTGGCACTCTTCCAAAACAATACACAGTGGGCCGATAGGACAAAACGGAAATACCCAGCCGCAAAAAATGGGGCTTTGCATGCCTTCTTACAGGCCTGCAAAGGCAGTCAGAAGCCCTACCCCTCAAATGCAGTCTTCATTTCAAATTAACATAGGGTGTCATAGGCAGGCAAGGCCTGAACATTCCCTTTCTCATTGAAGGCGTTTCAGTAGGCATGCCTAGTATGTCCTGCTCGGAGTCCTAATAACAAGGGCCTTCTATGAGGCATTACTACTGCAGACCAGCTTGCAGGCCTGCAAAAGAGCATTTATAGAAGGACTTAAATAAAAAAAAAAAACATATGCGAATTATTTCCATATTAAATGATTTCCTACTTTTTATAAATTTTTAATACAATATTTATTACAATTTGTAATAACTATTTTTTTAAACTCCAGCAGCAGAAATCGAACTCGCGACCTCAGTACTCATAGTTGGGCATGCTACCTACTCGGCTATCTCGTGATATAGTTGTTGTACGACAAATAACAAACATGTGGTTTTCATAAACAACAGCATCTGTCTTTACTTCCTTTAGAGGCCTGTCTACAGGGCTAATCGGAGAAGTGACAAGTGCATGGCTATGAACGTCAATTCTGCCTTCTACTAATAGGACTGTTAACAGGCCTGTTTAAGGCAAGAAAGTTTGCATGCCCTTTGTGCACATCTATGGTATTTTGTGGGGTACACAGTAGGGCTGCTCACAGGCCAGTTTTTAGAAGGGAAAGAGGCATGTCTGCGGGATCTTTTCTCACAATAGTAAGAGGCCTCATTATAGGTCTCATTTGAGAAGCGAAATGTGCATGGGTATGGAATTTTTTGTTAGGCTTAGTGAAGGACTTATTATAGACTGTATACATGCCTGGAAAAGGAAGGCGTATTTGAATGTCAACAAACTGCCTTTGAAGGCATGTTTGCAGGCATATTTTTACAATGCCTCGTCTTTTCCGCTGCTGGGTAATATTACAACTTATAAAGTATTGTTCTGAACATTTTGAAATGGACTAGAAATTTGTAGAGGAAGAGTCAGGCTTTCAGTATTTTGCATTGAGAGGCACCCTGCATCAAAACAGTTTGTGATACAGGGTGTTAAATATGACAACTTTATTGTTGCTGAAACTTTTAAGGCGTAGTGCTTCTACACTTATAGTACTTCTACATGTAGGATTTATTTCATTTTTTGGCATGTAATTTAGAACATTTTATTCTACAATCGGCCCAACTATGCAATGGGTTTGTTGTTTCTTCTAGACTACTCTCACGAACCCATGCAAAATGAGGAAATGTTTCTTTTGTATTCATAATCTTGTTGTATGTACAATATATTTTTAATTTTCAAATCTCTTTAGTTTATATAATTTAACTAGCTTTCCCGGCTCGAGTTGCTTATCCCGTACTTACAATGAACCTTCGAATGACTTTAAGCAATACAGGTAAAAAGCAAACGCTTTATAAGACGAAGGAATACTCTATTTATGTGATTGTTGCTTTCTCCCATTGGTCTGAGGGATTGTACCTAGAGTATACAAACATTCGACTTTTTCGAAAAACCGGTTTCGGTTTTACTCGAAATTTACATTATTCCAAAAACTCGGTTTTTGAATACTTAATTAAGAAAAAACCGGGTTAACCGGTTTTTTTTTCGGGTTTTTCAATTGTGCACAAAGTAATAAAAAGTGTTACTATTATTACAAATTTACTTTTGAAATGTTAAAAACAACGTATTGTTTATATTAGCGTACTAATAATCTGGTTTTTATTAAATACAGCCATTCATAAAATTATTTATACGTCTCCTAATATATTCCTCAGGTGAAATTTTCAGTTTAACCTTAAATTAAGTTTGAAATAGGTCCTAAAACACAATGTTTTTTTTTATCGTTTTAGTGATTTTTCGATACCAGGTGTAGTCATTGAATTGAATATTCTTATCGACTCCTTACGTGTCCTTATTTCAAGAAAAGTCTGAAAAGGACATTATAATAGATATTATAATAATATTATAATAATATTATAAAAATGTTGCAGAGAAATTCTACTAAGGGTGCTCTAAGACAAAAATCAATATCTCCAACTTTTACTAATCACTTTGTTTTCAAATCACTGTGTGAACAGGGACCTAAAAAAGTCCGACCATCTATGTTTCTTCATGTTTTAGTGCATCTTCGATATCAGATGTATTCAATGAAATTTAAGGGATTTTTTGTGGAACATTAGCTCCTTAGCTGTTTTTTCACCCTTACATCGTGAAATGTCAGAAAATGATCGTTAAATGTGACTTTACAGCAAGCATTGAGCATATTATATGTTGTTATGCTGTGATTTTCATATTTTCAAAAAACCGTCAAAACCGAAAAAACCGACCTCAAAAAACCGGTTAGACCGGTTATTCGAAAATCGATAAATTGTTAAAACCGGCTGACGGTTTTGAACAAAAAAACCGGTTTGCCGGTTCCCGGTTTCGGTTTTGTATACTCTAATTGTACCGTTTTAGTCCCATTTATCCCTAAAAGTGCGAATTTCAAAAGAAACATTTAGATCGCACAACTAAGATGGACTGGTACCCCCTCTAATTCTATAGGAAGCATTCCCATTAAACCGTATCATAAATAACTTTTTTTGCTGAACGCCTTTTTAGTTTTTTCGTTATATTTTCCATGGGACCGCCGTGGCATAATGGTTAGAACCAGCGACTACCATGCGGGAGATCACAGATTCAACTCCTGGCTGCTGTCATCTTAAAAAAAACAATTTCCTTTCATTGTCGCTCCCCTCGAATGTTGTTGACAGCAACTACGCAGTATAAGTGTCGAGTCAATCGGCATGTCTAGTAAGAGCTTCTCAAACAGTGACGTTCGCATTTGTCGATAAACAAGTAGGTGCCGTTAGTTGTGAATCTAAAAATAGAAAGCGTGTTAATTCACAACAACGTCAGAAGATATCCCGTACCTCATTTATGGGGTGTATAGGGAAATTAAGTTTTTTTTTAAGTTATATTTTCCATATTTACAGTCCGATCTTAAAGTTTGATATAGCGAATTTTGTTTGTCTCAGGGAGGCCAATATTAACAACCATTAAAAAAATGCTTTTATAAATTCATTGTTGCAGACCGTAGGGGTCACCTTTTTAAATTTGTCATAGCTTCAGTATTTACATTCAGATTTTAAAGTATGATATACCAATGTGTTTGTCTGAGGCATACCAATTTTTTATAATTCAAAAGTCTTTGTCCTCAAGTAACCTTTACATCATACCTCAAATTATACAACAAGGAATAAGCAACAAAAAGCAAAGTAAAATACTAGAAATTTTAGTTGATCATATCTCGACGTGATTCAAGTAGGCTATATTTTTGACGGCTCTCGAGTTTAGATAAAATGTGGCCCATGCGTTGCTCGTCAGTGACCGCCATGGCAGATGTACTTCATGAACAAAACGGTCGGTGTTTGAGAATGAGATGGATAAGCTGTGAAAATAAATAGTTTTAGCAACAATATCTGAATGTAAATACTGAAGCTATGACAAATTTAAAAAGGTGCCCCTACGGTCTGCAACAATGAATTTATAAAAGCAATTTTAAATAGTTGTGCTGTAAGTATTGAAATACTTTATTAGCAAAAGTTTAAGGATATTTCGCCTGCTATAAATTTCTAACATGAGGGTGGTAGGAAAGGGTGGGGGGGGGGTAAGTACGAGAACGGTAAACTTGCGGTCAATGGACCTAAGAGCAAAAATATTGGCCTCCCTAGAAATGAAAAAAAATCGCTATATCAAACTTTAAGATGAGACTGTATGGAAGATAAAGCGAAAAACACCTACGTTCGGCAAAAGAAATAATTTTTTGTTTCTGCGTATGACCGCTATAAACTTCAAAACCACCCAATCGATGTGCAACAAACCGGCATCAATAGAAGGCAATCTTTCGAGGATAGTTATAGCTTACTTAAACATTGCTATTTGAATCATGTGTCCATTTATTGAGTCGATTTTCGATTTTCCCATACAAAAAATGTTCAAAAGTTTTAAATTGTGAAAATTTAAATAGTATGTCAATGTTAAATTGTCAGTATTTGAATTTTCAAATAATACAGACAAATGGTATATTTATGTACATAAGATTTAAATTGAGTTTGTTTGAAACTCAGTGGATGCTGCAGCATTTAACTGATGTCTCTGAGGTGAGGGCAATCCATTCCACCCATTAACAAAAATGCAATATCTGGCGTACTGCTAAAATTAGTGACTTCAAATCAGGTGTGGATGCAATATTATCAGGTCAAAAACTGGCAGGATTAGATTATAAGGCGTGACCCCGCCCCTAGGGGCTAATTTGTTAAAGTGCGGTATCTGAAGTACTAGATTAGTAGGAATGGCCCTACTCATAGGACCTAATTTGTAAAAGTGCAATATCTGATATCCTAGGTCATTAGGCGTGGCTCCGTCCGTAGGACGTAATTTTGCGAATGGTAATTTGGAATTTGTTGTGGATTCAATTAAGATTAATATACGTATTCTTAAGAAAAAGGGGGGATTTAAAATAGGATGTGGAATAAACACCAATATTCGTGATCAAGCATAAGGGGTAGCCCTGCCAAATTCTGTTTTCCAAAAGCAATAGCTGAAGGACTGCAGCACTATTTGTCTTGATATTTGGTATGCAATTTTTTGAGACCAGTGGTGTATGTAACTGAGATCTACGGCAGAAAAAATCGAATAATCACGAATTTAAACATTTCTCAAATCTGCATTCTATTACGTTTAGATCGAAGAACGTCATACAATAGTGTAATATTAGCAGTTACGAATGATGTGGAGGATTTTATTTCCTTATTGCACCCATGGGTTTTAATATTGTTGATTTTGCAAAGTGTTTGATCGGGTTGGCTATTTCATTCTCCTGTATTGCGCAGCTGTTTTGGATGTTGCAAAATAGAGAAAAAAATTAAATTTTCTGAGAACCGCACACATGTCAAATCATAATGAGGGATGAGTGTACTATGGCACACAAAAAAATCGTTGAAACCCCTTGATCGCGTATTATATTTAAGAAGCAATACATGGTTGAGTTATCCTTCTTAACTTAATTTACCCAGAAAATATAATGGAACCGAAGTGTTGCTACTATGTATAACCATGATACCCACGTGTAGAATCACCCACTGATTAAAATATGTATACTTCTTTGGTTCTTCCGTACATACTCTATTATCAAAAGCATTACAATAAAAATAAAAATATATTATGTTTTAATATACCTTAAAATTTTTTGTCAAATTTCGATGCGAATATCAATAGAAACTAACACAACTCAAAGATTTATTCTAACCAAAAAAAGTTAAATTTCAGTCAATACTTCTTTAGGCAGGACGAAGTCTGCCCGGTCAGCTAGTACTTTATATTCGCTGGTGTACGGTGCTCTGTTTTTGTGCCTGTAAGGTGATACAGTCTAATGCCTAATTTTCGAATTTCGTAAAACCCCATCTGGCGGCTCTCTAATTCTATAGAGAGCAATTCTATATACATTTTCGTAACTCTTAATTAAGGCATTAGGTCTGGGCGGTAGTACCAGATATATCTAATTTTCAGTATTTTTACAACTAAAGAACGAATTTCGAAAAATTACTTCGCATCGCACTACTACATTTTTGAGACTATACCTTTAGCCGTTTAGTATCAGTTTTATCCCTTTTCGGTCCTTTTTACACCTAAAAGGTAAGAATTTCGAAAACCCTCCTTGCTTCGTTCTAATTTCATAGGGAGCAAGCATATATAAATAATCATGATTACCTAATGATGGTCTGGGCGATAGTAACATTTTTTATCGTAATCGGTCCATTTATTTCGCCGAGATAACGATTTGTCCTAAAGAGGCGTGGCGTGTTTATACCAATACTGGCTCGTGAGATGTGACCTATTGAAATTTCGGTTTGTGTTGGCGGTGCCACGCCCAATGGTCTAACTATGTTTTCATATACCCTAAGATAGAGGCCCTATGGCCAGTATCAAACAAAGAAAATATAATTGCAATCGGTCCATTTATTTGGCCCATAAAACATTGCCCACATTCCGCTAACAAAGTATTTTTTCTTATACCACCGATATACGTATGAAATCTCGACTTCGTACCTGGAATTCTTATTTGTAGAGTTCATTAAGCCTAGTATGGCTTGATTTTTAAGTGTAGAATTATTAAATGTGGATGTCATTAAGCCTGGTTGTGTTTGATTTTTAGTGAAGAATTTTTAGTTATAGATGACATTAAGCCTAGTGGGGCTTGATTTTTATTAAATACTATGCGGATTGCGTATTAGATAGTTGCCAAACTAGCTAATCAGTACCCTTTTTCTTTGCTTTTTTACTATCATTAAAATACTTAAGTGTTATAATCTCAACGAAATTATCGAGAAGTCAAAACACACTGGTGCGAAAATGGCATCAACGAAGATCACACGTCACTTGGTTCGCCCGAGCCAAAAAATAAGAATATTAAATATAAATTTAGAATGCGAATTAATTGTGGGAGAGTAAATGTTATTTCTCTCCCAAATATTTATGCAAGATTTTTTATTCTTACTTTAAGTCATATAAAATTTTATATTTATTCTAAGAATTTTTTACTTGACAATGGACAATTTCGTACTTAAAATGTTTCAATTAAGGCCGTACATACTTAATTCGAGAATTTCGTTCTTATTTTAATCATTTCTACGCTTACATTTTTTAACATATCCCGTTTTTACTTGTTTTAAGAATAATTAGTACAAAAAAATAACAATTTTAAACTTAAATTTAGAATGCGATTTTCTTTCTATGTACCTCTAACAAAAGAAGAGCTTTCTTAGAAGTAATAAAAATAGTAAGGTACCCTCCAGATACCCTCCACTATTTGTAAAAATCTAAGAATATTTTATTAAACTTTGTAACGCAACAAGGGAGTTAGACTCAACTTTTAACCTTCCACATCTATTATACTGAGCTTGTATTTTTATATAACCTGAGAATATTATTATGCATTTTTTAACACTGAGTGGTGTTTGTATGGGATGTGGGTGTAGCTTTTGTCCAATTTTGCTCATCTCAGAACATAATTTCCGCTTAGAAGATAGGTTTGTATGGTTTGTATTGTAAAATTAAACTCCGAAATTAGACGGACATCTCCAAAAAGACTGGGTTGGTATGTGTTTACTGTCAAAATAAATTTCCAGAAAATATTTCGGGAATAAAAAACACAGAAGTATTAGTATTTTCATAAAACGTAAAATATAATAAAAAAAGAGATTTTTGGGGTTTAATAATTTGGGTGCATTGGTGGTTAGAACACGCGACTACCATGCGGGAGATTCCAGGTTCGACTCCTGGCTCCAGTCATCTTAATTTTTCTTTCATTGCCAGTCCCCCCGATGTTGTCGACATTAACTTTTCAGTATAAGTGTCGAGTCAATTGACATGTCGAGTAAAAAGCTTCTTAAACAGTGACGTTTGCATTCGTCGATAAACAAGTAGATGCCGTTAGTTGTGAATCTAAAAATAGAAAGCGTGTTAATTCACTACAACGCGAGAAGCTATCTCATACCTCATTCATGGGGGTAGTAATAGTTCGGGAAATTACATTCTGTGAGAGAAAGAGAGAAGAACGCGGATAACAAAAGGTGTCACAGGGAAACTTAACTATATAAATATACGAGGGTAGTTAATCAATTATCCGCATAAACAACCCGACCCCCTTGGAGGATTGCAACAAAGGAGGATAGGAGCAATAGCGAGGAATTCGGGAAATTAGAAAAATAACAATTCATTTACTTAAAAATCTACGGGATATTTTTGTTGTAATTGATGTGGCTGACAGACGGGTGCTGCTTGAACCTAGACTTTAATGTAACTGCATCGGGGAAAAGCTGCATTTTGATTAATTCAGGGCACATGCCATCACGGTGTTGGCGATGCTGGAGAAGGACTATAAACATCTGACGGGGAAAAAATAAAGCAACAAAAATGAAAATAAAATAAAAAAAAAACACTTAACTACATAAAAATAAGAGGGTAGTTAATCAGTTATCCGCGTAAACTGTATTGTTGGTGGAAGCTCTTAAACTTCAGCTGTATGTGTGGTAGAGACAGGCGGACACCCACAAAAAGGGGGAGTTTTTATGTAAGGTGTAAGTAGTCTTTGTCCGATCCTGCTCATCTTGGAACTTAACCTACATTTAAAAGATTTAAGCTTGCATATTAAATTTCAGCCCGATATTTCCTAAACTGCGGCTGTAATCGCGGAGACAGATAGACGGACAAAAAAGGTGTCTTGCTTATCTAAGAGAGTAACCTAAGCAGGACGTAAGCTTATAAAACATTGGCCAAAAATAAAAATATTAAGTCAAAATTCTGGATAAAACTGTGGCAACACTATCTCACAATAGATTTTGCTCTTTCAAATTACTTTTGTTTTTGCTTTATTCTACTTGTCCTTTTTAAGAATAGCTGCAAAAGGCAGATCATGAAAATAATTTTGTTTCGCAGCGTGAGTAACTTTCAAGTGAAATTCCAAAATATAGCGTAAAAACCTCTTTATAAAAGATTGCTTAAACAATGGAAGAATTAAATATTGTAAAGAAAGGTGTTAACTTTTATTTAAAAGATTTAAAAACTTCTCAGCATGTTGTGTCTATTTTATTAAAATAATTTATTATATATCCCTATTTTAGTACTAACTCGTGTGTAGACTTATATTTCACTTAGAGTTTTAGTTGCGGTCATTCGAAATTGACAACCAAATTTGTTGTAAAATTTTTAACAATATTTACAGATTATATGATGTAAAATTCACCTGCGGAAATTTGAGGAGTGTTGAGTTATATTCAATAGAACAAATCGGCCTCAACGCTTTCGGCGTCTTTTTGTTGATCGTGTACTCTAAGAGAGTTCCTTGAATCCTTTGTCCGACAATGACCAAATTGTAGATTTAGTCATAGATTGATGAAATCAATGGATATACCGACTTTGGTATGCCTACTATGAAATTTTAATTTTCAGGATCTAAGAGAGATCCTTGAATCCTTTGTCCGACATTGACCAGATTTTGATTTGGTCATAGATTGATGGAATCAATGGATATGCCAACTTTGGTTTACCTACTATAAAATTTAAATTTTCTGGATCTAAGAGAGGTCCTTGAATCCGTTGTCCGACATTGACCAAATTATAGATTTAGTCATAGATTGATGGAATCATTGGACTTTGGTGTACCTACTATCAAATTCAAATTTTCAGGATCTAAGAGAGGTCCTTGAATCCTTTCACAGATTTTAACCAAATTTTAGAAATTGATGGCATTTAAAGAGAGGCCAAATATTATTTACCTATGATAATTCCTTCTATTTTTGGCCGTTCTTTGTATGAAACGGCAACCAAGTTGGGTTGTAATCGCCGGGACAGACCCCCAAAAAGAGGAAATTTGTATGGGAGGTGGGGGTAGTTTTTGACCGATCTTGGTCATCTCAGAACTCAACCTCCGTTTAGAGGTTATAAGTTTGCTCAATAACTCTTTAACTACAGCTGTTTTCGAAGTTAATTTACAATCCCATTACTTCGTTTTGGAAAATAGTAATACTGGTAAATTTTCATACGGATCAGATAAGGTTTACTAGAATTATTGTGTCCACCAGCCATCCAGCCAGCCAGTCAGACAGAAAAAGTCTTGAAACCAATTTGGTCTTAAGATACTTAATGCGTTACACTTTTATTCGTATCAAATGATATATACTCTCTTCCCCAAGGTTGATGGTATAAATATAACATCACCTGGTATAAATATAACATCACCCTATTCATATTTACATATGACTTTCGTTAAGAATGACGTATACTTTACAATGTTCATTGCACGGAAAGTATACGCCATGTGTATCAGTATATTTATTCTGTCTCTTTAGTATACATAACATACATATAACAGCATTTTTTCAACCTAATCTGACCAATTTTACAAAGTCAATTGCATAACATCTTAGAGTTTTTTGAGTATTAAAAGTCGTTGGACAATAATTGATATATTTCTATTATAACTATTTACATACAAACACTGTTTAAAACATAAAGAGAATACATAAGTTATGATAATACTGTTGTCTGTCGTATGTGATATAATGAAGAGTGTCACCAGTACAATAAAACAACTTTTGAATTAATATTTTGTATGTTCAAAAGAGCAACATAAGCACTATATTAATTAGATTTTATTTCATTTTATCACATTTTAATTAACAGATTGCAAAGGAGCGACAACGACATCAACAGCAACAGCAGCAGCAGCAGCCGCAACAATGACAGCTGTAGCCTCAACCGCTCTGTTCTGCTCAAGGTATGTCGGATGTCCCAGGGCCAACATTACATTTGCATTTATATGAGTTAATTAAAATAACGCAAATGTAGAAAAGTAAAACGCTCTTTGCCCGAGCAATTAAAGTTAAAATTCAACACGAGTTTATATGCAGGCAGCAGTATTACAGAAGTAAGTAAATTATAAGTATGTGTGAGTGTGTTTGTTTGTAAGTGCCAGTTACTGTAATGCGATACACGTTAGCAGTCCTTTCCACACACACACACGCACATAAGCCCACATGTAAACACATACATTTCGCACATCGCGCTCTTCGCGGTTAAATATCCATTGTGGAGCGAGCCACCACCATTAAATGGTAGACATGGCAAGATAGCTGCCAACGAAGAGGTTAAATTAAAGGTATAATGCGGCACAGGTCGGGGTATCATATCCACTCCAGCTAATGGAGCGTGGAGTATGTATCCGGGATAAATGAATATTGCCATCAGACAGAGTTGTGCATTTAAATGCAACTGCGTTTACTGAATACTTCATACACGTACAAACACACAACATTATTGTATATACTTAGTAAATCATGCATAGTTCAAGTCCTTTCCTTATACGCTTACACAATCATAGGATTACAGTGGGTTGCAGTAATGATGCACAGCATTTCTTCGATTTTGGTGTGTGAGCAAGTGTTTCATATCATCGATACACGTGCTGATGCAACCGTGATATGGTGCACTCAGTTGTGGAATGTTTTTAATGTTTAAGATCTAATGAATTCACATACGACATGCTACTGGGCTAAACATATTGACATCTTAATATTTTATGAACAGATTGTATAATGATTGAAACTAACAATTATTTGTTAAAATTTAAATTTATACGTTTTAAATTCTTTTGGCCTGGTAAAGTTTCAGTTAAATCTTAAGTAGAATTTGAAACAATGTTTTTTACTCTTTAATTGCATTTTCGATATATGATGTCCTCAATGAAATTTAGTGAGGATTTTTTTGTGGAACACTTTACTTCTCTAACTCAACTCATCAGGTGTCCTTTCCTTCCTTATTTCGAGATAAGTCAGAAAAGGACCTTGGTAATTTGCAACATTCGAGTGTTTTACAAAAATGGCAAAGACAAAGAATAGATGTCTCCAATTTGTACTAATCATTTCAATGCACAGTGTGAATAGCGATCTAAAATATTCCGTGTTTCTATGTTTCTTAATGGTTTAGTGCATTTTCGACATTAGGTTTCTTCAATGAATGCACTGTACTACCTACCTACCAGCTCAATTTCGCCGAAATGCTTCGCTTTGAGGCAGTCAGCCATCTTTTGTGCTGCGTAAATGTGATCACACACACACACACACACACAATTGCCACGCAAAAGTTCATAGACCACATGTATGCGAATATAATTGATAGAATCAAGAAGATATAATAAGCCTCTTCGCGTGTTCGCCTTTATCCTTTGCTCTTTATTATTCATATGCGCAGAATGCCTGCGTATGTTTGTTCGGATGTTCGGATGTGGGTCCTTATGAATACCACTGGCAACCATGTGCATGCACTTTAATGTCACTTCACATTAAGTTAAACATCGCATGGAACAAGTACTTCAGCACCGGCATTGCATGTATGGGCGCTGGCTTGATGGGCTGATGTTGTGTAAATATGTATTTTAACATTTGCGACGCTACCGGAGACGGGATGCTGACGATGGGCCAGGCTGCGCCACGGAAGTCTAGTAAACTCTGAGATTATGTTTTATTGTCAACTTGTTGTTTATTGTTCCTTTATTATTTGTTTCGTTTCCTTTGTATGCGATTTTCTTTTATTGTTTGTTTACGAGCTGTTTATGTTAAAACGTTTGCTCCTTTTAACTTTTTTTTTCATCTGTGCATTTTTATCTTAATTCTAGAGACCCACATAAACACACCGAACAGCAGAGATTCGACAGAATGAAGAAATAAAACAGATTAAAGTTGAATACGTAATTTGACAACGATTGTTAGCATTGTTACTATTTACAATATTCATTCATATTTGCTGGTTTGTGCGCTTCGGTGCGTACCGCCCTTTCACCGTGTCTTTCTCTGAAACGTGCAGACACAGTGTGTGTGTGTGTGTGAAATATGCATATACATATATGTGGATTTAGATTACACCATTGCTGATGTTTCGTTAATGTGTGCTACCATGTACTATTTTGCCTTCATTGTTATTGTAGATTTTATTTGTGTTAACAACACTTTCAGCACTTAATTCCTAAAAATTGTTAACAATTGTTGTTATACATACTTATGGGTCTTTTGTGATGATGTTTGTCGCTGCCACTTGGTTCACATCGGAACTACTTGGTCCGCCATTAACGACAAATCGGGCACTGAAAGTGTAATCTTTGTATTTGTGGGCCTGGTGTGCGAGTGTCTGAATTGTGCTAATGTGTATGCATGTATGTAGTTAAAATTATTTGAAATACAATTACAGAAATAGTAAAAGTTCTATTAAATACTCGTAAAATGCGAATTATACTACACACATGTGCTGACGTCCTTTCTGTTTTGCGTTCCACTCCTATTGTTGTTATTGTTCTTTAGGTACAAGTAATTTAACAACAATATTGTACATATGTTTGTTCAGTGGTTTCATTAACATAAACAAGGCAAATACGTTAGGGACCATAGTCCTTATTGGTTAGTAAGGGATCTCACACAGTTGGCGTTGGTTATCCTTTTGCGTTGTTATATTTCCTATTAGATTAGTTAAGGAAGCCTAGTGGCTTTTAAATTACCCTTGTTTTCTTGCTGGAAATATATGTTGTCGGTTCCCCCGCCTTAAGAGGATAACTCATGGCAGGCAGTAGTTAAAGTTAGGGACAAATGAAGACTTAACCTTAAGTTCGAAATTGTTCACGACCTTAAACAGGACGTTTAAACAAGGGTAGCACTGAGGTAAAAGTGTTGGCAACAGTAAGCCGACTTAGCGTTTTCTATTTGTGAAATTAAATTTCAACAAATGTAATTTTGGAATAACCGATATTTTGCAGCAGTTAATAAATAAAACTCCGCATTGGATAAACTAAAATTCAAACTAATAGTTGAAAATTTATTCCATCAGAATGGATACGACCTTGGCAAGAAATTATGGCGAAATATTTCTCTACATAATTATGCAAAAAAAAAATTCTGACGAAAAAACATTTTTCCATGGTCAAAGAGGACAGTTGGTGCATATAAGAACTGTGGAACTGATCAACTGTGAAGGGACACGGGTCCCCATAACTCGTGCATGAACTTTCACATTATGGTAATGGTAATTTTTGGCTTCTATGTGGTTCTACAAAAGTAGATCTTTATCCAAACGTCCACGCAGGTAGCTAGCTACCTTGGTTGAACCTCAATACCGTTTTTCGCCACCGCAGGGCCGGCCAAGCGGTCCACTGATGGGTTTCTCTAGGGTCCACTAGAGTTTTATATAAGTCTCGCCGTTAAGGCCTAACCCATGGTGTGCTAAATACACTGGTCATATTACAATACAATTACAAGGGATAGCCCAAGCAAGGTGAGGTATCCTGGAACAGGAGTGGACTTTTTTGGGCGTAAGCTACCACAATTGTCGGCTCATTCTTCAAGCCAGAAGATACTAAAGCAGGTTTGGCACTATGAGACATACTAACATTGTCAAGGTGAGGTCTATCCTACTACCTCTGCTATTCTATAGGTCTGAAGTACCCAGTTGCAATGCGACTCCATATTCGGTCCCGATGACTCTACCAGCGATTGCGGTTTCAATCACAGCCCGTGTGATGCTCCCGCAAGCGGTCCTACACCAACCGATCAGGAGGGAATAGTCCTGGCTACCGGCCACACTCATCGGTGGGAACCATACATCACAGGTTAAGTCGCCTTTCTCAGAATGAACACAGACTGCCACCGAGCTGGTGAAAGGTCGTTACTACATTATATGGGTGCAATACTGGCAACGGTAAGAGGCATGGCTAAATTTCGATCCTCTTCCTTTCGACGATGGTGAACGGCAACTATGTATTTGTTTGTTCTAACCCGTATGAAAACCCATAATCTCAATAAGATACTGATGAACAATGCCACGCACTAAAGACAATACACGGGTGTATCCCATGTCCCTTACGGTACCAGCCAAAGGCCTTTTGTGAGACCTCGTAGTCGTACTACTTTCAGTTTTAACTCCTTGCAGTTAAGCAACTTGTTCCCAGGCAGCGGCAACCGTCATCTATCAGAATAGGATTGTGAGATCATTCCGATACACCAGCCTCACAACAATAGACACCACAGAAAAACCAGCAATGACTGTCAACACAAGCAAATACACCCAGAGTAGAGAACATCTCACTCACATTTCGCTCACTACCTTCCTCAGCTATACCCAGTCGGAAATTTGGTAAGGTACTTCCAAAGGGACGGCAAGTTTAGAATACTTCATTTTTACGCTTACTAAAAGAAACTAGAAATGGTATTCAAATTAAATACTTAAGAAAGCCGAAGCCAACCGTCGGGACAACAAAACACATGTGATTGATAACTACTAGAAAATATGTTCTCTCAATCAGTTTGTTTTTGTTTCTCGCCGTGTGTAGAAGTGTTTTTGTATTCGATTTTTTAATCCTTACGTCTACATTACACTGTAAGCGAGAAAGATGTAATTATGCTTACGATTCAGGTATCGAGAAGGCGAAAATTGATGCTTTTGGAAATCATAACTTACAAATTCTTTATAAATGAAGCCACATTTAGAATGCATGCTCTCAATTTTGCTCTGCATTACAATTTCATTGCCAATTATAAGTTATTTTAGAATTCAAACCCGAAGATTCTTGAGTGATAACATGCATTACCTTCAATTTATTTTTAGAAACAAAAGTGGAAGCATGTATCATGTCTGCTTCCATTTCCAAAATAATGCTTACGTCAGGCAGCCATTGTTTTACAAAAGTAATGGAAACTTGTAAGGAAAGATAGAATCCCTCCCAAACGGAAAGTAAGCATACTATAATGTGTTATTTCATGCTTCTTTATCCTACTGGGTAGCTAACCTCTGGAGATCGCTAATATGAACATTGGTTGGTTCGATAATAGCATTAAAAATTTACTCAGCAAAAACCAAAGTCAAAAAAGAGCAATACTTAAATTTGGTGCAAAACCTATGATTTTATTTTTAGGTATACAATATACAACAGAAAGGGTAAAATTAACACCTGCTATAGCTGTTTCTTAGCATCCCGAGATAAGGTGATGTTACTAAGAACTATTCTCCGCTTGATTTCTTGACTGACACTATTTTTCTTACTGACGGAAGATACGAGGTAGGTAAACTTATCTACTACCTCAAAACAATAAATTTTAACGTTTATGGTACGTCCCTATTGAGAGGACTCTTTGTTCGTGTAAAATATTATTTATACCCTCACCCTACGGGTAGGAGGGTATATATCATTTGATATGACCCAATTGTGTAACACATACAGGGTGTCACTTAAGACCATAGGTTTCTTTAAACGAAATTCGATTCATGACTTATTAAGTCGTTTGAGTCATGTACGACTGTCTGTCTGTCTATCCAGCTGGTACGCACGATAACTTTACTTACGGTATTGCAAATAGGCTACATGGCCACGCTCCTTCTTTTACTTCCCATACAAATTCATCATTCCGCCCATTTTAGAAATCGAGTTATTATATCAACATGCCAAACGCGGTAGTGCCAAAATTCGAAGTCTAGCCACGCCCCTTCAGGTACCTCCCATACCACTCCGCCTACTTTAGAAAGCGAGTCTTGCCCAAATTTTGTATTTTGTTAAGCTATAACAAGATAAAGTTTTGGAGAACAAATTGAAAGTCTAGCCAAGCCCTTTCTGGTACATCCCACTCTGCCCACTGCCCACTTTAGAAAGCGACTAATAATATCAAAACACTCGACATGATCCTGCCGAAATTATGTATTTTGCTATGCTATAACAGGATAAAGTTTTGGAGAGAAAAACTGGGAGTCTAACTACGCCCCTTCTAGT
Organism: Muscina levida; assembly: GCA_964034835.1. Lineage (NCBI taxonomy): Eukaryota > Metazoa > Arthropoda > Insecta > Diptera > Muscidae > Muscina > Muscina levida. The sequence goes on along the minus strand of OZ035884.1, from coordinate 60,076,601 downwards.
ACCTCCCATTCAAATGTACCACTCCACCGACCTTTGAAATGGAGTAATAACAACAATATTGTAAGTTTCACTGAGGGTGAGGGTATATGTAAGTCGATTTTCCCGACTTTAACTTTCTTACCGGTTTTGTTTTGTCCTCGTTGACCGCAAAACCCATATTTGCGGACTCCTTTTCTAGTGATGAGAAAACTGGAGTAACATTCCGCAGATTTCGGCCAATGATGTCCAAATCAATGTCCAAGGCTAGTGGCTAGTGGCTCTTGTGCAATATTGTGCCAGACATGTTGGCATCAGCCTTTCTCATCACCTTCTCTATAACTATATTCAATATGGTACAGGACAAGCTATCGCCCTGCCTGAGACCTCTTTCTGTGCTGAATGGTTCAGAGTGATCCTTACTAGTCTTATCCGAGGTACATCTGCAAAGTCGAATTAGCTTTGCAGGAATACCAAACTCAGAAATGGCTTTATGTAACTTTGTCCTTATCCGAGGGTCGAAAACAGCTTTGTAGCCAACAAAAAAGTGGTAGGTGTCGATGTGCTTTTCATGAGTTTTTTTTCCAGGATTTGTCGATAAGGGAATATTTGATCCGTCGTAAATTTACCAGGTCTAAAGCTGCACTGATAAGGTCCAATTAGTTTTTCTACAATTGGCTTTAGACGTTCACATAATATGCTCGAAAGGACCTTGTACGCAATTGGTAATAGGCTTATTCCACAGTAGTTCTTACATTCACTATGATCACCTACATAAAAGAATGAGACTTCAATCCCCGCTCATGTTCTCCTGTAGCCAGATATTCTCCATGAGCTGATGGAGAATTTAGTTGGGAGACCATCCGCTCCAGCCGCTTTTAAGGCGGGATATTGCGACACGTATCTCGTATTAATGAAAAAATAATAATAAAAAAATGTTTCTGTATGTCTAACTTGTTTTTTCGACTTAAGTACTTGACGACAACGTATACATTTTTATTCATGCTGCTTTTAAAGGACATTGATTTTTGGGAAAACTCGTGTGCTCTTTTGTCTCTTTTATGTAATTTTATGACAATGCTTGTTATTGTTATGTTTAAGTTTTTATTACTTGACCATTTTGTCCAATTTAAATATTTCTAATTTATTATAATGTGCATTGTCCCAAAATGTTTAAATTCATATGAGAATTTTCTAAAATGCCAATCACTCGCCATCGCCAAAAAGTTTTGAATACTTTTTGCCTTCATAACTTGGACATATTTTTGGGTCGAGCATAAATTGTTAGGAGTTTGTCTCAGAAAAGGTCTTAACATTCATTTAAATCACATTATACTTTGCCAGAGGACGGTGTAGAAGAATCAAGAGAGACTTGCCGCCTCCTTCATCAAAAAGAATCGGACATAATAGTGTTGTAGGGAAGGATACCGTGTATAGAAAGGGAAAAATGTTTGTGTGTTGTACACGGTCATATATATCAAATACTGATACGAATATTGTATTGTATACACACATACTTCGGTGCAAGGGACCTAACAAGGATTGTATGAGTATGTGTGGGGGTGTGTGAGTGCTGATATATTTTAACCAGCTATTTGTAGTTTTCCTATAATGTGCAAAAACAACAACACTTAATATGTCAAAAGCAGTCTTAAGCTGTCAACAACGTTCTGTTTTGTTTTTTTTTACTCTCCCTATGCATGGGTTGGCGTTGCTTCTTTCCTTGCGCTCTTTTTGTTATACATACATAGCTTTATAAATATAAGTGAGTGTGTACGCTTGAATGTACATTATAAGGGACATTTATGTAACTTTTTGTTGCCGCTGTCGCTGCTGTTGTTATTATTATAGTTGTTGTTGCTATTAATAACAAAATAAATGAGGAGCAAAAACCTGTTACCAAAGTAATTATTTACCAGTCAAGTATGTAAGTATGTTTGTGTGTTTTGTTATTTTCGTTGAAGAGCTATACCGTTGTACGAGGGTGGTTTAAACGGTGACAAACCGATATGTTAAGACAATTCGACTGTCATTACATTAAACAGAACGATTTTACACTTCTTTTAAGAGACAAGCGGTGCCGAACGTGACATGGTGGCTAGAGCATGCGGCTATCATTAGGGATACTAGTGTTCGATTCCTGTCTACATTTCTTAGATCGGTGGCCCTTTCGTTGATGTCGACAACATCTACGCAATAGTCCAGTCAATCGACATGTCTTGTAAAAGCTTCACAAACAGCTGACGATCGGATTCGTCTTTAAACTATATTTTCCTTTTGTATGAGAACAAAAATGGAGCTCTCATATCTCATTCATGAGCAGGCTTCTGACTAAAGCTTCTCAAAAAACAGCTGACATTCAAATTTGTCGTTAAACTGTAGGTCCCATGTCAATAAAGCTCTCCCATATCTCATTCATGGTATTCAAAGGGAAAATATGTTTTCTTAAGATGTTATGCACTTAATGCAAAAAATCAATGTATCAAAGTTGTTGTGCCAACTCATTTAGAAATTAATTTCAATGTTTTTCTTTTGATAAGAATTACAATGAAATTTTTCCTGGCTGTCAAGTTGATAAGATAATTATAGTTGTTACGAACAAAACCCAGGCACGTCGGCTCAGAGTGAGCGGTACCCTGGTCAGCGTCTGACCCAGAATGGGAAACTGGAAAACTGCGACGTGGTGCGCTAGGCTTCCAACCCGCCACCGACGTTTGAACTATAGCAATAAAAAGAGGTAAGAAAAGTATAAAACGGACCCCCCAAAATGTTGACGAATGAGGACAAAGACGAGTTCTACGAGAGCCTCGAAAAAGTGTGTTACCGTAGCACAAGCCATGACATCAAAATTGTTCTAGACGATTTTAATACCTTTGGGCCTACCATCGGAAAATTCAGTCTGCACACCGAATCGTCAAACAATGGCATCAGACTGATTGATTTCTCTGCGGCAAGAAATATGGTAGTTAGATGCGCTAGATTTAACCATAAAAATATTCATAAGGCAACATAGTTATCTCCAGATCAATTGACGAGGAATCAGATATATCACGTGGTAATTGATGGAATGCAGGTATCCAGTGTTCTGGACATAAGAGAGATCAGGGGTGCGAACATTGATTCCGGTCACTACCTTACCGCAATTAAGGCGAAAAACGTACGTTACCAGGTACAACAAAAGCTGGACATCGGTTAACTGCGGAACACAGAGGTAGCGAACGCCTACTCCAACCACCTCCACTGATACGGAATGCTCCAACCCCTGATAATATTACCTCGCAGGGGCAATAAATTGCCGACTCCATAGAACGGACTTCCAGAAGCGTACTTTGGTACTCAAAGCCATCTCAAGATGCTGTCTGGAACGAGGATGAATGTTGCAATGCCACAAGAGAGACGGATGCTGCATACAGGGCGAAAATGCACCCAATTGATACGCGAGCCTTTCGTGAAGGGCACAGGGAGAAGAGACGAGAGCAACTCGAAAATTCTATCAGAGTGTTAAGGCGAGAACGTGTGGAACAGGGTTACCCTTTTGCAAAGACAGCAATGGCCACCTAGTGCAGACCCGGATATCGTTCTGAAGATATGGAGGGATCATTTCAAAAATTTAATGGATACGTAAAACACTCCAGAAGACCCCGCTACAATCCATGACAATGGTATTAGCTGTCTACCTCCGAACCAGAGCCAGATACGTGTGGCAATATCCCGCCTCAAAAACAACAAAGTGGCTGGAGCCAATGGTCTCTCTGCTGAATTGATTAAGGCAGGCGGGGAGGAGCTGGTTAGGAGCATGTATAAGTTAATGAAGAACAACTGGCTAGAGGAAAGTATGCCCGGGGATTGGAGTCTCAGTCTGTTATGTTCCATATACAAGAAAGGAGATCTTAGTGCATGTAAGAGCTACCGTGGAATAAGCCTATTACCAATTGCGTACAAGGCGCTCAAAAAGACCATATTGTGTGAACGTCTTAAGCCAATTGTAGAAAAACTAATTGGCTTTAGACCTGGTAAGTTTACGACAGGTCAAATATTCACCTTACGACAAGCCCTTAAAAAAAACTCATGAAAAGCAGATTGACACCTACCACCTTTTGTCGACTACAAAGCTGCTTACAAACTCTCCGATAAGGAAGAGGTTATATGGGGCCATGTCTGAGTTTGGTATTCCTGCAAAGCTTATGCGACTTTGCAGATGTACCTTTGAAAATACAAAATCCTCGTTTAAAATTGGTAACTACTTACTTAATTTCCCTTTGCACCCCATGAATGAGGTATGGGATAGCTTCTCGCGTTGTTGTGAATTAACACGCTTTCTATTTTTAGATTCACAACTAACGGCACCTACTTGTTTATCGACGAATGCGAACGTCACTGTTTGAGAAGCTCTTTCTAGACACGACGATTGGATCGACGCTTAATACTGCGAAGTTGCTGTCAACAACATTCGAGGGGAGCCGACAATGAAAGAAAATTTTACTTTTTTTTTTTTTTTCTTTTAAGATGACTGGATCCAGGTTTGAACCTGCGATCTCCCGCATGGTAGTCGCGTGTTCTAACCACTATGCCACGGCCGGTCCCTTGGTAAGGATCACTCTAAACCATTCAACACAAAAAGAGTTCTCAGGCAGGGCGATAGCTTCTCCTGTGCCTTATTTAATAAAGTTATGGAGAAGGTGATGAAAAAGGCTGATGTCAACATGTCTGGCACAATATTGTACAAAACACACTTGCCACTAGCCTATGCCGATAATTTGGACATCATTGGCCGAAATCTGCGGAATGTTACTGCAGTTTTCTCATCGTTAGAAAAGGAGTCAGCAAAAATGGGTTTAGCGGTCAACGAGGACAAAAGAAAAACAATTATTTTCGACGAACAAAAAGTCCTCTCAATAGGGACGGTCATCGTTGAAATTAATTGTTTTGAGGTAATGGTTGAGTTTACCTTATATCTTCCGTTCCGAGAAAAACAATGTCAGCCAAGAAATTAAGCGGAGAATTGTGCTCGCCAATAGATGTTTCTACGGACTTCGGCAACACTTTAGTAACACCACCTTATTTCGAGATACGAAGAAACAGCTGTACCAGGTGTTTATTTTACCCGTTCTGTTGTATGCTGCTGAATCATGGGTGCTTACGACAACAGACATACAAAACCTGGGAATAAAAGTACTCCGAAAAATAAATGGACCTATTTGTGTCGACAGCGAGTTTCGCCATCGGATGAAGCATGAGCTATATGAGCTTTACCACGACATTGATGTAGCTACAAGAATCAGCATTTAACGACTACGATGGCTGGGACATGTTGCCAAGATGGATGTAATTGCTTCAGCGAGAAAGGTCTCTGAAGGTGAACCTGGAGGACAGCGCAAAGCAGGGATGCCCAAACATCGTTCGAAGGACCAAGTGGTTGGCGACATGCCATCATCTGGTAGGACTAACTGCAGAACGCACGCAGAAGACCGAAACGTGTGGAATTCTTTAATACTTCAGGCCTCAAATTTATGAACGACATTCGTAAGTTGTAATGGGCCACTTATTTTAGTAAGTAAGTTACCAATGCCCAGCCTCCAAATGAATGAAAGCTAAAATTTTTCTCTGTTGTATTGCTTTGAGGCATGAATTTTACAAATGTACGTGGCACTACTTGCTAACGTATTTATTACATCTGTAATTAATGTTATTGTTTTTAATTTAAAATTTTTTGAACAATAAAAACATTTCAGCAGCTTAAACATTTTCTTCTGCTTGTGGCAAAATTTAAAAGTATCTCCAGCTAAATTAACACCATAATAATAATAAAAGACAATGAATTAATATTGTTGTTCCATGCTTCATCAAATTTTGAAAATATGCCTCCCATGAAAGAGATATTTAAAAATATGGTCGTCATAAAAATTTTACCCAATTTCAGTTTATGTGTTTACATTTATGTGCGGATCGCCTAAGTGTCTTCTACTAGAGGCCCTATGTAATAATAATAATAATGTTAAAAAGAAACCATTATTCCAGTGAATAGAACTTTGTTAGCAAGGACTTTGCCACCTTCACCTTATTTTGTATTATTCAAATAAGCAATTGAATAGCTATAAAAGGACTTAAACATGTTATGAATACACTTTATAAATATTGTATTTGACAAAACTTTAATAAATGCATAAGTTTCCTGCGCTGTTAACGTGTAATATTACAAATATGAACATTATTTGTAACATCTGCTACTACTAGTCTTATCGACCCATATGGTAGTGTGTGTTAGTAATTCTAGGTATACTCGCTGCTGCTGTTCATGTGTGCACATGTGTACTCTTGACCTGAATACTTGTAAGAAATATGAAATTCCTTTGACAGGACAAGTTATTTCAACTTTCATTTGCAACAAATCCCCTAGAAACTTATTCTCATTGCTACAAACTCCTTCTCATAGGATGCAAAAGAGAATGTGTGCATGCGAGACAGTCAAATGTGTCTTTGAAAGGAATTTATAAAGTGTCATAAAAATAATTAATGGATTACGTGTTTTATTTTGTAATTGAAATAAAAGTCTTTATTGAATTAATACGGGGAGAAACCTTAGCGAATGCGCTCGTCTGGCAAAGGGAAAAAGTTATAGCAAGTCTTTTCTCTAAACGTCATATTTAAATCCTTCCACCTGCTACGATATGAGCAGCACGTCGCGTGTTCGTTTGCTATATTGACATTACTTTCGGCAAGGTTTATTTTTTTTCTTCTGACTAACAATTCTCGCACCAGACATCAAACTGTTTTTACTGCATGAATCTTTGCTGATGTTATTGTATGTGACGACGGCTGTCATTAAATATAATCTCGTAAAAGCAAACCATGCGCAAAATTAATCTGCTGATGTAAATTGAACTCGCGGAAGAAAAAAAGTTGCATGTCTATATACATATAATGGCATTAGTGGAAGTGAGGTAGACACCATGTCATACGATTATTAGAAACAATTTCTAACTTTAAGGCTAACGTTGACTTATTAAATTTGAATATGACTTGTTTAAGATATAGATGTGTCTTAACAAATAGACATCTTAGGCAAAGCAGCAGCAATAGAGAAATGAGTCTAAATTAAATTTGCAATTATCATAAATGATTACAAATATACAAAAGTGCACAATACTTTGTCTAATACTTACTTACTTACTTACTTCTTTGCAATCCCAGTGGATTATATACCGCACGTAGAAAAATATTACAAGAGCCTCGATCTTCTGCGCTTCTTCTCCAGTTAGTCACACTAAGTTTTGTAAGGTTCTCAGTAACCTGGTCTTTTCAACGGAGTTTTGGTCGCCTTCTTCTGCGCCGTCCATTGAGTTCATTGTCGAAGACTATTCGAGCTGGAGCATTTTCGTCTATGCGTACAGCATGACCTAGCCAATGCAACCGTTGCACTATAATGCGTCTGACCATCTCAATGTCAGTGTACAACTCGTACAGCTCATAATTCATACGACACCGATACTCCCCGTTAACGATAAACGAAGTATTTTTCTCTCGAATACTGCCAGAACCGATTCATCCACTTGTGTCATAACCCAGGATTCTGAAATATACATTAAGATCGGTAGAACCAGTATCTGGTATAGCTGAATTTTTGTTCGTCGAGGTAAGCAGTAAGCAGGATTCTTCTCCTAATTTCTAGGCTAACATTATTTGCTTTGTTGATGTCGGAGCCTAGGTAGATAAAATTATCTACCACCTCGAAATACTAGTTGTCAACGTTAACTTAGTTTCCAAACGAGTAGATTCCTTATTCGTTGAAACTAATAACTTCGTTTTGTCCTCGTTCACCATTAGACGGATTCTCGCTGATTTCGTCTGTATACCTGAGAAGGCTGCAGTCACATCCCGCAGTTTTCGGCCGATGATGTCTATGTGATCAGCGTATGCAAGTAGCATGTGGGTTTTGTTAAATATCATGCCACTCGTCTTTACTGGAGCTTTCCTCATTATCATCTCCATCACTACGTTGAAGAGGTCACACGATAGGCCGTCGCCTTGTTTTAGGCCTCGCCTGGTGTAGAATGCCTCCGTAAGGTCCTTGCCAATCTTCACTGAAGACTTTGTGTCAGTCAGCTTCATTCCGCAAATGCTTGTCAGCTTCGGTGGAGTACCAAACTTTAGCCATAGCTTCCAGTAATTTCTGCTGTATCGGGCTGGCGAAGGCAACCTTATACTCGACGAAAGGATGGTATGTGTCGATCTGTTTCTCTTGGATCTTTACCAGGGCTTGCCGAAGTGTGAATATCTGAATATCACTACGTTGAAGAGGTCACACGATAGGTCGTCGCCTTGTTTAAGGCCTCGCCTGGTGTAGAATGCCTGCGTAAGGTCCTTGCCAATCTTCACTGAAGACTTTGTGTCAGTCAGCTTCATTCCGCAAATGCTTGTCAGCTTCGCTGGAGTACCAAACTTTAGCCATGGCTTCGAGTAATTTCTGCTGTATCGGGCTGGCGAAGGCAACCTTATACTCGACGAAAGGATGGTATGTGTCGATCTGTTTCTCTTGGATCTTTTCCAGGGCTTGCCGAAGTGTGAATATCTGATTAGTTGTTGATTTACCAGGTCTAAATTCACAATGATAAGGTCCGATCAGGTTGGATAACACTGGCTTTAGTCTTTCACATAGCACACCCGACAGGACCTTATATGCGATGGGTAAAAGGCTGATTCCGCGGTAGTTGGAGCACACTCTTGGATCACCTTTTTTCAGCACAGGACATAATACGCTTAAATTCCAATCGTCGGGCATGCACTCTTTTAGCCAAACCGTGCGCAGGAGCCGGTGCATGCTCGTTATCAGGTCTTTGCCACCGGACTTGGAGTGCTCTGCCGGAAGACCGTCGGCACCGGCTGCTTTATTATTTTTCTCCAGCGATATTGCTCTTCTTACCTCGGCTTAACTTGGTGGTGGGCAATCTAAGCCGTCTTCGACAGTTGGCGTGACACCTTCACATGTGCCATCTTCTGGAACCTGCAGTTGCTGGAAGTGTTCTCTCCATATATGCAGAACACTCTGCGTATCTGTAACCAGATTTCCATCCTTGTCCTTACAGGCGGGAAGCCCATTACCGTAGCCTTTTGCTTTTTCTTGCTGGTAAAATTATCCGGTCTCACCTCTATCCCTGTATCGCTTTATAGCCTTGTTCTCCCGTTCCTTCACCTGACGTATTATTTCGCTTAAATAGCTGTCTCGCCTGTTTTGCTGTCACCTTGTGCCGTTCCCTAACAGTTTGGGAACGTACCAAGATTTTTCTGAGCGACGTTTTTCATATCCAGGCATGGTCGTTGCGGCCTTTGTCATGGAATGCGCAATATGCTGCCACTCTGTATCGGTAACGTCAGAAGTAGAGGCGTTGTGTCGTAGTAGATAGGAGAGTTGGATTAGGCTATTTCTGGGGTTTGCAGCTTCGCGATGTCCAGCTTTCTTTGTTTGGTTGCATGCTTTTTTCGCTCTGTGCGCACGTTAGCTGCTACGAGGTAGTGATCCGAGCTAATATTACCACCATCGGATGACGCGCACATATTTAACACTTGATGCATTCTTTTCTTCAATTAGCACATGATCAATTTGATTTTTGTAATTGTAATCGGGAGATAGCCAAGTTGTCTTGTGGATATCTTTGTGCTGGAATATGGTTCCACTCACTACCATGTTCCTTCCCACTGCAGAGCTAACACGCCAATTTCCGTTGTCTGACGTGTCGGTATGTAGGCTGAGTTTTACCGATCGATGAACCATGAACACCTTCTCTTCCTATTTATTTATTATTTTATTTAATGTCGTAACCTATAAAATGCATCTTTAATCTCATAGTCTTTATCTTTCGTGGGGGCATGAGCAAATCAGCGTGATGTAGAAATATTTCGCCTTGTGGCTCTTTGCTCAATAACAGGATTGACCTACTACAAATCCACATTCAAACTCGTGCTTTTCCGCATGGCAGCTGCAATAGATGTCACAATTTTATTTTTTGTGTTTTCATAACCTGAAAGGACTTGAAGGCTAGCCCAACCATCATGGTTCGTCGCTCACTATCTGCCGCCATTCTAATGAAAAATATCACAAATAACGTTGCCCAGATGCCACCATGAAGGAGGTTGTGAATCGGTTTGAGATGTAAGATTCACTTTACATTCCAAACGGCGGAGGTGCCGTTTTGCCCAAATTTCAAGTTTTTATACCCATTACCACAGGGAAGCACGGACCGGATGGTATATTCAGTTTGTTTCAGCCGTAGTTTAAGAGCTGAAATTAAGTATGCATACTTCTATTCTATGCAGAAGAGCTAAGAAGAGCGAGGTCGGACAGCCATTGTTTAAAAGTTGTCATCCTGAAATTTTGCACGGAAACTCCTATCCTCTAAGCGGAGGTTAAGCTTTAAGATGAGCAAGATCGGATGAAAACCAAGTATTTGACATTTACTTCAAATACTAAATTAAAAAAAAACACTGCAATTCTTGACCAAACTTTTATGTTTTCATCCCCATTGTTATAGTGGGTGTATAGTATCTGAGCTACGATATAGCCGAAGATAATTATCTTACTAGTTTTAATTTGTTTACAGCTATTACTGTACACAAAATATTTTCAATGCACTCGTTTATGCAGCCTCGTTAGGTTAACCTATAAAGTAAATTTGCAGTGATATCTATAGTCACCGTCATCTGTCTGCTTTAGAGACCGTTGCACAGATACGAGTACTATGCATTAATAAATAATGAACATTACCCTATTTAGCCTGAATGTGTTGTGAGTGCATAACGGCAGCAATTGGCCAAAACCGCCAAGTCCATTAAAGTTTTCTATTAAATGATCATTTATTCGAGCACTGCAATTTAGATAACTTAAATACGGAAATTACAAACTACTAAGATTCAAACTACAGATAGGAATGTGACCATAAATTCCTCTTATTGGCTGTACAAAATGTTTGCTCACCCACAAAATAACCGGTTGGAGGAAACAAGATATATGCTAAAATGCAAACGGTAATCTGATTTCAGTTCACGTGTACGCGCTATATAATTATCATTGCATGCCTGAACTCGCCCGACTTTAATGTGGTATTAATAAACAAGTGTTTGACAGCTGATAGCATACAGTCAAGCTTCAATAAATAGAACCATTTGTTGGGCTTACTTGAATATAACCAAAGATGCAATTAGCGTCTATGCATGTCTTAGGGTTTTGCCTGGCTTTTGAAATCGAATTAATGAAAATTTCAATCATTTAATACTTAACCAGTTATCTATTACTGACGGCCTACTGTATTAGCAATTACTCCATGTCCGCGCTTATAATCACAAATTATTAATTCATACATATTTAAGTGTGTACACATGTATAATGTCGCCAAATTGTACATATGTGTAGAGTGGATGGCGTGTAATTTCACTCTAAACACACATACACACACCTAGTAACACAAGTCCACAGGTTGCCTTTTATATTTTCTCCGATCAGCTCACAACTGTGAATGTTTGTAATCAGATCAAAAGAGATAATCACATTTCCTATAATTACAGCTGTCACTAAGTGCATGTCATAGAATGTTGGGTGTTTGTTGGTATTGTTTGTACTCTATTCATATTTATTATATCAAATTGGAAATTCTATAATGTGAACTACTAATAATTTTACCAGTATAGCATAATTAATCTCAATGTAGTGTGACACATATAAATTATTTAATTTATGAATAGTGGTACTAATGGAACTAAAGTCATTGATTTATGAATATATGCAGTAGGATACTATCTGTCTTGTCCATATATGTTACATTTGGTTAAACATTGGTTGGTAGCAAATCACTCAAATTAATATTAATTAAAACAAAGAATAATATTTTTTTTTTTGAAATATTCCAATACACATTTTAAGATAAGTTAAGAGGTGTTGTCGTGAAATAAATAATGTCTTTTAATATGTATATATGCATGTGGGACTTATTCTCAAAACATTGTCATTTATCGCCTTTTTTACATTAATTTTCCCCAAAACGTCAAAATTTCTGGCCATTTGTGATTAGTAGAATGATCATTGTAGAAGAGTGGAGTGAATTTTTTTTTTAATTTGTGTTTCCTTATTATCAATTTATGACCTATAGTCTTAGTTGTCTTAATTGTGGCGCTATAAACTTGAATAAAATAAAAACAATATTACAGCTGCAAGTAAAAGTTTATTTTAAATTTTATTATATTTTTAATTTTAGTTATATAAAATAAGAAAGAAAAAAAATTATTTTAAATTAAGCATTTTGTTGTGTCTAATCCGAATATTCAGAATTTAATTTTTTGTACCAAGAAGGCGCTCACAAAAAGGTGAATAAAATGATAAACAAACGAGCTTTAGAGCCTCCTTAAAGCTTTAGTTTAAAATAACCATCTACTGATAAGTTTTCAAAGTAATAAGACCGATCTTACATTTAAATGAATTTGTTTTTTCACTTAGGGAAAAAACTCCTTTTTGGAAGACAAAAACTTTCATGCGCCACCTCAAGATAAAGTCGTATATAACTTTAATTTTTTGCACAAATGATGCTTAGCTATGTGGTCATCGATTAACCAACCATACATGAAAAGCAAAATTAAAATACCATTTTTTTCACTCAGCCCTAATGTAAATATGGATGGATGCATGTATGAACAAATAACGTGTGAGTAATATTAATTTTGTGCGTATTTTATATTAATCATACGCACATAGTTCCAGTATTATGGATTTATGCTTCATACGCACATAGTTACAGTAATGTGGATTTATGGTTTAAGGGCCTGAGAACGCCAAAACCTTTGGGGGTTTTACTATACTGGCCTTTGGCCTGTCTTGGAATTTCTCACCCCAAGACAATTACCACGAAAATGTTCCGCAGTGTAGGTGGAACATATTAGGTGCTTTGAGTTGAGTTAAAAAAAAGGCCGGGCGTGCCAGAAATTTTGAAAATTTTGTATTATTGTGGGAACGCCTGTTAAACAATTTAAAAATAAAACCATTACCACAATCGTGCCCATTTGGAGATATTTGACCTTTTATAAGTCAACCCATGCCACATTACAGGTTGAATAGTACCTATTGTACTAGAGTTATTACTTAATATCTTCATTACTTCCTGAAAATTGGCACATGACTTAATTACAAGAAATAATTTTGAATTTATATTTACTGACTAAGCCACGCACCCTAGAAGAGTACGCCTTCATACGAAAACACCAATTTAAAACCAACACGTGTTGTTGTTGGATGAAATGTATAGCAGTACAAATTAATAGAATAAATAGTAGTGGTATTAAATAGTAGCAGCGTAATAGCAAAAAGTAGTAGTATAAGACTCGAAACACAACCATGTCGCAAATCGGTACACGAATATATATTTACAGATGACTTCTAGAGGGGTATTTAGTCAAATCGAGGAACATATATATGGGAACTATATCTAAATCTGAACCGATTTCTCTCAATTTTAGCACGGACTGCTTCTGGCCCAAAATACGAAGATGTGTCAAATTTCATGAGGATCGGAAGTAAAATGCGGCTTTTAAAGCTATTAGAATGTAAATCGGTTGAATCATATATATGGGGGCTATATATTAATCGAACCCGATATGGCTGGCTTTTAACAACTGTACTTCTGGGCCAATTAAAATGCCATGTGCCGCATTTCGTAAAGATCAGTCGAAAAATATGATCTCTATAGGAGTATTTAGTCAAATCGGGGAACATATATATGGGGACTATGTCTAAATCTGAACCAATTTCTCTCAATTTTAGTATAAATTGTCTCTGGCCAAAAGATAGGGCGAAGATGGGGCAAATTTCATTCCGATTGAAGCAAAATTTCGATCTGAACTTCGAGAAAAAAAAGCACAAAAAACAAAAATCTTAATCTACCACTTTTCCTGCCCTTTTCTTTTGGGCGTGTCACTCCCATTTTTACAGCACATAATCTTTGAAGTCTCAAGATTTTTCAGTTAAAGTTTCAAATTGATATCTGCTGTAGCCACTGAGCCACTGTGCGTCGCTCAAGAACAACTGATATTATTGCTGCTGTAGCCCAAAGTGTTGAAGAAACCCAAGGTTTGTCCTTTTCTCGTCGTTCATTGGAGTTGGGCATTCCACACACGTCATTACACCGCATTTTGCATAAAGACTTGGGTCTTAAGGCTTATAATATTCAGTTAACACAAGAACTCAAGCCGGCCGATCTTCAACAACGTCGTGTCTTTGCTGATTTGGTCCTTGAAATGTATAAAAATTAACTGGAATTCCAACGAAATATCATCTTGATTGATGAGCCCCATTTCCACCTCAACAAGCAAAATTGTCGCATCTGGGGCTGGGAAATCCCAAGAGTTATGTTGAAAAGCCTCTTCATCCCCAATATGTTACTGTTTGGTGCGGTTTATGGTCCGGCGGGGTCATAGGACCTTACTTTTTTGAAAATGAGGTTGGATCATAGTATTGATCTGGACAACATTTACTTTCAACAAGACGGTGCTACGTGCCACGCAAGCAACGTCACAAGCATTGATCTTTTACGGAAAAAGTTTCCGGACCGTGTTATGTCTCGAAGAGGTGAGCACAATTCCTCCTTTGGGATCACGTGAAAGACAAGGTCTACGCTCAGAGTCGATGTTTGTTTATACATAATTTATACGCCCATATATGCAATAGCGAAGCAATGCCGGGCCTTACATTCTTACTTAATTTTCCTTTGCATCCCATGAATGAGGTATGGGATAGCTTCTTGCGTTGTTGTGAATTTACACGCTTTCTATTTTTAGATTCACAACTAACGGCACCTACTTGTTTATCGACGAATGCGAACGTCACTGTTTGAGAAGCTCTTACTAGACACGTCGATTGAATCGACGCTTAATACTGCAAAGTTGCTGTCAACAACATTCGAGGGGAGCCGACAATGAAAGAAAATTTTATTTATTTTTTTTCTTTTAAGATGACTGGAGCCAGGTTTGAACCTGCGATCTCCCGCATGGTAGTCGCGTGTTCTAACCACTATGCCACGGCCGGTCCTACTAGTTTATTATGAAATAAACATCCGATCATTTATTTCAAAAAAATTGAATGTTTTCTTTGAATACCAAAATAACATCTCTTATTGGAAAACCCTTTTGTATTCTGTACTTTAGAGGGGGTTGCAAGTGAGTACACTGACTACCGCGGGATCACACTTAAACCATCGCGTGCAAGCTCCTATTGAGGGTGTGATGTAAGAGGCTTAAGGCTTAAGACTATTTTATAAAACCTGATAAAATCTTAACAGTGTGGTTGGTTAATATTTTATACCAAGCTAAGCTTAAGACTATCGCACTAGTTTGTCATACGACATCTTCAATACTCTACTGGAGATGATCGTGCAGAAAAATCAAGAATAGCTAATGGTACCACATTTAATAAAAGTCAAAAGATATGTGATATTTATATTCGATTTCTAAAATGGGCCGAGAGGTACATTTGTAAAGGAGGTATCAGGACCAGGTTTTTGGTTAAATTCCTTTACAGACTGTGTCATGACACAAAATTAATGTAAAACCCTCGACGATGTTTTATTTCACTGTCACATTAGTTCTTAATTGCGGCTAATATAGATAAAAGTCAAGATAAAAAGGCCGTCAGACAATTAAATATTTGTCTGTCCTAAAGCAAATTCTGATTTTGCTGTATTCTTGATATTCTTCACATATCGTGAGTACCATCTTTATAAAAAAGTTTCTCAATTTTTGGCTCCCGAATTAACCATTGTGAAAAGCATTTACTTGCTACATTCAAAATTCAATTATATTAAACATTTGTCGCTGAAATACGGCATAAGTACACTTAACATTTGTCTGTCACTTCACATTATCTCTACTAAATGAAATAAGTTCTTTTCGTTGTGCTGTCGTCGCAAAAACAGAGCTGTGGTGCTGTCGTGTCCTTTTGAACTAGATGCTTAACATTTGACACACTCAGTAGCGGCGGTTAATGAAGGCCGGCTGTTGCCAGAAGTGCTCTGACTCATTCACGTCGTCCATTTCGGTGTGCTCGCTCGTACTGTGTATGTGTGTCCGTGAGTGCAATTACAAATCGCATGCGGCGCAATCGCTTTTTTGCATGACATTTCCATCTAAGCTGATTCTTTGTTCTGTAATTCTGCTATTTTTTTATTCTGATTCTCAATGAATGTCCGTAATGCGCGTTTAAAGCATCTCTCGTAGCAACATTCTTTGTGCAATTCGAAGGACTTTGCATTAACGTTTAGCGACTGAGGAAGTTCAAGCTGTGCACAACTGAAACTATAGTATGTGTTGGAGGGTCTGTGTGGGCTGTTCTAGATTTGGCTCGTTTGTCAATGAATTTGTGCTTTAGCTACCTAAATTGAACACCTTTTATTAAAATATTATCCGTTCATAAGCGCTGGCATCATCGTTCGCACAGGATATCACACACACACACAATGTCAAACAAGAGGTCGCATTTGCATTCGAAATCGATTTCTGCACAACGAATATTCGTAACGCCAACACATGTTCTTCTTGGCATGGAATACACGGAGGATTGTCGGGCTGATGTTATTGTTTCACGTAAAATTACACTCTTACGGCGAAGTAAGGACAACAGCCGAAAGTAGCGATAGGACACTGAAACGTGCTCAAGTACATGCCATCGTCTTTTGCTCCCTTTGGAAAGAGACCTGACACGTCTGCCCCCATCCAATTTCGCACCGGGCAAAGGTGTCATGCCACGTAACTCATGGCCGTGCGATACCAGTCGGCAACGACGCAGTTATGCAAGAATATGTAGAATGTCCTTATGAACATGCTTGAGTGTGTATGTGTGTGGGTGTAACATAAGGTATGCAAGGAGCAAACATGTGAATGGAGTGATATTTCTTGATGAGCATTTTATTGTTCTTTGATTTTATTGCCGTCATTAAAGGAAAAAACACATACACACACAAACGGACGCAAATGACAGAGAACAAATTGAGGCATAGCACAGGCGAGGACAAAAGTTCAACAAATTTAATAACGTTTTGACGTCTCTTGATGATTGTACAAAACAAAAAAAAATGCTTAATAAAGTGCTCTCATCCTTTTTGGGAACAGATTAAAAACAGCAATTTATAAAACATTTTAATTGTTAAGAGGAGACACTTGTTAACAGACTACCCCTGTGCTCCAATTACATCAGTCGACATGCTTTTATCGATTAGAGCATTATGTAATTAGGTTGTTGTAGACAACTATGTAAATTTATATGTGCATGAAATTCTATAGAGAGTAATTTTCGAATTACTTGCTTATACAAATATAATTTGTAATACGAAATATTTTATTTTAATACGAGTACAGTAATTACCTGTTAACTAAAAATTCGATAGTTCATGTCCGTCCAATGCGTCACGAGACCACTTAAATAAACAAGCCGTTAATTAATTTTCATATTGTGGCAATCGGAGTCGATTGACAAGGCATTTAGTTATTTGAATATTACTATCAATTTATCATAGTACATTTGACATATGGACACTAGGGTAATAACTTTTTGCATTTTTTGCAAATATCAAATCTCCCCAGACAAAATCGTGTAGAGCATGGAAAAATATTAAGAACTGCGTTTTTAGTTTTTCGCTATCGTTAAAAAAGGTTACGCACCAAACGCGTTAAAGTTTTGAATCAAACAAAGTTGAAAAAAATTTTTTTATTAAAATAAAAATAGTACAAGATATATATCCGCTTTGTAAAACATGGCGTATTTTGAACCAAAGGTTTATATCTTACAATACCTACTTTTAATCATTTATTGTTATTATTTGTTTACATACTTACATATGTATAAACCATATTTAATTAAAATTGTTATTAAAAAAAAATTTAAAAAACATATATAAAAGGCATTTTAGAAATCGCTGTCGGTGCGTAAGGTTTTTTTAGCAAATTGAACTGAAATAGTTTTTTTTATCATTAATACAATATTTGCCATTAGAAAAGCCCTGGGGAGAATGTTGTCCAAAATAAGTTATTACCCTAATGGACACGTTTTCCTTTAAAACATGGAAGCTAAGGCAAATAGTTACCAATGCACAGTGGTTGATTCGCCTGAACTGTTGTTTAGTGCTATCACGAAGTATGAGTTAGCTGTTGGACAAAAACTGATGACACCTTTTTTCGGGGGTGTACAGATTTTGAGCATATTTTGAGGTCCAAAAAAAGTTGGTCAACAACCTCGCCAAACTAAGTATAGGGTTTTATTACTCTTGGATAGTATTTGTACTGTATTTCTTTTGTCTTGCATTTTTCAAAAAGTCTTCATTTGTAGCATAGAATAATTTTGACGACAATTTTATTGATTTTTAAGAAATTAATTTTGTTACGCTAGATTTGCCTGAAATCGGCCACTGTGCAATGGCTTGTTTGTAAATTATGAGTTCGTTTAGAGGACCGTTTTATGATTGTTTTTTTACAGATCACGCGTGACTGTTGTCATGCTGTCGTCTTGTTTTTATTTGACAGTTCGTCATGGAATGACTTACACCGCAACAGTGTCTCCAAATGAGTCAGCTGTGTTGCAATAGGGTGGTCGGAAATTATATAAAACAAAAAATTGCAGAATTTTGTCGGTGCCACCCCCCAAAAATGGTAAGTCTTAGCAGATTTAAGGATAGCCAAAGTTTGATCACGATTGGAGTATGTTAACTCGTGCCGCTTCGAGCTTAAAGTTTGTAAGCTCCTACAGACACGTTTGGGGAACAACTAGTCCAATTTTGATGACACAAAAATCCGAAATTAACTTACTTTTATTAATTCTAATAGTGGAATCTTATGATCACCTTAGTGTAACAACCAGTTCAGGAACATCAATCAGCTAAATTGTTTATGTTCTTTAAGTCTTGAATTATTGAAATATGCTGATTAACTCATGTATTATTATTTACCTGATTGTGGATCGTAACCGATTGAAGATAGGACTTTCGGTCGTAAGTCTAAAGGCTTAGAGACATTTAATAAAACTGTAAAAACTGTTAAAAAATTCGTTCTTCAATAAAGTTCGAATTCGGCCCTACCAGATGGTGGCACGTCGCCAACCATTTGTTCTTCTATCGAAGTTTGGATCGCACTGCTCTGCGCCGTCCTTCAGGTTCATCTTCAAACACCTTTCTCGCTGGAGCATTTACATCCATCCTGGCAACATGTCCCAGACATCGTAGTCGTTGAAGTCTGACTCTTCGATGTCGTGGTAAAGCTCATACAGCTCATGTATGTCTGTTGTATGTCCATTGTCGTAAGCACCCACGAACAGAACGGGAAAAATATACACCTTGTATAGCTGTTTATTAGTACCCCGAGATAAGGTGTATTACTAAAGTGCTGCCATCTATTGGCGGACACTATTCTTCGCTTGATTTCTTTGCTGACACTATTTTTCTTGTTGACGGAAGATCCGAGGTAGGTAAACTCATCGACTAACTTAAAACAATAAATTGTCAACATTCACGGTGCGTCCCCATCGAGAGGACTCTTTGTTCGTCGAAAACATTGTTTTTGTTTAGTCCTCGTTGACCGCTTAATCCATTTTTGCTGAATCCTTTTCTAGTGATGAGAAAACTTCAGTAACATCCCGCAGATTTCGGCCAATGATGTCTATATGATCGGCATAGGCTAGTGCCATGTGAAATATGGTGCCAGACATGTTGACACCAGCCTATCTCACCAACTTCACCATAACTATATTATACAGTGCGCAGCACAAGCTTGAGAGCTTTCAGTCTGCTGGAGATCATTTTCAGTGTTGAATGGCTCAGAGTGATCCTTAGCAATCTTAATCGAGGATTTGGTGTTTTCCAAGGTACATCTGCAAAGTCGAATTAGTTTTGCACGAATACCAAACTCAGACATGGCTTCATATAGCCTATTCCTTATCGAAGCCTATTCCGAACTGATAAGGACCAAATAGTTTTTCTACAAAAGGCTTTAAATGTTCACACAATAAGCTCGACAGGACCTTGTACGCAATCGATAACAGACTTATTCCACGATAGTTCTTACATGGCTGTATATGGCTCTCCTCTAGCCAGATGTTCTCCATGAGCTGATGCATGCTCCTAATCATCTCCTTCCCGCCTGCCTTAAACAATTTAGCAGGAAGACCATTGGTTCAGCCGCTTTGTTATTTCTAAGGCAGGATTTTGCCACTGTGCACTCATCCTGTATTTTCTTCAGCTCCTCCTTTTTTCGAGTTGCCTCTCGCCTCTTCTCCCTGTGCCGTTCACGAACGGCTCGCGTTGCTATTGGCTGCAGTTTCGCCCTGTATGCAGTATCAGTCTCTCTCGTGGCATTGCGACATTCAACATCGTACCAGGCATCATCTGGAGACGCCTTACAGTACCCAAGTACGCTTCTCGCAGTCCGTTCTAAGGAGTCGGCTATATATTGCAACTGCGAGGTAATATTATCAGGAGTTGAAGCATTCCGAAGCAGTTGAGATAGATGGTAGGAATAGGCGTTCGCAACCTCTGTGGTTCGCAGTTTACCGATGTCCAGCTTTCGTTGTGCATGGTTACGTACGTTTTTCGCCATGCTTAGCCTTGTGCGTACCTTAACTGCGGTAAGGTAGTGGTCGGAGATAATGTTCGCACCCCTGATCACTCGTACGTCCAGAACACTCGATGCGTGCCTTCCATCGACTACCTCGTGATCTATCTTATTCCTCGGCAATTGAACTGGAGATCTATAACCATGTTGCCTTATGAATATTTCTATGGTCAAATCAAGTGCTGCTAAGTACCATATTTCTTGCCGCAGAGAAATCAATCAGTCTGATGGCATTGTTCGACGTTTCGGTGGACAGACTGAATTTTTCGAAGGTGGGCGCAAATGCTGTCTCCCAGCCTATTTTATTATTAAATCGACCAGTAAAATTTTGATGTCGTGGCTGGGGCTACTCATATAGATTTTCTAGGCTCTTATTGGACTCGTCTTTGTCTTCATCGCTTTTATCTTCTGTTGTAGCAGAAGATTTGTCTTGACTTCTATGGTGGCTATTCGTTCACACAATGGGTTAAACCGTGAGATTGGGTGTCGCAATATCTTGCTAACCACAAATCCACATCCAAACTCGTGCTTGTCCGCATGGCCATTATAATAGATGCCGAACGTCTTGATGCGCAAGGACCGGTGCCTCGTCCACCGCGTTCCCTGTAAAGCGGTTATGTCTGCTTATACAGTGTTCTAACAGTCCAGTTGGATATCCTCAAATCATTGTCCTTAATTCGTTTGCGGTGGTCGTCAACATTTTTGGGGGCTCCATTTCATTACTCTCTTACTTCTTTTCATTGCAATAGTTCAAACGTCTTTGGCGGGTGGCAAGCCCAGCGCATCACGCCGCAATATTCTCCACCTGCCAGTATTTTATTACAGCCGCCATGCTTTGAAAATTAATATATTTTGGAAATCATTAATACTGGTAAATGTGCATATGGATCACATAGCTCAATCGTCTCAAAAAGTCCTGCATCAAATTTGGTCTTAGGATACTTGGGGTCTTACTTGGTGTCTCCTTTAATGCGTACACTTTTTCCACATCAAATGATATAAACCCTTATCTCTAAGGTGAGGGTAAACAAATCAGCGTGTTCTGCAAATCGATGGTCGACATTCCAAGCCCACTATTGTCCATACCATCCGCAAAACTAAAGTCTCAGTTTACGTTATTCAACCCAAAAACATGATATAGAGAGTTCGTTAGAAGTATAAACATACAAATTATTTTAAAATGCTACTATTATACACACACAAATTACCTTAAAACTACCAACAGTACATCAACAATTGCATTCAAGTAGGGGATGAACAGCAAATACCTAATACAACGGCTGAAAACGTTGATCTTATAGTCAATATGCATGTCATGAAAGTCCTGCAGACACACCACTCCACCGTAACAACACCTTCTGCAAAAGGAATATCTTGATTGTCATATAAAACATTCTAAAATACGGGTAAGTTTCCAACAAGGGTACGGCTTTCAAATTGATGTTAGAGAGAGAGAGTCCTGACAACAGCAAAAGAGACATTCTACAGCTTTGCTGCAATAATATACACAAACTCTCTTCCACTGCCAAATACTCATTCGCTGCAATTAACGCATTTGTTGGATTATTATTGTTATTGGTACTGCGGGTATTTAAGTGATGTAAGGTTTCTTTGCTCGACATTTTTGCTCTTCTACATTTAAAATATGTGCGATACCTTAGTAGCTATTGAAGTCTTGCCATGCTTCTTAATTATAACCCTAACCCAGTACAAGGGTATGGTTATATTCTATACATTTATACCAGGCCGCCTTCGCTTGCGACGTGTAAGTGAGTGTCTATGCTTAGTGCTTAGGGTAAGTATTCATTTACCAGCTTATTCTGTTGATGTAGGTGGGGTGGTGTTGGTGGTGTCTTTATGAGTATGCCAGGAAGTAGTCTGTGATGGTTATGTTGGTGGTGGTGGTGGTGGTAGCGGTGGCTGCTGTGGTGCGGATCATAATTCAGGAAATGCGGTTTTGCTATTATTCTCCGTATTTTATGTCCCATTCGTTTTGCTTAACGCAGAAGAGCGAAACAAGAAAAAGGAAGGAGCTCTAAACAAAAAATAAAGGATTTTTAATTAAAATTTTAATAATTATGTTATAAAAGTCATGAAAGGCTTTATCCTGTTCTGCGTTTTTGTGCCCTTAATTTATTCCGTTGCTGTTGTAGCTTTTGTTTTTTTCCACACGTTGTGTTAACGTAATTAGACCAGTTTTTAATGGAGTATTAGTCTCTTGATTTGCTCTTGAACTTGGCGCATACACTAAGAGACAGTCATGTCCCAGATGTAATTGAAATTCTATACCCTTACATCTGCAAAGGGTAATTGGTGTTAGGCATGAGTACCCAATAAAATAAAAAGTTGAACAAAATTTGGAAGCACTTTCAACGTTTCTTAATTATGACTTAGCTACCACTTTGAAGACTTAAGCATCGACAACAACTAACGTGAGTTGTTCTGGAAAGGTTCGTTTTATGAATTGGGAAAAGAAACAATACAATTTACACATGTGCACGTTCTTGGCTTAAGTTTAAACCTAAATGAAGATTTTCCTTGCTTAGCCATGAACTAAACTCCTGTGGGGTCATTTATGTAAGCAATAATGCAACTCAATAAGATTTGTTTAAAATAAACCAACCGTCATTCTTTGTTATCCATGACTCCCGTGGTCTTAACCACACCAAATCTGCTTCATTCGATTTTTGAAATTACTTACTTAGCTGGCACTTTATATTTTAAGCGATTCTTTCTTCTGGGCTTCTTCTCCA
Source organism: Muscina levida (assembly GCA_964034835.1). Lineage (NCBI taxonomy): Eukaryota > Metazoa > Arthropoda > Insecta > Diptera > Muscidae > Muscina > Muscina levida. Next base: position 60,053,250 of record OZ035884.1, on the reverse strand, counting down.
GATAGTCACACCAAGTTATGTAAGGTTCTCAGTAACCTGGTATATCTAACGGAGGTTTGGTCGACCTCTTCTGCGCCGCCCATCGAGTTCATTGTCGAAAACTTTTTGAGCTGGAAAATTTTCGTCCATGCGTACAACATGAGCCAACCCAACTGCTGCACATTAATTCGTCTGACTACGTCAATGTCAGTGTACAGCTCGTACAACTCATGATTCATATGACGCCGATATTAACGAATACTGCCAGAACCGATTCATCCGCTTGTGTCATAACCCAGGTTTCTGAACCATGCATCAAGACAGGTAGAACCAATATCTGGTATAGCTGAATTTTTGTTCGTCGAGAGAGGGCTCTGTCGTTGAATCGCTTGCTTAGTCCGTAGTAGCATTTATTAGCCAGCAGGATTCTTCTTCGGATCTCGAGGCTGACATTATTTCTCTGTTGATGGCGGAGCCTAGGTAGATAAAATTATCTACCACCTCGAAATTATTGTTGTCAACGTTCACGCAGTTTCCCAAACGAGTAGATTCTTTGTCCGTTGAAATAAATAAATTCGTTTTATCCTCGTTCACCATTAGACCCATTTTTGCTAAATCCTTCTGTATACCTGAGAAGGCTGCAGTCACATCCCGCAGTTTTCGGCCGATGATGTCATCGTCATCAGCGTACGCGTACGCGAGTAGCATGTCGGTTTTGTTGAATATCATACTACTCGTGTTTACTGCAGCTTTCCTCATTATCATCATGATGTTGAAGAGGTCACACGATAGGCTGTCGCCTTGTTTTATACCTCGTCCGGTATAGCATGGCTTCGTAAGGTCCTTGCCAATCTTCACTGAAGACATCGTGTCAGTCAGCGTCATTTCGCAAAGGCAAATTAGCTTCGCTGGAATACCAGACTCAGGCATGGCTTCGAGAAATTTCTGCCGTATCGGGCTGTCGATGAAAAGATGGTACTTGTCTGCTTCTCTTGGGTCTTTTCCAGGATTTGCCGAAGTGTGAATATCCGGTTAGTTGTTGATTTACTAGGTCTAAAGCCACACTGATAAGGCCCGATCAGGTTGGATAACACTGACTTTAGTCTTTCACATAGCACACTCGACAGGACCTTATATGCGATGGGTAAAAGGCTGATCCCGCGGTAGTTGGAGCACACACTCGGATAATCTTTTTCAGCACATGACATAAAACGCTTAGATTCCAATCATCGGGCATGCACTCGTTAAGACAAACCGTGCGTAGAAGCTGGTGCATGCTCGTTATCAGCTCCTGGCCACCGGACTTGAAGAGCTCTGCCGGAAGTCCGTCGGCACCGGCTGCTTTATTATTTTTCAGTCGCGATATTGATCTTTTTACCTTACAGGAGGGGAGCCCAATACCGTAATCTTTTGCTTTAACTTTCTGGTAAAATTTTCGGGCCTCACCTCTATCTCTGTATCGCTCTATATCCTCGTACTCCCGTTCCTGACGTTTTATTTTTGGCTTAAATAGCTGTCTCGCCTGTTTTACTGTCTTCTTGTGCCGTTCCCTAACAGCCCGGGTTACAATTGGCTGCAGAGTTACCCTATAAGCGACATCCTGTTCCTCAGACGCTATGCGACATTCTTCATCACACCAGGATTCGTCTGAGCGCCGTTTTTTATATCCTAGCATGATTTTGCGGCGGTTGCCATGGAATGCGCAATATGCTGCCACTGTGTATCGGGAACGTTAGAAGTAAAGGCGTTGTGTCATAGAAGTTGGGAGAGCTGGTTGGAGAGGGCAGAAGCTATCTCTGGGGTTTGCAGCTTCCTTGTGTTTTGTTAGGTGCGTTTTTCGCTCTGCTAAGTCTTGTGAGCACCTTGGCTGCAACCAGGTAATGATCCGAGCCAATATTAACACCACGGATCACACGCACGTCCCTAAAATGGCATGGATGCATGGCTGCCATAATTTACCACATGGTCGATTTGATTTTTGGTGTTTAGTTCGGGGGATAGCCAAGTTGCCTTGTGTATATCTTTGAGCTGGAATCTGGTTATACTCACTACCATGTTCCTTCACGTTGCGAAGATAACCAGCCTAAACCCGTTGTCTGACGTGTCGGTATGCAGGCCGAATTTACTGATCGATGGACCAAGAACATCTTTCCTTCCTATTTTTGCATTAAAGTCTCCCAGAACTATTATAATGTCGTGGCCAAGGCAGCAGTCGTATGTTTCTTCTAGGCTCTCGTAAAATGCATCTTGATTCGCATCGTCTTTATCTTCCGTCGAGGCATGAGCACAAATCAGCGTGATGTAGAAATATTTCGAATTGATGCGGGTTGTGGCTATTCGATCACTAACAGGTTTGAATCGCGAGACAAGATGTCTGAGTCTCTCGCCAGCTACAAATCCACATCCAAATTCGTGTTTTTCGGCATGGCAGCTGTAATAGATGTCGCAATTTTTACGTCGCGAGCATACTTGTCCTGTCTATCCCATCTCCTGGATGGCGGTGATGTCAGTCTTTTATTTTTTGAGGACATCGGCCAGCCGGATAGTGGCACCTTTTCTTAATAGAGTCCGAACATTCCAGGTGCATATCCATAAATCATGGTCCTTATAACGTTTGCGGGGGTCGTCAACATTTGGTGGGTTCTGTCTCTTACTTTTTCTTTCCCGTGTTTTCGTAAAGTACCTGAAGACGGGTGGCTAGCCCAACCATCAGGGTTCGTCGCTCACTATCAGCCGCAATTCATGATAAAAAAAAATATCACAAACAATATTGCCCAGGTGCCACCACGAACGAGGTTGTGAGTGGGCTTGAGATGCAAGAGCCCAACAGCACCACCTATTTTTGAAATTGAATGGTAAAACATGTGTTTAGCGCACTCAAACCTCTTCTTTGCCGTTTCCATCGAAGTACTTGCCCGAGCACCATTTAAACAGTTTGGTGTACACAACCAACAAATAGTTTTTGAATCTTTTAACATGAGTTAACATGAGGAAATTGTCCAACTTGTTCTGAAAATAAAATTGTTTTATGTTCCCCTAGGCCCGAATTCACATTTAATTACAGTCTCCACCTTCCCATTGAAGATACAATTTTGTCCTCTTTTGAAAAAACTTCCCAAGTACTGGAAATTTCTGAAACTCTATTTATCATGCATAGCTTACGTCGTTGCCTTTTTGTTTTAAACGAAAATTGTTTGTATAACAGCTGTCACAGGTTTGATTAACCTAAAGTTGCTTGAGCTTTCTATATTTGTTGATAATAGATTATTTTGAATAAAAACATCAACCCCCTTTAATAATTTGTATAATTAAAAATATTAATAATTTCTAGTAGTTTGTTGTGGTGGCGGTTTATTACTCGTGAATGAATTTTAAATTTGTTATTGAAATTTAAAGTGTATCATTATAGTAAAGGCACAATCCAATTTAACGTACGTCCTCCCTCATAACCATTATCTCTTATTATTCGTTGGAACACTATACCACAAGTTCTCTATCTTCACCCACCTTGACAGCAAATGACTAAAAAGTTTAAAGGAAAATTAATAAATAAGTAATGTTCACATTCCAAGCTGAATTTTACAATTTAGCCTCCTTGTCGCATCAACAATAATTGAATAATCTTCCCAATTCTTGGATACACGTGTATTTCTGCTTAACCTTAATTATATTTATAATTTCCCCGCTCGTCTGGGATCTCCAGGACAACCGTGTTTACTTTCAACATTTCTGCACATAGCTTTGAGGTATTCCTTCCTTCTATGGAGAAAGAAAAATAACGAGAGAAGTCAACTGGCGCAATCCCTGTAAGAATTTACTGCCTCCACTTGGCAGGGAACGATGAAACATTTGTGCGCATATTTGTGTTTTTGACATTTGAACTGACGTTCCATCATCGGCAGGAAAATTTTTTTTTTTTGAAAAACAAACACGAGAATAATCATTAAATTAAATTATGGTAAACCTCGCCGCCATCGACAACAACTACAAGAATGCTAATGATTTCCATTCGTAGCGGCGGCCGGCCTAAAAGAGAAATGTAGAGAACGTCGAATGATCTTAAGTAGAGCGATTCAATCATGGGAGTGATGAAGGGACATGCTACTACGCACTATGCACACATCTTCTATTTACATAAACACATTTATATAGAACCGCAGAGACAGTACACACATACATATATATATCTACTATATTGTCGTACATTAAAAGACAAAGAACGCAATGTACATAATGTATGCAAATATAAACAAATATATGGATATATGCAACTTTTGGTTTGGAAATATTACCCAATAAACAAGTGTTTCAGACAGCGAGAATAGTTCCAAATGGGCTGCAGAAAATCTCGAAAGTACCCGGTTGCGACAACCTGCAATATGACACTAAGGGAATATTTATTAGAACGAATTGAGGGAATTTGTGAGTAACCTCAGCAATATTTGTACCTTTACTGTCCATATTTCTTTGTACGGAAATGTGAAAGCGAATCATAATGTATTATATGAATTGGACGGTTGTAAAATGTGTAGCTGAAAAATAGTGCTGACGCACTAAACAGTGGAGCAGTGGGCTCCATATATATTTGTGTGCAAAAACTATGTGGAGTAGTTCTATCGACTAAATATTAAGAAGCAGTAAGAAAGTTTCAGTCGGGCAAACCGACTTACATATACCCTCATACTCAGTAAAACAAAACATTTTATTTCATATTGATATTATTACTCGATTTCTAAAGTGGGCGGAGTGGTACAATTGTATGGGAGGTACAAGAAGGGGCCTGTCTATACTTCCATGTTTTTTCTTCAAAACTTTATCCTGCTTGAACTTTACTAAATACAGAATTTGGCCACGATCGCGTTAGGTCTATTAATAATATTAATCGATTTCTAAAGTGGGCGGTACCAGATGTGTATGGGAGGTACCAGATGGGACGTGGCTAGACTTCCAGTTTTTTTTTCTCAAAAACTGTATCCTGCTATGGCTTTACTAAATAAAGAATTTGGACACGATCGCGTTGGATGTATTGATATTACTCCATCTCTAAAGTGGGCGAAAAGGTACATGTGTATAGGAGTTACCAGAAGGGGCGTGGCTAGACTTTTTTTTCCAAAACTTTATCCGGTTATAGCTTTACTAAGTACAAATTTGAGAACGATCCCACTGGGTGAATTGATATTATTACTCGATTTATAAAGTGGGCGGAATGATGTATTTGTATAAGAAGTACCAGAAGGGGCGGGGCCATGTAGCCCATTTACAATACCGTAAGTAGTTTTGGGGAAATATTAACTCGTGAAAAATTTCAAAACATTTGGTTGCGCTCTTTCGAAAGTTATCGTGCGTACCAGCCGGACAGACGGACGGACATGGCTCAATAGACATAAAAAGTCATGAATCGAATTTGGTTCAAAGAAACCTAGGGTCTAAAGTGACTCCTTTTATGTGTTACACTTTAAGTCGTATCAAATGATATATACCCTCATCCCTAAGGGTGATGGTATAAAACGTGTAACGCATTAAAGGAGACGAGTTAGACCCCATCTTAAAACCAAATTCGTTTTAAAACTTTTTAAGACGATTGAGCTATGTCCTTCTGTCTGGCTGGCTGGTCAGCAGGATAACTCAAGTAAACCATAACGGATCGGTATGAAAATGTACCAGTGTTAATATTTTGCAAAACGAACTTATGGGCACCCCTCTTCTGGTACCTCCCATACAAAATTACCTATTTTTGGATAATTAATATTTCTTTCATAGCTGCCAAACAGACTACCGAAGGATATTTAAATTTGGTCAAATTATTTATCTTGCAATAGTAGACAAACCCTAAGAAAGCCAAAACCTTTGCCACACCCCTTATGGTACCTCCCAAACAAATGACCAAATTGACGCTCATATTTTTACATACATATCTTTTTTGTAAGTGAACTGAATTCACTCAAATTTTGCGTATGCTGTTCGCTTATGAAAATTGGACTCAGCTTTAAATATAACCTATAACGGTTTACGCCTTCTGGTACCTCCCATACAAAATTACCTTTTTTTTGGAAAATTTATATTTCTCCCATAATTTCCAATTGGACTTGTGGGGGGTATTGCAAATTGGTCGGCTATATTGTAATAGGAGACGAAACCTCAGAAAACCTAACTATTTGACACACCCCTTCTGGTACCTCCCATACAAAAGACCTAACTCATCCCCATAGTCTTACACACATATCTTTTTTGAAAGTACACTGAATTCAGTCAAATTTTGCGGAAGTCGTGTGGATTATATCGGATTACCCTTTCTTATAACTCCAATGCAAAATGACCTTGTTTGAAAAATTAATATTTCTCCCATAACTTCTACACCGGCAATTGGGGGATAATCAAATTTGGTCAGTTAATTTATCTTGTAGTAGGAGATATGTCCCCTTTCATATACATATCATTTTTGTATGTACACTGAATTCAGTCAAATTTTGCCAAGGTAAGAGTTCATTGAACGTTGTTCTACGAAAAAAAATCAGACACTAATAACACTATGCAACAAATGAAGACTTTTTGAAAAATACAAAAACGGGACAGTATAGGTTCGATTCTACTACCGAAGGGTAATAAAACCCTATACTCAGTTTGGCGAGATTGGTGACCAATTTTTTTTTATGGGCCCCTAAAGATTGTCAAAATCAGTGAGCCCCATGAAAAAAGGTGTGATCAGTTTTTGTCCAACAGCTAACTCAAACTTCGTGATAGCGCTAAACTGTATTCGGCAATAATGTAGCTGGGAGTTTTGCGCACTAACTTTATTAACAAATTATGTCAAAAAGGTTGGTTATTCCTGCCCTTTTTCATAAAAAATTGAAGAAGAATTTATTATTTTTTCACTTTTTTGAGCATTACTTTGAGGGAGTCCAAATTTTTCTCTAACACTGTTCGCCAAAATTGTAGCCCTGGTAAAGATACACAACTTTCGTCAACATATCAATCCAATCTGAACGTGTCTAGGCAACCTAAATAGCTCATAAAGTCCACGTTGATACCGGTTTTTCGAACCTTTACGCACTTATAAGCCAGTAACGTGGTTGAATATCAACCGATTTGAAATTTCTCACTGGATTTAGAAAGAAGAGATTGCGGCCTTTCCAACCATATATATAGTTTTATTGGTAACTTGTCATATCTGCTTGTTTTTTGCCTCAAAATTTCAAACTTTTGAAATTTTTTCACTATTTTTAAGTTTGATGAAGTTTGTAGCCCCTTTTTTATAAGGACACCCTAATGTTTACTACTTTATTCAGAAAGTGCACGCTTTCACGAGTTAAACGCATATATGTTTGTAAAAATCGGTTAACAGCTAGTTAAGTTATTCATGTTTTCCGAGGGACGCAACTTTCATATCCTATACTAAAATCAAAGAGTTAAAGAAGAAGCATTGTTTTGGTGTTGTTGTTAATTACTTCAACTTTGATTTTAGCATAGTTGCGTCCCTAGGAAAACATGAATAACTTAACTATTTGTTAACCGATTTTTACAAACATATATGCGTTTAACTCGTGAAAGCGTGCACTTCCTGAGTATAATAGTAAACATTAGGGTGTCCTTATAAAAAAGGGGCTACAAACTTAATCAAACTTAAAAATAGTGAAAAAATTTCAAAAGTTTGAAATTTTGAGGCAAACAACAAGCAGATATGACAAATTACCAATGAAACTATATATATGGTTTGAAAGGCCGCAATCTCTTCTTTCTAAATCCACTGAGAAATTTAAAATCGGTTGATATTCAACCACGTTACTGGCTTATAAGTGCGTAAAGGTTCGAAAAACCGGTATCAACGTGGACTTTATGAGCTATTTAGGTTGCCTAGACACGTTCAGATTGGATTGATATGTTGACGAAAGTTGTGTATCTTTACCAGGGCTACAATTTTGGCGAACAGTGTTAGAGAAAAATTTGGACTCCCTCAAAGTAATGCTCAAAAAAGTGAAAAAATAATAAATTCTTCTTCAATTTTTTTTGAAAAAGGGCAGGAATAACCAACCTTTTTGACATAATTTGTTAATAAAGTTAGTGCGCAAAACTCCCAGCTACATTATTGCCGAATACAGTTTAGCGCTATCACGAAGTTTGAGTTAGCTGTTGGACAAAAACTGATCACACCTTTTTTCATGGGGCTCACTGATTTTGAGAATCTTTAGGGACCCATAAAAAAAATTGGTCACCAATCTCGCCAAACTGAGTATAGGGTTTTATTACCCTTCGGTAGTAGAATCGAACCTATACTATCCCGTTTTTGTATTTTTTTCACTGTTGCACTGTGTAATTGTACCTGCTATACAAATAATTCATAATATTTTACGGTTTTGCTCCTCAAGCAGAAAAATAATAATAAATAGGTCATTTTATTTTAGTTAAAAATCTATTAATTTCAATACCTTAAACAATATCTTATATTGGGTGATGGTATTTATCAGTCAGTTTATATAGGTAAAAACATGTCTCTTAGCGTCTGTTTTTTCCCAGCCGGGGCGGCTTAGAGACGTACGTCCGTTAACCCTTAGAGGTCTCTCGTCCGTTCTGCTAAAGGTCATCGGTTCGTATTTGATTAAAGTCCAATCAGCGTCTGTTCACATAGTGAGCGGCTTATGGTCTGTGTTTGTCTCCAGTGGAGCGGCAGTTTTCGCGAATAAAATGCAAGCCTAGTTCTCTCCCTGTCTCTTATAATACGTTTCTCTGTTCTTCAAAATGTCTTAGGTCCGGTACTTAAAATCCATCAACGTCTGTTGGCTCGGTGACATACCGGTCGACGAGCTCACGGAGCAGGAAAAGAGTTCTCTCAAGTGGGCACAATCCCACATTGAGGAATTAAAAGGTAGAGTACTTCCTGCAAAGGGTGACAAAACTAAATGGAAGCTATCTAATGTAGCGTCTAAACTGCAGCGGTCTGAGGACACTACCTTTCACAGAGGCCACGATCTATTGCCAAGATTCCCGGTGAATCCTCCGACCCTATGAAAATCCTGTCAATTCTGAAATACAGTATTCCTTAACTACCCCACACAGGATTGGAAAGTAGTTAAGGTTACTAAAGCGGTGAGAGACTCCAGGAAGGAGTAATACTTAATAGTGACTCACTTTTGCCACTTAGAGAGACACAAGGAAGGGTGTTCTATGGATTTGACTCCATCTTCCGGCGTGTATACAAAAGCGAAGAAAAAAAAAAAGAAATCTTCAGATCAATGGGGCTCCAACATTGGCAACGATAAAAAAAGCGTGTCCATAGTGACGACGACTCAGAAGTCGCCAACACAAGTGTCACCACTCAAAAAAAACTATACTTTTCAATCATATTTGCATGTATTATAGTATACATACCTATGTATGTATGCTATTGACGTAAGGGTGCAGCTTTGTAAGTGGACTTTATCTTCAAACGGGTGATCCAATCCTAACCAAACTTGGAAATATTGCAAAGAGTTTTGGCTATGATATCACGAAATTTAAAGTCGATCCGATTATCCAGTTCAGAGCTACAGTGTTTTGAAAACGCAAAACATATTTAGTTATCTTGCCGTTGGCATAAAGGTTAATATATATAGTTTTTTTTTATTAACTGTGGCTTTACGGCGGAAAGGCTTACCAAACAATTCTAGAGATAAAAACGGAGGCACTTATCTCCCCTATAATCTATATAGTGGAAATTCTTTAAAATGGTTAATATGTAAACAACAATGATACAATTTAATATGTGGGAGTGGCATCAACAATTTTAGATATGCTCAATAAGTGGGGTGATCCGTCACTTAAAACTATGCATGAGATTCTTAAAATCGTTCGTATTTTTTTAATGAATTTAACGAGAATAAACATGCAACTAGATAAACATTTACTACCAACAAAAAACTCTTTACAATCATCATTAAATATTACCTAAACTAGATAACATATTGATATGCGATACAAAGGTCCCTGTTAAACTTGCAATTTTACATCGAATCGGACCAAGTCAAATGGTAGAAGGCAGATGGACTGCATGTGTCAGCAGTGGTTGTTAAATAGCAGAATCGAATCGGACCAAGTCAAATGGTAGAAGGCAAATGGACCGCATGTGTCAGCAGTGATTGTTAAATAGCAGAATAACTTGTCAACACACTATGACTGTATATTAAAAGAATACAACACGCTTGTCCCTTGATGCTAGGAAACCAGAAAAATATTTTTGATTACCCTTTAAATTTCAAACAACTAATAAGATTTTTAAGTTTTGTCTACATTAAAGTAAAAGCGGTAATGAAATAAAACATATCCATTTGGTACGCTACTTCAAGTTTGATCTAAAGACAATTGAATAAAATCTCTTATTAGCTATATTAAAAAAATAATAACAATTGTCGAGAACTATTTTGTATCTATTTAAACTTAATGTAAATTCAACTAACATCAAAACTGGTAAATATATATTATACTCAAGGTCGACAATTATAACGTATATGTATAATAACAACAAATATGAATATTCTATAGGTGTACAAAAATATTTATTTTTTGTGATGTAAACACATATTTATTTTGTTATTTTCTAATATAAACTTTCTAACATATCCCCGTTTATGAATATCCGACAGCTTAATACCACTGTGAAATTCATATTCACCTATAACAAAGTATACTTTACAGTCGACGTAGCCAACATGAAAAGCTGTTATCTTCCTTGTTATTTAAGCACAAGCACACTCACTCATTCGTTTGTTATTCAAATTCCTTTGATTTTTGTTCAAAGGGGATTAAGCTGGGTCGTTACACATTTGTATCTTAAAACAAAAGTTAGTCCTTTGTGCAATTTTACGTGTTTCCATACAAAGGAACGCTAACACATGTCTACGGCACACAAACGCCAGCATACAGGGACAATACACTCAAATCCTATAATCAAATACGAAGAAACTGAAATGATTTTGAGTACGCTGGTTTTGTGCCATACACCTCAGCAGACAGACCGGAAACTCTGTAGATGCGAACAGTTCTGTTCACTTTTGTTATAAATGTTCATTTGTGTACACAGAATATATAAAAAGAGCTTTTGGCTTTGATTGGCTCCAGCTGATTCAGCGTAAAAAAACATCCCAAGGCACTCTGTGCGTTTTGTCAGCATAACCTCGCGGGAGAGTTTTTTTTTTTGCATCACTGTCTTGTCGTTGTTGTGTCCTCTAAAATATTTCCTTATCACTTACACCCAATAAAAACACATTATTATGCCAGCATTTAATAGTATCATAGTAAATGCTAATAGTTAGTTGGTGATTATGATAATGACATTGAATATAAAGTACATAAATATATATTTCGCCATGTACGAGGCTTGCGGCCATAGCAAATTCGCATTATGTTTGAACTCTCTTAGATTTAAATATGAATTGCGTTAAATATCTGACTCTGGTAATGAAATAATAGATTCGTATACAACAATTAATAAACTGTGGCTTCTAATGGCATTCAATAGCTACTGCTATTTCCATTAGTTAACTCTGAAGCATGTGGTGACCATCAAGTCTTTTTTGGGCGGATTACGTTTTAAGCACAATGAAAATATGTGTTGGCGGGAGACGGCCATAATGGTTTGGTTAAAACATACCCTTTTCAAATTAATGATGCAAAATGATCATAAAAGTAAATCTTCATGGTATTAAAAACGTATCTGGTATAGGTAAATTGTGTGTAGAATGGTTCCTGTTGCAACATTTGGGTTTTGGTCAGGTTGGCGAATGATACCATAAAATATAAATATTCATCCCTGAAATACATTAGCTTAAGCCAAAACCCTATATATGTATACAGTTTTTGGAAATAGAAACAATAACTTAGCACTGAGTTCGGATGTAGTAATGACCTGAAACCAACTATATGAAACCGTTGTAAGCAAAACCCAATTAGCAAATTTGAGCAGAATCAATATGCGTACATTTCTGGTTAAATACAATTAACATTCAATTATTGCAGTACAATAATGGTTTAAATAAAGTAATGTAAAAAAGGGTTTGGAATGTAGAAAAATTATAAAACGTATCAACTCGAAATGAAGTAGGTGAATATTTTGAGAGCACAGACGGACAAAATAATATCCTTTTTTGCCAAGTTGATACGAATTGTTAACCCAACTGTGAAAAGTATTTTTTATACCCTAATGGTGAAGAAATTACCAAATTTAGTAATGAATACAATTTTTGGAATTCAATTAAAATCGTCATTACTGATACAACAAACATCAATACTGAGAAAAGATATGGAGTTGTTATAAAGTCGCCACGTATGTTTTAATTGAAAATTGTCACACGTACTTGGCCGTCTTATGATGGACGTAGGACTTGGGGGTGATGCTAAATATTAAAACAAAATTCTAACAAAATTGAAAAAAATCAAAAATATTAAAATTTTTAACTAATAAAAATAAAATGTATTGTTAATTAAAACAAAAATTTGTATTAGCCTGTAAGATAATTTTGTCAGTAGACAAAAAAATTAATAAATTATATCAACAAGTAATGGAAGGAACTGGTGAAAGATTCGGATTCGTAGTTTTGAAAATGACACCCTACATACAAACATACAAACTCACAAACACGTTATCTTTATAATATGAGTATAGACTTAACTTATTACTTAACTTAATTTCCATTTGCACCCCATGAATGAGGTATGGGATAGCTTCTCGCGTTGTTGTGAACTAACACGCTTTCTATTTTTAGATTCACAACTAACTGCACCTACTTGTTTATCGACGAATGCGAACGTCACTGTTTGAGAAAGCTCTTACTAGACACGCCGATTGACTCGACACTTAATACTGCGAAGTTGCTGTCAAGAGTTATATGCGGTTTCCATTAGCATGCGTTTGGTTATCGCGTTAACAATTTATCGAAAATGAACGCATGGTGTTTCCACTGACTTTTGCATCCGCGTTCATATCCAAACAGCTGATTGAGTTTATTTTTTTTATGGAGTTGGATGACATTGATTTCAAGTAATTCTTTTTAACTTTTATTTAATAGCAACGTTATAGAGAGGAACATATTTCAAATGTTGGTACAGCGCCTTCATGCACTGACCAAAGAAGACACTTCATTTCGGCTCGCTATCCCGCTAGAAAAGCGGATCGCTGATTCCCTCTACAATTTATTGTTTATGTTTATGCTGATAAACAGCTGTTTTAATAGGGATGTGCAATTATCAGAGCTGCCATTAATAGGTATGGGTGGGTTTCGATTGCAAAAATAGTCGAATTTATAGTAAAAGCAATTTATCGGAAGTCGCGTCCAATATGAACGCAACTTTTTCCCATACTTAACTGCCTATGCTTTTTGTATAGGCTTTAACGCGCGTTCATTGATTTTTGGATGTAGATGTGGATGCGGGCGTAGTGGAAACAGCATATTATTTTAATTGTTGTACTGAATGCATTAATACTGCTCACTTTGCAATTTATGTATAAATTCTTATGTTTTTTGTTATATCAGATTACATGTTGCATAAATAAATAAAATAACAGGAGTACAACTATCTGTCAACATCTTCAGCCTTTAATATTGATAAATGTTTACTGTATATTAGGGTGGCAGCAATAATTCAACTTTGGATTTTCGGTAATTTTCGAGCTGAATATTGTATGGGTTATAAAATACACTTTTAAAAATTTGAGCAAAATCAACAGTAAGCTCCAAAGAGGTCAAAGGTCACATCTTTTTATAGGAAAATGAGTTTGGCTTAGTGTACTTTCATTTGTGTCCGGCTGGTACGCACGATAACTTTCGAAAGACGCAACCTATTCTTAAAACTTAGCATAGGTTAATAGTTCCCCAAAACTACATACGATATTACACATGGCCACGCCCTTCTAGGACCTCCCATACAAAGGTACCACTCCGCCCACTTAAGAAATCGAGTAATAATATCAATACACACAGCACAATCGCGGATAAATACTGTAATTAGTAAGGTATAATAGGATACAGTTTTTGAGAAAAAAACTGGAAGTCTAGCCGCGCCCCTTCTGCTACATCCCATATCCATCTGATACCGCCCACTTTATAAATCATTTAATATTATTAATATACCATAAGCGATCGCGCCCATATTCTGCATTTAGCAAACCTGAAGCTGTATAAAGTTATTAATACAAAATCTGGAAACCTAGCCACGCCCTTTCTGGAACCTCCTATAGAAATGTACCACTCGACCCATTTTAGAAATCCATTAATATTATTAATACACCCAACGCGATCGTGCCCATACTCTGTATATAGTAAAGCTAAATCAGTGTAAAGTTTTGGATAAAAAAAACTGGTAGTCTATCCACGCCCCTTCTAGTACCTTTCATACAAATGTTTGGATATTAATATACCAATATTATATAATATCAATATACTAGAAATATACTAAATATACAATAAACTAGGGCATACGTAAGTCTTTTTTCCCGACTGAAACTTTCTTACTGGTTTCACAATGTGTTTATTCATCATTTCTTTCTTTTTACATAAAAGTAAATAAAATTTCGACACCGGCCTAATACGTTGGAAAAAAATCATATCAACAGTGTTCATCCACTTTCTAAAATATTTTATGTAAAAATATCAGCTAACGACATTAATGCTGAATGACCATCATTCGCACCGTACTTCAGATTACTTTTCAGAAATGACAATAAAATGAAGTAGTCGAGATCTGCCTTCGAAGATCAATGTCCTGAGCTCGAGATCAGACATAACATCAAAAACCCATTAATTTGAATTTTGGCGTTTTGAGGTTATAAAAAAATCCTGACGTTCTGGAACAGAGTGGCCAGTCTTGTTCACCAATGCCGGCACTTTTTGTGCGGCTGTGTCAATTGCGAAAAAATGATTAAAAACTGATTTTCCAGGATCCCAGTCAAGGAAAATCAGAAATGCAGTTTTCTTTAATTGACTATGTTGCTGTTGCAGCCTGCGATATAATCTTAACAACTTTACATAAAATCACTTTGCGATATTAATAAAAAAAATCTGGAAACCTATCCACGCCCTTTCTGGTACCTCTCATAGAAATGTACCACTCGACCCACTTTAGCAATCCATTTATATTATTAATACAGTCAATGCGATCGTGCCCATTAAAATTTTTATAAATTTTTCTATACGATATTTACTAGGGTGATCAGTTCGGTTTTCAAAAACCGGCTACTCGGTTTTTTTCACTCATAAAAACCGTCGGTTTTTTTTTAAATCCCTATTTTTCGAATATCGAATAATCCGGTTATTTTTTGTCGAATCTCGGTTTTTTGGCCTTCGATATTTTTTATTTAAATTTATTCATAATTGTGTTAAATGTTTTCTCGTACTTGTTTTTTCCAGTGTTTCGGAAGAACAACCTAATTGTTAGTTTTATAAATCTTCAATGTTTAATAAGTCGGCTGAAAAGCGAAAGAAATTACAAATGTTTGTAAAAGACCAATTTAATAAGGAGCTTCAACTCATCCATGATGTTAAGCACCACTGCAATTCTATAACCAATATGGTTTCTCAATTTTTAAAATTGCACCAATGTGTGAATCATACTTTATTGGAGTTAGGACTGACACCATTTAGTGAAAATGATATCGCAACTTTGTCTGTGCTTAGTGGCACCCTTAAACCTTTGGAAATGTCTATACAAAAACTTTCTGCAAACTCTTCGACTTTAGCTGATGCTGAAGGTATTTTTAAATTTTTACTTTAACACTTTTCAACAATTCAAAACCAATTATCAATAAATTTATATGCAATTTTCAAAAGAAGTATATCAGAACGACGTGTTCAAACCCTGAATACTCTCATTTTGTATTTAAGTACGAGCAAACTCCCAATTAGTGACGCATTTCTAAAATATTCAATATTAAACACTATAAGTCCAAATAGTACACTGAGTGAAAGGGCATTTTCAATGTCAAGATTTATAAAAACCAAAGAAAAAAATAGGTATACACCCAAGCACTTAAATTGTATCTTATTTCTTAAATGTTACTTTAGGTAAACCTAAAGATTAAATTAAATATATTTATATATAATCAATTATTTACAAATGAATTGTTGTGTTTCGTTTGTCTTTGTTAAAATAACAAACTGATCTCACTAATGTTTTGCATTGTAATTATAATTAAACTAAAAGTTTACTTTTTATAGGTATAATTGATTTGTTTTCAGTTAGTTTTTAATAAAATTTTTTGTCAAAAATTGTGTTTTAATTTGTTATTTGGCATAATTTTGAAAACCGGATTATCCGGTTTTTTGTGAATTTCAAAAAAAGCAACCGGTTTTTTTTAAATTCCATTTTTCGAATAATTCGAAAACCGGTTTTCGCAAAAACCCGAATAATTGATCACCCTAATATTTACTAACTAAAAAAACTTCAACTTAATTTCTCTTTACACCCGAGCTTCAGCTGTTCGAGAAGCGTTTACTAGACACGAAACTAGAAACTATATTGCGAAGTTGCTGTCGACAACATTGAGGGGGCCGTCGATGGAAGAAAATGTAGATGGCGGAAGACAGGAATGGAACCGTGAATCTCCCGCATGATAATCGCGTATTATAACCAGCATGCAACGGCCGGACCCATCCTTTGCAGCCCACTATTTGATCAAACTTTAAATCTTCTAAATTATCAGGAATAAACGCAGTTGAAAGCAAAAGGGACCGGCCGTGGCATTGTGGATAGAACACGCGACTACCATGCGGGAGATCCATAGTTGAAAAGGGAAATTAAGTTTTTAAATAAGAAGCAAATTTATTGACCACATTATCACCAAACGGCCATGCTGAACTTTACTTCAGTGTCCCATTTCAAACCATCTGACTGTCATCATACTTTAATTCTAGACCAATTTTCATGACGAAAACCTTTTGGCATTCCCCCCCCCCCCCCCCATAAGTAATTGTAGCTGTTTCTAGTGTTTGAATAATTTTTTAAAAATAATTACTTGTTGGACTTTGATGACAAACTTAATTTCTATTCATTCACATTGATACCTCCTCCCACTTCAGTAAAAGTCTAGCCACTTGTCGTGTTCCATATTAAATAATCAGACATTAAAGACACATAATTAATGACATTTCTCTTTCGATTTTGATTAGTCTGCCAATGACTTTGGATAATTTATCTGTCTGTCGCCTAAAGGACATAAAATATGTTTTCAAAGAATATACATACTTCGATACGTTATACAGCAAACTATGTAAACATTGACCCATATAAACGTCACCCCAATTAGAATTTTGTGTAGCAAAGGACATTTTAATGTAATTAGACCTTCTTCTGTTGTGTACTTGTTGCGGCATCCATAGTTAACGGCGTGAAGGGACAATTTTAATTACAATTATCAGCTTTGCTAAATTATCGAGGCAAACCTTATATACTTATGAACCTTAAGAATGTAATTGTAAAAGTAGTAAAGCAAACCCAACGGCCTTAAGGCGTTACAGTACTTAACATAAGTTTGGCCGAGTATAAACGCGTAGATACAACAAGCAGCTGACCCTTGTGCTAATGGTCTATGTATGAACATTGAACCCAACCTTTGTCTTATTAATGACTTTATCAGTTACAGTGTGGTCCAATAGTCCTTATTGGGGTGTTGGAATGTGGATACGTGTTCATCTATTTAGTGCCTAGAAACTTAAAAGCAAATTAGAATCAAGGCCAATGACAAATTGAATGGACCAAATGATGTAGTGACGTTAGAAACTGTTTAATTAGACTAATAAATATGCGTACAAGTATTTCACATGTTTAATTCTTAGGTGAGTAAAAGGCAGATGTTGTGTGTGTGTGTGGGAAGGAACATATGTCGCAATATGTCAGAAACTCTTGTGATGAAATTAGCCATCCCAGAAGAACAGCAAATACACTGAAGTATCAACAAATTGCAAGTGTGTGTGATCTTAATTTCCCAGTGGTATTAATGGCAAGGCGTTGGCAAAGGAACGCCTCATATTATGGCATTTTCGTTGTTCCAACACTTTTACACTTAATATTATTTTTCAGTAAAATGCAAGTACTGTCTACAATTCCAGAAGGTTCCTAATATCAGGTTGCTATAAACAAGTTGTTATGTATGGCTTTTCTTTATACCAGCCATGTAAAGTTTAGGTAGAGTGAATTTTATTTCTTATTGAAAAAACTCCAGGCCAGTTGGCCTTTTTTTCTTTTTAGCAGACATAGTGAAAGGGAAAGGATTATGCCTAAAAGGCAACCTTATTTCATCAAGACATATAGTCTGAAAAATTAATCATCTACATAAAAGGTTTGCCATTGTCCAAAGGAAGCCTTATGTTTTCCACTTTTTATATAACAAAATTACTCTTCTAGTATCTTCCTAATGCTAGTTATACATATTCATTTTGAAGTCATTTCATCTCATGCTGTTGTTCGCTTTCTTTTTTTTCTTTGTTCATTCATCTTTTGTGGGCGTTCGTCGTCGCTTTTGTTCTCCTTTATTTCCATATTCATTGCGTGTGTCAACTAATTATCATTTAAATATGTTTTGCTCATATTTCGGTTTTAATTTATATGTAGAAAGAATCACGAGCAAGTCAACAAACAATCCTTGTTTGGAGCTTCAAGGCACTCCATCTACTCTGTAACATTTACAGTGAGGCCTCAGTAAATGTAATCATTGGTTACCACAACAGCTACAATTGTGAAAAAAAAATGTGATTTTGAATTTTTCGCATCTATATATATTTGAAAGATATTCGTCTCCTACATGTTGTAATCAGAAACTTCAAGCAAATAATGGATCGACATGGTTAAAGTTTAAGATTGTCATTAAGATGTCGTTCGGATTCAAAGTAAAACTATAGGTCTAAATAGAGTGAAGCTAAAGTTAAAGCGGACGTCAATATATTCAAAAGCGATAACCTGTGCTACATCTCATTTATTGAATCTAAAGAAAATTTTTATTTTTAATAATGTTAGTAACTGTCCTACCTCTGTACATCTCCACCATGGATTTTAAATAACATTAATTTTTTTCGATACTTCGATATTCCGTCAGTTGCCGCATTCGATGTCGCACTGTGTCGTAACATGGCGTTGTTTTATTCCAAATTTGCAATATGTTTTTAATGGCTTTGCTGTTCATTTGAGGTTTTTGACGTGTTTCTTTGCACCCATTTCGGGTCGGAATCCGAGAAACATATTAATTTAATTACCATCATTAAATATGCTGTCATGAAACTTCTTGTTGCATGTCTGTGTAAATAATGTACCCAAGTATGTGTATACGAGCAGTAGATAATTTACTCTAAATTAGGAATTTGAATGCTTGCTCTGTTACAGCAGGGCGAAGTGCGAATGTATAGCAAGGCAACGAAAATTACACATGATCTAAAATTCTATACAATACACAGAAATATATCATTTGGCAAATTGTACTTTTAGGAAAATTACTTATTTTCATTTTTAATGAGTTATTTGTCATATTTACATAGGCAGCGTCGGTTTTGTTTGCAAATGACAACAAATTGTGTCATGTGAACATTCACTGAAAAACTTTTTCAGTTTATTATTATTATCGAAAACGTGGGAGAAACAATGTGTCAAGACAATGTGAATGGGAAGTTCATATTAGGAATATGTACATATGTATGTAGTATGTATACATATATGCTAACACCATAACAAATTCTAACCTTTATGAGCATGAAATAAATGGCCGCTCGATTAAGGCATGACTACCAAAGTTTTATTTAAATGCTAGACAATGACATGGGTACTAGGGCAAAATAAAATAAAGCGGGAGACCAGGGTTCGATACCTGTTTCATGCTGTCGACAGAAACTTCGCAATAGTGTCAATCGGAGGTCAAGCAGCTGAGTTTTCATGAAATAGTCTTCCAAATTGGAAAGCACTCGCTAATACTTAATAAAGTCATATGAAATATGCGTATGTTGGATTTAAAATTTGCTACTTTTAATTTTTTGATCGTTATTCGATGAAACGCGTGTTCAGACGGAAAAAGCGTCTGTGGAAGAAAAGAGAAAGCCAGGATATGGAAAACTACGGGGATAGAGGTGAGGCCCGAAAGTTTTACCAAAAGGTAAAAGTAAAGGTTTTGTAACAGGGATCCCCACCTGTAAGGACAGAGACGGAAATCTGGTCACGGACACTCAGAGTGTGCTGCAAATATGGAGGGAACACTTTCAATCTCTTCTCGTTCCCAAAGGCAGCATAAGTGACGAATCATCGACGATGGAGAAGACTGTCCACCACCGAGCCAAAACGAGGTCAGTGCGGTAATTGCGCGGCTTAAAAATAATAATGCTGCGGGAGCCGATGGACTGCAGGCAGAGCTTTTTAAAACCGGCGGCGATGACCAGGAAACATGAATGCACCAGCTCATAAACACGATTTGGCTCAGGGAGTGCATGCCCGATGATTGGAATCTGAGTGTCCTATGCCCCGAGCTTAAGATAGGCGATCTAAGTGTGTGTACCAACTATCGTGGGATTAGCCTTTTACCCATCGGGATTAGCCTTTTGATCGCAAACCGCTGCTACTATGCGCTAAGCAAGCGATTTAATGACAAAGCGCTCTCTCTCGAAGAACAAAGATCCAGCTCTACCAGACTCTGATCCTACCTGTTTTACTCTACAGCGCAGAATCCTGGGTAATGACACAAGCGGATCAATCTATTCTGGGAGTCTTCGAGAGAAAAATACTCCACAAAATATTTGGACCCATCATCGTGAACGGCGAGTACCGACGTCGAATGAATTATGAGCTGTATGAGCTTTACAACGACACGTTGTACGAATGGACGAAAACGCTCTGGCTCGAAAAGTCTTCGGCAATATACTCGATTGGCGGCGCAGGAGGGGGCGACCAAAACTCCGATAGATGGACCAGGTGAAAGAGCTGTTAACTAAGCTTGGTGTGACGAACTATCTACGGTGCGCAAAAGACCGAAGCGCTTGAAATACTTTTCAACGTGCGGCTTCTGATAGTTAAATTTCTGTTGTTTCTGCCATTAAAGAAGAAAAAGAAGTGGCTTTCTTTACGATACTAATATCTCGGTACCATAGGCAGTCTCACAAAACTAAGATCGACCATGAAAACCTTTTAAGCTGCTCAACTTTAAAACCCAACAATAATAGAAAAACAAAGAAAGAAACCAACAAATGTTGACGACCACGGCGGATATTAAAACCACCATGGGACAGGAAAGGAAACTGCGTAAGAATTGTGAATCGTTTTTCAACTATTTTACGTATTGACACGAATTTGAATGAGTATTCTTAGTTGCCTTAAAACGTAGACATCTGGTCTCGCAGTTTAACGCGTTTTAACTCTATAAGTTACCAATTACCGCACTTTGACTGTGGCATGATGGTTTACCACGCGACTATCATCCAGGTGAGAGAGTGCTGATTCAAGTGGTACAATACTACTCTCAGTCTAAGGGGAGCTTCGGTTCGTAGTCTATGTTGGTAATTATAATTAGCAAGCCTGGACGAGGTATTGTTTTTGAAACGGTAATTTTAAATTGAGCTTTATATTTGTTTCTACAGAGTGGTTTTATGCTCGACTTGAAGTGCATGGTTCATGGCATTGGCCAGGTCTTCGGACCTGGTACGGTAATAAAAATCGATAAAGTGGTCGATTACCAGCGATATAGCTATATGACAAAAACAGGTAGTCTGGCGATAAGAAAGACGTTAATCATCTCCGTCAACAACTTCGTACAGAGACTAACCCATATACTAGAAAGTCTCCCCGAATTAGGTGGGGATGTAACGCTACGAAATTAATATTTCATCTGTACATAATAATATAGTAAAATTACAATAATATAGCAAATTTAGAAAACACAAAACACTTAATATAAACAGACTCCACTGCACACCTCGCCTGAATGACGAATGGGTTGACCTAAAATGGCAACAAAAATGGTAAAGAGTTTTGTTGGTTTTGTTATACATTAAAAATCCACCTGAATCAAAACACTAGCTGATCCTTTTTTTAAGATAAAAGGATTTTTCGTTTTTTTTACTCCATTTTGCGCTTTCTTTAGAAGTGACGTTGTTTGCCCCATGATTCTGCCATCAAATCATAGAGATAATATATCGTGTTATATATCATTGGAAGCGTACGGACTTCAGCTTTGAGACACTTCTGTCCTGATTTAAGTTTTCTGCACTAAATTAAGCTTTGCGGAAAAAAACTGAGTCTTTTATTTTTATTTTTCCCAATAATTATGTATTTTCCTTACACCTAGCCTGAATGATAATTAGGTTAATGGGGTTTTGTTGGGAGTTAATTGTACATTAAAAATCCACTTGAATCAAAATCATAGCTTATCCTTTTTGTAAGAATGTGTGTGTCAAGTTTGAATATCTAAACCGGCAAAAAATATTTGTTTTTAAAAAATTCCAAAGTTTAGTTTTTTTTAAGTCTATAATTGCATTAAAAACATCAATTTGGACATAAGTGTCTTAAAGCTGAAGTCCGTACGCTTCCAATGAGACATAACACGATATATTATATCTATGAATTAATGGCGGAATCATGGGGCAAATAACGTCACTTCACAACACACACTGTATCAACTGGCAGCAACACAGAAGTTTTTTATACTACACTAGTGGGCCCGGCAATGCTTCGCTATTGCATATTAACTTGTAATATATTTCACATTTAGGTCTACAAAGTACTTTGAAAACGGTACTTAAGCTCGACAATAATATGTTGAGTTTATTTACATATGTAACTTATTTAAAGTAACTCCTTAACATTAAATTTAACCAATTAAGATGTATTGTCGTAAATGCTAATAAAAAGTTCATCAGCAAAGTCATATCTATAGTGCCGACATGTAGATAAAGTTATTTCTGTATGTAGGACGAAAAACCACTTCTTCCACAAATCGGAAACAGACATTCCTCTAAGGTCAAAATTATTTATTTTGATCCGTAGTAGCGTGAACCATCTGTATACTAACTATCTCTTTGGTCACACGGATCAATAATATTCCCGAATACTATCTTTGTATTGAACTCGTATTACCATTTTTTGAGATAATTCGGACACCAAAGTTTGGCTTAACAAAGTGATGGTCTCACGCGCTGTATGGCATGTTACACCGTCGTGCTGGAACTATTTATCCTTCAAATAATGTGCAATGACATGCTAAATAAAAAAATCAATTGATCGTCCACTGGCTCTACTTCTTCTACCAGTTGGATTTTATATGAATGTAGGCCAAGATCTTTCCTCAGCATTTGCAGAGACCGAGTTGCTGAGAAAGACGTCGGTTCGATAAATTCGAGTCCCCTGTCATACTAACGTCTACAGCGTCGATGGCTTCTATTGCTGCTCAGATGGGTCATTATATGCACCCTCAACTTCATAAAGGGCTCCATAAGTTTGGCGAACAGAACGTGCATTTTGAAAATAAACTTGCAAGATTTGTCAACGATGTTCTTCTTTAGTTTTTACATGGTGATTTTGCAAAGTATACTAAAAGAAAGTCTATTACATTTCATTAGTATGACAGCTAGATTTACACTTATACCTATCAGAAGATCTATATGTCAAGAAAAATACCCCATGCATAGGTTATTTTCAATTGTTCGCTAATGTTACCTCTGACATACTATAAAAATTTAACCATTGTAGTATAACTACAATGAATATTGATTAATTTTTCTATCTATATGATTTATTGTTCTCCTGAAAAGCAATTAAAAAATGCATACCTGTAAAGTAAATTAAAAAAAATCACTATTTTAGTCTGCGCTTCCTACACTGCCTAGTGTACGGACCATTATTTGATACAGTTAAAAAGTTAACTATTAAAGTGCGTGGGCAGCGCCTTGGCACTGTTAACTTATTTTGTTCGAAATAGCCTGATCATTAGGGGCGAATCAATTAGTTCGCGTCAAAAAAAATCCTGTTAACCGTATATCAGTATTGGAATGTACGAAAAATTCTTAGACAATTTCACTAAGAAGCTTTATGTCTAAAATTAATTCCTAGTTCGCGCTGAGAAGCATGCAGATTTCAGGTAGAGATATTTTTTTAGCAATTAGCAACTATTCAGTTACTTTAGACCTATGGGCCCCGGCTCTAATTTTTACCTACCATTCCGATGTTTGGAGACCAAGACGAAAAGAATAGTATATTTTTGATTTTTTTATTGGGATCCCGCCCAATATTCTGAAAAAATATTTTTAAAAACTTAATGTCTGTATGCCAACTCTCAGAGATCGTAACTTTTTAACAAATACATAGATTTGCTTCTGTAATACCTCATTTAGTTTGTTGGGAAGTCAGTTTTACGCAGAAGGTCTCAAAAAATATATATCTGAAGTATTCGGTTTGTGCTCATTTAAAAACAAAAAAAAAATTATATCTGAAATCTTCATGCTTCCCAGTTTATTGGTAAAATTTTCTTAAAATTCATCGTAGATTCCGATTTTGGTTACGATTTTTGCGAATAAAAAAATTGGCCCACCTTACTGTTCATATCTCTAGGCGAACAGCAATATACTGTGGAATTTTGACAGTTTTAACTGTTTGTTTTAAAAAGGGTGTGGAACAGCCCATTCCCACCCTTACTGTTATTCATACTGCAACAACAACATATGAAACAAATCTCATCTTCCTACCTCTGATAGTTCATAAGATATAGCCATAGCGATTTTCAAGTTGTATGGGCGGTGCCACGCCCCTTTATCTAATTACAACCAAATGTAGTCAGGTCAACAGTACCTTATGGTAAAATTTTTGTATCAATCGATCTATTAGAAAAGCCATTAGAGCGATTTTTGAAAAGGGGGCGTGGCACCGCCCACTTCCATCCTGGCTGTAATTAATACTGCTCCAATAATATATATACCAAATCTCATCTTCATACCTCTGATAGTTCATGAAATATAGCCTTTTTAATTTTCAAGTTGTATGGGCGGTGCCACGCCCCTTTATCCAATTACAACCAAATGTAGTCAGGAACTATCTACAGGTCAACAGTACCTCATGGTAAAATTTTTGTATCAATCGATCTATTAGAAAAGCCGTTAGAGCGATTTTTGAAAAGGGGGCGTGGCACCGCCCACTTTCATCCTGGTTGTAATTAATACTGCTCCAACAACATATATACCAAATCTCATCATCATACCTCTGATAGTTCATGAAATATAGCCTTTTTAATTTTCAAGTAATATGGGCGGTGCCACGCCCCTTTATAATTTGCAATAAAATAATATTGCGACTATACTTTAAGATGTAAGCTATCCTATCTTTCAAGTTGGATCAAACCGAACACGGTGTGCAAATTTGATTCAAATCGGTTAAGTAGTTTAGGAGTCCATCGCGGACAAACAACGTGACACGTAATTTATATATATTAAGATAGCGGCGATCAGTGCAAACATAATACAAGTAAATACTTCATAATTTCCATCTGGTTCGTGTCAGTTATAGTATAATGAGAAGACAATTTTGCTGATATGATCGTCGGTGACTTCTCCCATCAACGAGTCTCTGAACTTTTACAGCCGTGCTATAAGCCTGTTCAACAGATCTTGAGTCTGTACAACGGAAAATAAGTCTGTACAAAGAATCCTCGCACATGTAAGGCCAGAGATAGATAATAACACAAAATAAAAAAAAAAATTTCACGCTGAATTCAAATCTGCTCTGAGATATGTGGAAAGTAGAACGGTTTTTGAGATATCGGTAAATTTTAATTTGTCATGTTTTGAAAAAGGTAAGTTTACAAACATCAGTAAACTTAAACCAGAGAAAATTACATTTTAGTAGATCTAACTTTTTTCAAAAAACTAAAAACTAAAATTTGACGCTATCCCAAAAACCGTTCTACTTTCCACATATCTCAGAGCAGATTTCATTCAGCGTGAAATTTTACATTAAAATCAATTGTTAGATTTCCCGGATACAGAAACTTTTGAAATTTTGTGACATAGTGTAATTCTTCTTATTGTTCTTGTTCCAGTACCCTAACAAGTTTCGTTTGAAAGTCGAAATAACGATACGTCAAGCCCGTCACGGAATTGCCATCTCCTGTCCAAGGACCACTTCCCTGTACAAAGACAACATACCACGGCACCGAAATACATTTCACCAGACACTATCAACGATACGAGGCCACCGACCAAACAAAATCTGTGGATTCTAAATTAAGAAAATAAAAATATAATATATTGGCCTAGTCAGCCGAGCCTGGATGCTACTGAGACTACCTCAGCCTAAGGTTGTTAATAAATTCTCGGAGGAGTAGAGTCCACAGTTGTTGCTAAATGTTAATTGAACGAAATATGTTGAAACATAGACGAAGCCAGTCGAATGGGGAACTTGTTCACACAAAATTCTGTCCACCACCAAGCCAAAACGAGGTCACCACAGCAGTTGCACGGCTTAAAGGAGCCGTTGGCAGAGCTTTTTAAGGAAGGCGGCGATGAGATAGAAACACGATATGGATAAGGGGATACATGCCGGAAGTTCTAAATCTAAGTCTTCTATGATCTGTGCCTAAGAAAGGCAATCCAAGTGTGTCCGTCATGCGATTTCTTTAACATGCTAATGCAGATGATCATGCGGAAGGCTGCAGCAAACACGACTAGTTACCATCTTAAATCAAAGACACATGCTGCTCGCGTATACCGATGATATAGATATCATTGGCCGAGGACAGCTGGATATTACTGCGGCCTTTTCAAGGATTTAAAAGCAGTCGGCAAAATTTGGACTGGTAATAAATAAGGCTGTATACAGCGATAGTTCGGCCAAATATCACCTGTGGATGTCTGGTTTGGTGGAAGGGTTAGATAAGAGTAATTTAAAAAAATGTCAGGTTCTAAGGATAGCTGTAATGTATATTACCGGGTATAGAAGAAACACGCCGCAAGCGTCATAAGATGTGATCCTGGGCCTTCCGTCTAAGACTTGTATGTCGAGGCTATTGCAGCCAAGGAGACAAATGTGGTCCTGGGCCTTCTGCCCAAGACTTGTACGTCAAGGCTATTGCAGCCGAGGAGACAAAACTAAGTTATTTATTAGTTTCAAAGAACAAAGAGTCTATTTCGCTGCGTGAAAATTGACAACAATAATTATGAAGTGTTGGATGATTTTGTCTACTTTGGCTCCGCCTTAAAAAAATAATAATAAAGTGAGCCTGGAAATTAAAAGACGAGTATTGAACGCAAAACGCTGCTCCACAGAAAAAGATCGTAATCTACCATATACTAATCCTACCTATTCAGTGAGTCTTCGGGAGAAAAATACTTCACATCCATGGCATCGGGTATAATATTTCAATTACGAAAATAAAATTTTACTGGTTTTCTGAATCGAACCTGGTGAAGATGTATAGTTTGTTTCCAAAAATATAAATTCAAAACGTTTAAACAACAATAAAAAAATTATGAAAACATCACGGTAACTCAAAAAACTATTGAGGCAGTTCAATTCATTGTACTCTATTTGGTGTAAAATCGTCCTTTTTGGAGTGTATTAGAAAATATGTGTAAACACTATCATAGTTTAATGGCTCGATTTCAAATTAATTAAACGTGCCAAAACTGTATATTTTGCCACTAAATTTGAATTATTATTATACTATTTGAATACTTTCTAATTAAGTACATTTTCACCTGGGAATTGCTTAATTTTACATTTTGAAAGTAATCCAAAGTTTTACACATTATATAACTAAAAACAACCGTAAGTAGTGACACCGCAACTTTATTTCATATCCCATACATGTATCCCATACATTACAAATACAAAATCTTAAACCTTGTAGTCTTTAATGAGCCTTTATTTTATACAAATTAGGAACTTCATAAAAAATACACATAAATTATGTTTTAGATCCTGCTTAAATCCTCCCACTCTCTGTAAGGATTATTGTTTTTTGTTTTTGTTTTATAAAAGTGCTGAATTTTTTTGTGTTTTATATCTGTGTGCCCCGTGTCTTCTGTATGATGTACCCATTCTCATATACATACGTTTGGGTAAAGTAATTTATTAAAATGTCTACTTTGAAATTCATACTCATGATGTGCATTTGAATATCCAACATATGAGGATGACGAAAGCTTCCATAAGCTGACCTGTACTTGTTGGCCAAAACAGTCACGCACGACTGAGTTTATATTTTCCATTTCTTGCCGAAGGATACTAAGAGTTGGGGATTTGGGTAATACGCCCGGTAGGATGTTTGGCATATTCAGATTTCTACTGTCAATTAACTCCGAATAGTGTGAGTGGTCGTTGTTGAATGGTCAATATTTGGCAGACAAAATAATCCACTGCTTAATTTAAGGTTTAAAGCGCACAAGAAATATTTGAGTATCATTGTGGAAATTTAAAATGTTGTACGGAGTTAACAAAAGTTAGTTTTGATTCTTCGTTTCTTTTTTCCCCCCATACGTTCACAACTGAAAGTAAACCAAAGTTCCTGATTATACACTTCAGCGATTTTATTAGAACAGCGCAACGATACAACAATTTCTAAACCAACATTTATATAAGCAACAAAAACAACGGCATCAACTGCAATAGTAACAATGGCAACAGGGGCAACAACACAACACAACAGCGGTACAAATAAAAAGTTCCCCCAAATATTGTAAAAAGAAAATAAAAAAACCAACCAACCTCATCCACTGCTCATTCATCTATTCGACGAACCGACAGACGAGGCGACTGTCGACAAAGGACCGACTAAGCGACCAACAAACTTACTAAAATAAGTACATTTTCATCATGAACATCATTTGAACATTCTTTTAGTCAGTCTTTATGCCCGGTATCACAACAAACGAATTTTCAGCACAACCGAAAAAAAACAAAGTTCTCTAAAGGTTACGCCAGGGGGAGGAAAATCAACTAAGAAATTTTCAACCCCTTGCTCTATGGTTTGTACCAAAGGATTTTGACACTGTTTCGACTTTTTAGAACAACTCGTTCATGAGGGTAGGCTACCGCAAGTGATTTCTTTCATTAGAAAGCTCTACAAGAAAAAAACACCAGGGTTGGGGCATGGGAGCTGACACGTGTATAATTTCGTTGAGTGGGACGGACGGATATCCACCCGTCCTGTATGCGGTGTGTGAATTTGTCATTAATTGGGACAAGAGTTCTTTATCAAATTTCGTATTAACTTTATAAAAATAAACAACGAATGGCACCATTGACGATACTTGTACGTCTGTCGTGGCGCACAATTTAAGATGTCGGTCCAATACGGGTAGATGTCAGTAAGTGACCGTATAAAAAATAGATTAAATTAGTTGCTTAAAGGCTTACATGGGTAGAACACAAGGGAATTAATGTTGAAACAGGTTGAGCAAATATATAAAACGTTGACTGACTATAAAACTCACAAGCTGACCCAAGTTAACGTTTTAATTTATAAAAACTATGCATTTGGGCTGACGAGCAACTCGCAGTGTTTGAAACACGATGAAATATGAAGCTTTCAACCATACATAAAAAAGAATAATAAACCGTAAATAAAGTGATAAAACAAATCACTGTATAAATAAAAAAACAAACATTATCTTCAACCATCCCAACTGCACGAACACGATTGGTGAATCCATTTTCGGTTTGTTGGCAGACTGAAGTCAGTGGCCCAGTCTTCAGTCTGCAAACACAGCCTACAAAGTTCACAAGCGTCCAAATAGATCGACACTCCAGTGTGCCGAAGACGTCACTCATATGACAGTGATCGACAACTTTTTTGATCATTATTTATTTCGGAATAACCAAATTATCTTTTTAGAAGTCCCCAAGCTGCTCACAACGTCTGATAGATACCGTAATTTCCGTACTTCTCACATGTGCTACCAGTACGGTAAAAGTTGAGTAACAGAAGTAACTGAAGCTCAACACAAAGGCTCTCTTAGTGACTTTTGCATTCCCAACAAACTAGAGTCCGGCGCAGTGATCTAATAAGCCCCTCTCTTAAAATAAAACAACTATTATAAAAACACGAAGGAAAGGAAAAACAAGAACCCTAAATGTTGACTCTACAGAGAAGGTGCCGCTATCTAATTGGCCTTGACAAATACAAGACTGATATCACGGCAATACAGGAAAAGCAATTGATAGAACTGGGTGCACCAGACGAAAGTACTGTCACATCTTTTACAGATGCCATGCAGAAAGTCACGAATTTGGATGTGGATTCTTAGTCGATAAGAGACTTCGACATCTGGTCTCGCGGTTTAACCATGTAAGTGATCGAATAGCCACTTTCCGCATCAAGTTAAAATATTTTTACATATAACTGATTTGTGTACATGCCCCGACGGAAGAAACTTAAAGATGAAGAAACTCAAAGGTGAATTCTATGAGCACCTGGAGAATATATATGACCACTGCCCTGTATGTTATATGACATTAAAACTGTTATGGAAGATTTTAATGTTAAAACTGGAATGAAAGATGCTTTTGGTTTAGTAGTCGAAAAACTCAGCCTACACAAGCCTACGTTGGCAAGAATCGATACCCAAATGGCAACCTGGATATCCCCTGATCAAAAGACAAGTATCAAAATTGGTCACAGGGTAATAGACGGAAGTCATGGAACCACAAAATAGTTGCAGCCAAGGTACGCACTCGATTAAGTAGTGCTAAAAAAGGCGGAGAGTTTTACCAATAGATAAAAAGCAAAGGTTTAACGACAAATAAGTAAATCTGGTAAAGGACACGCAGAGTATGCTGCAAAAATCAAGAGATTACTATTGTTTTCGTTCTTAGTGACGAAATCACGGCAATCGTCGATGATGGAGTAGATTATCCACAACCGACCCAAACCATTTCAGCAAGGCAGAATAAAACAATAATGCTGCGAAGCCGATGGACTGCCGGCAGAGCTTTTGAAGGCCGGCGGCGATAAGGTGGCGTCGTGCATGCAACAGCTCACGTACATGATTTTCTATGTCCGGTGTTAAAGAAAGGCGATCCACGAAAGTGATCAGAATTGTACCCATCGCATACACTGACCTGTCCAGTGTGTTATGTGTTAAAGCCCATCCTAGCGAACCTGATTAGACCTTATCAGTTTGGCTTTAGAGATGGTAAATCCACGTCCGACCAGATATTCACACTACGACATATCCTGGAGAAGACTCAAGAAATGAAGATCGACACCTACCATCTGTATAGTCAATGCTGCATTCTACAAATAACACGCTTTCTATTTTTAGATTCACAACTAACGGCACCTACTTGTTTATCGACGAATGCGAACGTCACTGTTTAAGAAGCTCTTACTAGACACGATGATTGAATCGACGCTTTATACTGCTAAGCTGCTGTCAACAACATTCGAGGGGAGGGGACAATGAAAGAAAATTGTATTTATATTTTCTCTTTTAAGATGACTGGAGCCAGGTTTGAACCTGCGATCTCCCGCATGGTAGTCGCGTGTTCTAACCACTATGTCACGGCCGGTCCCACAATCTGATACGACAGAATTTATAAGATGCTATGGCTGAGTTTGGTATCCGTGAAAAATGTGGCAAAGCCATTTTCTACCAAGCGATGATTTAGACAAGGCTAAAGTCTGTCATGCGATCTCTTTGACATCATAACGGAGATGATCATGCAGAAGGTTGCAGTAAACACGACTGATACTATCTTTAATTAATGTAACGTTTGAAGATGATATAGATAAAATTGGCCGAGGTCTACGGAATGTTACTGCGGCATTTTTAAACATTAAGAAGCAGTCGACTGAAGTGGGTCTGTTGATTAATAAGAACAAAACCAAGATATTTGACAACTGAAGTGGTATATAGTTTTTTCTACCTTGGCTCTGCCGTAATCATAAATTACAATATTAGCCCGGATGTCCAGAGACGAGTATTGATGGCAAATAGCTAACAAAGCCCTCTCTACCAGACACAGATTCTACCTGTCTTGCTTTACAGCGCATTAGCCTGGGCAATGATACAAGTGAATCAATCAATTCTGGTAGTTTAAGAGTATAACTAAATCGAAGTAGTCAAGCACGTTCAAATAGAACAAATGCGCTGGTTTAGACATATTGTACTAATGGTTCAGCTTGTAAAGGCTTGTAAAGGTTTCGACAATGAATTCTATAAGCGGCGCCAGGTTAAAGAGCTGTTATCTAAGCTTGACATGACGAAATGTCTACGGAGCGACAGATTTTTATCAATCTTTGGACGTAGACTAAAAAGATAATTATAAAAGCTCCAATAACTTGCTATAAATCTATCAATTTCGAAGACATGAGTCGATTTTGCGGTGTTCTGTTACAAAGATTCAAATTTCTTGTCAAAATGGCATTAATAACTTATTTGTAAACTTAACAGAGAAATTTGTATTTTTTTTTTTAGAAATGTCTGAATGTCCGAAATATGCGATTCGGCTTTTCTAGTAAAAGCTTTTGACTGATTAGTTGAGAATCTAAGGGTGTTGATTCACAACAACGAAAGAAGCTGTCCCACACCTCATTCATGGGGTGTAAAGAAAAACTAAGTAAGTAAGTAAGTAAGTTTATGTAAGTCGGGTTTCCCTCCTACCCTTGTCCGTCTGTCTTGCTGTCCGGCTGGTACGCATGATAACTATCGAAAGAAACTTTGCACTAGTTAATATTTCTTCAAAACAACTTACGGTATTGCAATTGGGCTACATGGCCACGCCCCTTCTGGTATCTCCCATACAAATATATCATTCCGCCCACTTTAGTTGGCGAGTAAACATATCATTACACCCAGTGTGATCGTGCCCAAATTCTGTATTTATTAAAGCTACATAAGGACAATGTTCTGGAGAAAAAACTGGTATTCTAGCCACGCCCCTTCTGGTACCACTCCGCCCACTTTAGAAATCGAGTAATAATGTCAATACGCCCAACGCGATCATGCCCAAATTCTGTATTTAGTAAAGCTATATCAGCATAAAGTTCTGAAAAAAAAACTGGTAATCTAACCACGCCCCTTCTAATACTTCCCATACAAATATACCACTCCACTCCGACGGGATCGTGCCCAAATTCTATAATTTGTTAAGCTATAACAGGGTAAAGCTTTGGAGACAAAATTGGAAGTCTTCCCACGCCCATTTTGGTAGCTCTCATACAAATGTACCACTTTATAAGTTGAGTTAAATCAATATACTAGACAATTTTATGTTTTACTGAGGATGAAAAATTTTTTGCGAGTATGTCTGCAAAATTTAAAATTTTTTATTCAGTGTTTTTGTACGGACTTAAGACACTTCTTAAAAACCCATATTCATGCACATGTACATTAGGGTGGTCCTAATATGTTTTTTTAATTCACAAAAAAAAAAAATCAATCCTATCGCTTGGCAATATGTCACATTAATAAAAAAAAAATTTTGCAAAGTTATTGATCATATTATATCGCTCATCAACCACATTGATTTTAATCCCAATTTGTACGTTGTTCTCTTTACGCCACGGTCTAAGAACAATCAAAATTTATGCAAAAATTCGCTAAATTCTGAAAAATATGTATAAGTTAAAGCTTAATAACACATGCAGCAAAAGACACAAATTTTTAATGAAATATCCAAAATTGCTCTAAAATGAACACCCTACTGTGCCGAAACGCCCTGAGTGGTAATGCTGGTGGTGACATTTTATAGGGGTTGCTTGTGCTGATGATGAAGATGATGATGACGATGGGTTTACCTCATCTGTATAACAAAGTATCGTACTTGGTCCTGGCTAATGCAATTATAAACACTTGGCTTGCAGCAAAACTTCGTTAAGTACGAGGACATAAATAGCCCAAAGTGAAAAGTTTGTCATGTGCATTTCAGAGAAGAACTCTTCGGTATCAGTTGTTTTCGTATAATTTTAATGTGCTTAAATTTTGTGTATGTTCTACGATATTTTGGGGATAAATTTTGGGAATGTATAGTAGATGTGTTTTTTTTTTTGTTATTGTATTTCTTCCAAGGAGAATACGAGAAAAATTCAAATAGAATACTTAAGAGCATTAATTTATATATATATGTATATGTACTAGTATATAAGTATTTTAATTTAGGTGTATTCTCATGTATGTGTCTTAAGGTATTAATCTCTTAAAGTAATTACTAAAAGAAAAGTCTGAAAAATACGTTGGTACCTTCTTAAATCAATGTAATAAGGAATAACAACTTTTAATTCAACTGTAATACAAGGCAGTATGCATAGTATGCCATTAACTAATTAAAATAGGTCTCGATTTATCGGTCAGAAACTCTGCCATATCCTATTCATGAGTACTTATTAAGTTTTGTGGACTACCTAGTTATGTGGTAGTCGAAAAACAAGACATGACCGGACTTGACGACTTTATCCTAATTCGGATATGAGGAAAACTGCATCATTACAGAGTACAACATTTGAGATTGATACATTGATTTGGAAATCAATTCTGAGAACTGCAAGTAGTGAAAGTAGCCCCAAAAACATGAATTCCGCATTATTCGACTTTGTCAAGTTACATGCCATATGAATTTAATATTGATTTGAAGTTAGTAAGTATCGTATAGGAGAATTTGTCACGTTTTAGGCTCTTTTGTTTGACATAACTCGAGAACCATTAGTCCGATTTAGCTGAAACAAATTAAAAAAAATTAAGAATTACAATTCCTGTTCATATAACGTTTCCCTACATAAGCAACAGTTTCACTTTTCCATTCATCAAATGATTTTGTACTGGGTTTATTTTGTAGCAGTTACAATAAAACTGATGTACTACGTGGCGTATGATTTACGTGAAATTTTTCTAATGATTATCATACGCCAACATATATCGCTCGTTTTCTGCAAGACCGCCATATCTCAAAAAAATCGATTCCGAGATAAACGCGTTTAAAGTTTTTAATTTGCACCCAACTTGTACGAAATGGAGGAATTCAAATAGTTCTCATGCGGAGTGTATAAAAGATATTAACATGAATTTTGTACACAACATGGAGTATAATGAAATGAACAATTCTTCATCATTAGCTCAAAAATCACGTTTTTTGAGTTATGACTTGCAGAAAACGAGCGATATCAATATAAAAAAAGAGCTTAAAATGATATTAAACGATATTAAATTATTATGGCAGGTAACTTGACAAAACGAATGATGGAGAACTTCTTCTTTTTGGGGCTTCTTTCACGTGCAGTTCTCAGAATTGAGTCCCAAAATTATGTGTTGTACTGTGTTAGTATTTTGAGTTATACAAGATTTTGTCTTGTATTTATTTTTTTTGTTGGTACCGCGTTCAATTTTTCTATTAACTTTAAAAAAATCGATTTCTTTATTTCTTCCAGTTGTACAACGGTGATATGGATACTCAATAAAAGCAGACAATGTTGACATTTTATAATTTGTTTGTTTTGAATATAATTGGAAATCCTTGAAAATTTGCAATAAAAAAATTTAGAAAAACAAATATTTGTATGAAGCTAACATATTTCTACACTTCATGAATGATTTCACACATAGTTATATTTTATGATTCCATCCTTAATATTTTAGTGTAATCCTAATATTCAACTATCGAGTTTATGAAATTCCCTAATAGTTAGATCTAAAGTTTACTGCGATGTTTTCTTACATTCAAAGTCGACCTTACTCAATTAAAACAAAAGCTTTACAACATT
Source organism: Muscina levida (assembly GCA_964034835.1). Lineage (NCBI taxonomy): Eukaryota > Metazoa > Arthropoda > Insecta > Diptera > Muscidae > Muscina > Muscina levida. Next base: position 60,017,603 of record OZ035884.1, on the reverse strand, counting down.
CGTTACTCGAATTACAATGTCAAACGAAAATAGTTGTTCCTTTGTTTCACTAAGAGATTAAATGTTTAGTTTTACAAAAACAGGCTGTTGCATCACTTCCCTCCCCTCCCCTACTCCCAATAGCATACTTTTATTTTCTACTTTCAACTTGTATTAGCCTGTTTTTCCTACATGTCGTCACCGGTAGATATCATGTTTCTTAGGGCCAGCTTGTACTAAAGCAACATATCATTGATATGGTGTGAAAGAAATTCAATTGTGTGCATGTAGTCTATAGCATAACAATTTGAAATGTCAGCATTATCCATAAATCAAAACAATAACAATAAATTTTCCCCTAACTTGTCTCTGGCTAACAAAAACTATACGACATTTTCCTTATGTGACACTTGGGGAGGAGGCAGGAGTTCTTTGCTGTGATATGCTTTCAGAAAGAGCAGTTGCTTTACTAGGACACAAATAGATGGCGGCCAACATTAAAAGAAACGCAGCACACCCTAAAATTCGGAAAGTGACATGAACATAAACACATGTGGTGTGTGACTTTTAATTTATGTCACAGTCTTACATAGACGGTACGTTTATTTATGACTTTTCATTTCTTGAAATACATACCGCACCGCACTTAGCCATATGTTAAGGGCAATACTGGGCTTTTTAAGTCATGGTGAAAAATAATACTACAATACATAAATAAATAATGCAAATACCAACGGAAAGCTTTTTCCCATTTGTCTGTCTTCACAAATGCCAACGTATTCCAAAGGAATTCTGGCAAAATTTTGGACAATTACTATACTCTGCGGGTCCTGCAAATAAAACACTACGAATTTATATATTGCTTTAAAGATACTGGTAACAGAACGAACGTTTTATGGCCATTTCAAATTTATTGTTTTCACTCAAAAACAATCATTTGGTGTAGCCCGTTTGCGTGGCTAACGCATGGCTGCCGTACCTTTAGGTAACCATCGTACCATCTCTCTGTACAACGAACGATGCGTATACGTATATTTGGGCGTACAACGTAACAAATTTCCGTCCGCGAATTCTGTAATATATTGTCTGGTCTCTACAGTTGCCTTTGGCTATCGCGCGTGTGAGTGTGTATCTATAATGTTTAGCTCTAGTACTCGTCATTAATTACAAAGCTAATCAACTACAAAAGCCACTTAGGTACGTAATCTACTTTAGTTATAAACAAAATGTTCAAAGTGTTTTATTTAAACCTTAATTAAGTTCCAACCATTTGTAAGGATTGCCTTTGGTTTAGAATATCTGTTGCTGTTGCGAGTTTGTAGTAATTTCTGATATTTGCTGAACTCACACCCCGCACCCTCCCTGAAGGTTATTTCGAAAATTTTGCTGAGCAGAAATGGGTAATTAATCAATTTGTAAAATATTGTTCGAACCGTTGGTGGCCTTAAGTTTTATTTAAAGAGATTTAAAGTTGTAACAAACACGCACACACGCACATCACCTGATAAAAATAAATAGGATACTCTTGTATTGTGTAGATTTTGTTTTTGGATGCCAGTTTTCTTAACCTTTCTAGATTACAGGAGTAACTGACAGAGTGAAAAGGGAAACCTAACCTTATTTGGTTGATTGGTATGATTGATACTTCTAACCTTCTAACCTCTAACAACGTGTTAGGAAAAAAATCTTTTTCTTGTCACCTTGATCTATAAACAGAAAATTTAAGGAAATCCTTTCAGTTCTCACAAATGGGAAAATTAAGGCAATTAATTGCTGAAATGGATACATTCCGTGTAGTTTTTGCAGGTATGTATTTTTGTGACAGTTACTGTCGTAATTCCATAGTAACGTAGGTACATTATTGCTTCAATTCAATCATAGTGTGAATCTACAATCAATTTTCCTGTTGTAGTGTGACATAATATAGAAATGGAAATGTTAAATTGGGTGAGATTCACTATTTTGGATGTATTCAAAAAAGCCAAATTTTTTCAAACTATGTGATTTTAGGACCGATGCTTAGAACAAGCGACTACCATGCAGGAGATGCTTGGTTCGATACCTGCCTCCAGTCATCTACATTTTTCTTTCATTGCCGCCCCACTCGATGTTGTCGATAGCATCTGTAACGGGAAATTAAATAAGTTTGTGGCCTTCCAAGAAGCCATTCTCTTAGCGAAATGTTACTCAACTGGAGAATAAGCTTATCATTAGAAAAGTTCTGCAATATTTTGCAGGTATCTTTATGATAGGTCTATATTTTTGAAAAATATTTAAAAAAACTCAATATTACTATAGCATTTGCAACAGGAGTGGGAGAGTGTTGTATGGAGGTCCTTAGAAAAAAGATTTGGATACGCCTCAAACCATTATTTAGTGAAGTTAGAAAATAAATTTACTGAGCTAAAAAATGGATTAGGTGTAACAAATGGCTGTGTATCGTGGTCAATAGTGGTGAAGATGGGGAAAAAATCCACAACAAGTCCTGCAACTAATTTTTTACAAAATCATGTGTATACGTTACCAAGTGCCTTCTTAAGCGAAACTCAGTCAATGGTGATGCGTAGGAAGGGCTAATCTGATGTTTCGAAATTTATGGCTCTAGATAATTTAGGACTCTATATAATTGTTTACCTATTTCAGTAACTGCATTTTGATCTAAACTATAGGATGAAGATAAAAGGACTTACATATCAAAGTTTAACCGTTTTTTTCAAAACAATATTTCTACATATTAATAAGTGCGAATACAAATATAACAAATGTTTGACCAATTTATACTCCATGTTTACATAAGGCAATACCACTGGTTTGCCGACACCGATGCGTCTTTGGGAGTAGGTAACAGAAGTTACTGAAGTTCAACTCCACTCTTCTCTTAGTGGTTTTGGCAGTCCGAAGAATCTTTGATCAGATGCGGTGGCCTTTTAAACCATTTTCGTCAAATTCACAAATGTTATGCACCCGAAATATTTCCAATATTTCGACAAGATAGTGGTACTAAGCAATTGCCGATGTCCTCAACTAACGTAAGACATACAAGAACTGGGGCATCCTTTACAGCTGTCATGCAGAAAGTTACGAATTTGGATAGACGGCTTATATAGCTGGTCGTGCGGTTCAACCTTGTAAGTGTCCGAATATCTACTATGTATATGAATCATGGCGCCATATTTTTAGTTGAGTAGAGTTTTCGGTAAGAAAAACCACTCTCAAAAAAGTCCTACGATGTTGATTTGCAGATAATCGAGAACTATTAAATTTGCCTAGTACTGGTACGGGTAATGGAATTCTGGCATAAGTTCTGGTTTCCAGGTTCGGTTTCGGGTTTTGGACTCGGAATTAAGGTTTATGGTTATAGGTTCGGGTTTTAGGTTGGGATGCCAAATTCGTATTGCCAATTCGGCTGCTAGATTCGCATAGCAGCTTCGGGATCGTGGAATAAGTGGAGGAACAGTTAACCGAAGTCGCTGTGAGTATATATTATCTGCCGATCAGAAGGAACAGGCTCCGTAAAAAAAGGTAGGCACAAGTTCTGAAAAGAAGTTCGACTAGCGATTGACGACTACTGCTAGTCAAGCCTGTATAATTATACAATGTAGCGCCTTAAGTGAATGAGAATTCCAATCGGCATACTGTGAGTTGCTCACATAGAATGCTTATACCAAGAGTAACGACAGTTGCTTATGAGTATGAGTTAATGTATGTGTAAATACTATTTGTTGAATTTGTTTCGCTACAGTTCAAATAAGCGCTGTCCGGGACACTTGTGCAAATGAATGAAAAAGCCTTCGGCAATAAAATCGACTAGTAGCGCAGACGAGGGCCTACTAACACTTCGTTTGATGGATTTGGTTAACAAGTTGTTGTTCAAACGCGGTGCGGTGAACTATCTTCTGAGCTCAAAAGACCAATGAGCTTGAAATTTTTATTTACGAGCGGCAAAAGGTGGATAATAAATGTTGTCGAAGGCGTCTACATTTAAAATGTAGGTCCCGTTGAGTTCGTCTAAAAACAGAAGCGTATTCACAATAACGCGATATGATATCCCATATCTCATTCATTGTGTTTAAAGAAAAATAAGTTTTTATTCAATTGGTTGAATAATAATCCAGATTACCATGTAATTTCATTTAAAAATTCCTGGTATTGTATTTGTATTCCTTGTTGCTTAATTAACGTATTTAAAAGGCGTCTAAATGAATAATATTACAGCTCATCTTCCTTTATACTTGAGTTCTATTTTGTTATTTAATTTTCGTTCACCCAAATGAACATGATATTTACGTTTGGCTCTCAGCATGAGGTACTGCCGATGCAGTATGTATTTGCAAAAGTTAGAATGTACTTGTTAAGTTTGCACATTTCAATGCAATATTTCCAAGAGCCGTACAGTCAATCTGGCCTACAGTCGCACGTGTGCACTTTCATATGGATGAGTATGTCGATGTTGTATGAACGACATGTAAGCTCAGGACATAAAAGAAGAGCCACAGGCTATTAAGGCCTAAAATTTATTGACATCCGAGAAGCAAACACTTGTTAGATAGTTATGACCTTAATACGTTCGAATAGAACTTGTCGTGTGAGTATACGCACTAATTCACTGGATGATCAGGCATACAAGCTCACATTCTTTTTGACACATCATTTGGTTCATTGTATTTCCAACTATGTAGTTTAAAACTTTCTTGATGCCTGAATTTATGGGAAATGTAAAATCTTTCTTTTGCTCTATTGAAAACAGCAATGTTCCATCTAAATCCGGGCATGATATATGCTCACTATCGCCATGGTACGTACGACAATGCACAGGTTTGGCTGATAATGATGATGTCTTGTGACGAAATAAGGTAAGACACACTCTAGCAGAACACTCAGCGTGTTTAATTCCCCCCGAATCCTTTTTAAGTGTTAAGAGTAGATATCAACACCTTTCGATGGTAGCTGTACAAAACTACATCGCTCTAATACAAACATACATGCGCCAGGAGGATTTAAAGTCCTAGAGTGTGTGGCATGTAACTTGTCACAGTGTGTGTCGCTCAAAATGCGGGGGCTTTTGATAATGCTCTTAGAGTTCTATAACACGGAGCATAATGGCACAGCCAGCTACAATCACTCACTCACACACTTGAGGTGACTTCGACAGAGAATACAGAGAAACGCAGACAGAAAAAACAAAACAGGCTGGGATTCGTCTTACATCATTTCAGGAAGCAAGATTGTAAGAGTTTCATACACGATGCAGGTTGCTTTTTGTTTCACTCCTCCACCTTCGATGGTTGTATGTAGATGGCGATAGCAAGGTCTCTAGCACTTTTCACACTAAATTAGTGCGCTGTCAAATGTAGTTTTGCAGTGGCATCACCAGCACTACAGTCATTAACCGGGAGCCCATTAGGGTCTTGTCGTCTCCCATCATGTCCTTTGTCAATGTGTCAGTCATTCATTTATTTTCATTCTATTTTTCTAGCTCTCACTCAATATGCTTTTAAGTAAAGTTCGTTTTGTTCTACTTTATGCAAGAGTTCACCTCTGCCTAAACAAAATACAGTGTCGTGTGAAACTGTTATACGAATAGAGAGGTTGCGGATGCGGCAACATACTATGGAGTGTAACAATATAATTGTTATATGATTAATAATACTTTTGCCAATATCTTCCGCAAATTTGTTCATTATTGAACGATATGAGACCGAAAAGCTTTATAGTAGGGAGAATATTTCGGTTGTAGCGGAGAGTTTGAATGACTAATGAATTCGTTAGAAGGCAACCTTTAATTGAAGACGTGAAAGTCAATATAATTAGCGAGTTTCCAGTACAAATGCTGAAAAAAGGTCGAATTCAAATTAAATAAAGTATATACTTATAAAAATTAAATTTTGGAGAAGGTTCTTTATAGTTGTTATAAAGGTTACGAAATCTAATTCAACATTACATATTTTATTTTAATTTAAAAAAAAAAGTTCGACTTTTATGAATAATTCCAGTAGGTTGGGAGATTTGAGTAATGCGGGTATGTTAAATATGCTATATTACGAAAATTGACCGGTTATTCTCAAAATTCATAGGAATACAAGTAACAGTATTAGAAATAACCCTTTTCAAGGGCATATTGTATACCCACATTGCCGCCACACTCAACACAATTAGTTACAGTAATTTTATAGTTTCCAATAGCAATGCCGCCACTGTTCATTTGCCTCCTCATTGTTATACGATTTGATGCTACAATGAAAAACCATCTGTGTATAAAGAATTTATGCGTGTCTTTGTGCAAATTAAATAACTTTGTTTATTTCACACGGTCATTGTTGTTGGAAATGTCTATGACCATGTATTGCATTTGAGTATCGTTTGTCACCGGTCATTTGTCTTTCGACAGAGATTAATAGCCCCATCCCGAGGCATCCAGTACCAGTACACAGCTACGGCATATCCTTTAAGTGGGTAGCCTGAAGTAATTCTCTGTTTGTCGATGTAAACGCCTATACTTTTGCAATAAATCAATGGCATTTGTGCTGCATTTCCCATTGCAACTATACGACATCACTGTATTTATTTGCTTCGCTGCCAAATAAATAAATAAAATGAATGAAATCGATAAATCTCTAGCAAAATGCACTTAAAAATACAAAACAAAACAAATCGAGTACATCCTCAGTCACATTTCCCAAACTGATACTCTGATGCTAATGTAATTGCAATTGAAATGAGAATCACTGTCAGTGATTGATGTGATTTTTCAAATGTTTTACAGGAACATTAATACACGTATACATGCTTACATACAAACATACACAAGCCTGTTGAAGCTTACAACCATAACGGCGAATAGCTTTGAAACAGACAGATCCGGCATTGCATCGCTGCATACTATACAAGAACCATGTAATTTTTTGTACAGCGGAATGTTTTTGGTAATCTGTGTATTTATTAGCCTTGCAATATTTATGGGTTGTACAACTACAAGCATGTCATTTGCTTTCGGCGAAGGCTATATCCCAATTTATTCCGAAAGTGCATTTTGAAGTTTCATTAGCCGATCAATAGAAAAATCTGTTTAACCGTTTATACATATAGACGAAAGTTGAACAAAAAGCCAGTAATAAAGTTTTTTCTATTATTATTCGATTTCTAAAGTGGGCGGAATGGTACAATTTGGTACAATTTGTTCTCCAAAACTTTATCCCGTTATAGCTTAACAAAATACAGAATTTGGTCATCATCGCGTTCGGTACATTGATATTATTACTGGATTTCTAAAGTTAGCGGATCGGCAAATTTGTATGGGAAGTACCAAAAGGGGCGTGGTTATACTTTTACATTTTTCCTCCAAATCTTTATTCTGCTTTAGATTAAGTAAATCCAGAATTTGGGCACGATGGCGTTTGGTGTTTTGATATTATTACTCGATTTCTTAAGTAGGCGGAATGATTTATTTATATGGTAGGTACCTGAAGGGGCGTGGCTAGACTATGAGTTTTTTCTCCAAAACGTTATCCGGATATATACAAAACTTTATTTCCCTGTACACCTCATGAATGAGGTAATGGGATGCTTCTCGCGTTGTTGTGAATAAACACGCTTTCTATTTTAGATACACAACAAACGGCACCTACTTGTTTATCGACGAATCCTAACGATACTGTTTGAGAAGCTTTTACTAGACATGCCGATTATTTCGACACTTATACTGCGAATTTGCTGTCTGAAACATCGAGGGGGCCGGCAATGAAACAAAAATGTAGATGATTGAAGCCTGGAGTCGAACCCGGGATCTCCGCTTGGTAGTCACGTGTTCTAACCACTATGCAACGGCCGGTCCCATATCCGGATATACATTTACTAAATTCAGAATTTGGGCACGATCGCGTTTTTTGTATTGGTCCGACTGATATATTTGTATGGAAGGTACCAGAAAGGGCGTGGCCATGAAGCCTATTTGCGATACCGTAAGTAGTTTTGTAGTACTTCAAACAAACGGCCCTTATTCCGACGTTCCCGACACGCAGTAGCAGCATATTGCTAATTTAATGACCACTGGCACAACAACCGTACTGGGTTGTGAAATACCACATTCAGACAAGCCCTGATACGGTGATGAATGTCGCGAAATGTCTGAGGTAATCAATGCTGCATACAAGGCAAAACTGCAGCGAATGGCAACGCGTGCGGTGATGGAATGATATAATAAGAAGACGAGGGATATGAAACGCCTCATCGGGCAGAAAAGCGTCGGAAATAGAGGACAGTATATCGAAAATTACTGGGATAGAGGTGAAACCCAAAAGGTACACAGCAAAGTTGCACAGTTTTGGTAAAAGGATCTCCACATGTAACGACAGAGATGGAAATCTGGTCAGTGACATGCAGAGTATGCTGTAAATATGAAGGAAACTCTATGAGGCTATGCACGAGGGCTGGCATCGTGCATGCAACAGCTCATCGAAAAGCATGCTCGATGACTGGAATCTTAGTGTTATGTATGTCCTGAGGTTACGAATGGCGATCTTAGTGTGTATGTATACCAACTATCGCGTGACCATCTTATAAACTGTCCTCCCTAGTGTGTTACGTGAAATACTGAATCCCATTCTATCGAATTAACTTGAACCTTATCTCAGTGGCTTTAGACCTTGTAAGTCCACAATCGTTCAGATATTCACACTACCATAAATCTTGGAGAAGACCCAAGAAATGCAGATAGACACCTACCATTAGTTTATCGATTACAAAGCTGCATTCGACAGAACGATACGACAAAAACTATTAGGCTCTATGGCTAAGTTAAGTATACCCGCGAAGCTGATACGACTTTGAGGGTTGACACTCACTAACGCGAAGTCTTCAGTAAAAATAGGCAAAAATCTGACTAAGCCATTTTCTAGCAAGCAAGGCGTTAGACAAGGTGATAGTCTGTCATGCGATCTCATTAACATCATAATGTCATCTCCATTATCCATGCGGAAGTCAGCAGTAAACATTACTGGCACTATCTTTAACAGAAGACACATGCTGCTCGCGTATGCCGATGATATAGCTATCATTGGCTGAGGACTGTGGCATGTTACTGCGGCTCTTTCGAGCATTGAAAAACAGTCGGTGGAAGTGGGTCTCGTGATAAATGAGGACAAAACCAAGTTATTTTTTTCAACGACCAAAAAGCCGACCCTTTTGGTACGTTGATAATCATAACTTGGAAGTGGTAGACGTTTCTGTCACATTTGCTCCGCTGTAAACAAAAATAATAATGTCAGGCTGGAAATCAAGAGACGATATTTGATGGCAAACCGCTGCTTGTATGCGCTAAGCAAGCGATTTAATGACAAAGTCATCTCTCGACGAGCAAAGATCCAACTCTATCAGACGCTGATCCTACCTGTCTTGTGCTATAGCGCAGAATCCAGGATAATGACACAATCGATTCTGGAAGTCTTTGAGAGAAAAATGCTTCGCAAAACAAATGAACCCTTCATCGTTAACGGCGAATACAGTGAGCTGTAGAACGACATCGACGTAATCAAGCACGTTAGTCTAAAACGAATGCGCTGGCTTGAACACTTTGTAAGATTGGATGATGCCTGGCTCAAAAACTCTTCGACAGCAAACTCGATGGGCGGTGCAGAAGGGAAGCAACTTCGTTGGATGAACTCGGTGAAAAAGCTTTATCTAAACTTAGTGCGGCAAAATATCTACGGAGTGCAATGACTTGGAATTCTTTACTACGTGCAGCTACTACTACCAAATAAGAAGTAGAAGAAGAGGAGTAGATTACCATCATAGATTATTTCCTCACATAAGCCATGACCTTGTTGGACAAACATTCATTATATTTCGCAATATTTTGTTGTCAAATGTGATTATGTTGGTAACAAAGTCTATGTCTCTAAATGATGGGGATTTGTGTGGTGCAAATTAACAAGAACTTAAAGTATTTGTGTTGTGGCAAATCCAAGACAGATTCGCGCAATAGATATATTAATTTACAACATTTCCTCTGCGATATCATTCCTTGTGATATTTTATGTGTCACTTATACTTACACTCACATTGGCGTGTGGTGGTAGTGTCTTGTGGATGTTAATAACATTCCCGACATTTGAACCATAAACGCAGAACATAAACCATAAACTCAGGAAATTTTTGAAGAATATACAATGTTTTTTTTTGTTTCGTTTTTCGTAATATCCCACCGCATAGACTTGCCAAAGTATATACAAAATTGACTTATTCCGGCAAGCAAATATTTGACTAAGTTTGCACGTGAGTGGTTGAATGAAGCCGACTTTGTCATTTGACACCATTTGTTGTTGTTCTTCTGGCTCAAGTATGGCAAAGTGGAAGGAATATCAATATTATTATTACCAAGAGTTTGTGTTACATGTGATACGCTGGGTAATTCTACGCTGTAAGGAAATCATCATCTGACGCATCATCATCGACTAAGTCAAATGAAAAAAGTTACCTTATTGGCTTATTATTGTTGTTAGTGTTGCTGTTGCTGCTTTTTCTTTGCTTCATCTTTCTCGTGTTCTCAAGTTTCCTGGCAGTCCATAAAAAAAAAACTGAAATGTATCATCAACAACATTTAAATTATACGCTTTGAAAAAGTTTCGCTTCGTGCTCGTATTGCTGCTGCCCTTGTAAGGACCTCTTTTTGTTGGTTGCGTAATTTCAAAAGTTATTCAAGAACTTTTTGCTCCTTTCTGTCTTGGGTCGGGATATTTATCATGATCAACAGTTATGTGCGAAAAGTATTCTTCGTTCCGCCAAGAACGACGTCAGAGCCATTAGTTGACGTACCGTAAATAGGTATTGCCGCCGTCATACTGAGAGATATTTTGCGTAAATGCTAATAAATGTTTATTATGTGAACAGAGTATAAGTTCTACATATGCACATACTTGTGTACATCATACGTTTCGTTGTTTTTTTTTTCCATTTTGAATGAACTGAGATCCGCAACTAAATAAAATGTTGTGTGTTACATGTGTTTGTGAAAGAAAAAGGTTAATTTACATTAGGGCATAAACAAAAAGACTTTATTCAAATTGGATGTGTGCGAGTAAAGAACAAAGTTGCAGTTTGTACATTATTTTCTTATTCTTGAAATATGAAACTTAAAAGCATAAAAAACCAAGTAACATCATCCAGAAACTCTCAAAGCTATGTGTCGGTGTAAAAGTGGTTTACTTTGGCAGCGATAACCACTTCAAATGACTATAGTCATTAATCAAACATGACGGCGAGCTAAGACAGCAGCAAACAGACAGACAGACAACTGCGGTTGGTTGTAAAAATAGTTCCACAATATTTGTTCTCATTTCTTTAGCATGTCCTTGCCAGCGGGTTATTAGGTCAAAGGAAAGCTTATGCCAGGGATGTGGGTTAAACATAATTTGCATTTTATAGAAAGCTAATTAAATTTTTCATATATTGTAAAAAATCTAGGATATTTTATAACATAACCACAGAATAATTGTATGGAGCCTTCATGTATCGCATTCTGTTATTTAAGCGGCTGCTAACTGACAACAACACTATTTGGAACTATTTGTCAACACTTTTTTGAAATATTTCTTTAGATATTTATCATACTACAATGGCAATATAATTTTCTGCTCATCAAATTTAGTGTATTGTATTGAACGTCACAATTTTGGGGGTCATATCTAAAAAAGAACATATACCACCTTTTATATTGAACCATGTTGTTCATGTACATAGTTCGGAGAGTGTGGGAACTTTCTCTGGTTTGGCGTCCAATATTAATTATGCAAACATGTGAAGTCATGCGCAAACTTAATGCCATTTACGACAAAGTCTCGTTAAAACTTTTATTGGTTGTAATTGTTCGCAAAGTATTATGTAGTGTCAGTCCATTATTGTTTGCTACTATTATACTTACTACTAACTATGACTATGTAGGCACTCGCACACGTGCGTTTGGACTTTCACTTACCTTGTTCGAGGCTACTTTAGTTTCATCGACTGAAATGAGAGGAATGAAGAAAAGAAAAAGTGGAATTACTACCAACATGTCTGTATTGAGGCATTAAGAATTTCCATATTTGAAGATGAAAGGTCTTATCGAATTGTGAAGTATGTCTATTTCCATATTTTATTATATCTAATACGCAAAGAATGTCCCAAATTTGATTGGAATCTGTGTAGAAAGTTTGCAATCCCTCTGCTATTAATGCCACCGAACCGACGACTCGCTTCTCTAGTGTATTCTGGTCGAGCGTTTAAAAACCATTTTTGTCTAACCACAAATATTCGTGCGCACTCATACCCATTCCCATGCCCGCAGTGAAATGATAATATTCTGAGCTCTTCTTCGTTTTTGCGGTGCCACCAGTGCCACTGATTCTGGCTGCTGTCAGGAATGTCGATTAAAAAATTCCAAAGTTAAGAAGACTAAATTCTGGGAAAGAACATAATCTCTCATGTCTCAGTTAATAGAAGACGAGAACGAATCAATGGATATTTAAAAGCACATTAAATTTTACTTGAAATACGGACAGCAAGGATATTAACTTTGAAATGATATTTAATCGTTGAAATCCTTAGAAAGTCAACCTAAATGCGTTCTCCATACACAACTGGGCCCACATGATAGTTTGAGACGCCAGGGAACAGGAAACGGTATAATATATTTTAACAAAGTTTTTAAATAAGTCATAAACTTTGCTCGTCGCTCAGCACGACCGGCAAAGGATGTAGCATTTTAAAAATTGTTCTATTTCCAGCAGTAACTAGTTGGCTTTAAAGCTTTTTCATGTTCGGTTTGACAGTTGCGGAGGACGTTGCTTGTAACGGAAGTGTACAATACTACATATATACAATGGTGACGTAGTCTACAACATACATACGTTTTGTTTCCGCTTTCGGCGATTTCAGTTGGCGTAAATCTGTGTTGGTGTATGTCACACTCTACGGCGATTGAACAATTTCACAGAAATGTACAACTGTGTTTTATTTTTATAGGAGTAAATTATTAAAAAGCTATATACGGCTACAACACTTCAATAAACTAACGAAAGTAATTTATAGTATCTTGCAGAAGCTGAACATTGTCATCTAATTAGACTCAGGTGGTTTTAAAAATAAACATGGTTTTGGTAAGAGACTTATTACTCCCTGATATCCAAAAATAGATTTGCAGTTACTTAATAAATAGAATTAAGAGGAATAAATAAAATATGAATAAGTTTTGTAAAATAACAATTTTAAAAACAAAACTTTCAATGTAACGTTTGGTATGAAGACTATAAAGTAAAAAGTACAATTTAGATAATAATATTTCTATCGCATTGTGCTACTTCACAAATGTTTCAAACGGGTGTCTCTAATTGATATATGCTGAATGCTCAATGTGGTTAGTTATGTTTTGCCAAAATAATATTTATCACCAAAGTTTAAAAACCGCTATAAAAATAATGTAACACAATCCTGAAATAGGGGACTTTCAAATTTGAATTCGCTGATTGGGCGTCGGGAGTGTGATGCAAGGTAAAGCTTCTGATCGGTTTAACTTGGCAAACCCAGAGTGATCCTTGCCAATTGCACTTCAAGTCTACTCACAGAGCTCCGTATTCGTAGTACTACTGCGAACGGAGTACCTCCACGTGGTGACGCCTGGAAGCGTGCCTCTGACACCCGTCAGAGCACGACTAACTGTGAGGGGCGAAACCTAAAACCCAGGCACATCTGCTCAGAGTGAGCGGTACCCTGGTCAGCGTCTGACCCAGAATGGGCGGCTGTAATAAAATCCTGGCAGGAGGAGAAAACTGCGACGTGGTGCGCTGGGCTTGCAACCCGCCACCGACGTATAAACTATTGCAATGAAAGAAGTAAGAAAAGAATAAAATGGACCCCCCAAAATGTTGACGACCACCGCAAACGAATTAAGGACCATGATTTAAGGATATGCACCTGGAATGTTAGAACACTGTATAGACCAGGTGCCTCTATCCAACTGGCGGAAGTCCTCGAAGAATACAAGGCTGACATAACCGCTTTACAGGAAATCCGGTGGACGGGACACGGGTGCTCGCGCATGAAGACGTGCGACATCTACTATAGTGGCCATGCGGACAAGCACGAGTTTGGATGTGGATTTGTGGTTGGCAAGAGACTGCGACACCTAGTCTCAAGGTTAAACCCGGTGTGTGAACGTATAGCCACCATAAGAGTCAAAACTAAGTTTTTCCACATAACACTTATATGTGCCCATGCTCCGACAGAAGAGAAAAGCGATGAGGACAAAGACGAGTTCTACGAGAGCCTAGAAAATGTATATGACCGTAGCCCGAGCCATGACATTAAAATTGTACTAGGCGATTTTAATGCTTAAATAGGCAGGGAAACCGCATTTGAGCCTACCATCGGAAAATTCAGTCTGCACACCGAAACGTCGAACAATGGCATCAGACTGATTGATTTCTCTGCGGCAAGAATATGGTAGTTAGCAGCACTAGATTTGACCATAAAATATTCATAAGGCAACATGGTTATCTCCAGATCAATTGACGAGGAATCAGATTGATCATGTGGTAGTCGATAGACGGCACGCATCGAGTCTTCTGACGTACGAGTGATTAGGGGTGCGAACATTGACTCCGATCACTTCCTTACCGCAGTTAAGGTACGCACAAGGCTAAGCATGGCGAAAAACGTACGTAACCAGGCACAACGAAAGCTGGACATCGGTAAACTGCGGACCACAGAGGTAGCAAACGCTTACTCCAACCACCTAACTCAACTGCTGCGGAATGCTCCAACCCCTGACAATATAACCTCGCAGTGGCAAAATATAGCCGACTCCTTAGAACGGGCTGCGAGAAGCGTACTTGGGTACTCAAAGCCGTCTCAAGAAGATGCCTGGTACGATGATGAATGTCGCACTGCCACGAGAGAGACGGTTGCTGCATACAGGGCGAAACTGCAGCCAATGGCAACGCGAGCTGTTCGTGAACGGCACAGGGAGAAGAGACGACAGGCAACTCGTCTTTTTAGAAGAAAACAGAAGGAGCAGAAGAAGAGGCAGGATGAGTGCACTGAGCTGCTCCGAAGTAGAGGGGAAGCCCGAAAATTCTACAAGAGAGTGAAAGCGAGAATGCGTGGAACAGGGTTGCCCTCCTGCAAGGACAGCGATGGTCAGCTAGTGACGGACCCGGATAACGTTCTAAAGATATGGAGAGATCACTTTAGAAATTTACTGGATACTGACACCACTCCAGAAGACCCCGCTCCAATCCATGACGATGGTATTAACTGTCCACCTCCGAGCCAGAGCGAGATACGTATGGCCATCTCCCGCCTTAAAAACAACAAAGCTGCAAGAGGAGAGCATGCCAGGGGATTGGAGTCTCAGTCTGTTATGTCCCATATACAAGAAAGGAGATCGTAGTGAATGTAAGAACTACCGTGGAATAAGCCTATTACCAATTGCGTACAAGGTCCTTTCAACCATATTGTGTGAACGTCTAAAGCCAATTGTAGAAAAACTAATTGGACCATATCAGTGCGGCTTTAGACCTGGCAAATCTACGACGGATCAAATATTCACCTTACGACAAATCCTGGAAAAAACCCATGAAAAGAAGATCGACACCTACCACCTCTTTGTCGACTACAAAGCTGCCTTCGACTCTCCGATAAGGAATAGGCTTTATGAGGCCATGTCTGAGTTTGGTATTCCTGCAAAGCTGATTCGACTTTGCAAATGTACCTTAGACAACACTAAATCCTCGGTTAAGATTGGTAAGGATCAGTCTGAACCATTCAACACGAAAAGAGGTCTCAGGCAGGGCGATAGCCTGTCCAGTACACTATTTAATATAGTTATGGAGAAGGTGATGAGAAAGGCTGGTGTCAACAAGTCTGGCACCATATTCCACAAGAGCCACATGCCACTAGCCTATGCCGATGATATAGACATCATTGGCCGAAATCTGCGGGATGTTACTGCAGTTTTCTCATCGCTAGAAAAGGAGTCAGCAAAAATGGGTTTAGCGGTCAACGAGGACAAAACACAAAAATAATGATTTCGACGAACAAAGAGTCCTCTCGATGGGGACGCACCGTGAACGTTGACAATTATTGTTTTGAGGTAGTCGACGAATTTACCTACCTCGGATCTTCCGTCAACAAGATGAATAATGTCAGCCAAGAAATTAAACGGAGAATAGTGCTAGCCAATAGATGTTTCTACGGACTTCGGCAGCACTTTAGTAACACCACCTTCTCTCGGAATACTAAGAAACAGCTATACCAGGTGCTTATCTTACCTGTTCTGTTGTATGGTGCCGAATCATGGGTGCTTACTACAACGGACATACAAAACCTGGGAGTATTCGAGAGAAAAGTACTCCGAAAAATATATGGACCTATCTGTGTCGAAGGCCAGTTTCGCCATCGGATGAACAATGAGCTGTATGAGCTTTACCACGACATCCACGTACTTAAAAGAGTCAGAATCCAACGACTTTGATGGTTGGGACATGTTGCCAGGATGGATGTAAATGCTCCAGCGAGAAAGGTGTTTGAAGGCGAACCTGAAGGACGGCGCAGAGCAAGGAGACCCAAACTCCGTTGGAAGGACCAAGTGGTAGGCGATGTGTCATCATCTGGTAGGACTAACTGGAGAACACACGCAGAAGACCGAAGCGTGTAGAATTCTTTATTACTTCAGGCCTCAAATTTATGAACTACGTTTCGTAAATTGTAATTGGCCACTTAAGTAAGTAAGTAAGATTGGCATTCACTTTGAATTGACCAGAATCTGTCTTTGGAGATTTCCAAGGAGGTCACAACGTCCGATAGATCACGTATACTCCATGCTACTGAACATCAGTTCAATAAGTAGTAGCAAATGTGAAAAGACACAATATTGAGCAGCCTAACTGGCATGCTACCACCGATGCCACTTTGGGAAAAGGTAAACTAAGTATCTGCAGCACAGCACAACGGCTCTTTTAGTGGCTTAGGAAGAATATGCACCTGGAATGTCCAAACTCTCTACAGAGATGGTGGATGCGATGGACAGGACAGACAAGCATACGGCGAAAAAACTGTAATATATTTTACAGCTGCCATGCAGAAAGAATTTGGATGGGGATTCTGGTCATGGTGAGGACATTAAAGATGAATTTTATGAGCACCTAGAGGAAATATATGACCACTGCCCTGTTGATGCTATAACAAGAATGGGTTCAGCAGTCAAAAAACTCAGGCTACAAAACACCACCTTCAATAACGGATATAGTCTAGTTAGTTTCGAGTCGGCAAGAAACAAAGTAGTGAATGGAACCACATTCCCGCATAAAGATATCCACTGGACAACCTGGATAACCCCTGAACAAAAGACATGAAACCAGATTAATCATGTCGCAAGCATCACGGCCGTGCGTTTTATGCTTTGGAAAAATATTAACTCAGTTGAACACCTAGTTGCAGCCAAGATATGCACGTGATTAAGTAGCACTCAAAGGGATCGTAAACGAGCTCAAAAGAAGCTAAACATCTCAAAGCTGCATACTCCAAACAACTCTCTGAATTACTTTAAACACAGACTCAGAGTGACAGTACATACCGAATTCTATTACTACTGCGGCAACGATCGTAAGTTAGGAAAACCATGCTCAGACAATCCCTGGTACACTGAAAACAATTGAGAAAGTTTCCGTCGGGTAAACCGACTTCCATATACGCTCACCCTCAGTAAAAACATAGCATTTTCTTAAAAAATTACAGAATTTGGGTACGATCGCGCATTAAGTCAAATCAGTAACCAATGGAAACTCCTGCGGTCACGGAACGATATAATGAGAAGAGGAGAGATATAAGACGCCTCTTTTTTACTTTATTTCACTTTACACCCCATGAATGAGGTATGGGAAAGCTTCTCGCTTTGTTGTAAATTAACACGCTATCAATTTTTAGATTCACAACAAGAAGCTTTTTACTTGACATGCCGATAAACTCAACACTTGATACTGCGAAGTTGCTGTGGACAACATCGAGGGGGCCGGCAATGACAGAAAAATGGTGATGACTGGAGGCGGGAATCGAACCCGGAATCTCCCGCATGGTAGTCGCGTGTTCTAACCACTATACCGCGGCCTCTACAGGCGGAAAAAGCTTCTGTGGAAGAAAAAAATGATCCAGGATTTCGAAATTTACTGGGATAAAGGCAAAGCTCGCAAGTTCTACAAAAAGGTAAAAAGCAAAGGTTTTGGAATTCCCACCTGTAAGGACAGAGAGTGAAGTCTGGTCACGGACACGCACAGTGGGCTGCAAATATGGAAGGAACACTTTCGATCTCTACTCACCGCCTTTTACCCATCGTATAGAAGGTCCTGTCTAGTGTGTTATGTGAATGACTAAAGAACATCCTAGCGAGTCTGATTGGTCCTTATCACTGTGGCTTTTACCCTGGTAAACAAATCCTGGAGAAGATCCAAGAAATGCAGATCGAAATCTACCATATGTTCATTGACTACAAAACTGCATTCGACAGTTCGATACAACAGAAATTGTAAGATGCTATGGCTGAGTCTGGTATCCCCGCGAAGCTAATACGACTTTGCTGGATGACAATGACAGTCTTCAGTGAAAATTGGCAAGAATCTGACAGAGCCGTTTGCTACCAGGCGAGGCTTTAGACAAGGCGATAGTCTGTCTTGCGATCTCTGTAACATCGTAATGGAGATTATCATGCGGAAGGCTGCAGTAAACAGAAATGGTACCATTTTCAACAAAAGTTACATGCTGGTCGCTTATGCCGATGATATAGATATCGTTTGCCGTGTATTGCGGATGCATTGAGAGAAAGTTGGCGGAAGCAGGTCTGGTGATAAATGAGGAAAACCCAAGTTAATTGTCTTAATAAACAAAGAGTCTACTTGTTTGGGACTCTGCGCGAACGTTGCCAACTATAACTTTTAAGTGGTAGATGATTATGTCTACCTTAGCTCCGACGTAAACAAATCTGATAATGTCAGCTTGAATATCGAGAGCTACTATGTGCTAAAGAAGCGAATGGCAAAGCCTACCCCCGACGAATAAAGATCCAACTCTACCAAGCACGGATCCCACATATCTCGCTCTACAACGTAAAATCCAGGGTAATACAACAAACAAATGGATCAACCTATTCTGGGGGTCTTCGAGTGAATCTTTAGCCGTATGAATTGTGTAATGACATCGATTTAGTCAAGCGGTCAAGACTGAATGCTCTGGCTTAGACACATTGTAAGAATGGAGAGAAATAAACTTGGAGGGCGGCTTAGGAAGGGGCGACCAAAACTTTGATGCATGAACCAGGTGAAAGAAGTATTATCTAAACTTGGTGTGACGAACTATCTACGGAGAGCAAAAGACCGATGCGCTAGGAATAGTTTTTGCCAAATAAGAAAAAAGGAACTACAAAAGATATATAAAAATTTTAACTCACTTTATCAACTTTTTGGTTAAAATGGATTTTTCTTAAATTGCGAAGTAAATCGTTCTCGAGTATTTTTAAAATCTTTAAACTTGTCAGAAATCAAAAATACTAAAGAAAAAAGTAAAATTCTGTTCGATCTCACCTATGTAAATTATCTCCACCAAGATTACCTAAAACCAGACCTCGCAATAATTGGTCTCTCTCGTTCTTGTTGTCAGAAAAAAACTACTCATCCACTGACACGATGCAAAACTGTCGCGAAAAACCCTTAAACTTCGTTCTTCTTTGGCTTGCTCTTTGCTCAACCGACGAGCATTTCTGTTCACTAGATCGGCTCATGGGTTTACTCGAGACACTTTACTTCGTAAAAACTCGTCAAACGGTCTTTTGAGCATGTGTGTGTGCTGCGCGTGTGGATAGGCAACGTACGCATACACATATGCACACTAATGATCCCCCTTTCCCCCTTTCTTCTTCTAAACTCTTTAAAGCATATGACGAAATTTTTAAGGCAACAACACAATGCAAAGCAACAATAAAAATAAAGACCTTTTGTGCGGACACTTTGCTTGCTTTGCTCACTTACTGATTCTCAGTAGGTGAGCGACGGAAGGTTCTGTTCGTATCGAGCGGTCAGTAAGAGACCGATTCATGTGTTATGTTCAACCCGAAACCTGAGAGCAAGAACACGAACAAAACGAAAAAATGGTTGCTGTTCAGACACTGAGCGATTCCGTCTCATTTGTTTCGGTCTTTTAAGTGAGCAGACCGCGTAGTAAAATTTGGTTGAGCATATTTTGCGAGCTCTGCCTAAAACAATAGTTGTGAAATTCATTCACATTTGTGTGATTACCATATACAAAATCTAATAAAACATTACAGTTCTACATTTAAAAACATTACACAAAATGATAATGAAGTCATTATCAGATCAATTCAGAATCCAAAAAAGAATATAAGAATATCAAGACAAACTTTTATGAATTGCGTATTTCGAATATAAAAAAATGATAACAATCCATTAAAATTTCGTCAAAATTTTTTCCTGAAATGAACCACTGTGCATCAATACAACCTTCTTCTATGATAGATTTAAAAAAATGCAATACCTTGTTCGAGTTCTCTATAAATAAAATATATGTACTACTTATAGTAATTATTACAATACAATTCCCACCATTACTATAATGGCTTCATGTAACTTCTTTAACAGAGAAGCATGATGTACAACGCACCCATAAGAGCACCAGCCTTTACTCCCTGAGTAAAGACTTCTTTGGGTTAGTACTGCAACATATTTGGCCTAATTTCTTTAAACGGAGTTGCGTTATGATACACCGCTCTTCATGTGGACCTGTTACAGAGTAAACAACTCCTTAGGCCCCCGGGTCGAAACTAGTTTGCTTGTTAGGAGTATTATTGGACGCACCATCCGTTGTAAACAAGTTGTACTGTTCATCCCACCAGCACTCGTACTTGCCCGCGGCTAAGGGAACAGTTTGACCTCAATTAAAATATTTTTATGGCATAACAAATATCTAAGAATAAACAACATGACGCCAATTTAAAACAACAAGGACATCCTAATGTTTTTTAATTGTCACTATCTAAAGGCATTTAACCCTTTGTAGCCATTGTGTGAATGCCATCGTACGAGCGGCCGACCATCCCCAGCATTCTTTTGATTCCATGCGTACGGCCTCGCTTCCCCTCACAAAGGCTGAACAATGAGGATACTTCTGTGTAAGAATAATACTTGGCTTTCTGTCTGTCTGTCAGCCTGCCTGCCTGTGTCTCCTTAGATGGTCTGGTATTATGTGTTTGTATGTGCAGCTCTCGTAATGACTCAAGGCAAATATTATAACAATATCTATTGTGACCATTAACTACAAAATATGTATGCATGTGTGCGTGTGTGTGTGAGTACGTATCTGGGTACATAGATAGTATTTAACAACACAAACAAACACATATACATACATTAGAAAAGGGGAATGCGGACATGGAGCGTACTATCTGTATACAAGCAATATATAAATAAGATGAAATGAAATGTTTATAACAAAAGCCATGTGGAACAAAGTGAAATACACGACGGTGTTGGTAATTGTTCGAAAGGGTGCGGTGTGGAGGCGCCTGCGACTGTGATGGGCAGAGCGACAGCAGCAGCAGCAACAGTAACACTCGTAACCAGCCAGGCGACGACGACATTTTGACAGCTTGTTATGACAACAAAAACTTGGCTTTTAAAACTGTCATGGTAATAAAACCAAACAAGGACAACAATAACACCCAAATGAAACGTCTTTACTTAAAAAAAACTCACAAAGATTTCTTTGTTTTCGTTCGGTTATTCAGCCTTTTAACGTTTTTGGAACGAGCCGTCACCACATACAGGTAGTACATTGAATTAAGTACGTGAGCATTTATAAGACTAAATGCTTGTGTGTGTTCCATAGGAGACAGCTAGCAAATACCCTTTCACAGACATATACTTGCACATGGATAGTTTTTAAGTTGGTCAATGTCAATGACATTCACGTTCGTGTTTATAAACTTTCACTTTAACGCAATAAAGAATATTGCGAACGCTTGTGCTTAAATTGGCACCCGAGAATATTACAATCTTAATGGATATTATTATAATATTCTTGTTATATATTTTTGGTTAAAAGCTCCTTGTTGTTAATGAACGTCTGGTACGCCAAATCGAAAACCGAAAAGTTGTTGCGTACTTTTGGCACTGTGTTTTGATACTATTTTTAGGAAAGCACGTAAATCTTACAAATTCCTTTTATATTGTAAATGTCACTGTCTCCCTACTAAATATTTAATAAGACACCTACAAACCAGTCGCTGTCTTATCGCATTAAACACTGAAATCTAATAAAAATATATCTGGTCCAATATATGTATGTATGTTGAGTGTAAAAATGAATTAGTTATCGTTTTGTGTGTATATATACTCCTAAATAAAAACAAACAACAAAATCCTAAATCAAAGGACACCACTTACGTTTACGCACTGACCGTCCCTTTGGATCTTTATTGTGACTGATGAAGACAAAGTGAACTTGTTAAACTTTCCAACAGCAATTTACGTTGAATGTTTTGTGCCAGCCGTTTGGAGTGAGGGAATGCCAATAAAAACGACCATACACAACACAACACAACATTAATACATATCACACAAGTTCGTATGACAATCCAACCTCTAAGGTACATTAGAGCACACGCAATTCCTTCACAGCGTCGCTTATACCTGTGGAGTGGACACACGGTCACACAGCATAGAACTACTTTGACGTTTGCTTATCACAAATAAAGAATTGTTAGGGAATTCCTTCACGTAATCAATCACGCCTAATTTATTAGGTATAATGTGTTTTCTGTATTACAAGTTCAATAATAGCTGAGACTTTTTACGGATTTCCAAACAATGAAACAGAGAAATGTACTTGGTTTAAATGGATGGCGATTTGATGTGACCTCATAGGGGCTAAATTGATCGGAAATAAATGTGAACTGACATTTGGAATGAAAGTGGTCGAACAAGCTTTTGTATGCTTGTGTGTGTGTGTGCCACCAAGCCATCGTTTTATTAGATATATTATTTGTCTATCAATTTCGTGATATTCAAATTGATATTGATGTTTAGGTTCTTGTGGATGATGAAAGGTACACGCCCTTTGTGCTTAGCTGCAGCAGATAACAGATTACATAATATCTTTTAAGCCTGGATGCCATAGGTGGTTATTGAGTATGGGGCATGGACGTAACTGTTACACACAAACTTCTGTTCATCGATGAAGCCTATGGAAAATTACCAAACCTATTGGTAAAATATTGCTCGATAACTTGTAACTGGCGAAGAGCATAATGTACAGCTAAAGGAACTACGAACAAATTTGACAAAATCAAAATCAGATTTTAAGACAACAATCACCTGTTCCTACCAATTCCAACAAACTCAGGTGTTAAACAGGTGACAAAAGGACCACTACTAAACGCAACCCTATGTGCTAAACGCAATCCTTTCTATAAAAAGAAGTTTGCCTTGGGTCCTGCACAGTTACCTAAAAGAATTTGCCACACCAACCCCAACAAAACAGAATTCATCGTCTCTACCAGCGATTCCGATATAAACCTTTACGTTTACGGTGAACCAATCCAACCCAATACTCACATCTGCTATTTAAGCAGTGTAAATAGCCCCACTCGATATCACTTACCGCATCAACAAAGCATGACATGCATTCGCCCTGCTGAACAAAGTCTGATTCTCAAAAAAAAAACATTTTGCTTTACCGATGTGAGTCGTGGGCACTCACGCCTATGATGTCACTTAAACTCCAGGCCTTTGTCAACAGCTGTCAGCAGAAAATTCTGAGAATTTGGTGGCCCTATACCATAGTAACCAGGACTTTTTGCACTCTACAAACGAAACGTCCCTGGATATTGCGCCACTTCAGATGGTTGGGACATACACTTCGCGAAAAAATCTGCTGCCGAGTACTATGTTGGAACCAACAGGGTACAATATGTCGAAGCAGACCAAGAACATCATGGCGCCACACGATGGATGCCGACATAGCCTTTGCCAATGTAACGTGGAACAATCCGAGAATCCAGGCCAGAGATCGCACCAATTGCAATTCTTTTGTTTCGGCCCTACGCTGCATCCGAAGTTAAAGGAACTTTTATATAAAGGGTGTCCCAACAAGAACGCAATTTTTAAATCTGGCAACATTCGAAGTGTCATTGTTTGACATTTGAACAATTGATATTGTTTGCTAGTAGAAGGTACGAGGTTAGTAAAAATAGAGCGCTACACGAATGAACAACGCATTCTCATTGTGAAATTGTTTTACCAAAATGGTGAAAGTTTTGCGGCTACAGTTCGCAAATTGCGATCAATTTGGGGTCACAATAATGCTCCAAAAGAGTCAACTGTAAAGAGATTAATGGATAAATTTGTCGAAACCGTGTCTGTTAGTGATGTAAATACAACAACGCGCCATCGACCAGGTCGATCGACCGAAAATGTCGCAGCTGTAACTGATGATGTCGAATGAGGCAGGTCAAGTGCATACAATCAATGGTGTTCGGTATCGTGAAATGATAACCAGTTTTTTCTTGCCTCGAATTGAAGAAATGAATGTGGAGGGCATGTGGTTCCAACAAGACGGTGCCACATGTCATACAACCAGAGAAACAATTCAATTGCTGGATCAGTCATTTCCCGGTCGTGTTATTTCGCGACACCCTTTAAAAATATATATATATGTGAGATACACTGGCGGCCGAGAGTTGTCCCTCAATCGTGTTTTGAAAAATTTCTGTTGAGTTTAAACATCATAATGAGCAGATCGTTTTTTATATTTTATGAAAAGCAAAATATACCTATAAAGTTTCAGTCGGGCAGCCCGACTAACATATACCCTCACCCTCAGTAAAACATAAAATCTCCTATTATATTGATACTATTACTCGATTTCTAAAGTGGACGGAGTGGTACATTTTCATGGGATAAACTTTTTCTCCAAATCTTTATCCTGCTTAGCTTTACTAAATACAGCTTTACTAAATACAGAATTTGGGCACGATGACGTTGTGTGTATTGATATTATTACTCAATCTCTAAAGTGGGCGGAATGGTACATCTGTATGGGAGGTACCATAAGAAGCGTCACTAGACTTCCAATTTTTTATCCAACAGACGGACATGGCTCAAACGATTTAAAAAGTCAAGAATCGAATTTGGTTCAAAGAAACTTAGGGTTCAAAATGACTCCTTATATGTGTTGCACTTTTAGGTCGTATCAAATAATATATACCCTCCTACCCGTAGCGCAATTGGAGTATATTGACCCGTGCCGCTTAGGGCTTAAAGTTTTACAGCTACACGTTTGGAGTGCTTTTATTGGACAAAGCTCAAAAACGACTAGTGCAATTTTGATCAGACGAATTTAATTTTTCTGCATAATCAACAGTTTCGCAGATATAAATAACATAGTTCAACAATTTTCAGAATTCTGAGAATCGCATGTGAATAAAGTCCAAAATAAATGAACTTTTGCATCATTCGTTTTATCAAGTTAATGGCCATACAATTTTTTTTTTGCTCGTGGTGGATTTTTGGCACCATTTTATATTTTAACACGGTTATATCTCGGTATACCGTAAAAACAAGCCTACCCAAAAATAGGGCATCCAGTGCCCTAAAAATCGCAAAAATGTCAATTTTTTTTATCATTTATATATAGGTTTAAGGTTGGCGTTTCGTTTCTTTCGTAGAAAAAAAACTAAAAAAACTTACTTACTTATTTACGTATGAGTAATAAAAAAAATTACACATAACTCATACGCTCTGGCATGGGTTAACTTGATATCGTCACATAATACGCTATGACTTCAAAAAATAGCTTATTGCGACACAATAACGTTTTACCCACAATTAGAAAGTCATTTTATGCTTCCTTACTATAAAAAAGATAAAGTTTATTTTAATAAACTTTTATTTGCAAAAGCCAAACCACCATTTTTAATGCAGCAAACTTGGCGAAATGAATGATGCAGAAGTTCTTATTTTTGGGGCTACTTTCACGTGCAATTCTCAGAATTGAGTCTCAAAATCATGTGTTGTACTGTGTAAAATTAAAAATTAGCCTAAAAAATTAAAATTATTTATTTTTTAAAAATAAAAAAAATCCAAAACGGTAAAAAGTGTAAAGTCTTACTGTTTTCATGTAATTTCAGATAATCTTTATACAAATTGAGACATAGATCATGCAAATCGATTAACACGTTGCATAAAGTCTTTCACAATAAAGCCGACGGTTGACGCTTTCAGGTAGCACCCATAACCAAATGGAACAGGTTAAAGAGTTTTTGTCTAAACTAGGTGTGACGAACTATACACGGGGTGCCAATAAATAAAATTGTCAATACGTGATTACAATTTTCTCTTTACAGTTAAAAATCTCCATAGCAGCATATGCATAAATGAAACTTGATTTCACCAGTGACAACAAATATGCAATTGCGTGACATTGCCATTTAGCTACTTTTTTATTACTTCTAAAATTGCCATCTTTTTTAAAGTAGTTATTGTTGTTATAAGGTTTATTTGCTATAAACAATATTTGCCTCGTGTAAACGCAATTATTATTTCAGTCGTAGCATCACATTACACGTAGGCTTAGTCAACCTAGAATTCAAAAAAATTCTGTTACTCTGTATGATTGTTGACATCGTTTCCCATCAACAATCAGTCGCAAATAAAGCCAGGGATAGCCTACTGCTACTGTCAATAAAGGACACTTTCCAACGTAGTTGACTCAATTACTCGACATCGTTAACAACAATTATGACCTGAGACATTTCAGTTGTATGTGACGCATGTCATGTGGCTGTGGATCAATCACACCACAACATCAATTGGCCCCCTAACGGAGTAGCTAAAGTTCTTGTCATCTGGTAAATATTTACTAACTCAAGGACACACCTTGTATCAGGACACCTCTCCATACTCCCCGGAGAATTGTGAGGTGGCCCAGTACGTTTGCTTTAAATTAATTTCTCAAGTTTGCAACACAATGTGGGAGAGACAATGGGTTTGCTTTACAAAGGCTTGCTACTGGAAGTCTGCACCCACAAGGTGGTAGGACATATTGTTTCGCCCACACCCACCAGCACACGGTTATTGTTTGGCCTTATTGATTTGCAAGGGAATGGACGACTATATATTGTTATGTTTTCATCGCCCTCCCTTGATTGCTGTTGAGTGTTGTTATTGGGCGTAGGCCGAGCATGTTATTTTCAGACATTAAAGCTAAAACTTAGACGAACTCTTTGTGCTCGGAAACAATTTTGTTAAAAGCGAGTTTTGTTTCTCAAGTTTTACATCGTTTGTTCCCACCGATGTGTGTTGAGGTCTTCTCGACAACTTTACACCTAAATTTAGATTGGATTTAAGAGGACTCATCTATTCATCCATTGATTCTATACACTTTTTCGGTTTACAAAGATTTGACAACATGACGTTAGCATGTAAGTGTGATGGTTGTTTTTATTTCGATAGACAGACATACATACATACATACTTGATATCCTTTTGGCCAAGCATTTAATGTTGTTGTTGATTATGTTGCTGTGGCTGCCCCAACGGTACCAACAAACCAATTAAACCACAGAAATTTGGCAATGGTCCCGTTTACCGTTGGACAGGCAGGGTATCCTTAAGTTGTGGGACATAATGAAAATCAAGAAAATCCAATTTTCTGATTTATAACAATTTTGGCTTTTGCCTACACTGAGGGGCATAAGTACAGCGTGCGTTAGTTTTGTTGATAAGAACAAAGTCTTAAATCAATTTTAACTAATAATTGCAAGAAAATATCTAATATTCCTGGTTTGCCATGACTGTATGTGTACAAAAGCAAACTACGCACTTATGTGCTCTGTTTAGATACAGTGGATAAAAACCGGTCGAGGCAAGTCGTTGTGTTTCTTAAATGTACCACATACATGTACATGTGCATGTTTGGTTTCATATCCTTGCTGGGTTAACAATGGTTTGCGAAAATCGACATCAATTTGAATTGTTGCCTTATTTAATTTTCTGTTAATAATGACATACCATTTGTTAGGATTACAGGGATTGCCAATAAATAAATAGTAGCAGTGAACCGGTGCTACTTATTGTTTTGTTATAGCGCGGTTTATGTTCGATTTAAGGATTTGTGGTGAAGGACATTTAGGGCTCAGTGAAAAATTAGACCAAATAGTATGGCATTGTCTAGAACAGTAAATTTAAAGCTTAAATGTGCAAATTATCTTACTAAATATTATTTGTATTTACTCCTTTCTCTAATGAATATTTGAAAATATTGAAGAAAACAAAAATTATTTCAGCACGTGCGACACTTTTTTTTCTAGGAATTTAACCAGATAAAATGACATGAATGGCACTGCAAAAATAGCCATTGTCAATACTTTTGGTATTTTTTTCAAATATTTTCTTGTGCTCGTTCGAACATATAATCGTACACAAGTTAATACCAAACATATTAACAAACACACACACACATTGCATTCAAAATATGATTTTTTGGGAAAACAATTCCAATATCCTTGGAAACCGAACTCACATGAACTTTATCAAGAGTCAATAGAACATACATGCATACAGTCTGGGTAAGCATGAGTGAGTTGAAAGTAATGCAATAACTGGAGAAGCATACAACTGTAAATATTATAATAAAAAACAAAATTTTTTGAATAAAAAAAGTGGGGAAAGCGAAGTGGTCTCCAAATATTCGGAGGTAGTCTTATGCCATAACATTACACGTGTTGATACAATGAACTCCACATCAAAGGTCACAAATACTTCAATTGTATCGTTGAATAGCAAAATCGGATTACAAAAGTCTGCATGCTTATTATGAGACATATGATATATTATGCTAAATCTTAAGAAATATTTGTGTTGCCATGTAATATTAATACTTGAAAGTAAATATGTTTGCATATTAAATTCAAAGGTTTTTCATGCCGAAGGCTGGATATAGATTGTTTGTAATATTTTTACAAACTGTTGGTTTTTTGTAGATCATACGTAACATAAATACTAGTGATTATTATTATTATTAGCTTTTAAAACAATTTAACAACATATATATTTATATCTTAGTGTCTATGTCAGAGGCCGAAATGATTAGAGATTTCCGTTCGCTTCGATCTTCGATCTCGAGGTCTTGATAGAATACCTTTCACGCTGAAGTTTCCTCATCCATTATTACGACATCACCTAGCCAGCGTAATCGTTACACTTTGATTCGCTTGACCACATCAACGGCGTGGTATAACTCGCACAGCTCATGGTTTACGCAAATGAGTCCATATATTTTGCGGAGTATTTTTCTCTCAAACACCGCCAGATGAGCTGCATCCGCCTGTGTAAGCACCCAAGATTCGGAGGCATACAACAGGGCCGGTAAAATAAGTACCTGGTACAGTTGGACTTTGGTGGTTCGGGATAGGGTGGTGTTTATGAAGTGCTCGCGTAGTCCAAAGAAACACCTGTGGGCGAGCACTATTCTTCGTTTTATTTCAAGGCTGACACTGGTGTTTTTGTTCATGATAGATAAATTCATCCACCACCTCAAAGCAACAGTTTTCAACGTTCACGCTGCGTCTCCAATGGGTGGACACTTTGTTCGATGATACCATTAACTTCGTCTTGTCCTCATTTACTGCCAAACCCATTTTCGCTGATTCCCTTTCAACAGATAAGAAGACAGCTGTTACCTCTCGCATCGCTCGACCGATAATGTCGATATCATCGGCATATGCGAGCAGCATGCGGCTCTTATTAAACATTGGATTGGTGCCAGACATGTTAACCGCTGCTTTCCTTAACACCTTCTCCATCACTATGTTGAACAGTATAAATGGCAAACCGTCTCCCTGTCTAAGACCTCTCGTCGTTTGGAATGGTGCAGATAGATCCTTGCCAATCCGATCAGTACACCGGTAGAGACGAATAATCTTCGCAGGAATACCGTACTCAGACACGGCTCCGTATAGTCGATGCCTGATGGGACTATCGAAAGCAGCTTTGTAATCAACCAAGAGGTGGTAAGTGTCGATTTGATTCTCATGGGTTTTCTCCAGAATCTGCCATAGTGTAAATATCGTCGTGGATTTGCCTGGTCTAAAGCCGCACTGATAAGGTCCAATCAGGTTTTCCACAATTGGCTTTAGGTGTTCACACAGTATGCTAGACAGCACCTTATACGCAATCGATAAGAGGCTAATTCCACGGTAGTTTTTACACTCCCTACGGTTACTTTTTTTGTAGATTGGACATAGCACACTGAGATTCCAATCCTCTGGCATGCTCTTCTGAAACCAAATATTCTCTATGAGCTTCAAACAAGCTCATCTCCACCCACCTTAAACAACTCAGCTGGAAGACCATCATCCCCAGCGGCCTTGTTGTTTTTTAGGCGGGATATGGCAGTTGTTATCTCAGCTTGGCTCGGAGGTGGACACTCGATGTTATCATCTAGGATTGGTACACAGTCTTCATCAGCCGAGTTTTCAGACATCAATAGGCTGCAGAAGTGATCTTTCCATATTCTCAGTATGCTCTCAGAGTCAGTAACGAGATGACCATACTTGTCTTTACAGGAGGGAAGACCTGTTCCATGTACCCTACCATTTATCTTCTGGCAGAATTTTTGGGCTTCACCTCTGTTCCTGTATTCTTCAATACACACATTATTCCGCTCCTTCAGCTCTCGTTTTTTTCGCCTGAAGAGTCGAGTCGCCTCCAGCCTCTTCTCCCTGTACTTTTCATGAACAGCTCGCGTTGCCATTGTCTGAGGTTTGGCCCTGTATGCGGCATCTTGTTCCCGGGTGGCATTACGGCATTCGTCATCGTACCAGGCATTATCGTTTAAGGGCTTCACATACTCCAGTACGGGCCGCGCAGTCCTTTCCATCGAGTGGGCAAAATTTTGCGCGATAGTATTAGTATCTGTCTTCGCGGTCTGCAGTTTAGCGATGTCCGGCTTTCTCTGTGCCTGGTTACGCAGGGTTTTCGCCCAGCTTAGCCTAGGACGCACCTTTACTGCAGTGAGGTGGTGATCCGAGTTCTCACCCCTGATCACTCGTACGTCTAAGACACTTGACGCTTGCCTTCCATCGATTGCCACGTGATCAATTTGGTTTCTCGTTACTTGATCGGGAGATATCCACGTTGCTGTGTGAATATTTTTGTGGTGAAATCATGTGCTGCTAATTACCATGTTCCTAGCTGCAGAGAAATCAATCAGTCTGATTCCGTTTGGCGATATGTCAGTATGCAGACTAAATTTTCCGACTGTTGGGCGAAAGACATTCCCTCGACCTATTTTGGCATTTAAATCTCCCAGCACGATTTTAACATCATGGCCCGGGCTACGGTCATATGTTTCTTCAAGTTGGGCGTAGAATTCGTCTTTGACCTCGTCACTTTTCTCCTCCGTCGGAGTTTGAGCACATATCAGCGTGATGTTGAAAAATTTTGCCTTCACTCGTTCACTGACAGGAGTAAACCTGGAGACCAGGTGTCGTAGTCTCTTGCCAACCACAAATCCACAACCAAACTCACTTTTATCCGCGTGATTAGTTTAAAAAATATATGAACATAAACCCCAAATAGTGTTTTTGAAATTAAACCCAAATCATAAGGGGCTCTATTTTATTATTGCATTGGGCTCCTGTTTCATTTTTTTGGGCTTCATTTCCGTTTCTAGAAATAGGGGCGATTTTTATTATAACCCCAATTGTAGTGTGCAACGTCCTGTGGCCCATATTCAGAGGCCCATCTGGATATCACATAAGATGTTCTATAGGTTGAAATTCGGTACCACAATAACAGATCCTAAACCATGTTTTGTTACTATGCATTTATAGGGAACTTTAAGAGCGCTATAACAACTCCTTCACTTCATAGCTATACCCTTTGGCATACGCAAAAGTAGTTGAATCTTACCCTCAATATACAAATTGATTTGTGGCTGTAAGTCAACTCTTGCTACGACTGCTCGCGATTAAGTACTGTTATCTTTGTATACATAGTATATGTATATAAATGAAGGCAGAGGATAATAACAAACGTATGTATTACGGCAGATGTTTCCTAACGGTCTCTCGCAGTCGCATGATGTGCCATTTTGTGTTGTTTTTTTTCTGACGCACTTATTAGCTTTAAACACGTACAAACACGTAGATGTCCTAACGTATCCCTCCTATCTCATGGTATGTACATATATATCTACACCAACTTACACATGAATATTCGTGTATGCGTTAGTTGGATGTGTTTACATAGATTACGTTTGCAACATTTTTCTTCATTCTAATAAAGAGTATTGTCTTAAGTTGTTTTTGACGTTGCTTTTTCGTCGTCGGTTAACTTTCATATTTCATTTATTTTTATTTTACATTCCTGGAATTTTCTTTCTACCAAACATTGTATGTAGTATTCGCATCTACACATTTGAATAAGTATAAAGATTGTACAGTGTATGAGTGTGTAACTACAAAACTTAAGTGCGCCATTTTAAGGCATTCCGCCATACGAGTCATAACCGTATATGGAGATACAGCGACAGACAAATGTATTTGTGTGAATGTTTTTACAGATTGAATGTGTGTGTGTGTGTACTTGTACTACGAATAATCCCAAGATTTTGTTTAATTCATCGCATGTTTCTTTACAAATATACATGTGGTTGCAAAAGGGTCTATTCTGTGGGTAGATTGTATAAGGGTTTCCGATCAATATAAGTTAGTCGATCATATTGTATGCGGTCATGGTTGGCTACCGGTAAAATTTTAACTAATTTCTATGAATTAATTTTAAGCAAACCAGATTTACTATATCTTACAAAGATATACTTTTACAACTCAAACTAAACAAAACTGAAAAAAACTATGCTGGCACACCTAATATTAAGCGTCCCTAATTGAGATCTCCAAAGTATAGTTTTACTCATAGCAAGTATGCAGAGACATAGACAGATAGAAATTTACACATATATGCGTGACATGATGATTTAACCTAAAAACGTATTTAATTCAGCATCATTATGCGTGCTCAGCTAGGGATTAAAGTTGATATATACAAAATGTGGTTTATATTATAATTTCGGTATAAATTACAACGATAAAAACTGTGATTCTTTTTCAAGAACAAAAATGACACCATTACTTTACGCCATAAATTTGCAAACGCACAACATTCAACTGAGTTTACAAAGAAACTACTCGATAAGAATTTCTAGATTCTATGTCGTAAAATTAATTTATAATGTGGTTCAAACCGATGACTTAGTATTTCCTTTATATCTAAATAATGTTGTGTCATTGCGATCGGAAACGCACGATATCCTATGTGACTGGAATGCTTACTGTTATTTGGAGAACATGTGTGTTAATGTGTGTGATTTTCCAGTCATACCTGTGTAGAGTTCTTTTGTTTTGGGTTGGTCAATGGAAAGTACTGCATATTTTGTTTTTAAAAAACTGTTCCATGGAATCCTTGTCCTCTTCATCCTTAGAGCTGCTCCATAAATCATTAGTCACAACCTTCAGTCTTATTGCGTGCCTTCCAATCAGACTGAGCCCCACATAGCGAACACATTTAAAGAAACATCAAGTCTTGATTGCGGCAGCATAGTATTAGAACGCTTCAAATCTAATGGAGACCGAGGACAGACGCCCATATACCGTTTGCAACTAAATATACTCTATCACACAGGAAAATCTTGAATGTGGCTAGAGGTATGCCAACAGATTTCATTTCGGAGGGAATCAGTAATGCATTCCCAAGTCTAGCTAGCTGGTCTGCTCTGTAGTCTCCTTATATGTATCAGCTGCCCGACATACACATAAAGTGAATGCTAATGTGCTAATGCTTCTTGTTAAAAGATCTGCGGCAATCCAGGGATGATATTGAAATCCATAGATTTGACTGCAGATTGACTGTGATAAGGACGTTATATCTTCTGCAAATTTTTTCTATTGACTACAGTTTCAATTTGGTATACAACGGTGTGATCAGGTAGTCTTCGTGCTTAATGTTAGCTCTATGTCTTTGGAATAGACCCCAAAACTTACTAAATTATTACATTTTGAGAACTTATTAAATTATTAAATTTTGTGCCGTCAGTATATGTAGAACTCGATGTACAGTCTTTTACCAGGAGTTTTTCATATCCACGCATCTAATCTGGTATAAGTACCTGAGTGTTGTCAAACTCTTAAACTATCGATAGTATCCAAGTAGGAAGTATCGTCATACATGCTTTTGTCGTCAACGCTGTCCTAAAATACAAAATATGAAAAATTGATGTATTTGTCGTTAAAACACTCGGTTGACGACAAGCTGTTCGACAAAATACTAATGTTGCAGTGCATCAAGCTAAAACTGCAATGTAACAGGACAATATCGACATGAAATTCAACGGATGAAAGCGAACGTAAAAAATGCCTGAAGTCTTTGATACTCTTCATATTGTTGCTCTGAGTAAAAAACTGCAGTGCAGTGCGAAGGTTCATGTATCGAACGTTTTTTAATAAAACTACTTCAATTTGTGATTTTAACTTAAAAAGCCCAAATAAAGACAACTTGACCGACATCGTCCGTCATCTGATCGTGGCCTTGGGTTGCTCAGTGGAAGCGACGTAAATTTTCAATCCGAAGGTGCCGGGTTCGATTCCCGGTGGGGGCACTGACATCAGCATCGATGAAAAATAACTTTTCAAATACTTTTGAGTTCTCCAGCCAACAAAACTCATCCTAGATGCTTCCATTACAAAAAATCCAGATTGCGCAAGGACCAACGACAAATGAAAAAGATTTATTAATATCTTAAAAATAAAACCAGCTGGCGCCATCTTTGGAGGAATTTGGCTGTTAAAACTCACAACAACAATCCCTTGAATCAAACCTTGTTATCTACAAAGGAACGAAACAGAGTTTCCAACAATGATCGTATGATAATCAGTTTACATGCCCGATCGATTGACGATAAATTGAAAAACGGTATAAAGAATTATCACCCTGGCTACAACAAAAACAGGTCGTCTATGAGTGTGTGGGCGACATATCGCTAATATAGGCATCAACGACAATTTAGCCGACATTGTTCTTCATCTGGTCGTGCATGACAAAGCGGACACTTGTAAGAAAATTTCGTCGCCGATTTGTATGGACGGTCCCCTACGTGTCATCAACGATTTACTACAGTCGTGCACCTATCCTTGATGATGTCTTGCAGACACTTCCTACTGGGATAGAGAGCATTTTGCTGATACTAACATCGACTGTTACTCATTACAATCGATAGTATCGCCAAAACTAGTCTAGTTGTTAATTCATCTATATTTTATAATATACAAGTATTAGGGTGGGTCAAACTATTTGGGGCCAATAAAATGTACAAGGGCACATCGCGATTCTTTTTGTTGGATCATTCTAAAAAACTTTGCCAAAGAAAACATAGGTCAAATATAAATTGCATGCCCCCGAATGTTTTAAAATAGATTTTATTCTCCCTTATATTCAAGAATCGATTTAGATATTGGAATAAAAAGGTACAATAAAATCGTAATTCCTAAAGCCAAATATGTTTTTTTTGGGGTCGAGGTATGTATTATATTTTTTGAGTGCAGTGGGATTTTTATCACTTTTTTTATCTGTTCTCCTGATTGCATCCGTAGATAAAGAGCGAAGGTGAAGTTCTAAGATGAGCTTGATTGAAAAAAAACCACTCCCACTTACCATAAACTGCTCCCCTTTTTGGGGAGTGTCCGTCTATCTGTCCCCGCGATTATAGCCGCAAATTAATAGCCATCGAGCTGCAATTTGTTATGCAAACTAATATACTCTAAGAGGAGATTACGTTCTAAGATGAGCATGATCGGACCAAAAATTGTATCTATAACTTCAAAACTCTTAATTACGAAGAAAAAAAATGTATGAACAGATTGAAAGAATAATAATTCATAATTTTTCTACATTAGTTTCAGCAAAATAGGAATAGTCGTTCTAGAGTTATGTGAAAAAAGAAGACACCCTTACGTTGCTACTGGAGCTTTGGAACTTTGAGCACCCAACGGCATAAGACTTATCATTGTCACAGAATTCTAAAATTTGTTTCCAATATCACTAGGGTCACACTTATGTACGCGTTTTGTTTTTAAATTTTATATTTTTATTTTTCGTTATTGTTGCAAAATTTTATGTACAATATGTTGTGGTATTTTTTTCTAAAACATGCATTATATAATTAAAATACATAAACCAATTATCCAATATTACGGCGAGCTATGGTGCACAGTTCGCAAAAAGAATTTCATTCATTGGATGGGATCTAATACCTCGTAGTAAACAGATGCAGTCCGATCTTATTTGGACTTACACCGAGACTGCTTTAGCACGACCATTTTGACCAAGAAGCTATTGCCACATCGTTTTCATGTGCGGAGTAAAGAGTAAAGGAGTAAAGAATACGGTTCGGAACGATTCAGTTTGGAACGATCTCTATTGACAAAGTGTACTACAGTTTACTCTTTGACAGCGAGTTAACCTTAAATGTATCTAAACAGGGCTGTCTGTCTTAGAACTTTCCCTTATTGTCAGCTCCATTAGTATTGAGGACCCGGTGATCAGGTCCACGTGACTTGAAAGGTTTGAATCTATTGATTGCCGATGTTATTTTAGATACGTTGCAATTTCTTTGGCCATGGCCGAAGATTCGTTAGACACAGTAGTATCCGCAGAAGTCTCATTTCGGTGGTTGCCAAGGATGTGCGTGCAACTTTAGTGATTTCTTAAAGAAACCATTTGATTAAAAAAATCCGAAACAAACATTTTTTTCTTTGATTTTAACAGATATATCCGAAAAGAAACAAATATAGGACAAGTCGCAACTCAAATGTCCTTCTATATCACTACCATGTCTCAATAACCTTAATTGATTTTTACGGCATGTAGTAGCATTGAAAGGTTTTTCATGGGCTAAAATTATAACGGGCTAACATAAAACCAAATGCCAGCATGCTATCGAAAAATTAAACGACATTGCAAAGATGTCACACGGTCGGCACCCATATCCCCCGTATATAATGATAACACTGCGGGTGTAGAATTTCTCAACCCTTAGATTGCCTGTTGCACTGTGTTATTAAATTATAAATCTGCAATATTGAAACGATTTACGTATGATTAATATTAAATCCGCATAAAATTCATTTTACTCATACGCTGTATATACAAATGTAGTGAGTACCTTATACAAAGTTGCTTCATATGCGTATGGGTCAGGGTCCTTATTCAACATCATCAGCATTGGCCAGTTTTCTATTTATCACAGATGAGACAGCCTATACGTGGCCAGAAATTCTAAGTTATTGGGGAAATTTTATGAAACAAGGCTATAAATGAAAATTTTTTTTTGAGTTTTTATTCGATAACATTAATAAAACTTGATTATTGGCATATATATATTACTGTTAATAATTTATTTAAGCCTTAGCTACAATTCTGCTGAAGTATGAAATGAGAAATCATCATAGGTTCTTAAGTTTTAGTTGAAACACTAATCGAACAAGCATCAAGATAAGGAACAACCTCTTTGGAGGACCTTCAGCTTGACTTTTAATTTCTCACCCCACAGATTGGCTGTTTCACAGTGTTAGGTTTTTTACACGTACACAGCGCCAATGGGAACAAAACTCTCAATAATGCATTAACTTGATTATGAATTAGTTTTATTTCATGTACACATTTAAAAATTATAAACAAATTTCTCACAATGTACATACTTCTATCTTTTTGCGCGACCACTGTGTATAAACGTACATACAGACTAAACTTAGAAATAGTTTACAAAATCTCTACATTTCTATATACATATCAGTAACATGCTACCATTTCTTTGAGCTGAGCTTAAACGTCCATGTCATTCATTTCAACTTAGATACACGTTATGTAACTGTATGAGACATATTTTTAATTAAGACAGAGAAACATTCTCACCGGTAACTACGATCTCCGGAATCATCATTTCAAGCTGTGTCAAATGACTAACCTTGAACTTAGCTCATACATGAGTTTACGTTTATGTAATTTCTGTTCATGACTGACACAATAATTGTACCATCAATGCGGTGCACTTTATGTTTGAATATACGAATATTCATAGAATGTATATACAAAACTTATAACATTTGTGTGCGTTAATATCTATCAACATCTATACAGTGATAGTGTTGTATGTTCTTATATGTATAATTATAATTCACATGATAATTTGCCATATTTTAATGAGATGAGAGCAATAGTTGATGAACAGTATTGAAATATTTAGTATATTTGTCGGTTATAATGTCTCGTTTTATTACTATGTTTCCATGTACAGATAGATGACAATCGCACATGACTGAATCGGCAAGTGACTGTTAAATATTGTTTCGTGGCTTGTGATTGATGTACCAAACGGAGTGCAATTTTATATTCCACGTTTAATATTCGTATACCACGATAATGTTGCGAAGGCGTTCTCATGCCAAATGGAAAATATTTTGCTCAGTTGTCAACAGCACCTGTCGTGGCCATAATTTAAATAATAAACAAATGCCAAGAGCAGTATTTATTTAGCACTGATACACAATACACATTACCATCCGAGTCCACGTCGAGTCATCCGCAGCTCGTTACGATAGGTTGCGATTGTAAAATATATCCGTTGAATAGCAAAACAATGCCAGAGGGCTTGGTTGCCAGTACGCACGGATATGTAACGGCTTCCGTTAAAAGTTTGTTTGTTTTCCGACATCCTGACGAAGAGCATTCGTTGTGTCTGCCGCTTAAGTCGAGGTCGCTTTGCCGAAGGGGCAAATGGTGTTCGGTAGTTTGTTTACACTGTAATATGAAAAAGTTGTACAAATCAGACGCAGCATTTGTAGACATTTACGTTCACAATGATATGATAAACAAATTTTCTATGTCGATTTAAATGATTTGCACAAATTTGCCCTTCAAATCTGGAATTATGAATTGTACAAATGCTCTGAAAGTATGTGCGGGTTTTAGTTTAAATAAATATTCGTTTGTGGTCAGTGATTTTTTGTTTGCATATTAAGATTGCATTAGGATTTCTTTAAGTAATGACCGAATATCAGATTATAGGCGTTGACATTTTTGTTGCACACCTTATGTTTAAATTCAATTTGCTCTGCAGCTGTCTACAATTACCAGTATGAACAAAACCCACATTTAGTCAATGTTTTTTCCCCATCTGAACTGAGTTCTGCATACATGCATAGAATATGAATGGGTTGCATAGCAATGCACAGAAAATGAACCTTCAAGTCGGTGTCCTTGACACATGCCATATATTTTTTGGTGAATATGTATTGTGCATATAATACAAACACATGTCATCGTTGCTTTATGATATTCAATTTGGAAAATAAGAAGAAAATGTCTTCTCTGAACACTGGTTAGAAAACTAACACTCAGGCCTCTCGAGATCACAACACATAAATTGTGAACATGGCGCAGGAAGTTCGTGCGTGTCTGGGACATTGACATACAAAAATATTTTCTCAGTCAGTCCACATGTCAAGTATACAGAAACATCGTCAGCGCTTTTGTACATAGTGCAGAGATATGTAACAAAACAAAATTCATTTTCTAACCAACACACATAATAAAATTAAATTTTATGTATGTTATGTAGTTTCATTCGGCCTTCTTGAGTAAAACGTTGCAGCAATGAAAAAGTCAAATAGAATTATATGTAATATAGAGAAAACGTGAAGGTTTCACAGACAAAGTGCAACATACAAAATTTACGTAGGTATCGTCAGTAGTTTTGCCTTTTAAGAATTTGAATAGTTGCAAAAGTTAATTATCTTAAACATTTCTTGATTGATGCAAATATGTTGATCCAATCAAAAGATGAATGTAACTTGCATAAAATCTACAAAAAAGGTTTTTTTTTCAAAAAGCGGCAATAGACTTTCAGTTGTAAAAAAATTTTTTCAAAAGGTGGCAATTTCTTTCATTTGTTCTTATTTGAATCAGTTTAATAAACTGATTGCACGGCCAAGGACATCAAAATATCCCATTTTTAAAAAAAAAATAATTAATGATTTTTTAAATTTATTTTTTTGAAATCATATGTGGACTAAAAACCCATAGCGTATTTTGAGATACCCTTCACGAATAAAGACAAGACTTTTAGGTAAAAAAAACAATCGTTATATTTAAACATATTTCCCCGTTTGGAGGGTTCTTGTTAAAAGATATAGCAACGTATTGCCATTCATTAAGTTATTGATGTTATACATAATTCTAAAATACCGTTAGGATCCTTGTTTTAATTTTAATAATTTTGTACATAATTCTAAATTACCGTTAGGATCCTTGTTTAAATTTTAAGCTTTTTTAGTATGAGATATTATTTCGAAAAAAAAATACTTTTTAACAACTTTTAGGTTGTAAACAGAATCAGGCCCAAATATAAATGTAATTTAAGTTAATAAATAATTAAAAACGGTATAATCAAACTTCACTCCCTGTTAAAAATAACTATATGTGTATCATAAACACATATAAATATGACAGATTTATATAAATCCTAGACTATATTCCCAGTTTTGTTACCACATTGTAACACTACATAAAAAAAACATGCCTAGTTCCGCAAAAATCGGGTTTACTTACTTACTTAATTTTCCTTTACACCCCATGAATGAGGTATGGGATAGCTTCTCGCGTTGTTGTAAATTAACACGCTTTCTAATTTTAGATTCACAAGTAACGAAACAACGATATAAAAATTTAAGTGACATGTGGCTGTTGTGGAATATGGTGCATGACATGTTGACACCAGCTTTTCGCATCACCTTTTCGATAACTATGTTAAATAGTGTACAGGACAAGCTATCGCCCTGCCTAAGACCTCTTTTTGTATTTAATGGTTCAGAATGATCCTTACCAATCTTAACCGAAGATTTGGTGTTTTCAAAGGAGCATCTGCAAAATCGAATTAGCTTTGCAGGAATACCAAACTCAGATACGGCTTCATATAACTTACTCCTTATCGGAGAGTCGAATGCAGCTTTGTAGTCGACAAAGAGGTGGTAGCTGTCGATTTGTTTTTCATACGTTTTTCCAGGATTTGTAGTAAAGTGAATATTGGATCCGACGTAGATTTACCAGATCTAAAGTGGCACTGGTAAAGTCAAATTAGTTTTTCTACAATTGGCTTTAGACATTCAGACAATATGCATGAAAGGACCTTGTACGCAATTGGTAATAGGCTTATTCCACGGTAGTTCTTACATTCACTACGATCTCCTTTCTTGTGTATGGGACATAACAGACAGAGACTCCAATCCCCGGACATGCTCTTCTCTAGCCAGATGTTCTGCATGGTCTGATGCATGCTACTAACCAGCTCTTCCCCACCTGCCTGAAGCAATTAAGCAGGGAGACCATCGGCTCCAACCGCTTTGTTAGTTTTAAAGTGGGATATTGCCAGCGGGTGGAGCGGGGTTTTCGGGGGTGGTGTCCGTATACAGTTGATTGCTGGAATGTTCTCTCCATATCTTTAGAACGTTATCCGGGCCCGTCACTAGCTGGTCATCGCTGTCCTTGCAGGAGGCCACCCTGTTCCACGCATTCCCGCCTTAACTCTCTGGTAAAATTTTTGGTTTTCCCGTCTGCTTCAGAGCAAATCAGTGCACCCATCCTATATCTTCTTCAGCTCCTTCTTTTCTCGTCTCTTCTCTCTGTGCCGTTCACGAACAGCACGCTTTGCCATTGGCAGCAGTTTCGCCGTGTATGCAGCATCCGTCTATCTCGCGGCATTGCGACATTCATCATCGTACCAGTCATCATCTTGAGACAGCTATATATTCCCACTGCGAGGTAATATTATCAGGGGTTGGAGCATTTCGTAGCAGTTAAGTTATGTAGTTAGAGTAGGCATCCGTTACCTCTGTGGTCCGCAGTTTATTGATGTCCAGCTTTCGTTCTGCCTAGTAACGTACATTTTTCGCCATTCGTCATGGTTACCTAAGAGTAGAACTGGTAAAAAATTTTCAATTCTATAGAAAATTGTTTTCTACCCTTCACCAGAGTACAGTCGTAGTTTGTGAGATATCGATCCGCAATTTAGAATAAAAACTTCTATCCTTAAAGCCATTATGTCATTATTTCACCTTTGACAATTTGTTAAATAAAATGAATTTAGTATGTTTGTTTTGCGCGCCCTAGTCTAGCTGCATAACCAGCCTCGCTACTCTCTCTATTTCTGTTTCTGTTCATAAGATATAAAGTGGTGTACTAGAGAACACATTGCAGCGAGAGACGAATGCGGTCGGGGGCACGCCCGCCGCATACACCAATGTTAATCTCGTTGCGTAATTAGTCTCGCTACTCTGTCTATCTGCAACACGAGACGCCCGCCGTAGTTAGTTTTGTTGTGTAATTAGTCTCGCTACTCTATCTCTCTGTAGAGTGAGACGAAAGCGGTAGGGGGCACGCCTTTTTTCGTAAAAATAATATATCTCCAATTCTTCAATTCCAAATGGACCCGGTTAAGAATATTTTACTTTTAATATTTTGTAGTTACAAGTGAAACCTAAAAACCGGGTATACCCCACCCATTATAAATTGTGATATCTTATGTTATGATTTCCTTAAAAAGTGAAAATGCTGCTTGAAACATTTTAAAATTTCGGTTTTTATCAAAAATCGCAACAAAATAATTTGAATTGGTTTTGACAACATTTTGTATAAAATATTTAAACAATCCATTCCTATTTCTCATATATTATTTTAATGTCGAAATATATCTACAGAAATTCATGGTGTTTTATATATTAAAAAAAATTTATATCGCCTTGACCCTTGATGTGAAAATAAATGCTACTACTACCTATGTTGGAAAAAAAATCTCTAAATGGGTATTTCCAAATTCCCTTCCACGAACTATCCAAAATCAATTTCTTGTTTTTGTTGCTTTAAATTTTTTCGTCCTCCCTTTCTTGAAAATCAAATGATCCGGATATGACCAATATAGCTCATGACTAGCAACTTGTTTGCGGTTGTTGTGCTTTTTATAAATTAACTAAACCGCCTTAAAAATCGATACTCTAAACCTCAAATGACTTTATGAACTTTTTAATTTTCCTGTTAAGTTAACACTCCCATATCTTAGCCTTCAATTGAGGTATGAAATAACTTTTATATTGTATGTCTACCCTTACACCAGCAGTCTGAACAAGAGTTTACGCAGTTAGGTATGCCAAAGAGAACCAAAATAAACCATGAACTATATAAAATAAAATATAATAATGAATACGTCGACCACATACAAAGGAGCACGAATACAAACCAGCAAACAAACAAACGTTTGAATAATGAAAGGACAAAGCGACAGTCTTATTTCTACAGAGGAATATGTTCTTTTCCCTGATACTATGTAGGAGACGGCAAAAAGTGGCCAATGTTCGTGACTGGAATAAAGAAAACAGAAAAAAATATTGCCAAATTGCCGAAACATACCAAATGTTACTCATTCCGTTGC
Organism: Muscina levida; assembly: GCA_964034835.1. NCBI lineage: Eukaryota > Metazoa > Arthropoda > Insecta > Diptera > Muscidae > Muscina > Muscina levida. Next base: position 59,974,001 of record OZ035884.1, on the reverse strand, counting down.
AGTTTCAGCAGTTTTGCCTTTGTCGTTTTTTATTGTGGAGGCCATTCCATGTTGTTGCTGCTTTCAACTGTTGTTTTCATCTTTTGTTCATTTGTACTTTTGAGCTATGGCCTGTCATATTTGTGTGTATATCTTATATAAAGAGTTTTTTTTATTGTGTGAGTATATATGAGGTTAAGGGATGAGAAAGTATTTGTGATTGTAGATTTATAAGTAATATTGGTTATTTAAAGTTGCATTCACGCGATATACATTATGTTATTTTTACTGTATAAAACTTTCGTTGCAAGTATAAGAATAAAACAGTAATAAAAAAATTGTAATATTATATACAATATTGTATCTTGGCGGGATTTAACAGTTTTGTGTATCACTAGTGACATAAAATTAAAACTAATTTAATGTCTATCTAGAATAATTTCAAATCGTTTTCTAATAAATTGAGGCATTAGAGGGTGTATAGGAGTTTTTCCAACTCTTAGCTCGTAGAAATCAACAAAAATTTTATGTTCCGCTTATTGTCCATAGCACCATGTTAGTGCACCGTGAATTTTTTCAGTAGATAATTAATATCAACACTGCTCATGCCAACTACCATGTTTTTATAGTCCACTGTCAAATTTTAAATTGAATTGTTTGTTGCGTGTTGACAACCATGGAAAACAGACAACTGTGAATTTCGACAAAAATGGAATAAATTTATTTTCCTGAACTCTTAAAAAATAGTTTGTTGCCTCACTGAAACAATGGAAATACTTGATAAATGTTATGGAAAGTCGGTACCATCAACTTTTGGGTGGTTTACTGCATTCCTTTGTGGTCGTAACAGGACAAGTAACGTTGAATGTTCAGATAGCCCTTAAAGGTTATTAATATCCATTGAACGTTACATCCATCTATTTTATATTACTATTTATATAATTGGTTATGTGAATAAGTTTGTCAAGGGAGAACTCAATAAATAATAAACCGCTTTTCATAACTCTTTTTTTAAAAACCCACAATTTGGCTAAAGAAATGAGAGGGGTACTTTACTCTTAATAGCCAAATTTGATGTGTTCTATTGTTCATATACAGAATCCTGGCATTGAAAGCCTTGAGCTTTGTTTTATTGTTTTCCTTGTTGTAGATGTAGACGCTGGAAACAGAAATCGAACCATGGATCTCCCGCATGGTAGTCGTGAGTTCGAACCATCATGCCATGGCCGGATAGACCCAGATATACAGACACCCGCAAAAAAGGGGAGTTTGTATGGGTGGTAGGAGTCCGATCTTGCTCATATTAGACCTTAACCACCGGTTACATGATAGAATCTTGCAAACAATAGCTCTTAAAGTAAGGCTGTTATCGCGTGGAAAAAGAGACGGATATCTTTATATCGACTCAGAAATTGATTTTTACAAATTACCCTACGGGAAAATGAACCGGTACAGTACCAGTCACGGGACCGGTTCCCTGGGGTGCATGAACCGGTTCTAGTTCCGAAACTTTTGAATGTAGAGAACCTGTACGTTTTGTATGGGGTTGGCCACTAAAGTGTCAATTGATACCTTACTGATACTTTGTGAGGTGTCTTGAACCGGTTCAACAGTACAAGGCAAACGACAGGTTCAGTAAAAACAAGTCACCTAACTAAGATATCTGTTTTTTGTTAATATGCCCCAAAATAATACGGAAAAATTAAATTAAACTTTTTGATAAATTACTTAGTTTTCTAGGGTTAAATTATATATAAAAATTTTATATTTTTCTGACTTTTCTACTTATTTATAAACAACGCCGCAGAATACTACAGATAAGTCAAATTGACTTTTCTTTAACACTTTAGAACCAGTTTGGTGCAACGTCCCCTCTTCACCCGTCCTGAGATAGGTACACTTAAGTAAATTAACACCACTTTTCCCGTAGGGTATATGTACATTATGGTGGCAGCGAAATCTTTGGTAGATTTTTTTGCGGAAATTCAAAATGGCCGACCTGCATATTGTTTCACTTGATGTCAAAAATACATGACGGAAATTTGAGTGAGATCAGAATATTCCCCATGTCTCAAACAGGTCAAAGGTAAGGTTCTTAGTAAATCCTATGTTTTTTTACTAATGTTCGATTAAGGAATTTTATTTTTTCTCCCAAATTTGTAATAGTCAAATATTGATATGAGTGGGCTGCACCTCGGCCTTTTTTGCTAACTTGGTTCCAAATAGCCTGATTATATCTCGACCATACTTTAAAATTTTCAGGAAGATCAAACTATTATTCTGGCTGTTATAAAAGTTTCCTTTAAATGGGGCGTGGTACAGCCCACTCCACCGTACTGTACATACAACACATACCAAAAGTCAGCTTTATACCTCTTATAGTTAATGAGATATAACATTTTAGTATGAAGTTTTATACCACGCCCACTGATCCGACCTCGCCCAGTTTTTGTTGGATCACGAACTATCCACAAAAATTTTCAAGACTATTGGAGAAACGGTCCTTCAGATATTGTGGTTTCGAAAATACAGTCCAATGGGCCCACTTGATATATCAAAAATTAAAGTACCCTATTTTCACCATCGACATCTCACCTACATTCTATGAAAATTTCAAAAAATTCGATCAAGCCGTTTTCGGTCCATTTCATAGATAAAGATTTGACCTTTGACATCTTTGGGGCACGGCTTAAAGTTGTCCGATTTTGCTCATATTTTGACTATAGCTTCTTTATAACAACTGACAGAATATTTTGCTCGGGTATTACCGAAAATCCAAAGTTGAATTTTCTCTGCCACCCAAATGTACATATATTTTCATACCTACCACGCCTCCTTAAGGGCGTAACAAATAGAAGAACAAAATGAATATACCCTTCTTGCGCGTGGTGAGGGGTAAAATAGTCCGGGTCCGCAAGTTTAATATAAATAACTGGTCATTAAAAATCAAACATCGCCATTGGTTCCGCTATTGTTCACACTCGACTATAAGCCAAAAGCGATGACCATTTTAGAGGGCTGTTTGGTGACTTTAACCAAATCTCAAGAAGTTTTAGGGCCCATTTAGCAACCACAGACAAAACACGAATACATCACAATACAGTATTACGGGCGACCATGCTGCAAACTTAGGCTTCTTCGATGGGTGATGGTCTGCCGGTAAAAATATCGTGTCTAACTTTTTTTTTTTGGCGGAGGATTATGAGATTGCGTTCTATGTCATTACCATCGATTACCTTGAAAATGTTTAAACGATCCTCAGAGAATATAATTCAGATTCAACCTTGATTTAAAGCAAAAATTGTCGCATTTGACAAAATGACAGCACAGCGCCACACACATGTGTAGTACCTTCGTCTTTTTCCTGTTTTTGAACTTGTAGAAATGTTTCAGTGGCAGAGATTTAGGTCGAATGAATTGGTCATCACTATTAATGAACTCTACTTGGAAAACATAAAGAAAACTCTTAGTTAAGTTGTGTTAGCTGTAGGTGACAGTCGATGATGATCGACTTATTAAAAATATATATTCCACTGGGAGTAAGCTCCCCCGCAAGAGATTGGAAAAAATTCCATACAAATGGTACAAACTATACAAAAACCTACACTAACAAATCTAATTTCCCTGCTTTTTCCTCTTAACATATGCGACAATTTTAACATTATAAGAAATCCCAAATTATATGTACTTATAAATAAATACTATTACCCAGAGTCAAATTGTGAAGACGATATTGCTAGCAGTTTTGCTTATGTAATGTGTGCGATAGACAACAACATCTTATTTCTATGACCTTACTTAAAGACATGCCACGATACACAATTTCCTTAAGGTTAATTCGTTCATTTAAAGAAGTTAGGATAATCCCTCTAGAACACTTGTGCGTGCATATGTTCGTGTATCACATTTTCGTTTAATTTTATCTTTTATCCTCATTGATAGGGCAATTTTGCACATGTGAGTACACATACACACTAACACATTGTTGTCCTATGAAACACAAAGTAGCATTAGCAATACACCCACCACCCACATGCTAAACCCAAATTGATTTTCGTTTTCGGGAAAGATGATGGAATTTGTACCAGGATCAAAGAGAAGTTTCAACAAAGTCATTTATCCTTTTGCTGGACTTTCAATGGTGGTCATCGCAACTGCTTCAATGTGGGGCACTGAGTACGCCAAACATGGACGTAAGCATTACGGTGTGGAATTTGCTGTTGGATTCCGCTAATATTATCCCAAATTGATTCATGATTCCACGTCGTACAAAATTATGACTTTCTCGCAGTGCCGTTATCCTTTATCTCCGCACTAATGTCCTTTGCTCATTGCTGACAAACAAGGATGGTAGTTGGTATTAATGTGTTCTCTGACAAAGAACAACCATCTTTATACACAATCAGAGACACATACTTGCTTCTTGCTGTCCTTGATTGTGGCCATATCATTTAATGTTCGCTCAAGTCATTTAGTTTCGACAGTGAACACAGCGCTTTCTTACATCGTGTGCAGATGGGGTCTTATCTGACCCCTAGAGTATTTTACAGAAATCTTTGCCATGATTTGATTTAGTTGTGGAAACACCACAAGATAATTGCATACAAGTTTATTGCTATGATGGTTTTTATGCTCTAATTTAATAAGAAAAAAAAAATCTAAATCCTATTACTCCCTGCGTCGCATAATTTCATTTTAGTTGAGAACATTGAAAGAAGCAATGTCAAGAAATATTGAAAAAAAAAAAAATTTGGGTAAAATGTTTTCAGAAGGGGACGTTATCAATTTTCAAAACCAAGCAGTCACTTTGGATACCAAAATTAAGAAAAACTTATAGTCATCACTTTTTAGAGAGCTAGTAGAGCAAAATGATTGAGGGAGATCTGAACATGTTGTTGCATTTCAGTGGAAATATGGTCGTAAGTTGTATGTAAGCGGCTATACAGAAAATATCAGCTGCTTTCAGATAATTTTGTATGAATGCCGTACTACAGTTAAGATAAAAGCTGTTACAGTTAGTAATTAATATCAAATTCATACTTAAATAATACGGTTATAAAATCACTTGTCGCTCAAAGCCATCGAGTTCTTCTCCACCTTGTAGCTTTTGAAGACATTTGGCAAAAGCGCTGATGGGAAAAACTCTACTCCTACCTAACGTATGGTCAACTTTGTTATGTAACTTATAACAAATTCTAAAAGTTTACATTTTGTGTTGACTAATATTTGAAATTTTAATTATGTTTACGTACATATGTCAACGAAATAGCCACCCTTGGTTTGTTTGCTAATTACATGAGTAAACTAAACATTATTTTTGATGAATTGAAAAATAAATTCGTTGTTGATTTTTGTGGTTTGTAACTAATTAATTTTCGCTGTTACAAACTGCCTCTCATCGTTATTTGCTAAATATTGAACGTGTTGGGGAATATTTGTTAATGCAGATATTTCAATACATTGTTTTAATTTAGGATTTTTGTATTGCGATTAATTTTATCAGTATGTTGTGTTCAAAACGCTTCTGATGTAAGCTTAATATATTTAATACCAACTTATTCATTTGAATAAATTTCTGATGTCTCGCGAAATGAGTGGTATGTTTTGTAAGCTCGTAGATGTTAGGCACATTGATCTGATGTCTACAACACATTGGCTACAAGATTCAATGAACCAGACAGTTGTGCTGCGACCCAGAGAAGACCGCAGAGGAATCTTAGCGAATAATTTGTGACCGCACTGTCCTCAATCAGCAATTTTAATACGACTGGCCCTTGTCATTTGTTACATGACAAATGACTTTTTAAATACAGTAAAGAGCACCATACCTAATTTTTCCTAGCTGACGGCAGATGACTATAATGAATGCTGACGATAATGGCAGTCGGTACCAAAAGTTGGTTAACGGTACTCCAAAATAAAAGGTACTACTTTTGGTGATAAGTGTTCAGTAAATTGACTTCTCCGTCGCGCACTGTATTACTGCTGAAAAATATTTATTTTATATAACAACATATACGTAGCTAATCACATCAAAATACAACGATTGTGTTGGCTGAAACACGTTGGTCGAATGAATCCAAAAGATGCATTAAGAAAGGCGTTGAACAGTAACTACCACTGACAGAACTGCTTGAAACTCAAATATTAACCAAGCCTAGCCCACCAATACAGTACAACATTTTTCAGCTCATTGATTTGGGACTCAATTCTGAGAACTCCACGTGAAAGTCGCCCCAAAAAGAAGAAGTTCTGCATCATTCGTTTTGTCAAGTTACATGCCATTATAACTTAATATCGATTTGAAGTTAGTAAGTATCGTATGGGGGAATTTGTCACGTTTTAGTCTCTTCTGTTATATTGTTATATGGTGGCGTATGTTTATCATAAGTAATATTCCACGTAAATCATACAACACGGAGTACCACAGTTTTATTGTTCATATGACGTTTCCCAACATAAGCAACAGTTTCACTTTTCCATTGATCAAATGAATGAATTTTCTTATTTGAGTGTTTTGATCGTTATTTACCTAGAAATAACCAGAAGCTCTCTTTGGAGGTCCCCAAGCAGCTCACAACGTCCGAGAGAACACGTATTACCCCGGCAATGCTACCACCGATGCGTCTTAGGAAATAGGTAACAGAAGTTATTGATGCTCAACACAACGGTTCTCTTAATTGCTTTGGCAGCCCCAAGAAACTATGATCGGGTGCGGTGGCTTAAAAAACCACTCTCCTTAAATAAAATACTATTACGAAAACCCGAAGAAAAAAAATAACAAGAAACCCCCAAATGTAGACGACCCCGCAAACGTTATAAGGGCCATGAATTACGGATATGCACCTGGAATATCCGAACAGTCTACAGAGATGGAGCCTCTATCCGACTAGCGGAAGTCCTCGACAAATACAAAGCTGGCATCACCGCCATACGGGAAATGCGATGGACGGGTCAAGGATGCACACGTCGAAAGAACTGTGACATCTGTTATAGCAAGGCTAGATATCACAAAGCTGTATACCACCGAGATAGCCAATGCCTACTCCAGAAAACTTTCTCAATAACTTCGAGTCAACCGCTCAAATTCTGATGTTCCCACAACCAGTGGTCGCAATGACCGTACTGGTTTATGAAAACCTACGCCTAGACAAGCCTTCATACGTTAACGAATGTCGCGAAATGTGTGAAGAAAAGGATGCTGTATGGGCATAACTGCAGCCAATGGCAACGCGTGCAGTGACGCGGCGTTACATTTACAGAAAAAGGGAGATGACACGCCTCTTTAGGTGGAAAAAAGCGTCTATGGAAGAACAGATAAAGCCAGGATATCGATAATTTCAGAGAAGGCAGTAAATTGACAAAATCACGCCACTTATTGACGATGGAGTAGACTGTCCAACAACGAGATCAAAACGAGATTAGCACGGCAATTGCACGGCTTGAAAATAAGAAAGCTGCGGGAATGCATGCCCGATGATTGGAATCTGAGTGTTCTATGTCTGGTGCTTAAGAAAAGCGATCCAAGTGTGTGTACCAACTATCGCGGGATCAGACTTTTACCTATCGTATACAAGGTTCTGCCTAGTGTGTTATGTGAAAGAATAAAGCCCATTTTAACGAATCTGATCGGACCCTGTCCCTGTCAATCCGATACGACAGAAACTATTAGATGCTATGGCTGAGTTTAGTATCCCCGCGAAGCTGATACAACTGTTCTAAATCTAACAGAGCCATTTTCCATCAAGCGAGATTTCAGACAAGGCGGCAGTCATGCGATCTCTTCAACATCATAATGGAGATGATCAAGCGGAAGGCAGCATTAAACACGACTGGCACCATCTTTAACAAAAGCCATATGCTGCTTGGCCGAGAACTGCAGGATGTTACTGCGGCCTTTTCGAGCATTGAGAAGCAGTCGGCAAAGGTGAGTTTGGTGATTAATAACTACAAAATTTGTTTCAACGAACAAAGAGTACTCGTTTGGGACGGCGCAGTGCAATAAAGCCATATGATATTATTTCCCATTCGATTGAGAAATAAGGCCATATGGCTTTTTTAACTATGGCTTTATTGCACGTCACCGTTTGGGACGCTGCGTGAACGCAGTCAACTAGAACTTAGAAGTGGTAGATGATTTTGTCTATTGCGGCTCCGCCATAAGCAAAAGTAATAACGTCAGCCTGGAAATCAAGAGATGAGTTTTATCGCAAACCGCTGCTACTATGCGCTAAGCAAGCTTTTTATTGATAAAGCCCTCTGCTCACGAGCAAAGACCCAACTCTACCAGACACCGATCCTACCTGTCTTGATCTACAGCGCAGAATCCTGGACAATGACGCATGCGGATCAATCTATTCTGGGAGATTTCAAAAGAAAAATACTTCGCGAAATATTCGGACGAAAAGTCTTCTGCAATAAACTCGATGGGTGACGCAGGAGGGGGCAACCAAAACTTTGTTAGATGGCCCTTGTAAAAAAGCTGTTATCTACGCTTGATGTGACGAACTATCTACGGATCGCAAAAAACCGGAAAAAATTATATAACACCCAAGAATACAAATTCAATAAAATATAAGAGATGAAAGAATAAAGAAATGGTTAGGGAAAGTATACACAGTCCAACAATGAAAAAAAAAAAATACAAGAACTTGACAGTATACGTTCAATTCTACTATACTCAGTTTGGCGAGTTTGGTGACCAATTTTATTTTACGTACCTCAAAAGATTCTCGTTTTCCCGAGTTAAATGCATACTCCTTTGTAAAAATTGGTTAACTACTAGTTAAGTTATTCATGTTTTTTTTTTTTAAGGGGCACAATTTTCATATTCTACAATTAAATCAAAGATTTGAAGAAGAAGGTTCGTTTTGGTGTTGTTGTTAATTACTTCAACTGTTTGGCATTAGTATGAAATATGAATGTTTCGTCCATCAGAATATATGAATAACTTAACTATTTGTTAACCGATTTTTACAAACAAGTATGCGTTTAACTTTGATCATCAGATTATCGATCGAAAACGAGCAATACATTACGTAACATCGTCTTCGTAAATTTCACAAATTTTTCGAATACCTTTTATTTTACCTCTTATATTTATAACTTTCTGGTAATGGCAGAATCTATTAAAATTGCTGTTATTTACCAATCAAACATTGAAGGACAGTAATTAAATTAACTTCGTAGTATTCTAGCAATAACTTCCCACCATAAATCATTCCTTTTTCAGTTTTAACTGTCCATTTTACTACAACTTCCGCATCTAGTGTTTCATATTTGTAATGTGTGATGGACCATCACTGATGGTATTTGCAAATCATCGAGGAAGCGAAATTTAACGCAATACCAAATGTTCGGCTAGATGAAATCAAGAAGCCAAGAAACATTAATAACGCCGTGACTTTGGGTTTCGTTATTTCATTTTGTCTTTGACGTTAGAGGGGATATTATACCGATATTACAGACACGCAATAGTCTGCCACTTAATCAAATAAAAAAAAAATATTTTTTCATAAAAGCCTCTTAAAGACGCTCTGAACAGATAATGCTCCTTAACTATGTATTCGAATGTCTGTGGGAAAGTATTCATAACAGCTAAATGAATGACCTCCAGCGAAAGTAAGTTCAGAGAAAGATGAACCCACTTGACATGCACAATGGCTGCATAGACTTACTGTCGCCGGGCCACTGACGGCCAATTAAGTTAATCAAATATTATCAATGTAATTCGTGCGGCTTTATGTTCTCTGTGCTATATTTAAAATCTCTGTCCAATATATTGGTTAATGCTATAAATATAACTGAAGACCTGAGACGCTGACGATTCAATTCCATTAGAGCACAGTCCTTGTGTTGGGTCTGCTGACTCTATTTAACAGCTGTACACATGTGTAGAGCAGCCACTGGCTATCCTTCAAAGATAAAGCAAAACAAATGACCCCCTTTCAAGTGTACAAACTAAAAACATACAAGTGCTCTCTAGGTCTGTATGCGAATGAGTACTGGAACCTTCGTACCCTTTCACCAGCAGGTTCAAAGACACACAAGGACACTGCAAAGCATGTGAAGGATGAGTGTGTGGAATACATGTTGTTTTAAACTAAAATAAACAAAAACGCCAACGAAAATACAACATTTAACAGTTCTCAGTCGTGACGAGTAATAGCTCCGGGTAGAATGGTACCTCTGGTGGTGGAGGGGTGACTAAGATCGTGGATAATAAACCAGCTAACCCCGCTCACGATAATAGTTGAGCGACAGCTCAGGAAGCATTGCTGACAACTTGCGATAAAAATAAACAAAAATTAAAACAAAGTTTTTCTTTCATTCTTTCTTGTGAAGCGCTGCTGTACTAACTGAAAGGAAAACGAAAATAAATTAACTTCGAAGCGAAACACGCAAACAAAACTAAAACTTCGACATTGTCACACAAAAGATGTGCTGCGCAAGAACAAGTAAATATTTCTTTTGAAGCAGCCAGCCCGTCAGCCCACCGCTCCCTCCGGTAACCAAAGCAAAAAGCTTTCAACTTAATATTTTATTTGCAATGTTTACCTCCTTAGCAGTATGATCCTGCACCAATGCCGAACATTCAGTGTATTAACTTGGTTTGCGACAAGTCCATGTAAGGTGGTAGCAGCACTAACATTGGATTTAAGCGCACACACATAAACATATAGTAAGTAGATAGACATAGTAAATATGTATGTACGTATGTAAGTGACATGTTACATATTTAACATCCATTCGATAGCTGCTGTCAGTTCAGTGTAAGTATGTAAATATCGCAGAAGGAGCAGAGAATGTTACTTCCTGTCGCCATTTTACATACTTAGCCCCATACATTTTTATGTAAATATCTTCCTGTGTGCGCTTCTTCGCTTTGGCAGGTCCCAAAATATTGTAGTACTTGCATCTCTCGGATGTTTCATGTTTCCTCTATTTCAGTTCTTTGCCGTGGACTTTTTGCACAACCTTGAACTGGGTATTTTTGTTATTTTGCTACAACATAAACATTATTTGTAGTACTCTTTTGTCAATTTTGCTTTCATTCATGCGAAAAACTCACTAACGATTTTTGTTTATTCGCGTTTGGGGGTAAGTGTATGCATTTTGGATAGATACTTATTATGAGGTTAGAAAAAAGCCCTATCAGGGGATCTGGGCAGACCATGTCATGATGATTAGAATACGCGACTATCAATCTTCATTTTTCTATCAAAAGCTTCGTAAAATACTGAAGGTTGGATCTGTCGTTAGGCTTTAGGTCCTGTTGTGTGAGAATAAATGGACGCAAAAAAAACATTTTTTAAGTAAGTATTCAGTTGCAATGTATTTTTTCACGCGTAGCGGGTGATAGTGAACGACGAACCCAAAGAACAAGTTACAAGAAAGTTGACGACCCCCTCAAACATTATAACGATAATAGTTTAAGAGTATGTCCCTAGAATGTCCTGGCTCTCTATAGAAAAGATGCCACTATACGGCGGCGAATGTCCACGGTAAATACAATGCTGAAATTATCGCAATCCAGGAGAAGAGATGGACAGGACGGGTAACAATTGAGAGATACAAATTGAGACATCTACTACAGTTTAATCGTACATGGATTTGTTATTGGCAGGAGACCTAGGCATATTGTCTCGCAGTTTAATCCTATAAGAAATCGACTAGTTACAATCCGCATCTACACGAAATATTCGTATAACACGCTGAGTTGTAAATATATATAAGGGCGATGAGATTTAAAATACGTTTGGCGAGAGTCTGGGGGATGCATACGACGATGCAAAGGTCCATCGATCGGAAAATACAGTCATCAGAGCACAATAAAACCGCACGTAACACATCACAAAGAAAGCTGGATATCGCAAAGCAGCAAACCAAAGAGATAACCACTACCTAGTCCTCCGGCTACACAACGCCTCTACTTCTGACTGCTCAGGCAAGTCCTCGAATGACAAAAAATTACGAATAGCTTCAGAGGAACAGAATGCTGCTTACTGGGCAACGCTACAGCCGTTAAAGAACGGAACAAGCTGAAAATAAGACAAGCGAGGCAAACAGCCTATTGAATCTAAACAAAACGTCAAATTGAAGAAACATAAGAGAATGGATATAGAGAGCTACGAAAATTCTATCATAGGGTTAAAATGAAAGGTAATGAACTCCCCTCCTGTAAGGACCAGGATGAATTGTTGGTTACAGATAAGCATGAAAAAGGATTTTTCTCCTGAAAGGACAACTACAAATATTTGGTTACAATTATGCAATTATCCAATTTTAAACGATATTAGAAAGACCACTTAGTGCTGACCGTGGCATAACGGTTAGGACACACAACTATTATGCAGGAGATCCAGGATTCGATTCCTGTTTCAATTATCTACATTTCTTTTATCGGCTGCCTTTTAATGTTGTCGACAGCTACTTTGAAATAAAAGTCTAGTAAAAGCTTCTGAAACATTCACCATAACGTGAGAGTAGAGAAACTAAGTGTATAGATAAACTAAGTTTCTTTTTTAGAATGACAATATTGAGGCTTCAAAATATGAAAACCAGACGGTGCCAACCGACTTCTGGCAGATTTCTTCAAGTCCGGTAAGGATGAGCCTAAAACGATCATATAATAAATATAAGCGTATTATGTCCTGTGTTAAAAAACTCGATCCGAAGAATTAGGCTTTTAACCATCGCATAGGTTCACACAAGGTCCTATCGAGTGTCTTATGTGAAAGAAAAAAGTCAGAGTTATCCAACCTGATCGGACCTTATCAGTGTGACTTTAGATCTTGTAAATCAACAACTGACCAGATATTCACACTATGACATTCTTTACTTTGGTCTTAGACAATGCGAAAGCCTATCGTATGATCTCTTTAACATGCATGATAATGACGATAGCTACAATAAACATAAGTGGCACGATATTCAACAGATGCCAAATGCTAATTTCATAGGCCAAAAACACTGTGAGACAAATGGCAGGGGTCAGTGATCAGGGTTCAAACTACCGGGGAAAGTAAGATCGGTAAAAAAGAAGTTATACGTGTCCCGGCGTTTCGCAGGGTCACGTCTAGGAACGGAGTTATATTGATTTGAAGTTAGTAACTATCATATAGGGGAAATTGTCACCTTTGGTGGTCTTTTTTTTTGGCATAACTCGAGAACCACTAGTCCGATTTTGCTCAATTTTCATGATCGATATATCCCGATTCCTAGACGTGACCCAGCGAAACGCCGGGACACGTATAACCGACATAACATTTCCCGTTGGTTTCATCCCATCCCGATTTTGACTGTCACATAGTGTAATATAGATGTCATTGGCGGACAACTACGAAATGTGACTGCAGCCTTCTCAGGTATACAAAAGAAGTCTGCAAAAGTGACTCTAATGGTGTACAAGGATAACACAAAGTTTATAACGCTCCGTTCACTTTCGAAGTATTAGATGATTAAATCTACCTTATCTACGGCATTAATTATATATGATATTATGGACTACGCAAGCTACTTAATGACAAAGCTCTTCCCTAGACGGACGAAATCCTACTGAACCAGATATTGGTTCTACCTGTATTGATGAGCGTCGCAGAATCCAGAGTAATGAGCGGATATTTGCTAAGACATGTTATCTGCTTTAGTAATCTGCTTATTTCAAGTTTAAATTGTTTAAATGCTAATGTGAATAATTTTGCTTATTAAAGCTTATTTGGTAAATTTGTTGGAAAACAAAATGTTAACTTCCCAAGTTTTGTGTATCTATTGAGGTCCTACTCATTGTGACTAATTCGCAATAATCCCTCTCGGTAGGCGCACGCTACAAAGTCTTCGACAATGAACTCGAGACAAGGTTACCAAGAATTGGAGAAGATTATTGGACACACAATACGTATTTTATGTACAGCATATAATCAGTAATTTATAATTTTAGAGAAAATTATGATCTAAGCACGTAATTATTTTGTTGCCCAACATTACTTTAATTTTAATAATAAAAAAAAACTCCATGACGTGTTTTTACAATATTTACTATGTTAACACACTATTTATAGTTAAACGCGTTGTAATTTTTATAAAATGTGATGCGACTTTCGTCAGAAATACAACTATCCATGTTTTTTTAAATCTGAACAATTATTCTTCATCATTCAATTTAAATCAATTCGACGATATTCATCTGACGATATAATGTTATTAACTATTCCACTGTTCACTTTTAAACCAAACTGTGCAGTTGCAACTGCGGTAGTTACAAGCGCCGAACGCCAATGGCAGGCAGCATTAACATATTTAATGTGGATAATGACTACTGGGGCTAAATTCAAATAAACCATATTTACACATGGATGTTGTTGCAATTCCCATGTGTGCATGTGTTTGTGTTTACAAATGGTCATGCATTTGTATGTGATTATACTTAATGGTTTTCGAATGTGGTAATAATTTTCACTTCACTCTAATGAACACAAATTGCGTACTAGCATTGAACAAGGGCATAACGCTCATTCCAATTTGATGAGCATTAATCGCTTTACTATAATTTATTTCATAAGCATAAGGGAGATATAAAGCCCAACTAGTGCACAGGATATACTCGTGTAGCTATTAAAATGATAGAGAATTGAATGTCAATTTCATTAACGTTATGACCAAGTGGTTGTTGTTAATGTTATGAGTTCAGGGAAGAGCTTATGACGCTCGGCTGAGTCAAGAGCAGTTCATTGGAATTACATATTAAGAGTATTAGATGTTATAAAACATAACTCACACACTCTCATTCTAGTGCACGAGATGCGCCTTTAATTTCCAACAAACAGGCGAAATCGATAAAGCTTTCAAAGCGTTTCTACTGCCTTTCTCTCGCCTATGTTTGTTTTATTCGTGCTGAAGTGTATGTAGTTTGAAGTGCGAATTCAACGCATGTGAGTGTAAGTGTAAGCTGATGTGTTTTAATGCCTTATTTTGTTATAATATCGCACACCCAACCACTCCGTCGGCCCATTCACGCACTCTTATTCATACATTAACGCAATTTCTTAAAAGCCATTGTCAGTGTAGACAGTTTACGCCATCTCCCCACCCCCCGTCATCATTGTGTTCATCATCACTGGCTGTATTTACGTGGTACATCATCACCTCTTCACATAAACGCATAAATACGCTGTATAAGTAGTGGAGGAATGTAAGATGCTACACAGGTAGTTAAAATGGGTTCTTTGTGTGCTTGCCTCATACATAAAACATAGTGTTGTTTAATGCCAATAAAAATAAATAAATAGACGTTAAAAGCAATAAAGAATATTTGCTTGTACATACTACATTCACAAAGATTTGTTTGAAATATGTATAGACCTTAAATAATGGCACTTATGTATTTGAAGTGTCAGTCATCTCTGCGTTCTACATATGAGAATGCAAAAAGGTATATGTACAATATATCCAAAGTATACATTTCAAAAGAAACGCTCAAGGCAAAGTAGTACCTTGTGAAGTTTTTTTTTCCAAATATAACGCAATAAAACGAGCGGAACGACTAAGCTCATAGAATGATGACAGATATTGTGTGTGGGATTGTAAGGATGATTTCGTTGAAATCATTCAGGGGTGAACTGTTGATAGTAAGTCTACCGAACAGAGCACCTTTTATTCCCCAGAATGTCGTCATTAATAATTTAACGAAATCCCGGTTTAACAAATACTTACTATGTATAACCTGATAAAATGAATAGCTAAAATTTAAAACATGATACATATTTATGAACCTATCACAAATATACGTGTATTTGATAAAATTTTTGTTTGTAATTAGTTTCTACTCATTTTTACAAATATTATATAAGTAATAAAAACTAGTAAGGTAATTATCTTCGGCTATATCGATGTTCAGATATCCTACACCATTACAATAAGACTGGTTATTTTCACTACAACTATATTTTATTAAACTTTGTACCGCAAGCAAATGAGGGTTTGTATGAGAGTGGAATTTTACTTTCAGCCTCTCACATAAATTTGTCTGTCAATAATTTTTTACTAAAATTGTATATACTGTTCTTGAATAGTTTGTGTAAGCTGAGAATATTGTTATGAATTGTTTAACCCCCAAAAAAGGGGAGCTTTGTATGAAAGATGGCAGTGGTTTTTGTCCGAATTTACTCAACCTATAACTTAACCTCCACTTAGAGAAAAGAAGCTTGTATACCAAATTTCAGCTCGATAGCTCTTAAACTAAGGCTGTAATTGGGGGACAGACAGACGAACACCCCCTTTTGTATGAGAGGTGAGAGTAGTTTTTCTCCGAATTTGCTTACATTATAACATAAACTTCGCTTAGAGAATAAAAGCTTATATACCAAATTTCTGGTCGATAGCTCTTAAATTTAAGTTGTAATAGCAGGGATACACATACGGACACCCCCAAAAAGGGGGAGTTTGTATGGGAGGATGGAGTAGTTTTTGTCCGAGAATAGACGTTTGCATACCAAAATCGATAGCTTTTAAACTACTGTTGTAATCGCGGGTACAGACAGACGGACACCCCCATAAAGGCGGTGTTTGTGTCGGAGGTGGTAGTAGTTTTTGTCCGATCTTGCTCATCTTAGAACATTACCTCCTTTTTGAGGATAGAAACTAGTATACAAAATTTCAGCGCGCTTGCTCTTAAACTACGACTGTGATCCCAGGACAAACCCATATGGCTGGGTTGGACCAATAGTTTTTGTAGCAAAAATATTTATGTAGCAATTGTGGGAGTTAAAATCTAGATGCGAGGTAGGTGTCCCTCGACATATCTTAATTTTGTGGAATTCGTTTTTCTCCAACTTACCACACGTTACTTTTTTGCAAATCCCACGATGGGTAAACTATTCGCCAGATAACTCAACGGAAATACATGGATACATTGACGCCTCGGAAAGGAGGGCAGGTTAGCTCCGAACAAAAGATTCATTTGGCAACTTATCCAATCACCTACTGGTTGACTAAACTGGGGTTGTTGTACGTTTGAAAGGCGCGATCATAGTTTTGGCTACCAATATGTGACAGTGAAGCTGCTTTACTCGTAAATTTTATTAAAGCAATAACTAAATCTTTACAAAGAATTTTCGAACCATTTTATGGACAGATTCGCCGATCCTCCTCGGCTGTAAGAACTTTTGTCGAACTAATAGTTCGCAGTAAAAACATGTTAGCACAAAGGACAATCCTGGTGACTTGGGTACCCGAGGTTGCTCCCCACAAGACTTGACAGAAAATTGTATTAGGTGGCATAAGTCCCCTGGCTTCAACAAACGATGGAAGCTTGGTCAACACCAGGTACTTTTGATCCCACTGATTTAGAAACCAAAAAAATAACAACATTTCATTTGAAAATGCCACAATAACTTATTATCAAGATTTTCATCTTTGGCTCGTGCACTGCGTGTGACGTGCTATAAAAAAACTTAATTTTCCTTTACACCCCATGAATGAGGTATGGAATAGCTTCCCGAGTTGTTTTGAATCAACACGTTTTCTATTTTTACATTCACAACTAACGGCACCTACTTGTTTATCGACGAATGTGAACGTCACTGTTTGAGAAGCTTTTTACTAGACATGCCGATTGACTCGACACTTATACTGCGAAGTTGCTGTCGACAACATCGAGGGGGCCGGCTATGAAAGAAAATATAATTTTTTTATTCTTTTATAATTTCTGGAGCCAGGATTTGAACCTGAAATCTCCCGCATGGAAGTCGCTTGTTTTAACCATCATGCCACGGCAGTGCTATATGACGTGCTATATTTTTCGTTTTATTCGATCTAGCAGCAAACATAATTTTTCTGTTAAAAAAAAGTTATTCAGCCTGAAGAAATTATACTTTCAAAGGAGTATTTGATTGATAGAGCCCAAAAACGATATTTCCCAAGAGAATATGCTTGGTAACTGCAAAAGGAACCGATCAGTAGAAAAAGTCGAATACAAACTCTAACTCCTTCTTCTGCACTGACTTCTCTTCTTATGCCTTTCTAGACCCATTCACGAGTTTTACAGGACATCGAGGTCTACCAAAACTACGTTTTTGGACAATGACCGAAATTTTTTTGGTGCTAGTTATACTTTGTTGTAAGAGCATAACAAAGTTTTGAAAACCGCTCAAAAATGTCTGCAATATAAACACAACTTGCATGGATTATCATGGTGAAATGATTTATCAACATCGCAAAATAAATCAACAAAGCCAGCTGGCGCCATCTTTGCAGAAACTCTGCGGTGTAAACTCACAAAAACACCTAACAATCCCTTGACAAAAACCTTATTATCTACAAAAGGGACAAAACAAAGTTGCCAACAATGATCATATGATAATTGGATTACATGCCCGATCGAGTGCCGATAAATTGAAAATCGGTATAAAGAATTATCACCCCAGCTACTTCCTCCAGCTATTACAATAGCAACAACCAATCCAACCGTAATGGCCACTAAGGAACACCTACCGTTGACGTAGTCGGCCCTCTTCTCCGAGGATACTAAAACTTTTGCAGAGATACGGCGAAATAAATTACTACAAGCACCTACAACAGAACCTAGACAATGTACTAGCAATAGGTTCCAACGACATGCCCTCGGTATCACTAAAAGCCGAACAAAAAGCTCTTGCCCCTGATGGAGTGAATGATCCCTTAGGAATGGCTGGCAATATAGACAACAAAGCGGCATCACATCTTAGCTTATGCAGAGCATCATTGTCTCCAACAAGTGGATGGAGTTGTTGGAACTCACTGGTACCGGCACATTGTTTATTTAGCTTTGTCCAACTATCTACTTCTGGGCCGGGAATATGTTGAATCCGCTGTTCAACAGATTTATAGTTTTTAAAAAGTATACTCCTTCTGAGAACAAGAAAGCTTTTTAAATTCTCTCCTTCTTTAATGAATATTCACCCTTTTCAACTTCCCTTGAAGCAACATTTGTATTTGCAATTAGTTTATTGAAGTCACTGAGATTAGAATTACATACATCCATAATAAAACCAGTCGCATCAGCGACACCATATGAATTCAAGAGGAATTCTGAACCAAAGGGTTGATCACAATTTAAAGGAAATACCTATAATTGCATAATTTTGCAACCCCAAATGTTAATGATCGTCAATTAGGCTTCTGCATAAATATATATATATTTGTTCAAAAGGACAACATAAGCGATGCAATATATTAAAATTTAAAATTTCCCTGCAGCTAGCAAATTTTTGCATCCGTCAGCACTGATATTGATTTACAATTGTTTTTTGTGACTGCTTCAAATGATTAAATTAATCCGCGCTAAAGATTTTCTAGAGTCAAGGGTCAAGGGTCAGAGTTTTGCCCTATGATGATAGAAACATGAATCAATAATTTACAATTTAATAATTACTTGTTGCTGTATTAAATCATTAAATGAATCTGAACGAACAATTTTCTTGGATAACGTTTACACTATAATGTGTCCATTGTCGCCATTGTTTAAATATATTTTATGTTCGCTGTATTTGTAAGTAGGTAATTCAATATTTCACTAGGTATCCCAAGACAAATGTACGTCTTCAAAGACTTTAGACGTCTAAGCCGTATCTGGCTGTCGGTCTCAACTCTAAATACCGAAAATAGAACTAAAATGTAGCAAGAAAAATATCTGAAGTAAAGAGAAGTAAACTTAATTTTATTATAATCGTATATTTTATTTATATTTAAATAAATACATTGCCATCGTTGTTTTTGTATATATCACTGTAGGACAAATTAAAACTTTTTACCTCACCCATAATCAAACTGACCAGATTCTGAAAATACAGATCAGATTAATTAAATTTGTGACAAAATTTGTGACAAATTTTAAATTTTGGGTCGTTGTATGGAGCTTCGCTCCAAAAATTGAATTGCTCGTAAAAAACTTAAACGAGCTGATACAGTGTATTCGATGTATTTATTTAATCATTGAATTAGAATATATTCCAATCCGTAGATCAGTGTTTTTGGAAGAAATCAATGTTAAAACACAATGCTTCTATTTGGATTCATGTAATGTCATGCTACTTACCTTTACACAAACAAACATATATGCGAGTCCTGTGAACCCACCATTAATTGCAATATACGCCACCACATCAGAAAACAGGATTTTCAAACGTATAAATATAATTAAATTACCTGAAATTTGAAGAAGATATATATGGTTGATTAATGTCGCCAGTGGTATAGTAATTAATTCTAATAATTTAAACTGAACTAACCACATATCAATACAAAGGTGTGAGTGGTGAAACTAATTAATTAACTGTTAAATTTACACCAAAGTCATATGTTATAAAACTATTGATTAAGACAATAACAACGTAATCAATACTGTGAATTTTAGAAATCTAAGCTCTTCTAAAGCCACATACTCACATATGCAGCGGGGTAATATACGTGGGAATTTATTTTAATTAAGGCAGTTTGTACACGCTTGATTCAAGTGCAGATGGTTTGGGGTATAAGTACTATTATAATTGTATAGTTTTATAGTATTTCTGTTAATGAATTTTGTGTTATATTGGTAAAGTATAGCTAGAACTTAGAAATATATTAAACAATGACCAACTTTCAAGTGTGAAGACCGTAGTATTACAAAGTACAACATTATCCAGCTCATTGATTTGGGACACAATTCTGAGAATATCACGTGGCAGTAGGCCCAAAAATAAGAACTTTTGTATCATACGTTTTGCCAAGTTGGCTGTATTATTAATTTAATATTTTAACACTGTTATATCTCGGTATATCTCTATATCTCGTTTGTGTCTAAAGCAAAGTTGTTGATATTGAATAAGAGAAAACAAATTCGGAACAAGCCCATTCGAAAAAAGTGCATCCAGTGCCTTAAAAATCGCAAAAATTGTCATGTTTTACCAATAACCTATAGGTTAAAGGACTTTAATTTTGTGGTTGTTTTAAGACCGGCCGTGGCATAGTGGTTAGAACACGCGACTACCATGCGTGAGATCAAAGGTTCAACTCCTGGCTCCAGTCATATTAAAAGACAAATTTTCTTTCATTGTCGGCTCCCCTCGAATGTTGTTAACAGCAACTTCACAGTATAAGTGTCGAGTCAATCGGCATGTCTAGTAAGAGCTTCTCAAACAGTGACGTTCGCATTCGTCGATAAAAGAGTAGGTGCCGTTAGTTGTGAATCTAAAAATATAAAGCGTGTTAATTCACAACAACGCGAGAAGCTATCCCAAGCCTCATTCATGGGGTGTGAAGGGAAATAAAGTTTTTTTAAGTGTAAGATTTATGACCCTATTTTGTGATAAGTGCAGTTAGTGCACTTGCACTTATTCTCGCCTTTATACGCACGAATCGTAGATAAAATACGGCAACTTATGTCTAAGGCGTTGCGAGAAAATTTTTTCTGGACGGTTATCGACAACTAGAATGTAATAGCAATTCGTTATCAATAACACTCCAGACAGACAAATTTTTTCACAGGTTCATTGTGTCTGAACGCTCCTTTACATTTACTTTCATATATACTGAATTACGTATGAGTACTAAATAAAATTTAACATAACTCATACGCTCTGGCATTGGTCAAATCATACGTACGTACTTGCTTGCACTTCTTTGCAATCCCAGAAAAATGTTATAAGCGCCTCGATCTTCTTCATGGTCTTTTCAAAGGAGTTTTGGTCGCTCTCTTCTGCGCCGGCTATCGAGTTCATTGTCGAAGACTTTTCGAGCTCGAGCACTTTCGTCCATGAGTACAACATGAGCTAGCCAACGCAACCGCTGCATCTTAACTCGTCTGACCACGTCAATGTCAGTCTATAGGTCGTACAGCTCATGATTCATACGACGCCAATACTCTCCGTTAACGATG
This sequence comes from Muscina levida, assembly GCA_964034835.1. NCBI lineage: Eukaryota > Metazoa > Arthropoda > Insecta > Diptera > Muscidae > Muscina > Muscina levida. The sequence continues at coordinate 59,952,130 of OZ035884.1, read as the reverse complement.
ATGGGTTCATATATTTTACGGAGTATTTTTCTCTCGAACACAGCCAGAACCGATTCATCTGATTGTGTCATAACCTAGGATTCTGAAGCATACATTAAGACATTAAGAACCAGTATCTGGTATAGCTGGATTTTTGTTCGTCGAGAGAGGGCTCTAACAATAAATCGCTTGCTTAGTCCGTAGTAGTATTTATTAGCAAGCAGGATTCTTCTCCGGATCTAGATGCTGACATTATGTGTTTTGTTGATGGCGGAGCCTAGGTTGCTAAATTATTCACCACCTCGAAATTATAGTTGTTAACGTTCACGCAGTTTCCCAAACGAGTAGATTCTTTGTTCGTTGTAACTAATAACTTTGTTTCGTCCTCGTTCACCATTAGACCCATGTTCGCTGATTCCTTCTGTATACCTGAGAAGGCTGCAGTCACATCCCGCAGTTTTCGATCGATGTTGTCTATCATCATAATGTCGTCATCAGAGTACGCGAGTGGCTTTTGTTGAATATCGTGCCACTAGTGTTTACTGCAGCATTTCTCTTTAGAGGTCACACGATAGGCCGTCTCTTTGTTTTAGGCCTCGTCTGGTACAGAATGGCTCCGTGAGGTCCTTGCATGCTCGTTATCTGGTCCTCACCACCAGACTAGAAGAGCTATTCTTTATTGCTCTTCTTACCTCGGCTTGACTTGGTGTTGGGTAATCTGAGCCGTCGTCTACAATTGTACCTTCACCTGTGCTGCCTTCTGAACCAGCAGTTGCTGGAAGTGTTCTCTCCATATATGCAGCACACTCTGCGTAACTCTGCGCATCCAGATTGACATCCTTGTCCTTACAGGAGGGAAGCCCATTACCGTAGCCTATTGCTTTTACTTTCTGGTCAAATTTTCGGGCCTCACCTCTATCCCTGTATCACTCTATATCCTCGTTCTCCCGTTCCTCCATTTGACTTTTTTTTCGCTTAAATAGCTGTCTCGCCTGTTTTACTGCCTCCATGTGCCGTTCCCTAACAGCCCGGGTTATAATTGGCTACAGCGTTGTCCTATAAGCGGCATCTTGTTCCTCAGACGCTATGCGACATTCCTTATCGTACCAGGATTCGACTGAGCGCCGTTTTTCATATCCCAGCACGGTTGTTGCAGCGGTTGCCATGGAATGCACACTATGCTGCCACTGTGTATCGGGAACGGAGAGCTGGTTGGAGTAGACAGTGGCAATCTCTTGGGTTTGCAGCTCGCGATGTCCAGCTTTCGTGCGTTTTTCGATCTGCTCAATCTTGTGCGCACCTTGGCTGCAACCAGGTAATGATCCGAGCCAATATTAGCACCACGGATCACACGCACGTCCATGATACTAGATGCATGCCTGCCATCAATTACCACATGGTCAATTTGATTTTTGGTGTTTTGATCGGGGAATAGCCAAGTTGCCTTGTGGATATCTTTGTGCTGGAATCTGGTTCCACTCACTACCGCTTTCCTTCCCGCTGCGAAGCTAACCAGTCTAAACCCTTTGTCTGACGTGTCGGTATGCAGGCTGAATTTACCGATCGATGGACCAAGGACATCTTCTCTTCCTATTGTTGCATTTAAGTCTCCCAGAACTTAATGTCGTGGCTTTTAATGTCGTGGCCAGGGCAGCGGTCGTATGTATCCTCTAGGCGCTCGTAAAATGCATCTTTAATCTCATCGTCTTTATCTTCCGTCGGGGCAAGAGCACAAATCAGCGTGATGTAGAAATATTTCGCCTTGATGCGGATTGCGGCCTTTCGATCACTAACAGTATTGAATCGCGCGACAAGATGTCTGAGTCTCTCGCCAACTACAAATCCACAACCAAATTCGTGCTTTTCGGCATGGCAGCTGTAATAGATGTCGCAATTTTTATGTCGCGAACATCCTTGTCCTGTCCATCTCATCTCCTAGATGGCGGTGGTGTCAGCCATTATATATTTTGAAGACATCCGTCAGTCGGATAGTGACACCTTCTCTCTAGAGAGTCCGAACATTCATGGTCCTTATTTAATTTGCGGGGGTCGTCAACATTTGGGGGGGTACCGGTCGTTACTTTTTCTTTGACGTGTTTTCATAGCCAGTAAAGGACCTGAAGGCGGGTGGCTAGCCCAACCATCAGGCTTCGTCGCTCACTACCAGCCGCTGTTCATGATAAAAAATAAAACGAAGGAGGTTGTGAGTTGGCTTGAGATGCAAGATTTACTTTGCATCCCCAACGGCACCCCCAACTGCAAAAATTCATATCGTCACATAGTATGCTATGATTTTAATAATTAGCTTATTACGACACAATAACGTTTTACTCACAATTACTAGTAATTCTTCACAATAAATACAGGTTAAGTTAATTTCTAATAAAGTTTTATTTGCTGAACCCCAATGACAAGATATAACCTTGTTAAAATATAAAAAAAAGTGCTAAAAATCCACATTGAGCAAAAAAATTCGTATGGCAGCTATCTTGACAAAATAAGAAGTTCTTATTTTTGGTGCTACTTTTATGTGCTAATCTAAAAGACGAGTCCCAAATTGAGTTCTTGTGAGTTTTCTTTAAAGTGGCAGATAAGCTTGCTCAGTAAGTTCATATTTTGGATAGTCAATATTATGTGCATGAATTTTTGCCTTATAGTCATCATGTCGTACCGCTTTTCAACGTTTGGACTCCATATTGGTCACAAAACAAAAGTTTACTTAACTTAAAAACTTAACTTTCTTTTACACCCTATGAGTAAGGTATGGAATACCTTCTCTCATTATTGTGAATTAACACGCTTCTACTTTTAGACATACACTTTTAGGTTTCTTGTTTATAGACGAAAGTGAACGTCAGCCTTTTGATAAGCTTTTACTAAATTACATTTGAAGACGACAACATCTAGGAGACCGCCGATGGAAACATCAGAAAGGCTAAAACTGGAATCGAACTCTGGCCACCTGCATGATAGCCAGCCCCGAAGTATCATAGCCATTATAGTATAAAACAAAAATGTACTTCCTAATGGCTGTAAAACATTTGTTCTTTTTACCAAACAAAAGTTTACCGGAGTTAGCGCAAACATAAAGACGACATGATTGCATTTTATTAAGTGGTTATATCGCTACTTTATGTTACTTGCGCGTACAAATACATTAATGCACAATTGCATTGCTGCCTAGAAGGCAAACATACCAGTTGTAAAACGACAACATTTAAACATTCTAGGGAATACTGTATCCCAAGTATAAACACAAACACAGGGTAAACCAAATAGTGTGTTCGATGGATGTACTAAACATCCAGTACATCCAGCTGAAAATGTTCTCGAACAGCCATCAACATCTAACGCACAGTACAACATTTTTCAGCTCATTGATTTGGGACTCAATTCTCATTCGTCAAAGTAGCCCCGAAAAGAAGAAGTTCTGCATCATTCGTTTTGTCAAGTTACATGCCATAATAATTTAATATCGATTTGAAGTCAGTAAGTATTGTATAAGGGAATTTTACACGTTTTAGGCTCTTTTGTTATATTGTTATATGGTGGCGTATGATTACCATAAGTAATATTCGACGTAAATCAACAGTGTACAACAGTTTTATTGTAACTGCTACTAAATTCAAAGCGATATGAAATTATTATGGCATGTAACTTGACAAAACGAATGATGCAGAACTTTTTCTTTTTGTGTCTTCTTTCACGTGCAGTTCTCTAAATTGAGTCCCAAAATCATGTGTTGTACTGTGTTGGCTACCATTCGTTCGCAGACATTGAACATTTCTCGCTGCTCTTTGTGCAGAACTTTGCATTAAGACTTCGGTATGAAGGCTTATAAAGTCCAATAAGTCAACGAACATAAGCCTCTTGACCGTTTTGGCGTTTTCGCTAATGGGATGAAGGTCCTGTGGCTAATGTGATAAGCATTTGTGCAGAAAAGTCATATTTTCCGATCAACATCAATTTCATTTCGGAGGCAAAATTAACAAACAAAATAGTCGTCAGGTTTAAGCCTATGTATCCACAATGAGTGACTGTTTGGTAAGAGTCAAGTCATGGTGGCATTAAGGATATCTTCGGCCGTACCTGAAATACTACAACTGCATTACAGTGATGAATAACAGTGAAATAGCATTTCACACTGAGTCGTAGTAAAAAACATACTCCTAGTTGATTTATATTTGCGCTCACATCGCAGCACCCTGTAAAATTCTCAATATATTTCAAGACAGTAGTGGGCGAACTCACAAACATACAAACGTACATATGTGTGTATATATTCGATTACAATCATTTGCCCTTGTGTAGGTAAGGGAACCGCATCCATTTATGTTGTGAGCATTTCAGCATGCATAAACTAAAGTGTAAAAGCTCATTACATTTTACAACATCGTTATAATAAATTCTTATCGCACGTTCTTTGTGGCAACCCAGACTTACGCACACAAACACATGCGAGCAATGAATTGTACGCGTGTGTGTTTGAAAATTACTATACATCCCCACATACGACTATGTTATGTTATTGTAGTGGTTATTTTATAAAAATTGCTCATAAAAATTTCTTGTTTTGTATCAACCGTCCCCACAATACCGTAAGTTTTCCCAAGAAATTGCTGTACTCTCTCTCTCTCTCGGGGCATTTCCCTGGGGGTACGATACGACACATGTAGAGTCATTCTTGGCAGCATTGGTTACTTGTGCTGAGGTTGGCGAGGGTCCTGTTGCTGTTTCTCAAATAATTAGTTGAAAACAAATTGTTTTGATTATTTGGCATTAAGTTGTAATATTTTACGAGTTGATAAGACTCTTGTATGTGAGTTTTCCTTCCTTTTCTGGTCTTTAATGTCTTTTAATTAAACTTAAATGCGTTGAGTTTGATTTAAGCCCCCAAAAACGAAAAGTTTAATAAAGTTTCCTTAATATCCTTGGCTTTTGAATTCCTAATAAAATATGGGTGGTTTACTTCAAGAGTGAGCAGAATGTACAGAAGGACCGTAAACATTCCTTAATTAAATGTACTCTGATTAAAAGATTTATGTATTTTTAATGGTTCTAAATTTAATATTCCCAAAGTCATTGTTTGTATAAGTGCGCGTTTGTGTCTTGTTTCCGGTAAGAGGTTTATTAAATCCTTAACCCTTGCGTGCCCCATGAAACCTCATCCGTGACGCCCGAATGATTGTGTTATCAATGATTTGGTTTTTCAAACAAACGAACTTTTACAACGTTTGAATAAATAATCGCTAGCCGTTCGTTGTTACTACCGCATTAACAAAGAGTTAGATTGTTTGTTGTAATTCACACCAATTATGGTGGAATTAATTTTGTTGTCCTTAACTATGGATAATTATTGTCGTCCTATACTTTGTATAATACATATGTGTGATAATTCTTCAAAGTATTTTTGGTAGCTATTTTCTTTAGTAAAAAAAAAACAAATTATATAAAAAATAACATTATTCAGAGTATTAATTTGTTATGAACAGTCCCGCCTCACGCAAACATAACAGTAAATGTCAAACTGAATTCAGAGCAATTTTCAGAGTTTACCTATTTTAGCAACACAAGGTTTTTTTTAAAAACTATTTCAATATTGCTTTAAAAGCTGTTTAACCCTAATAAATGCTTTCGATTGTTTATATAAACAATCGGTCTCTCGCTTTATGGTCTGGTCATTCTTAACTTTTTGTCAACCCTAACGATGGTGGGTTAACATCACTAATTAAGTCATTGCAACTACCTGAGTGTACTGTGTGGTCTCAATTCAAAGTAAAAACAAAATACTTCTTGCATGTTTTGTTGCAGGTTCAAACGTGTACAGTCATTAAGAATGTATTGGTGTTGCTGTACACATTAAACACTTAATAAACATTAAGGCTCCAACACTTTAATGAACATCCCATTACAAGCTCATTCATTCGTTACTCCTCCCCGCCTTTATTTAACACATTTATGGAACATGGCAACAAGGCAAAGTTAAACGCATACCAAGGTGACATAATCACCGCACACATTAACCGCTCATTTATTTGTTGCATATTCGTTGAATATTAGGTCGATGCTGTTATTTGTCTACAACAATTTTATTGTGTTTAATTAACACGAAATTATATGTTTTATCCTCCAATGGAGGTGTACGCATTGGTAATTAAGGAGCAATGAATTTCACATGGAGTTCTCTATGGAATCGGACTACAGTTACAAAAAACTTGGTCGAGAAGGTATTCAACATAATATTAAAAATTTTAGAAGAACCAGTTTCAAAACGGAGTTGTGGTTTTGCATTCTCTATCTTTCAGTAGAGTGACTCAAAGAAACGAATTAGCAACAGTAGAAAACTTATGTCCAAAATTTTACGTTATTTACTAGCACCAGCCACATACAATAGAATGGCACGGCATTTAGTTCCATTAGACTGCAAATGCTTTGAAATCAGTAAATTTAAGTTTAAACACCAAAATAGTAATTTATTCGAAAACACTTATGAAAACATTCATGACACATTATTCAAAATACTTTTTGTCTTTCTCCGGAAGGGTATGTCAAATCGTGGAAGAATTTGTTTCCTGGGAGGTAAAAGCAGATGCTATGCAATCGATAAGGTGACATGATATATGTTGCCAACCGAAAGTTATACACATTAACTCTTTATTTTATGGTTACACTTCAATTTTTCTTTTTTTTTATAAAATTAATTCTTAGTATGCTATGTTGCTGATTTTTTTCTATCTATAGTTTTTAAGCCAATAATACCACAACACGGCCCACTATGACATGTTAAACTTTATGTCAACGGCAACATACCTGGGTATGTATTGCGTTTTCAAAACGCTGCAGCTCTAAACTGGATAATCGGATCGACTTGATATCTTCGTGATATCCTAGCCAAAATTATTTTACGCAGTAGCCCCATGTTTGGTTAGGATTGGATCACCCGTTTGGAAGATAATTCCCACTTACAAAGCTGCTCTCTTACGTCAACAGCATACATAACTGAGTATGAATAGTAAAATGCATGCAAATATGATGATATAATTGAAAAGTATAGTTTATTTTGAATGCACGACAGTTATTTATCAATTTATGTAAGTGTATCAAATGATACCAGAAAAGTGTTTTATTGTTTAATATTTCTGGTCAAATTCAGTGTCACGCACTAGGATGACGCGTTTCGAACTCCATGACGATTCGATATTTTTTACCCATGATTCCCTTTTTATCTCCAAGCTTAAGCTTTTTACAAGGAGATTTGTTGGTAAACTAAGGTTACTTCAATTTTTTTTTTACATTTAAGTAATCATGTAGTTTTAGGCCGGGCCATGCCAGTGTATTTTAAACTGTGTGTTTGTTAGTTTTAGTCGATCCTTTTGATTATATATCAATTTATGTTCGTGTATCAAATGATACATCAAATTTGGCTAAATGATCAGAAACGTGTTTTATTGTTTGATATTTCGGGTCAAATTCAGTTCATGGCGGAGCCAAGGTAGACAAAATTATAAACCACTTCAAAGTTATAGTTGTCAAAGTTCTCGCAGCGTCCCAAACGAGAATACTCTTTGTTCGTTGAAACAAATAACTTGGCTTTGTCATCATTTATCACCACTTCTGCCGACTGCTACTCAATGTTCGAAAAGGCCGCAGTAACATCCCGCAATCCACGTCCAATAATATCTATATCATCAGCGTACGCGAGCAACATGTGACTTTTGTTGAAGATGGTACCATTTCTGTTTACTGCAGCCTTCCGCATGATCATCTCCATTACGATGTTATAGAGATCGCAGGACAGACTATTGCCTTGTCTAACGCCTCGCTTGGTAGAAAATGGCTCTGACAGATTTTTGCCAATTTTCACTTAAGACTTCGTGTCAGTCAGTGTCATCCCGCAAAGTCGAATTAGCTTCGCGGGGATACCAAACTCAGCCATAGCATCTAATAATTTCTGTCGTACTGCTGCTTTCCGCTTGATCATCTCCATTACCATATTAAAGAGATCGCAGGACAGACTATCGCCTTGTCTAACGCCTCGCTTGGTAGAAAATTGCTCTGACAGATTTTTGCCAATTTTCACTGAACACCGTGTCAGTCAGTGTCATCCCGCAAAGTCGTATTAGCTTTGCGGGGATACCAAACTCAACCATAGCATCCAACAATTTGTGTCGTATCGGACTGTCAAATGCAGCTTTGTAATCGATGAACAGATGGTAGGTATCGATCTGCATTTCTTGGGTCTTCTCCAGGATTTGTCGTTGTGTGAATATTTGGTCGGTCGTGGATTTACCAGGTCTAAAGCCACACTGATAAGGTCCAATCAGGTTCGCCAGAATGGGCGATAGGTAAAATGCTAATGACGCGGTAGTTGGTACACACACTTAGATCGCCTTTCTTAAGTACGGGACATGCATGTTACCAGCTTATCGCCGCCGGCTTTAAAAAGCTCTGCCGGCAGTCCATCGGCTCCCGCAGCTTTATTATGTTTAAGCCGGGCAATTGCCGTTCTGATCTCGTTATGACTCGTTGGTGGACAGTCTACTCCATCGTCGATGATTGGTGCGATCTTGTCACTTATGCTGTCTTCGGGAGCGAGTAGAGATTAAACAAAAGAATTATTATGAAAACACGAAGAAAAGAAAAAACAAGAACCCCCAAAAGTTGATGATCCCCACAATCGATATAACCATGATATGACCATGATTTAAGGATATGCACCTGGAATGTCCGAACTCTATACAGAGATGGTGCCTCTATCCAACTGGCGGATGTCCTCGACAAATACAAGGCTGATATCACCGCCATATAGGAAATAAGATGGACGGGACAGGGATGCACACGACGAAAGAACTGTGACATCTTTGCTGCCATGCAGAAAGACACGAATTTGGATAAGGTTTTATAGTCGACACCTGGTTTCGTGGTTTAACCCTGTAAGTGTTTATTAATATTTTTACATTACGCTGATTTGTGTACACGCCCCGACGGAAGACAAGGACGGTTACATTAAAGATGCGTTCTATGAGCTCCTGGAGGAGATATTTGACCGCTGCACTGCACATGACATTAAAATAGTTCTGGGAGATTTTAATGCTAAAATAGGAAGGTAAGTACTCTTGGTTCAGCAGTCGGAAAATTCATTCTACACAACAACACCTCCGATAACGGATTCAGACTGGTTAGTTTCGCGTCGGCAAGAAACATGGTTGTATGTGGAACCAGATTCTCGCATAAAGATATCCACAAGGCAACCTGGATATCTCCCGATCAAAATACAAGAAATCAGATTCGGTTCGGAACACTCTTGATATTGCTCTAGTAGTATCTTGGCAGTTACTTTCGCAGTTGTAACTTCATGGAGGTTCAAAGAAAGCTTTTTATCTACAAGACTTCAAGATTTCGCTTACTAGAAATCTTATAATTACAAAACGTGCAAAAATTCATAAGGACGCAATAAAAAAAAGTTAATATTGGGCTTTAGTTTTCATTATATGTGTATCATATTTATGTCTTCATTTTCCATTAGGAAATTATATAACCATTTGACAATTTTGATTTTTTTCTAATTTCTGATAAAAAAAAATAGAACATTTGTCCCAGTGGATTGATGATTTTAATATTTGTTTTTTTCCTCTTTTTTTTGCAAATACTAATATGTGTTAATAATAGTGGTGTTAAACCCCACCCTTTTTAAAATCCAACTGCCGCCTAGGGCTTCGTTATGAAAACCAGAAATTATTCGCCTGGCATTGTTCCACCTGTCATATTCGAAGTTCGTAAATGGTTATCAATCATTCTATTGCTCTTCATAACAATCTTTACCTATATTCGCACTTATGGTCATAGAAAGACTTTTCCCGTCGGTGGGAAAATGGGTGTGTACGATTGCTTTTACCCATCACTACGTCATCCCCGTAAGGTGCTAACGATGGTTATGTTGCAATAACAAATTGATTTGTTTGCCCCATAACGGTAGCACGAACCATTATCAACCCAAGAAACCACACCTTTTGAGAATTATGTGGGTATGGTTGTGCACTGATTCGCAAAACAGAAATGAAACGTAAAGGGACAATGCTAAGAGACAGATGTAAACTTTTCAAAAGAATCAATACGGACGGAGGTCGGTCGATGTAGATGACGGTGTTGATACAATGGCCAAGAGGTTTTCATTGTTGTTCATCTTGTTTGGCAATCAACGACATTTGACAACTTCTCCCCTAACATCGACATCATCGAAGTCAACGACATGGACATCAACTTGCCATCATAATTGAATTTACTTTCCCAATTTTAAGTCGCAACATTGCCTGTGCCATTCTGTCCTTCATCCCATTCTGTCCTTGATTTCTCCAATGAAGAGGGTGATTATGCCAAGAAACTGGGTTGCTTGTGTTGATTTTATGATTTTGCAGTTTGAAAATAATAAAGCTGCCGCACAAACGGTGAGATTATTGCTTTCCATTGTCAGGTTGCTCTCACTGTTGTTTGCGGTTTGTTACCAGGTTATCATACTTTTATTGATTTTGCGGTAGTCGGGGGCGTATTTTTTTGCGTCTCTTTTGCTTTTGTTTTCAAAATCGACCCTAGCCAAAGGGAAACCTTCAGAGGGAGCTTGGGAGATTGAATACATCAGCACATTTTTATATTTTAATACACCGTTTGCATTTTATTACAACGAGAAAGCAACGATTTATTTGCTTAGTAGCCCTTTTATATGCCAAATACTATTCCTACGTCCGACCACACCTTTTAATGCTGCCTGAGGAATCCAATAAACTTCGAATGCAGTATCATAAACCGAGGCAACATTTTACGATCACATTTGTGAATTTATGTTTGTGATATAATTCGTTATTAGTGGTTTTCTCCCTTCACTGTGAAATAGATTCCATCGAACGTTTTCTAGTCTTTTATGTATTTATGTTTGGTCAATTTAGCATGTATGGCGCGGAAATCTGATTTTATGACACTAAGTGATTTTGATGGGGGGTGGAGCGAAAATTATTGTGGTTTCTCATAAAAGTGGAATAATTTATCTTATCTGAAACAGATACAGAAAATGATCAATGCGTAGAAAGAATTAAAATGCAGAGAAATCTACTATTAATAGCAAAAGCATCTCGAATTTCTTGAATGACAAGAATTATGATTGCGAGTGCTATAAATACAGCATAATAAGGAAGAGCAAATAAATCCCGTGAAGACGTTTAAACATTTTAGGATGAGAAAGAGTTGTTTAAATATATCCGCTTAGAAGTATCTACCACGTGGTAAAAACCGGTGACAGCACAACCTAAAATAAATAGGCAGCTGTTCGAAAGAATATCATCAGTTTCTGACTTGTAGAATTCATGGTCGACCGTGTTCAGTGAAATAAATATAATAATGAAATTGAACAATATTCACATATTTTACGTATAGCTTGTGGGCATCTATCTATATCGCAGAATTTTCTTTTATATAGTATTTCACTTTCTTGTTGCAGGACAAAACTGTAACTTATAAAAAAGTTACAAAAAATCTACTTCATACGAATTAGTGTGTTATCATCCTTATGATATCACTAGATGACTTTGCCAAAGTGCTAGATTTGTGTTAAAAGCAAACGAATTCAAAACAAGCCCATATCGTCAAGAAATGTTCTCGCACATACGTGATGCATATTCTGAAGCTAAAAGACTTTTGCAAGAGCTCATATTTACATAAACCAGTTAGCTAGATTTGTCGTTGATGCCAACTAGCCCCTTTTTGGCAGACACATAGAGTGTAAATTTTGTAAACGGTTGATGTGTCAATATTAAGCTATGGGTTACATATTTTTGATATATTGAACAGTTTAATTAAAACCATGCATCACTTGACACAAGGTTTCTTATATCATCACGATTTCATCCTATCCCTTTAAAAAAATTTGTCAGTTATAACAAATTAACAATATCGCACAAGCTTCAAAAATTTCGAATAAAAGGGCATTCGATTAACAATGTAACAAACTTCATTATTTTATTACACAAGCTGACCAGGCAAACTTCGTTTTGCCCAAAACTGTTTTTTGATAGACAATTTGGGATCGTCAACAGATGACGGAATAAAATATTTTCAGCTACAGATTGAATGAACTTAATTTCCTATATTAATACGGAAAGCTGATCGAAAGGACTTCGTCCCTTAAATTTTTTTTTGCGAATATAGTATAACTATCAATCAATTATTTATTTCTTTGAATTAAAATCTTTTTATTGAAATGTAAAAAAAGGACAATAATTCCATTCTGTTTTTTTCTTCTGCGGAGAGTAAATGATGAGAGAGTATGGTTTCCCAACTCGAATATACGCTACATATGTTTTAAATGTGGTTAAATTTTAAGGGCCAATGTTAATTTAAAAAAACAGAAATTATTTAGTAAATTATTGTCATTTCTTTTTATTATCATAAAATTGGTAAGGTTCAATTATGTATGGAACAAAATACCGGCCAAATGGCCGCCGCGGCCTCGGCGGCATACCTCCATCCGATGGTCCAAATGACGCTGAGGTTCTATGCCGTTAGTGTGTGGAATTATCTCATTCCTTAGCTCTCGAATTGTTGCTGGCCTTTTCTTTCAAATAACCCTAAAGAAAAAAGTCCAACGGTGTCAAATCACATGATCTTGGCGGCCAATTGACATCGCCACCACGTGAGATAACACGGCCTTTGAATTTGTCGCGCAAAGAGCCATTTTTCATTAGCTGTGTAGCAAGTGGTACCGTCCTGTTAAAACTACATATCGTCCACTTCCATATCTTCCAATTCGGGCCATAAAAAGTTCGTTATCATCACACGATAGCGAACACCATTCACAGTAACTGCCTGACTGGCCTCATTTTGGAAAAAATACGGCCCAATGATGCCACCAGCCTATAAACCGCACCAAACAGTCACTCTTTCTGGGTGCATTGGGTTTTCTACAATCACTCTTGGATTATCATTCGCCCAAATGCAGCAATTCAGCTTATTGACGAATTTACTGAGGTGAAAATGTGCCTCATCACTGAAGTTGATTTTCTTCGAAAATTGATGATCCACTGATACCATTTCTTGCCACCATTCTGACCTTTGACGACGTTTGGAATGGTCAAGAGGCTTTAGTTCTTGAGTCAATTGCACCTTGTAAGTGTATAAATGCAACTCTTTATGCATAATGTTCATCAACGGCGAGCGTGAGAGGTGCAATTGTTGGGCACGACGACGAGTTGAGGTGGACGGCTCTTCAGCAACACTATCGCGAACAGCAAAAAGTCGACATCAGCGCCACCTATAGAGAATTTTTTGAATGATCTCTTTTCCTAAACCTTTGCGTAGCAATTATGTACAAACCCGCAGAAGAAGTATCCAATTTAGTACAGCCGTTTTTGGTAGATGGCTGGTGGGCAAGATTACTGTAGTAAACCTTGATTGATCCTTGTAATTGTTTTCCAGGGGTTATACTTTTCTAAATGAGGCTATGGAACTGTTAATAGGAAGAATAATTAACCTGACTAAAACTTCTGTACTAATTAGTAATATATAATTCAGTAATTCAGTTCGATATAGGTGAGTATTGATATTACTCATACGCCATTACTCGTATCGCTTCCGGAATAGAAGCATATGCTGTATGTAGAGTAGGTTGATTCTTATTTGGCAAAAAAAAAATGTTTTTGGAATTTTTCATGGGCCAAGTTAAAATTTTATTAAGACGTACAAAAAAACTCTATGTGAATTTTTTTAATTTTTTTCTTAAAGGTTTAGGGGTCGCTACCGGGGTTTGAAATTCAAAATTTTACCGTCATCCTGAGGGATAAGCCGAATAACTCGAGTAAACCTTAACTGATTCTTATGAAAATTTTTCAGTATTCATATTTTCCATAACGAAGTAATGGAATTGTAAATGGGCTGAATTGCCCCACCCCTTCTGGTACCTCCCATACAAAATTACCTATTTTTTGATAATTAATATTTCTCCCATAACTTTCAAACGGACAGCTGGATGGCATTTAAACTTGGTCAGTTTAATGACATTGTAATAACAGATAAACCCCCAGAAAATCAAAACCTTTGTCACACCCCTTCTGGTACCTCCCATACAAATGACCGAATTAACCCCCATATTTTTACCTACATATCTTTTTAGTAAAAATACTGAATTCAATAAAATTTTGTGTGAGATGAACACATGCTCAAAAGTGACTCGTGAGTGAATGTGGACTATACCGGTCAACCCCTTCTGGTACCTCCCATACAAAATTACCTATTTTTTGATAATTAATATTTCTCCCATAACTTTCAAACGGACAGCTGGATGACATTTAAACTTGGTCAGTTTAATGACCTTGTAGTAACAGATAAACCCCCAGAAAATCAAAACCTTTGTCACACCCCTTCTGGTACCTCCCATACAAATGACCGAATTGACCCCCATATTTTTACCTACATATCTTTTTAGTAAAAATACTGAATTCAATAAAATGTTGTGTGAGATAAACTCATGCACAAAAGTGACTCGTGAGTGAATGTGGACTATACCGGCCAACCCCTTCTGGTACCTCCCATACAAAATTACCTATTTTTAGACAAATTATTTTTTAGCAACAATTTCCAAACGGACAGCTGGATGGCATTTAAACTTGGTCAGTTTAATTACCTTGTAATAACAGATAAATCCCCAGAAAATCAAAAGCTTTGTCACACCCCTTCTGGTACCTCCCATACAAATGACCGAATTAACCCCCATATTTTTACCTACATATCTTTTTAGTAAAAATACTGAATTCAATAAAATTTTGTGTGAGATGAACACATGCTCAAAAGTGACTCGTGAGTGAATGTGGACTATACCGGTCAACCCCTTCTGGTACCTCCCATACAAAATTACCTATTTTTTGATAATTAATATTTCTCCCATAACTTTCAAACGGACAGCTGGATGGCATTTAAACTTGGTCAGTTTAATTACCTTGTAATAACAGATAAACCCCCAGAAAATCAAAACCTTTGTCACACCCCTTCTGGTACCTCCCATACAAATGACCGAATTCACCCTGATAGTTTTACATAGATATGCTACTTATTTTTGATTTTTTTCATAGGTTAACTTAAAATGTTATTAAGAAGTACAAAAGAACTCGCTTCAGTGCCCTGAAATCCATGCGCAGTTTTAAACGTAGAAATCATATAATATGACTTATGCATGGTATTTCGGGACTTCCCCGAAATATCAAACAGCAACCATTCCATTACAAAAAAAACATAAAGAATTCTGCGGATGCTATTTGTTTTGCCCAAAATCAGCTTAAAGAGTTTCAGCCACGAGATGACTACAAAGAGCTACTTAAGCTGACAATAATATTCTGCGGAGGTGTTCCAAAAACACCAATATTCTTCAGAGCACCAGCAAGTCTTCACCGTGCTAGATGGATGGCTAAGGCAATATATTCCATAAAAATATATTTATTCAAAGAGCAGTTCAAGCTAAAGGAAAGCGAATTATGTGAAATACAGGATGTTTGCATTTTTATAATTAATATTTGATTTATGACCTCCAGTTGTTAAAAGACTTGAAGTCTTATGCAACAATTAATAAAGAGATAGCGGCAATAGCCTTAAAAGAATTCTAGGTCATCTCTGGTATTTGTCGGATTTGCTTTTTTGATGACAAAGTTTCTCATGAAATTAAGAAGAAGATGGTAAATGCTTTAAACATAGAAGGAGTAGATAATCCAGAAAAACGAGTTACAGTAGATGAAAACCTACTACATTCTGAAAGTCTTGAGCATTTTGTATCCAACAATACTCTTAAATTTTTCAGCAGAACGGGTATTATATCGGGTTTCCTAAAAAAAAATGTTGAAGATTGTTGCAGACTGTAAATTAAGTAAAGAATTAGTTCGGTCTATGAGGGTTTTTAACGATATTGCTGAACGCGAAGTGGCCTTGATGCAGAAATACAATAAATTGCATACACATAATGAAGAACAGAAGAAGTTACTATTATTATTGGTGAAAGAATTTAGAAAAAAATATTCAGATCCAAAAAAATCTACCATGTGTAAATAATAATATATTTTACAATATTTTAAAATTTAAAGAAAATTGTAAGCAGTAAATGCAGTTGTTTATAATTATATTTTTTAATGTTAAGTTTTTCATGCAATGAATTGATGTTTAATATTAATATATTAAATTTTTATCTAAATATTTAGTTTTTTAACTGTTTAATTTAATTTTTATTTTTAAAATGTATCTTTTTAAATAATAACACAACAAAAACTGATGAACAAATTTGAAATAAATCATTTCTTATTAACTGTACTGTAAAAATTCCTAAGTTGGACTGCAAATTAGTGGAATCGGGCAAGACAATAGCGTTCCATTATCTACATTGAATATCATATAACATTCATTAAACTAGATTTATATTTAAGATAAGCATTAGTAAAATTACAATAAGGGTATATCTTTACCAAAATATAAATGAATTCAGCATACTTACAAAAAAATGTATGTCAAAATATGGGGGTTAATTCGGTCATTTGTATGGGAGGTACCAGAAGGGGTGTCACAAAGGTTTTGATTTTCTGGGGGATTATCTTTTATTACAAGGTAATTAAACTGACCAAGTTTAAATGCCATCCAGCTGTCCGTTTGAAAGTTATGGGAGAAATATTAATTATCAAAAAATAGGTAATTTTGTATGGGAGGTACCAGAAGGGGTTGACCGGTATAGTCCACATTCACTCACGAGTCACTTTTGAGCATGTGTTTATCTCACACAACATTTTATTGAATTCAGTATTTTTACTAAAAAGATATGTAGGTAAAAATATGGGGGTCAATGCGGTCATTTGTATGGGAGGTACCAGAAGGGGTGTGACAAAGGTTTTGATTTTCTTGGGGTTTATCTGTTATTACAAGGTAATTAAACTGACCAAGTTTAAATGCCATCCAGATGTCCGTTTGGAAATTATTGGTAAATAATAATTTGTCTAAAAATAGGTAATTTTGTATGGGAGGTACCAGAAGGGGTTGGCCGGTATAGTCGACATTCACTCACGAGTCACTTTTGTGCATGAGTTTATCTCACACAACATTTTATTGAATTCAGTATTTTTACTAAAAAGATATGTAGGTAAAAATATGGGGGTCAATTCGGTCATTTGTATGGGAGGTACCAGAAGGGGTGTGACAAAGGTTTTGATTTTCTGGGGGTTTATCTGTTACTACAAGGTCATTAAACTGACCAAGTTTAAATGCCATCCAGCTGTCCGTTTGAAAGTTATGGGAGAAATATTAATTATCAAAAAATAGGTAATTTTGTATGGGAGGTACCAGAAGGGGTGGGGCAATTCTGCCCATTTACAATTCCATTACTTCGTTATGGAAAATATTAATACTGACAAATTTTCATAAGAATCAGTTAAGGTTTACTCGAGTTATTCGGCTTATCCCTCAGGATGACGGTAAAATTTTGAATTTCGAACCCCGGTAGCGACCCCTAAACCTTTAAGAAAAAAATTAAAAAAATTCACATAGAGTTTTTTTGTACGTCTTAATAAAATTTTAACTTGGCCCATGAAAAATTCCAAAAACATTTTTTAAGACTCACCCTAATGTAGAGTGTTCAAATACCTCCTTTTTCTAGAAACCCGGTTTACGAGTTATTCGAAAAATTGATTTTTTAGAAAAATCGGATTTCGAATACAGTATTTTAAAGAAAACCGGTTTAACCGGTTTTTTTCGGTTTTTTCTCAATTCTGTAATTATTAAAGCTAAATCAGGATAAAGTTTTGAAGAAAAAAACTTTAAGCCTATCCACGCCCCTTCTGGTACCTCCCATACAAATGTACCACTTCGCCCACTTTAGAAATCGAGTAATGATATCAATATACTAGAAAATTATATATTTTTCTGAGGGAAAGCTTATATGTAAGTCGACTTACCCGACTGAAACTTTCTTACTGGTAAAAATAGTATTTAAGAAATAATATGCAATTTAAGTGTTCAATTTTGAGTCAATTCTTCTGTTTCGTTTTGAAAAAGCTTGATACAGAAAACACGCGCTCACTTATTGTGGAAGTAGGATTTATTGGCAAAAGAGCATTTAGAACAGCGATCGGCGAGAGCGCGCACTTGTGCAACATGAGCGAGAGAGCCACACATGTATTCTCACACACATTGAACGAAAACAAACAAACTGAATCAGTCTCGCTTGAGCATTCGTCTGACGCAGTTGTGTCGACGCTTGTTGTTAGCAAGACAATAAAAGAAATGAATTTTTTCGGTAAAAATGAGTTCTTATATGTTAATGTGCATTGCCACGCGCACAACAGTAATATTTCCTATATTATTATATTATAATTTTGTTCATAGTTATGCAAAAATCTTTACAACAATTTCCTTCACTACAGTGAGAGAGGGAAGAGAACAACTCACCAACACAAACCCATATTGTGGTTGTGTTAGTTGCCGATAGCTGATTTAGAAGGATGTTGAGCTTTTCTGTCCTTTTATTAAATCTATCTATTTCAAACTAATTTAAAAAAACTGAGTACCCGAAGGAAAAAACTCGGTTAAACCGGTTATTCGAAAATGGCATTTTTGCAAAAACCGGCATACGGTTTTAAACAAAAAAACCGGTTTACGGTTTGTCGGTTTCGGTTTTGAACACCCTAGCTGTATGATAGTACTGACCGGTTGTGATGCCATTCGCGATTCCCAACAAATTTAAGCTACAATCCTAAAAAAAGCCAATTATATTACTAAATTTGTATAAAAAGTTATAGTATTCAGTAAATATAATGTCATGAGTTTACAAATATTTCTCTTTAACTCTGCAAACAAAACGCTCAAAGAGTTGTTTCTCTTTCTGTACTATACTCTGGCTGGGTCCTAGTGGTACAGAAGTATGGCAATTAAATTGTTTCTGTTGGCATTTGGAATACAAACAGCACTGGTATCTGGGATTGACACAGACGTGCTTCTTGGAAAAACTTAAAAATTCTATTGAGCAGGCTAGACTTAAGTTTAAAATATTGCATTTGCCTTTATGTCAAATGGTATTCCTAAGCTGCAATATCAACAGGGAGAGTATGTGGAAGGAACATTTAATGCCGTCAACATGCACTGGTGTAATTCTACTTCCAACTAATTTTTCTTTCCGCTCATCGCCATTGCGGCAAACAGCGTCGACAGTTGACACCATTGCCTTTTGTGTACTCACACACAAACACGCACACACATACACACTCGTGCCTCGCAAATACGATCCCAGCAGCGGAAAAGACGAGGCATTGTAAAAATATGCCTGCAAACATGCCTTCAAAGGCAGTTTGTTGACATTCAAATACGCCTTCCTTTTCCAGGCATGTATACAGGCTATAATAAGTCCTTCACTAAGCCTAACAAAAAATTCCATACCCATGCACATTTCGCTTCTCAAATGAGACCTGCAATGAGGCCTCTTACTAGGATGAGAAAAGATCCCGCAGACATGCGTCTTTCCCTTCTTAAAACTGGCCTGTGAGCAGCCCTACTGTGTACCCCACAAAAATACCATAGATGTGCACAAAGGGCATGCAAACTTTCTTGCCTTAAACAGGCCTGTTGACAGTCCTATTAGTAGAAGGCAGAATTGACGTTCATAGCCATGCACTTGTCACTTCTCCGATTAGGCCTGTTGACAGGCCTCTTAAGGGAAGGTAAGACAGATGCTGTTGTTTATGAAAACCACATGTTTGTTATTTGTCGTACAACAACTATATCACGTGATAGCCGAGTAGGTAGCATGCCCAACTTTGAGTACTGAGGTCGCGAGTTCGATTCCCGCTGCTGGAGCTTAAAAAAAAAAGTTATTACAAATTGTAATAAATATTGTATTAACAATTTATAAAAAGTAGGAAATCATTTAATATGGAAATAATTCGCATATGTTTTTTTTTTATTTAAGTCCTTCTATAAATGCTCTTTTGCAGGCCTGCAAGCTGGTCTGCAGTAGCAATGCCTCATAGAAGGCCCTTGTTATTAGGACTCCAAGCAGGACATACTAGGCATGCCTACAGAAACGCCTTCAATGAGAAAGGGAATGTGCAGGCCTTGCCTGCCTATGACACCCTATGTTAATTTGAAATGAAGACTGCATTTGAAGGGTAGGGCTTCTGACTGCCTTTGCAGGCCTGTAAGAAGGCATGCAAATCCCCATTTTTTGCTGCTGGGATACCACACACACTCACACGTACGTATGGATTAGTGTGGCAAATTGAGCAGTTGATGTTCCATCTGCTACATATGGCCGGATGCATTTCGGAAGTGCTTTTTCAGCCTGAGGCATCTCATCCTGCCACGTTTCCATGTACACCAATGACGTGTTGAGATTAAATTTAAATTTTTGTCCTCAAAGAGGAAAACTTAAGATATTTTTGACAGACTTTTAAGAGATTAAGTATTTTTTCGGGGTAGGTTGAAAGGCATTTTGTGCCATTCCCATATTTTTTAAATTGCTTTCATCAACTGAAGGAATGTCTTTAAATAAAATAATTAATCATTGAAATGACCAATTGCAATAGCGCCAAATATCTCGTAATGGAACTAATAGCATGGGGCTAAACTTTGGCAAGGGAATAACATTATTCAATGTTAACAGTTCTGGCTAAACATTAACGGCAAACAACGACTAGGACAAACCAATGAACAATGATGTATTACAAATAAATTGGTTGCCATATATTTTGTGACTGTCGCAACTGATATTGACACTGATGTCGCCGTTTAGAAGCAAATCAACGTATGTAGGACTTGCTTGCTATTCAAGGTCTAGGCGTTGTTTGTTTTGTTGTATGTGGGTAAGGAGCTTATTGCCTTGTGCCTAGTGGTACATGCAAAACACCATCAGGGGCGCTGGGTTCATTGGCAGTGGAAAAAAAACGACGGCGTTTCCACCCAATAATGTGGGTTGAGAGATGCGCCGTCTAAGCGTAAGTCCCACTTTGCAGTCGCTAGATACTGCGGGTATTTGCACTTGAAATTGAAATTAATGATGGCCCTCAACATGTTCAACACCTCATTCGCCGCACGGACACCCTCCAGCCTGTACGTACGGGTGACACTCAGTTACAAATGGCTCCCCTTTCCACCTCAAATTACATTCGAAGTAATTTTTCTGAAATTGTCTAAAAGTTTGAAAAGCCTCTTAGCGGACACAAGGATCTTAGTGAGTGTGTGTGAATGAATGAGTATGTGTTGTATTTTGTCACTTCATTTTGTCCGCCTTTTTGTTTTTAGTGAAAAATAAATTGTTTGGAGATAAAAACTAAATGAAAGAAAGAACGACAACTGAAAACAGGCAGAGAGCATGAGTGTTCACATAAAGAACAAAAAAAATGAGATCAGACAAATTGCTTTAACATCAGCCATAGCCATGTCCTGCCGTGGCTGCCAAAGGACGTTAAAGACCAAAAAACGAGCAAAGGCAATAAACTCAATTACTTTAAAATGAGTTTCCCCTCAAAATGTCTTTTCTCAAATATTGCCAAATGTTCTTGTGTTTTCACATTTTTATGCACTGTGAGACGACTATGGCAGGAGTTTCATCGCCCAGTCTCGCAGTGCTGGCTCCCTGATTTGTGAGGATAAATAAATAACAAATCTTGAACGTTTCTTTTGGATATTGGACCCACGTACATTTTGTTAATTAGATAGAAATGTTTTTATTTCGTTTATGTACTCGCTGTTTTGTTTTTGGCATTTTAATTTCGCAATAAACTTTGGAATTGACCCGATGTGGATGAAGACGAACTTTTACAGCTGTACGTTCGTTGCACATCCACAATCACAAACGCGCTCATAAATTGGATAATATGCTATAATTAAAAGAAAATTGTCATAAAATTATATTACTTAAGCAGCGCCAGAGCACTTTGTCAATTTCTTTATACTGGCTGCAAAAGAGAAATATGCTATGCAACTCCATGCATACATATATATATTGCTTAAGGAATATTGTTAAATTCTGCAAAAAGGAGGTGATGATGAAGACTCAATTTGAAGGAAAGGTATGCTAGAAATGATGGTAGTGATGCATGTGAATATATTTAATTAAGAAGAATCCTCACGGCATTTAACGATGATTTAAATGATAGTATGAAACCGCACTACATTTGGCACAGGATAAATTATAAGTTTGGTTTGAAGCAGTTGCAAAGTTACAATTTAAATTTCTTATCGATATCGATGAAAAAGAAGAAGTGTCGATCTGCATTTTTGAGGTTTTCGCGGGAATTTATAGTAGTGTGAATATCTGATTGATCATGGATTTATCAGATCTAAAGCCACACTGTTAAGTGCCATTTAAGTTTATTAAGATAGAAGATGGACAAAAGTCAGATCCCGCGGTAGTTTGTCCATAACTTTGACTGCCTTTCTCAAGCACTGGATATAGAACACTCAGATTTTTAATTTTAGGTACGCAATCATTTACTGAAAAAAGGTGATCCAAGCGTGTACTCAAACTACCGCGGGATCAGCCTTTTCAACAACTGACCAAAGACCCAAGAGAAACCGATCGTAACATTTCCTATTCGTCGACTACAAAGCTGCCTTCGACAGCCCGATACGGCAGAAATACCTCGAAGCCATGGCTAAGTTTTGTACTCCAACGAAGCTGATACGCCTTTGCGGAATGACACTGACAGATACGAAGTCTTCAGTGAAGATTGGCAAAGAACTTACGGAGTCATTATGTACCAGACGAGGTCCAAAACAAGACGATGGCCTACCGTGTGACCGTTTCAACATATTGATGGAGATGATAATGAGGAAAACTGCAGAAAACACGAGTGGCACGATTTGCAACAAAACTTGCTACTTGCGAACACTGATGAAAACTGCGGGATGGGACTGAAGCCTTCTCAATCAGCGAAAATGGTTCTAATGGTGAATGAGGACAAAACCAAGTTATTAGTTGCAACGAACAAAGAATCTATTTGTTTGGGAAACTGCGTTACAGTTGACAACTATAATTTCGAGGTGATAGATTATTTTATCTACCTAGGCTCCGCCATCAACAAAGCAAATAATGTCAGCCTCGAAAACTGAGAAAGAATCCTGTTTTCTAATAAAGAACCCTTTCTCGACGAACAAAAATCAACTATACCAGATACTGGTTCTACCTGTCTTGATAAATAGTTCCGAATCCTGGGTTATGACACAAGCGGATGAATCGGTTCTGGTAGTATTCAAGAGAAAAATACTCCGTAAAATATATGGGCCCATCTTCGCTAATGTATGAGCTGTACGAGCTGTACACTGACATTGACGTGTTTAGATGTATTAAGGTGCATAGGTTGCGTTGCCTAGGTCATGTCGTACGCATGGGCGAAAATACTCCAGTTTGAAAAGTCTTCGACAATGAACTCTATGGACTTCGCATAAGAGGGCGACCAAAAATCCTCTGAAAATACGAGGTAACTGAGAATCTTGCAGAACTTGGTGTGACTAACTGGAAAATAAGCGCAGACGATCGAGGCGCTTATAATATTTTTCTACATGCGGCATACATAAATTGTGTTTAAGAGATGGTGCAAGCACATTACCATCTTATCGCCTTTGGTCAAAACAAGCTTTATCGACAGTCCATCAGTACATATTATTGTTATATTAAGCAGTGAAATTGCCATGCTGATCTCTTGTTGGTTCGTTTGTGGACAATCCACCACATTACCTATAGTTGGCTCAATTTCGTCACTTGTAGTACTTTTGGCAACGAACAGAGTAAAAAAATTGCCCCTCCATATTTACAGAGCACTGTGTTACGAGTTGGGATTCATAAATCAAAATCTTAACATTTTACATATTGGTAAAATTTTGGGCTTTATCCCTACCGTGTACATATCAGTGTCTTTACTCTCTCTCTCTTCACCTCCATTGTGCTTTGCCAGTTGGAAGAAAAGTTTCGCCTCATCTCCTTTTGCAGTTTGCTTTGGCTGTTGTGTCGCCTTGCCGGCAGTACCAGGTCTTATCTGAGCGTGAATTGTCATATCATGGTAAGATCATTGCGACTCTGTGTCGGAAACATCAGAATTATGTGTGTTTGTTACCGGTAAATGAGAGCGTTAATATGAATAGGCACCGGTTATCTCAGTGGAATGTTGTCTCGAGATGTCAAGCTGTTATTGAGTTTGGTACCCTTGAGACATTAATTCTATCGTTTACCTCATCATCATTTCGGTTGCATATCTTTTAATCAGGGGATATCTTGTGTGGAAAGTAACTTCCTATGTAACATACCATGTTACTAGCCGACGCAAAGCTGAACATGAGTCGTTTGTGTTTTACATCTAGTATCGTCGCGTGGACCTGACCAGATGGTGGGCTCCACCCCACTAGAACATACTTTAAGCCGCTGTTAAGGCCCGGATAATTTCAAAACGCCACGAAATATTCAAACCGACCATTACTCTTGTGTGGGGGTACCAGACCGACTGACAAGTACAAACTCGAGGCTTGCACTCCGTCCAATCTGGCCCCCACTATTTATTATTTGCTACTTGATGGCATTAGTTACTATAATTTGGTCAATGGACAATAACCATTCCTTCCTTAGCACTCAATTGCTCCACACCGCCATCTGCTAGAACCGAAGTTCCCATCCGGCCGGCACCACATCCACCACCAGATTACCGAGGTAATCTGTCGGCTCACCACATCCCCCTTTCGGGAAACCACAGATTAACTGCCTTCTGATAGGTACCAGTCTCGCCTGGTACCCCATCCGGCCAGCATCACCACATTGTAACTCACGGTTACGCACTCTTGTACAAAACACAAACATAAACTGAATGGTTATTGCCCATTGACTTGATAGGAAGAGCTCAAAGAGTCTGAATCGGTTATAATCTTTCGCTTTATAATGAAATTAGGCCGTAACAACATAACAGTATTCCTGCAATCGATGTTACACCCTTGTTAAAGGCTTGGTGCTACCCATTCACCAAATACGCTGAGAGTGCAACGCAACACTCGATTAAGAATACGTAAGATGCACAATGAGAGATGCGAATCTCGTATGGTATCAAGGGACAACCAGCTCCATTTCTCCCAAGCATCGAACTCTTAATCTACCAGCGTGCCTTTTGGTTGAACCACAGCCCTCACGAGGCACAGAACTTCTGTTCCATACCCATTCGGTGGGTAAGTATTTGCTACGATACTTAGGGCTCCCAACCGCCCGTGGTACCATCTTTAGACTCCTTGGTCGGAGCTCGTAAAGATAATACCACCTTTACTGCCTCTTTTTAGCCTTGCAGAGCCAGAAAGAGGTCCACTGGTGGTTCTCTCGGGTCCGTGGTGTCGTTACTCACCAAAGGTCTTCGAAAAGACCCCCCTGCGGGGGCAAAGCTAAACAGTCGGAGATTTTGCTGTGTAGATTGAATTTTCCGACTGCTGTAAACTCATGAAGGAACCGGCAGTGGCATGATAGTTAGAACACGCCGGCCGGCCCCCTCGTTATTGTCGTCAGCATCTTTGCAGTATAAGTGTCGAGTCATTTGGAATGTCTAGTAAAAGCTTCTCCAACAGTGACGTTCGCATTCGTTGATAAACAAGTAGGTGCCATTAGTTGTGAACTGAAAATATTAAGCGTCTTAATTCACGACAATGAGAGAAGATATCCCATACCTCATGGGGTGTAAAGGGAAATTAAGTTTAAGTAAAATCATGAAAATATTTACTTTCTATTTCAGCACCAAAATCTCTAAAAAAAATTGTTTTACGTCATGGGTTGCGGGCATATATTTCCTCCAGGGGTTCATAGAATATATCTTTAGTATCCTCATCTACGTCTTTCGTCGTCCGGCGAGTGCACAAACCAGCCTGATATAAAAGTATTTCGCCTTGATGCAGATATTGGCTATTCGCTCGCTTACATAGTCTTATGTCAGTTCCCGACTATGAACCCTGTTGCGGCCTTTCACATTCAACTAAATATTTAAAATTATAAAAATATCTATAGAATTAAAATTTTCATTAAAAAACAAAACATTAAAAATCATTTACATAGTTACTTATATTGTATCCAATTCTAAATAGTCCTATATGTATTTTCCACACTGTTAATGATCATTGAAGTATAATCAACTAGTTAAAAGAAATGACAAAATCACTCAATGCTTAGCGAAAACTGGTTTTGTTGAATTACTGCATTGAAGCATTGTTGTTGTTCTTTTATATATTTCCAATGACATTGTTTAACCTACAAAGCACAATTGAAAAACATTGCATTGAGTCTAGCTTAGCATAAGAAAAGAAATGAAGTAAACATTTAGTGTTACATCGATCAGCACACCATTAACAAGCAAGACTTTATCTTATTTTTTAAAGTTCTTTGGGTGTTTTACTGCGGTGTAGTTACTCCGCTGAGAAAAAAGCTTCCCGGCGAAAACAACCCACATCTAAATTCGCATAGCATCTGTAATATATATCAATGGTCTTTTGTAGTGTGCATTCCTCTCCCATCCATAACATTTTTTGTATAGCAGTAAAGTCAGGCGGGATCGTCCACATTTGATTGAGTTTTTGTCTGTTTTTTTTTAATATGTTTTCATAATAATTTTTATTTATGGAGAGTGGCTTATTAGACCACCGCCCCCGATCCTAGTTTCTCAGGGCTGCCAAAGCCACTAAGAGAGCCGTTGTGGTGACCTTGAGTAAATTATGTTACCTATTCCATAGAACGCATCTGTGCACAGCGGTAAAAAAGAAAAAATAATTATGTCAAAATTCTGGGTAATACTGTGGCAACACTATCTCACAATAGATTTTGTTCTTTCAAATTACTTTTGTTTTTACTTTATTCCACCTGTCCTCTTTAAGAATAGCTGCAAAAGGCTGACCATGAAAATAATTTTGTTTCGCAGCGTGAGTTACTTTCAAGTGAAGGTCCAAAATAAAACGTAAAAACCTCTTTAAAAAATATTGCTTAAACAATGGAAAAATTAAATATTGTAAAAAAAGGTATTAACTTTTATTTAAAATAATTAAAAACTTCTCAACATGCTGTGTCTATTTTATAAAATTAATTTATTATATGTGCCTATTTCAGTACTAAATCGTGTGTAGACTTAAATTTCGCAAATTTGCGGATTGTTGAGTTATTTTTTATAGAACAAAGCGACCTCACCGTTTTCGGTGTAATTTTTTTGATTGTGTACTCTAAGAAAGGTCCTTGAATCTTTTGTCCGACATTAACTAAACTGTAGATTTAGTCATAGATTGATGAAATCAATGGATATACCGACTTTGGTATGTCTACTATGAAATTTAAATTTTCAGCATCTAAGAGAGGTCCTTAAAACCTTTGTCCGACATTGACCAAATTTTAGATTTAGTCTTAGACTGATGGAATCAATCGATATGCCAACTATGACATTTGATTTTTAAGAATCCAAGAGAGGTCCTTGAATCCTTTGTCCGACATTCGCCAAATTTTAGATTTAGTCATAGATTGATGGAATCAATGGATGTGCCAACTTTGGTATACCCTTTTTGAAATTTTAATTTTCAGGATATAAGAGAGGTCCTTGAATCCTTTCGCAGATTTTAACCAAATTTCAGAAATTGATTATTCACCTCTTTCTATTTTTGGCCGCTCTTTGTATGAAACGGCAACCACTGTGCTGTGGTAGCATACTAATTTGTTTACTTAACATAGCTCCTTCTAAAAATTTTCTACTACTGGACTTAACTGCAAAGGTATTGCCAGTGTGATACACGACCTATCAGACGTTGTGAGCTGCTTGGGGTCATCCGCAGAGGCTTGCTGAAAATGTCTTCGTGAATATCCTGAGTTGTCTTTCTTTTGACATTATTTCTGCTCAATTCATATGCAAATATGGTATATAACCAACTACTCTTTGTTAAAGACATATGTATAAAAATCCATATGGCTTATCAACTGAAATTTTTAGGCTATGTTTTCAGTCTGCAAAATATTAAACAACGACCTTTGTTTCGTATAACATATTCCTGGTACGACCATAAATCCATAAATATTTTATCCAAATCCAATGCTACTGAACAGCGCACTGAAAAGAAACCCGTGTCCACAAGTTTAAAACTAACTTAGCTAAGTGGCACTGGCGCTTCTTCACTTGGCACTGGTGTATTTGAATTATGTCATACTCATAAATGTAAACGTGGCCAATATATTTTTGGACATATTTTTTTCTGGTATTTTCTGTTCATGTTTCGCACACAGTTAAGAAATGAAAAATGTTTATTTGTGCGAAACGAATGCCGCTCATTCATATTATGGAAATTTTCTACATTTGGATACAAATTTGCGGCTCAACCATGCGTAAGTGTGCTACGCTTGTGTTGGCCGAACAACAGGGGAAATAATATATGTTTGACATGAAAACTCGTAGTGAATATAGATTGCCAAATTGGGTGCACACACAGAGCCAAAAAAACAAAACAAAAATGAAAGAAAACGTTACAAAAATAAAATGAAATGTAATACTTATGATCACTTTCGCATGGCACGCTACTTGAAATTAATGGGCCGCGGCAGACAAACTTTTCACTTCATTCATTCTTTGTGAAGGTTAAGTGCATATTTTCCACTGTGGACGGAACAAGAAAATTATCCTTTCAAACGCGAGGAAGGAAATGGCTTTGTACCTGACGCTTCGAAAGCAAAACAACTGCGAATGAATTCTAATTACGTTTTGACAGTTTCCGAAAACACACAAAACAAATGGTTTTAACTTCTCAAACAATTCCATAAATATTTGACAAGACTTTTCCAAACTTTTGCAACAAGCAAATAACGAAAACAAAAATAATATTCGCTTAATTAAAGTGCGCCAAAATAATTAAGGCACGTTGGCTTCGCAGCAAGTGGCACTTTGCGAACGGTGTCATATACAAAATTATAAGCTCAATTCGGCAAACTTTCCATTAAAAGTGATGGGGATAAGTGTTGGCACGTTAAATACAAGTATCACATTCAACTAAACCACCCAATGAGATCTGAATCACAGCAAAGTGTGTGGAATTTTAATGAGTTATTTTCTGGGACAGAGCGCATATGATGTCATCAGTTAAGATGCAGACAAACAGATACGCATTACAATTTCCATCCAAATATACAAATGTCGACAAACTGCTTACAGACGTCTGCTGATGTGCAAACGTAAGGAGCAAAGAATTTACAAATCAATGTATGATCTCGTGCCAAGAGCAAAAATGGCAGTTTTCTATGGAAACAGTTGAATAGACTAGAAAAACCTCATCGTTTTATTGTTTTGAAATGCGATACTTGGTGGCCATGGGTAGTAGCAAAAGTTTGCAGGAGTATTAAAAATAGGTATAGTCGTCATAAATTTGTAGTCGCCGTTCTTGTGAGCAAAACCAATTTAAAAAAAAATCTAACTAAAAATGATTTCTAACACAGTTCAACATTTCTAAGGTCATCGTCTGGTGCCGCCTTCGTAGCCAGATATTTTTGAAGTATATACCGAGACTAAAAAAGTCCCCAAAGGATTTGGCCCCATTACATCGAAACATTTTTTTATTGATGCTTCAATATTTTCACCCCAACACGTTTTTTTTTATCATTTTTACGGAGTCCATATTTCATTAACCGTTCGAAAATTTTTCTCTTTGTCTTCGGCAAAGTTGTAGATCTAAACCAGAACAAAAAAAGTGTCAAACAGACCGATTCAAAAAATTGCATTCAGTGCATAAAAATTGCAAAAATATGGGAAAAAATAATATTTTTTCATGATGTTTTCCACACAAAATTTATTTCGTTAAACACCGTGGCGTATGATTTGTGTGGAATATTACTTATTATAATGAAAATATCATGAAAAAATAGCCTTTTTTCCCATATTTTTACAATTTTCAAGCACTAGATGCAATTTTTTTGTTCGAAATAATTCGGTTACAAATTGTTGGTAATTTAGTCTAAAATTTAATAATAAGTAAAAATCGGCACATCACCAATATATTTAGTTTTTCTAGTATAGAAAATGTAAGAATGAGTCGCAAACAGCTGAAACTTGTGGTAAAGTTTATGAAGCCCCTGCTGTAACGAGCGAAAACCAGCGAAATGGTTTATTAGTTTTCGATTTGATAATTTTGATGTTGATGAAATGAGAATAAAATAAAACCCCTAAACTATTGACAGCCACCGCAAACGAATTAAGGACAATGATTTATGGATATGCACCTGGAATATTAGAACACTGTATCGACGAGGTGCCTCCATTCAAATGGCTGAAGTCCTCGAAGAATTTAAGTCTGACGAGACACAGGTGCTCGCGCATAAAGACGTGCGTGGTTGCAAAGAGATTGTGACACCTACTCTCACAGTTCAACCCGGTGAGTAAACGAATAGCCACCGTATAAGTCAAGACCAAGTTTTTCAACATAACACTTATATCTGCCCATCCTCCAAAAGAAAAGAAAAGCGATGAGGATAATGACGAGTTTTACGAGAGCCTAGAAAATATATATGTGACCGTAGCCAGAGCCATGACATCAAAATTGTACTAGGCGATTTTAATGCATAATGGCAGCCGACTGATTGATTTCTCTGCGGCAAGAAATATGGTAGTTAGCGGCACTAGATTTGACCATAGATAACATATATATATATAAGGCAACATGGTTATCTCCAGATTAATTGACGAGGCATCAGATGGAACACGTGGTAGTCGGTAAGAGGCATGCATCGAGTGTTCTGGACGTACAATTGATCAATGGTACAGTTAAGATACGCACAAGGCTAAGCATCGCGAAAAACGTACGTAATTGCGGACCACAGAGATAGTGGACCCCTACTCCAGTCAATGTAATATTACCTCTATAATATATAATATTACCTCGCAGTGACAATATACAGCCGACTTCATAGAACGGACTGCGAGAAGCGTGCTTGGACGAAAAAAGAAAGAGCTGAAGAAGAGGCAGGTTGAGTGCACAGATTTGCTCCGAAGTATAGGGGAAGCCCGAAAATTTTACAAGAAAGTTAAGGCGAGAATGCGTATAACAGGGTTGCCCTCCTGCAAGGACAGCGATGACACCTAGTGACGGAGCTAGATAACGTTCTGAAGATATGGAGAAAACATTTCTACTGGATACGGACACCACTCCAAAAGACCCCGCTACAATCCATAATGATGGTATCAACTGTCCACCTCCGATCCGGAGAGAGATAAACTAACAAAGCGCATGGAGCCGATAGTCAACCGTCTGAATTGTTTAAGGCAGGATGGAAGGAGCTGATTAGGAGCATGCATTAGTACATGGAGAAAATTTGGAGAAAACATAATCTCTTTCTGGTTGAGCTGACCAAACCAGAAATTAAAAAAATTGAAAAACAAGTGGCCGAATGGGATTCGAACGGCACCCATTGCCTCATCAGCGGCGTCGCCTTTCAAACTCAGTTATCCCGAATGAAATAAGCCTATTATTAATTGCATACAAGGTCCTTTCGGGCATATTATGTGAACGTCTAAAGCCAATTGTAAAAAAACTTATTGGACCTTATCAGTGAGGCTTTAGACCTGGTAAATCTACGACGGATCAAATATTTCTATAACCAGTACAGAAATTTCAGTCAGTTAAACTGACTGATAAATACCATCACCCAATATAATATATTGTTTAAGTCTTGAGTTATTGAAAATAATCGATTTGTAATTAAAACCAGTTAGAAAGTTTCAGTCGGGCAACCCGACTTACATTTACCCTTACCCTCAGTAAAACAAATAATTTTCTATTTTATTGATATTATTACTCGATTTCGAAATTGGACGGAGTAGTGGTACATTTATATGGGAGGTACGTGAAAGGGTGTGTTTAGGCTCCAGATTTATTCTCCATAACTTTATCCTGTTATAGCTTTACTAAATACAGAATTTGCGCACGATTGCGTTGGGTGTACTGATATTATTACTACATCCCAAAAGTGGGCGGAAAGGTACATTTGTATGGGAGGTACCATAAGGGGCATGTCTAGACTTCCAATTTTTTCTCCAAAACTTTGTCCTGTTATAATATAACAAAATACAGAATTTGGGCACGATCGTGTCGAGTGTATTGATATTATTACTCTATTTCTAAAGTGGGCGGAGTGGTACATTTGTATGGGAGGTACCAGAAGGGGCGTGTCTAGACTTCCAGATTTTTCTCCAAAACTTTATCCTGCTTAATATTTACCAAATATAGAATTTGGGCACGATCGCGTTAGGTCTTTTAATAATATTAATCGATTTCTAAAGTGGGCGGTACCAGATGTGTATGGGAGGTACCAGATGGGGCGTGAATAGACTTCCAATTTTTTTCTCTAAAACTTTATCTTGTTATAGCTTTACTCAAAATAGAATTTGGGTACGATCACGTTTAATTTATTGATATTATTTCTCCATCTCTATAGTGGGCGGAAAGGTAGATTTGTATGGGAGGTACCAGAAGGGCTAGGCTTTCAAAATTTTTTCCAAAACTTTATCCTGTTATAGCTTTACTAAATACAGAATTTGGGGACGATTCCGTAGGGTGTATTGATATTATTACTCGATTTCTAAAGTGGGCGGAATGATGTATTTGTATGGGAGGTACCAGAAGGGGCGGGGCCATGTAGCCCATTTGCAATACCGTAAGTAGTTTTGAGAAAATAATAACTCGTGCAAAATTTCGAAACATTTGGTTGCGTCTTTCGAAAGTTATCGTGCGAACCAGCCGGACAGCCACCCGACAGACAGACAGACAGACAGACAGACAGACAGACAGACAGACGGACATGGCTCAAACGACTTAAAAAGTCATGAATCGAATTTGGTTCAAAGAAACCTAGGGTCTAAAGTGACTCCTTCTATGTGTTACACTTTTGGGTCGTATCAAATGATATATACCTTCATCCCTACGGGTGATGGTATAAAAAATCGTGCAAAAAAACTCATGAAAAGCAGATTGACACCTACCAACTCTTTGTCGACTACAAAGCTGCCTTCGACTCTCCGATAAGGAATAGGCTATATGAGGCCATGTCCAAGTTTGGTATTCCTGCAAAACTAATTCGACTTTGCAGAAGTACCTTGGAAAAAAAACCAAATCCTCGATTGAGATTGGTAAGTATCACTCTCAACCATTCAACACGGAAAGAGGTCTCAGACAGGGTGATAACTTGCCCTGTACACAATTTAATATAGTTATGGAGAAGGTAATGGGAAAGGCTGGTGTGAAAATGTCTGGCACCATATTCCACAAGAGCCACATGCCAGTAGCCTATGCCAATGATATAGACAACATTGGCCGAAAAATGCGGGATGTTACTGCAGTTATCTCATCACTAGAAAAGGAGTCAGCAAAAATGGGCTAAGCGGTCAACGAGGACAAAACAAAAATAATGATTTCGACGAACAAAGAGTCCTCTCGATGGGGACTCACCGTTTACGTTAAAAATTATTGTTTTGAGTAAGTAGATGAGTTTACCTACCTCTGATCTTCCGTCAAGAAGAAATATAATGTCAGCCAAGAAATTAAGCGGATAATGGTGTACGCCCATAAATGTTTTTACGGACTTCGGCAGCACTTTAGTAACACCATCTTATTTCGGGATACAGAGAAACAACTATACCAGGTATTAATTTTACCCGTTCTGTTGTATGCTGCTGAACCAGGGTGCTTACTACAACGCACATACAAAATCTGGGAGTATTCGAGAGAAAAGTATTCCGAAAAATATATGGACCTATCTGTGTCGATAGCGAGTTTCGCCATCGGATAAACCATGAGCTGTATGAGCTTTACCATGACATCGATGGCAAAGGTGTTTGAAGGCGAACCTGAAGTACGACGCAGAGCAGGGAGACCACCATCTGGTAGGACTAACTGCAGAACGCTCACAGAAGACCGAAGCGTGTGGAATTTTTTAATACTTCAAGGCTCTAACTTATGTAAAGTCCCTTTCCGGACGGTTGGTGGTGAACGTGACGGATTTAGTTGAGTCTTAGAATGCACCTGGTGTTTATTGTAAAAAGTGTATATCCCCAATTTGTACACTTTAGACGCTGGCATGTGGGCGGGGCTGATTTCGATGATGTTCCGTTTATATTTTCTTAATATTGTCAATATAATTCTCGGTGCTAACTTTCAATAATCTAGCCATACATATTGTAGATATTGTGTACTGTGATGGCGGACCTTATGCTTCTATCCGGACCTGACCAATGTGCCTACAATATGCTTCCGTGTCTGCTTCGGAATAATTTCTTATTACTGCCATTTAACGCAACAAAAGGCTTTTGACCAGATCTCCAACACCTTTGAGCTTTTAGGACGCAGATGTTCGTCGAGTGATCAAAGCCTTTTGTCACTTTCTATGATCTGAAGATGTTGCGATGCCTTTGTTTCCGATAATAAACGAGTTGATTTATTTAGATTTTCAATGAAACAGTTCTTGCAACGATCCTGTAGCATTGCGATGATCATGGTACTTTTACATTGAAGATCTGAAACCTCATGTTTTTGTTAGTTATTGAATATTTATTTGTGGTTTCTAGTTATCAATACAAGCAATTTCTAGATTTTCAGTAATAGCTTTACCCATTATGGCAGCATTCTTATCAATATTTTGAATATTTCGATAAGTTTTGTTAAAGGGGTTGTTAGGGTTTGATTCGTATCACATACAAAAAAAAAAACGTTCTCAATAACTTACTCATAAAAGTGTGCAACCAAAAGATACATTAACGCAAGAAACTTTTGAGAGGTCTCATGAGAATTTACGATTCGCTTGGGGATTTTTGTATTTGATGGCATAAGCAAAGTTTAATTAGGTTTCAGCCACATACGTAATGACAATCTGAATGTTACGAGTCTGGCTCTAACGATTATGGTTGGTAGATTAAAATCTTCATTCTCATATATACTACATGCAATCACAATACACATTCATACGTATAGCTTTGCATACAAACACTAACATACTATGCTTAGACATTATCCTCTTCGTTTAGAAATAATAATCAGTAAAGACAGTAAAATGCGTATCATTCTCATGCCTTGCTTCTATCAATATTTGCTTCCTCTTACTTGCCGCAGTGTGTGCGTTGAACTGTCAAGAGGTCATAATTCACCCAAGTCTTACAGACAAACAAGAAAAACGTTTCTTGTTCTAAAACAAAATAAATAAACGAAGAAGGATAGGACTAAAAAAATATCCAACCAAACACTGCCAGAGTCGAGGAATTGCTTTGGCCTTCATTTAGCAGTTTATTCTTTGATTTATCGGCGGTGAACCATTGTATTCCTTCCGCTTTCCCAACAGGATATTAACGGTCTTAATTGTTTGGTTAAGTTGCTTGCTTAAAGTGTAGGTCTGTCAGTTGGCATTGTCGAATACATGCTATGTTAATACTTGCTTTGGTAAAAAAAAACATAGGCAAAAAAATCACGAACAGTCAATGTATAAATTGTGGTTTGTGTGGTGTAATCTGTCAAATCGTTTGTGGAGTAATCTAATAAGAGATGGAAGAGATTCTTCCATTTGTTAAAGTTAAAATGCTACTATTTTTAGACTCTCACAATGGGACCTATAGTTTAATGTTTACTATGTTTGTTTCCCCGAAAATGTCTGAGCAATTCACTAGTCTTAGACTCACCTAAACTGCATCCATAGTTTAAAGGCTGATACTAAGTTCAGAGCAACTAATATTTGTTCGAATAGTAGCAGTGTGTTTTAATATTGTGTTTTTAATTTTTAAAATTTTCTTAATATATATTTGACTAGGCTCATTGTCAAAATGTGACTACATTTTGGTCAAAGTAATTGGCATGCTTATATTACATTTGAAAATGTAAATTTTGCTGGAAATATTTTTAAATTACCCTTAGGGATAAGGGTATATATTGTTTGATACGACCCAAAAGTGTAACACATAGAAGGTGTCACTTAAGACCCTAGGTATCTTTGAACCAAATTCGATTCATGACTTTTTGAGTCGTTTGAGCCATGTCCGTCTGTCTGTCTAAATGTCTGTCTGTCTGTCTGCCTGTCACGATAACTTTCGAAAAACGCAACCAAATGTTTTGATTATTTGTATGAGTTAATAATTTCCCAAACCTACTTACGGTATTGTAAATGGGCTATATGGCCCTGCCCCTTCTGGTACCTCCCATACAAATGCATCGTTCTGCCCACTTTAGAAATCGAGTAATAATATCAATACACCCAACGGGATCGTACCCAAATTCTGTAGTTAGTAAAGCTATAACAGGATAAAGTTTTGGAAAAAAAATTGGAAGTCTAACCGCACCACTTCTGGTACCTCCCGCCATCGTACCCAAATTCTGTATTTAGTAAAGGTATAACATGATAAAGTTTTGGAGAAATAATCTGAAAGTCTTGACACGCCCCTTCTGGTACATCCCATACAAATCTACTACTCCGCCTACTTTAGAAATCGAGTAATAATATTAGTGTAAGAGAAAATTTTTTGTTTTACTGAGGGTGATGGTATATGTAAGTCGAGTTGCCCGACTGAAACTTTCTTACTGGTTTTTCTTCTTTAATGGCAGCAACAACAGAAATGTATCTACCAGTAGCCGCACGTAGAAAAATACTCTAAGTGCTTCGGTCCTTTTGCGCTCCGTAGATAGTTCGTCACACCAAGGTTAGATAACAGCTCTTTCATCTGGTCCATTCAATAAAGTTGGAAAACCTATATTTAGTCCTAGAGAAATAAAACTTGGTGTATAGATAGTACTCGGTACAAAAATTATAAATTTTCGATCAGTGGGCGGAGTGGGCGTGTTCAAACTGTGTTTTAGGCCTAAATTGGAACAATTTGGTATGCGTATACAGATATGATTCGGCAATACAGGTTCGTTTTTCAGAACGAGCGTGGCGAAAATATTTTTCATCCTCAGAGAGATGAAATTTAATACACATATACCACTCGACTGAGCAGATATGAGTATGTAGATGAAATTTAAATTTTTGGATGGGGCCGTGACAGTACCCTTTTTAGTGTTACAGCGATAAAATTTGATATGCGGGTAATACGTAGCACAAACGATGTAAAACTATAGACGAAATGTTTTCTTTCTGATCGCGGGTCGGGTTTTATGTGCCAAAAGTGTCCTTTAACTCTAGCTAGTGAAATAAAATTTGATACACCGATACTACAACTATTCATATGAAGACGAACAATTTATTTTCGAGTAGTGGGAGGAAGAGTTAATATTTGATACACATATGTACTAGAGTATCCAATAAATCGGGTTTAGGTTTTGTTCGATTAAAAAAATAATCGATTTTGAGATTTTTAATTTGCTCGATTAATCGATTAAGGTTTTTAAATTGCTCGAATAAATTGATTAATCGAATAAGTCGAATTACTCCAATAATTTCTGTATATCTGTATACCTTACGTGAAAAATAAACAAATTAAAGTAGGCGTTAAATTGTATTAATAAAAAACATAAAAATAATATTAAAACATTAAAACAAACGTAAAATAATAATTCATGTGAATTCAAAAACGGTTAATAAAAATAATAATTAATTTGGTACATACAAAATGAGATCTTTTTTATTTTAAAAGTTTTTATTCACATCTTCTAAAACAATATTTTAAAAATAATATGCAATTAAGATGTTTCGTTTTTAGTCGATTTGACTTTGAAAACACCTTTTTACTTAAAGTAGATGTTGGTGAAGGGACCGGCCGTGGCATGGTGGTTAGAACACGCGACTACCATGCGGGAGATCACAGGTTCAACTCCTGGCTCCAGTCATTTAAAAAAAAAGACAAATTTTCTTTCATTTTCGGTTCCCTTAGAATGTTGTTGACAGCAAATTCGCAGTATAAGTGTCGAGTCCATCGGCATGTCTAGTAAGAGCTTCTCAGTGACGTTCGCATTCGTCGATTAATTGTGAATCTATAATTAGAAAGCGTGTTAATTCACAACAACGCGAGATGGGATAGCCTCATTCATGGGGTGGAAAGGCAAATTAAGTTTAAGATGTTGGTGAAACTGAAAGAATTGCATTGAAAAGTTTTTCTAGTTTTCCTGATCTTTTTTTTTTGTTTTATCAAGATACAGAAAATCATCAACTATATTACAATAAAAGATTATTTTCATTGATATCAATTATTTCCTCTTCTTCTTCCAACACAATATCATCATCTGTTACATTTATATTACACTAGCTGACCCGGCAAACGTTGTTCTGCCATACAACTTCTGACTCGGCGAACTTTGTCTCGCTCCATGTTAACGCCTTCATATAATTTCCAGAGTAATATTAAAACACATATAGTTCAAATTTGAATGTGACTTATTTGAATTTAATCGAAATCAGTTAAGAGCGGTCTGATAAACAATGTTTTTCGATTTGTTTTCCGGCGCTAAAACATACAATGATGATAGTTTGCCAACACGGAAAAAACTAAGAAATTCGAGGTTGATCCGACAAACTTCCAATGATTGGCCTTGCGATTTATTGATTGTCATCTCAAAAGCCAATCGAATGGGGAATTGAATTCGCTAGAATTGGAAGGGAAAATCGGTTGACGGAAACGTCATCAATCCAGTTGAAACATCAACAGGAATTTGGCCATTACAAAGTGCCAGTAGATATTTTGAAAATGCTGTAGCCTATGGGTCGTTTTGCAACGTGACTATCATGTTCATAGTTAATTTCAACTCCTTGTCATTCCGCCACAAATACATTTGTTTCATCAGCTGCAGTAGATTTTGGGATGGTGGGAAGCGATTGACGAAAATCTTCCGAGAGAAACATGCCCCATCAAATCGTTTCGAATCACCTCATAAATCCTTCATCTTTCGGTCAACCGTCTCGAAAGCTCGTTGATGCGCTATCGTGCATTCATCCCAAATTATGATTTTGCATTCTCACAACAATTTCGCTGTCGCCGAACTTCTGGATATTGTGCACAATGGCATGTCAACTGTGAGAAGATTCATCGCTTTAAAGCGGAGTTATTGTATTGACCATCTTTAAATTGTGGTGATATTCACCCTCTCCACGGCAGAACATCAATGGGTATTGAAGTGCATCATATGACCGATGAGTCTCCCGACGCTTGAGAAAATATCGCGTGATTCCACATTCTCACCCTGCAATAGCTGTGAAGCCGTCGATATTCATATGAACAACTTTAAATGCAGTTATCTCTTTACAAAAATGTTCGGTCGCAATAAGGATACAGTTGGGATCTCATCTTAAAATAGATTGATATCTCACCTCGAAATGAGTAGCACGCCGTCGATATTCATATTGAATGGTAAAAAGGTGTTTTATGATCAAATGGATACCTTAATTCTAAACCAAGGTATGTGTAAAATGCAAATTTAACATAAAACGCTTTTAGAGTTTATGAGTACATCATATATATTGCACTTATATGTTAAGTTAATTTTAAATCCTAAATCTACTAAATCATGTATTCGAAAACCGAATTGTTGGAAAAAGGTATTCTTCGAATAAGCCGGAAAATTATTTTCTGAAAAATTCAAGTATTTGAACACTATAATTGTATCCAATGCAGAAAGTTTTTTAATTGTTCGATCATTTCGTGTTTTATCGAAATAAAAATTGCCCAACGTTGAATTAGTTCTATTGAGAATCACCAACGAAATAGATCTGAAGGAACTTACGATCTTCGTTTGGTGGTGGCAACAAAGCGCCAGCTCGATGATGTATTACCCTTGAATCTGAATGTGTGGAAGCAATTTCGAGCAAAATGGGAGGAATTGTTTTTAATAATAACACTGACACAATATCAAACTTTTTCGGAAACACTCGAACGTTGGGCAAAACCTTACCTCAGTTTACACTTTGCTTAAGATATTCCTAGAATATTAAATTTCATTAAATATTTTGTCTTCGTTTCTTTTTTTTAAGCAACGAAAAGAAATAAAATGTTATTGCGACCTATTTTAAAGTAATACTATCTGAACTGCATAACTACGTTCACTGTTCCACTGTGTAATGAGACGCCATTACCTTTTAACTCGGATTGTTGCCGGGTTGATCAATAACTTCGGCACCGAATGACGGCATTTTAAAGCATCCTTCATATTTTTGTGTATTTGCCAGGAAATGTTTTGATTAGATTGTATTTCCATAGAGAAAGGAATATGTTACAATGACACTGGCGGATGAGTCAAAACGGCAATTTCACCTTGCCACCGCAGCATAAGCCGGGAGTTTCCGTTTGTAACTTCAATGCATTGCAATGCTGACATACGACAGACAATGAACCGACATCAACGCAGCGAAGATCTTTGTAGGCGATTGTGGAATCGTATTCAAAAGCAGCGCGATTCAATTCTATATTTACGACTGGTCTGCTTCTAGTAACATTTTGTCGAATTTGAGGTGGCGAAACTGTGCAATATGGGCACGTCTCCATCCATTTGTTTGGCACGTTCCTTTTGCATTTGGTTATTACGGACGTTCTGACTTATTATACCACGACGCGTACGTCGTCTAAAGTTTGATTGTCTAATAGGAGGCATTCGTCTAGTAAATAACTCTCCCTTAAAACAACCATGTCCTATTCGAAAAATCCCAATTTTTCAACTTTTTCCGAGTTTTCCACCAAGAATTTGTCTATCATACAACAAAAAGCTAAATTTCGTCGAAAAAAAATTAAAAATTTTTCCGGAATTTTCTATTCGAAAAGTCATTCGCAATTATTGCACACAAAATTCCATACAATTTTCGGTTATTCCAATTTCCCGGCTTTTCCGGAGGATTTTTCCCAAAATTTTCTCTCACATTAAAAAACTCCAGGCAATTGCGAACAACTAAAAAAATATTTCAGCAAAAGCCGTTCTCAATTGATGAATGACTATATGAATTACTTTTACACCATTTTTATATATATAGATATTATTTATATCGTTAAATTTTCCAACCAACTTTAAAATCATCACGAATTGTGCACCTTTACGTCGTCTGAAATCATCAAATCAAGCGATACAATGGGAGGTTTCGTCGAAGGCATCCAAGTCTTTCGATTTTTTTCTGGAATTATCCGAGATTTCCACAAAGAATTTTTCTATTTTTCGATTCGATAATTGTTCGAAATTGTTCACATTTACATCGCCCAAAATTAACAAAACATACGATAAGATGCAAAATTTGGTCGAAAAAAAAGAATTTTTTTGACATTTTTCATAATTTTCCAACTAAAATTTACTATTTTTCCAATCGAAAACCGACAAAAATGTAATTGCGATTTATTTTAATTCAGGCGATGAAATACAAAATTTTGCCGAACAAATTAAAATCTTTTGATTTTTTCGGAATTTTCCGAGCTTTCCACCGAGAATTTATCTATATTTCCATTCGGAAAGTCATTTCGGAATAATTATTCGAAATTTTTCGCAAGTTACATCGTTCAAAACTATCAAATCGTACGACAAAAAGCAAAATTTCGTCGAAAAATAGTATTACATTTTTTCGAATTTTTCCGGAATTTTCCAAATTTTCCAACAAAATTTTTTTATTTTTCCATTTGAAAAATCATTCGTAACAATTGCACACAAAATTCCATACAAAAGAGCAATTTTCCGGCTTTTCCGGAAGATTTTTTCAAAATTTTCTTTTACATAAACCTACTCCCGGCAATTACGAACAACTGAAAAAAAATTTCAGCAAAATCGGTTTAGCCGTTCTCAATTGATGAATTACTATACATTTTTGCCACCATTTTTATATATATAGATTTATATAAAGAAAGAAGAATTTATTTAAAAATAATTTAAATCGATTAATCGGTTTAAATTGATCGATTATTCGTTAATCGAAATTTACCAGTTTTTTTAAACGAAAAATTATTCGAAAAAAATTCTTCAATTAATCGAACAACGATTAATCGATTGGATACTCTAATATGTACCCTGCAATCTAGATAAGAATATACAGACCAAATACTAAATTTCAGTAATTTGTAAGGAATTCGATACACAGATAGTGCTCGACACTACAGCTATGTTTATGAAGGTGAACATTTTATTTTCAATCGGTGGGCTAAAAAGGGAGGGAGTTTTTAGGGCTATATAAGGTAATAAATGTATATAGATAGTACACGGCCGAATAGATATTTGCAGACAGAATTTTAATTTCGGTAAGTGAGCGTAGGGTACGTGTGTAAAGGAAGCCATCCCAAAATATTGTTATCGATCTTAGAAAGCGTTTCCATAGTATGTTAGAAAGTGTAATATTGCATTGCCTTGAAATATGTTATATAAAGTAGATATTTTTAATTTCCACTTTTTATGCAATATATGTCTATAAAAATTAGCAAACAGTTATTTTTCATTACACGTCCGCCTATCATATCGCATTTTTGAAGTGTTATATTAACTTTGAAAAGTATCTATACACTTTAAAAAAATGTTTGTATGTACAATATGTTATGCTACTACCACGTTTGTTAGTTAGTCATCTGTATTCAGACGTTGTTATGTATATATGTACATTTCACATGCACAACATAGTTGAGACCCTAATAAGTTGACTCAAACCGACCATAACAGCACATATGTGCCCTTATCCCTGATTTAAGGTACAATATTTGTATTAAGGTTGAGCAGAAGACATATATGCATTATATAAGCGCCATCTGTTTCATCGGACGACTTTATTGATTAACGATTTTCGTCATCTGTTAGTAAAGCAGTGGTTTAAAGCCAATTTGCAAAACCAATAAGCGTAGTTCAGTTATGGGAATAAAGTGTACGTGAATGAAATCAACACATGCCAGTATACCCCCGTACAATTGTTATTAATATTACTAAGTGACACGTCTGCGAGTGTGTGTGTGCAGACATACAATAGTGGCTCAAATGGGCATTTGCTTAAACGTCTGTAAAATTTTGTGATATATTGAACAACAAATGTTGCCAATGCCATTTATCTTCGTTTCACCCTTTGCAGTACCTTCTAACTTGCATAGGAGAAAGGTTGAAACACAATGCACTGAGAGTTGCATGGTAGCGAAGTCGGTGGAATTATTAATGTATTTAATTTGCTTTAACACTTAAAAAAAATAAACAAAACACCAATAACTATAAATGTGCATTACAAGATACTGCTTGTGTACGTGATTAGGACAAACATCTAAATTTCTGTAACCGCTTTGTTATTGTAGACAGCAACTTCTTTAACAATTATAACAATTATACGCCAATAGTTCTGGAAATCATGGCAGTTATAATAAAATTCAAAGGTGTATAGATTGGTGATTTCTTACTATACTTAAATACAAATCTAATTGCCTCACACTGTATGTAAAATATATTCTGATGTTTCAACATTTGTCTTATATCTATATACAGTGGTGTGCGATGAAATAGAGTCGCACCTAACCAAAATGGTCAAAGCAAGAAAAATTCACAAAAAAATATTTTTCTATGGAACTTTCAGTTGTTTTTATTAAATTTCAATACTAATCTAACGAAATCGAATATCAGTGTGGAAGTTCAAAACTTAAAATGGCACAAACAAATAAAAATATTTCAAATTCCCAGGATTTGGCTGTGAACAAAAATAGAGTCAATTAATTTACCGACCTTAAAGTAAATAAATAAGTTATTTAAATTAAAAAATGTTTAAGTTATATCTTACTTTACCTCAGTAGTTTGAAGAATAGCCATTATTTTTAATTACTGCTGTGCACCGATTTGGCATTGAATCCCCTAACTTTTGACAAGTCTGTATTGGAATATTCTTCCACGCAACTTCAATCATTGCCCATTGTTCGTCCTTATTAGATGGATTCTTAACTTTAAGAGCCATTTTTAACCCCGCCACAAATTCACAACAGGATTTGGGTCTGGCGATTGTGCAGGCCATCTTAAAACTTAATTTTTTTTGTTTTCGGAATTTAGTTTAGCCAATTCCATGTGTGTTTTTCCGGTCGTTGTCTTGCTAAAACACCCAACGAAGTGGCATTTGCCATTCAGTCTAAGGCATCATGAAGCCATTCAAAATATTTGTGTAAAATGTAGCGTCAGATTTAACCTCAAACCGAAATACAGGCCCAGTACTATAGTACGAAAAGCAACCCCATATCAGTATGTTCCCACCACCAAGTTTCATGGTCATGATGGTGTGTTTGGGAAGATATTAGCTGTTGGGGACGATAATCGGTGTTGGGTGGTCTTTGTAAAGGAAGCTCAATGCGATCAGAGTTAAAAAACTTCACTTTCGTTTCATTTGACCACAAAATATTCAGCCACTTGGTTACTGGCCAATCCGCAAGTTCTTTGGCGAACTCAACTCTTCTTTTTTCGTTTTGTTTATGGTAAAATAGATGCTAAATCTTACACAAATATTCTGAATGACATCATAATGTCTTATGCTGAATGGGAAATACCACTACGATGGGTGTTTCACCAAGAAAACGACCCGAAACACACATGGAAAAAGGTTAACTTCAATTTGGAAATAACAAAGTTGGAGTTTTAAGATGGC
The DNA here is from genome assembly GCA_964034835.1 of Muscina levida. Classification (NCBI taxonomy): domain Eukaryota; kingdom Metazoa; phylum Arthropoda; class Insecta; order Diptera; family Muscidae; genus Muscina; species Muscina levida. The sequence goes on along the minus strand of OZ035884.1, from coordinate 59,907,612 downwards.
CTGCACTATCGCCAGACTTAAATCCTATCAAGAATTTGTGGCGGGAGTTAAAAGTGACTTTTAAAGGAAAACATCCATGTAATAAGAATGAACTATGGGCAATGATTGAAGTTGCGTAGTAGAATATTCCAATTCAGACTAGTCAAAAGTTAGGGGATTCAATGCCAAATCGTTGCATAGAAGTAATTAAAAATTATGGCTTTTCTACTAAGTACTGAGGTAAAGAATGATATAACTTAACCATTTTTTAAATTAGTCACTTATTTATTTACTTTCAGGTCGATAAATTTTTTGACTCTATTTTTGTTCACAGTCAAATCCTGGGAATTTTAAATATTTTTATTGTTTGTGCCATTTTAAGTTTTGATCTTCCACACTGATATTCGATTCTGTTAGATTAGTATTGAAATTTAATAAAAATAACTAAAAGTTCCACAGAAAAATATTTTTTTGTGAATTTTTCTTGCTTTAACAATTTTGGTTAGGTGTATATAAAAATGGTGGCAAAAATGTATAGTAATTCATCAATTGAGAACGGCTGGACCGATTTTGCTGAAATTTTTTTATAGAGTTGTTCGTAATTGCCAGTAGAAGGTTTATGTAAAAGAAAATTTTGAGAAAATCCTCCGGAAAAGCCGGAAAATTAGAAAAACCGAAAATTGCTCTTTTGTATGAAATTTTGTGTGCAATTGTTACGAATGATTTTTCGATGGAAAAATAAAAATATTTTGTTGGAAAATTCCGGAAAAATTCGAAATATTTTTATTATATTTTTCGACGAAATTTAGCTTTTTGTCGTACGATTTGATAGTTTTGAACGATGTAACTTGCGAAAAATTTCGGATAATTAATCCGAAATGACTTTCCGAATGGAAAATAGATAAATTCTCGGTGGAAAACTCGGAAAATTCCGAAAAAAATAAAAAATTTTAATTTTTTCGGCAAAATTTTGCATTTCATTGCCTGATTTGAGGAAAATCGGAAATTAAATTTTTGTCGGTTTTCGAATGGAAAAATAGAAAATTTAAGTTGGAAAATTATGGAAAATGCCAGAAAAACTTCTTTTTTTTCGACTTTTGCATTTTATCGTATGTTTTGGTCATTTTGGCGATGTAAATGTGGACAATTTCGAACAACTATGACTTCGAATGGAAAAATAGAAAAATTCTTGGTGGAAAACTCGGAAAATTCCAGAAAAAAATCGAATGATTTGGATGCCTTCGAGGAAATCTTCCATTGTATCGCTTGATTTGATGATTTCAGATGACACAAAGGTGCAAAATTCGTTGTGTTGTTAAAAAATTTCGGATTATTGTGAAATATATAAATATAAAAATAGTGTGAAGAATGTATAGTAATTTATTAAGGGAGAACGTTGGCGCAGTTTGCTCTATTTTTTTTCAATTGTTTGTAATTTGCAGGAATTTTTTATGCCAGGAAATTTTGGGAAAATCCTTAGGAAAAGCCGGGAAATTTGAGCGCAATTGTTACGAAATGGCTTTTCGAATGCAAAAATAGAAAATTATTAGCCAAAACCTCAGAAAATTCCGGAAAAGCGGAAAAAATTTAGATTTTTTTATCGACGAAATTTTGCAGTTTTCGCATGATTTTATGTTTTTGATGTTGGTTGGAAATATTAACGAGATAAATAATATCTATCTATATATATATAAAAATGGTGTAAAAAATGTATAGTAATTCATCAGTTGAGAACGGCTGGACCGATTTTGCAGAAATTTTTTTTCAGTTCGCAAATGCTAGGAGAATGTTTATGAGAAAGAAAATTTTGTGAAAATCCACCGGAAAAGCCGGAAAATTGGAATAACCGAAAATTGGTTTTTTGTATGGAATTTTGTGTGCAAAGAAAATTGTGTTGGAAAATTCGGAAAATTCCGGAAAAATTCGAAAATTTAAAATTTTTTTTTGACGAAATTTAGCTTTTTGTCGTATGATTTGATAGTTTTGGACGATGTAACTGCGAAAAATTTTAGATAATTATTTCAACATGACTTTCTGAACGGAAAAAATACACAAATTCTTGCTGGAAAACTCGGAAAATTCCGAAAAAAAACGAAAAATTTTAATTTTTTCGGCAAAATTTTGAATTACATCGCTTGATTTGATAAAAATTGCAAATTGAAATTTTGTGTAAAATTTTGTTCTCAATTGTTTTCGAATGGAAAAATAGAAAATTTTTGTTGGAAAATTCGGAAAAATGCCAAAAATTTGATTGTGATCGAGAATTTTTGTTAGGAGATAACTGCATTTAAAGTTGTTCATATGAATATCGACGGCTTCACAGCTATTGCTGGGTGAGAATGTGGAATCACACGATATTGTTCTCAAGCGTCGGGAGACTCATCGGTCATATGATACACTTTAATACCCTTTAATGTTCTGCCGTGGAGAGGGTGAATATCACCACAGTTTAAAGATAGTCAATACAACTACAAGTTTGTCTACAAGTCATCAGGAAAAGAAACGAACAAAAAGGTTAGCTCAAATAATTTTTGTGCATATCGATCGCAAATTGCGATAGCTGTTGCACCATCTGCTGCCACATTGTTGAAAGGCGGTCGAACTGCATACTCCGCTTTGAAGTTGACGATGAAACTTCTCACAGTTGACAAGCCATTGGGCACAATATCCAGAAGTTCGGCGACAGCGAAATTGTTGCGAGAATGCAAAATCATCATTTGAGATAAATGCGCGTCAACGAGCTTTGGAGGCAGTTGAACGAAAGATGAAGGATTTTTGAGGTGATTCGAAACGATTTGATGGGGCTATAATATTTCTGTCGCAAGATTTCCATCAAACGCTTCCCGCCATCCTAAAATCTACTACTGCTGATGAAATTAATGTCTTTGTGGCGGAATAACAAGAAGTTGATATTAACGAACATGAGAGTCACTTTGCAAAACGACCCATCGGCTACTGCATTTTCAAAATATCTACTGGCGCTTTGTAATGGCTAAATTCCTGTTGATGTTTCAACTGGATTAAAATTGACGTTTCCAATTTTTTTCAAAGGAGAGGAAGTCCTTTTACCTCGAATTTCTATTATTCCAACCGATTTTCCCTTCTAATTCTAGCAAATTCAATTTCCCATTCGATTGGCTTTTGCAATGACAATCAATAAATCGCAAGGCCAATCATTGGAAGTTTGTGGGATCAACCTCGAATTTCTCAGTTTTTCGCGTGTCTTCATTGTTTGTTTTAGCGCCGGAAAACAAATCGAAAAACACTGTTTATCAGACCTCTCTTCACTGATTTCGATTAAATTCAAATTAGTCACATTAAAATTTTAACTATATGTGTTTTAATATTACTCTAGAGCTTATATGAAGGCGTTAACTTGGAGCGAGACGAAGTTCGGCGAGTCAGAATTTGTATGGCAGAACAACGTTTGCCGGGTCAGCTAGTATTACGTGAAACAATAAAAACTAACAATAAAAATTCGGCACAACATTAGTTAATAACAACATCTGTATTTGGTTTAGAGCAAAGTTTTCAGTTCTTTTAAGTTGTTATTTAAGGGATTTTCGTATATACTCCCGAACCAAATATCACCCATGCAACATAGGTTTTTGGAGATTTTAATATAGACGTTTAGAGCAATACAACATGATCCGGGAAATATAGTTGACTGTGTGTCATATCAAGCTGTGTGCCGCTTTGTGCATCATTGTTTTTATACGTATACGTAATATATAATATGTATTAGGAGCCGTTACGTATACGCAACAGCACCTCAGCGCAATCGCAATAGGATTCATAGCCTATCTCCGCTCTATGGGCTAATAAAGATAGAATAACGAAATTTAAGTATATTTAGAAGGAGGCCGACCTTGGCATGATGATTAGGAGCCCCGATTATCATGCTAAGTAAAGGCCAGGGTTCGATTCGTATCTCAGTAGAGTGCTCAAAACCGAAACCGAAAAGCGTCTAAACGGTTTTATTCTTCGAAACCGTATGCCAGTTTCTTCAAAAATCCCGGTTTAACCGGTTTCTTGATGTCTGTTAACCGTTTTTTCAAAAATGAGTATTTTCATAGAACATGGCCAGGTTAATTATAGGTAAATTCGCATAGATGATGCTTTCATTGAAATTTGCTTATACAATACGAAAAAAAGTTTGAAAAATGTTGCTACATAAGTTCTTCTCCCATTTTGAAATGGCGGCTACCCAGCCATTGCAATGTGATATTCCAACTAAATTTTAGTGATTTCACAAATATAGTATGGGAATCGCAAATTTATTAATTAAAATTAGGAGATTACGAAAATGAAAAGTTTTTTATGTGAACAAGGAAAGCATCCCACCCATTTCAAGATGAGAGGAAACAGTTATCTAGCAGCATTTTCATGCATAAGGAAATTTCAAAACTTTCAATTGTTGCTATCTAACTAAACTATCGAACTAATCATTATATTGCGAAAAGGGGGCTTAATTTGTGATCCCCATACAATATTTGTGAAATCACTTACATATACTTGGGCCGTTAATATTTATATGAACAACTTTATCTCCTAAACTAAGTATCCGATCGCAAAAGGAGCTTAATTTACGATCACCTTACAATAGTTGGGAACTCACCAATTTACAGTTGGTATCTTATCTTGTAATAGATTGGGATCTCATCTCGAAATGAGTGGGAAGCCGTCGAAATTCACATGAAAAACTTTGTGCCTTTGTTTCCTACACTAATGGTAAAAAGGGGGCTAATTTGTGATTGTTTGGATGAACTGGATATAAATTGAAGCAAATTGGATTTAAAGGATTTATGTTTTGATATTCATATTTTTTAGTATTTAATTGCATATTGGTTTTATTTTGCAATTTCCGAAAAACCGAAAGAAACCGGTTAACCCAGTTTTTTACTAAATCATGTATTCGAAAACCGAATTGTTGAACAATGGTATTTTTCGAAAAAACCGGAAACCGGTTTTCCGAAATATTCAAGTAGTCTCAGTCATCTGCATATCTTTCATCAGTGGCCCCTCGAAGTTGTCGGCAGCAACTTTGCAGTCAAATGACTATAAAATGCAGGCTGTGCTATAGAATAGCATTTTGTTAATTCTCAACAACGCTAGAAGCTTTAGCAGCATGATAGCCTCCAACGTTGTGTAAACATTCGAAAGTATATTTTTTACACACACCTCTTCTCATAAGCCTAAAGAAAAAACAGTTATAAAATGCTTAATGCTTGTTTTATTTTATTTGATTGGACATGTCATAATTGGACGACTAGGAGATGTACATAACTAAATTGCTCTCCTGCGGATGACAAAGTGGGTATTCAGTTTTACTATATATGGTCACTACTATCACTTGTTTATAGATTCGTTCATGGGTTTGAGAAAAAATTATCTTTTTGACACGGTTTCATCAGTGCAAAAATAACTCGCATGGTTTATTACTTTCACTCAACCGTTTTTAGTTGCAAACGCAGCGCCATTCTGTTCTGCTTTATGGGACTAGGAATGTATGTTTTTCTTCTAGTGCTTTTGATCCTCCATTGTTATATTTTATTGTTCACGCAGTTACATATGCCCTAACGGAAGGGAACACATTTAAACAATATGATGGGCAACAAAATTCCTACACATATGGTTCGATTACAGGAAGTCGTCATGTAGAGGTGTACATTAAGATTTTCATAATGACACTGGATTTTGTTTTCACTTCGGCGCTGTCATTTATTTTCGGTTTTTGACTTCTGGCTGGTTTCATCATTGATTTATATTCACATCGTATTTTCCTATAGATGAAATGTGGAAAATAACATTTATTTATTTGTGTGTATGCGCGTGTGTCTATTTACACAGAAATGCAAATGAGTGCGGGTTTAAGCGTGCGAGCATTTGAACACGTTTTGTATTGGACCAAAATACAAACACCAAAAAAAATCACATGACTGACTGTATGCAAGAGTGTGCTAACAGATGAAAAAGGATATGAACAGCAACTGCGTTAGTGTTTGAAATGAAATGAATTTATTTCAGCTTTGTTGTTATTTCGTTTCATCTTCGCATTTATACGTTACGTGACGCAGGTTACCACACTCACTATTTGATAAGACAGGGTGGGGTGGGTTTGGATTCGTTGGAGGCTACATATATAACCGGATGCGAGATGATGATGCGAACAGCAAACGAAACGTTGTATGTAAACGAGCTCACGATTTAGACAATGAATTTTATTCAGTCATTACCACACTCACTCACACCTGCACAGAGACGATGTGATATACACACACACACATACGCTCATGCACACAGCAGTACGCATATTGTGTACGTATGTTCAAATTTATGTATATTCATATATATATATAAATGAGAAACTTGTGCATGCAAATAGGTGAGCCGATATGATGATAACCATTCCCACAGACACACACTTATATGTATACATGTATGTACGTATGTGACATTGTAATGCTACACCCGCACAAGGCCGCATCAGTAGGTGCTGGGGAGGGGGAGAGTGTTTGTCAGATATGCAAATCCGCCACGTAAGAAATCACAAATCAGTTAAAATTGAAATCGAGTGAAAATGCTTTAAACTCCGACATAACTGCGAATGTATGTGAGTACATGTCTGTGATGTGGCCTGTGCGTAGTGGCTAGAGGAGTACCAACATTAGACGCCAAGGCATTTAGTAAAATTTTGTGAATGTATTTCACAAAATTGGTTTTATGCAACTAAAATTCTAATGCTGATTTATGAGGTTTCATTTAAAAAAGTTGCAAATAAATTCCGATAATCTGAATCTCGCAACATTCAATTTCACACAAATATATGTATATCCTTAAGCACAATCGAACACACACACAGGGAGATATATATATGTATATATCTATGTGTGTAAATATTATCACAACTTTGAGTTTTTCGAAAACATTGTGTTGTTTTAGTTAGTTGGTGACTGGCGGTCGTGTCTGGTATTAGAACCATATGTTGTGACTGTTCGGTAACTTTTGCTTCATTAATTTTGGCATTAGAAAGTATCTTTTGGTAATTTATCGTAAATATGCAATAAATTTTACGGAAAAAATCCCTGCGTTGTAGTATTTGATTTGAATTTGTTAAATTACTAGGAAAGACTGTATGTCCCACAGGAATGTTTGATGAGGAAACTAATCATAAACTTTGATTATACATACTATAAATAAAAGTAGCGAAATAGGTAAGGTTATATGTGTATTAACATATTAATATTCAACAGCAATAGAATAGAATAGAATTTTGTTTTATATCAAGCTGACAACTAACGTTAATTATGGCAACCGCGTCAATTTACGCATTGTGTTATATACCACAGGTGGGTTAAAGTAAGCTAAAAATGTATCAATGGCCAGACAATGTTCAATTATTCTTTTCACGAAACAAAGTTAGATCAAGCCTATTGATGGATTAGGCGGACAAATATTATAAAATTTATTACGCCAAACAATACATCCCACTTCGTCCTAAAAATGGTAATTCACTTTTGATATTGCTCTAATACTATTATGTAAGTGTCTTTTCATCTTCTGAAACGTAGAAAATAACTTTATTTCTCACCGTCCTTATTTTGCGAACGTATTTTAAGAATTATAATAAACCGACAAAACTTTGTACTTTAAGTAGTTATTATAATAATGTATCTGTCATTAATCTTACTGTCATAAATTTAGGGATTTATCCTGTTATATGAACGACTTACCTAGAAATAGAAAAATAAATGATATAAATATTATGTCAATGAAATTTTAGAAATATAGTTTTTTAAAAAAATATATTTATTTATTTATTAAAAAAAAGTTATACCTAACAAACGTATACCAAAAGGAAATAGAATATTTTAATTTTGTCTTCTATTCAAGGTTTAAGAACAGGGTTCAAACAAAAATAATAAAAATAATTTGAAAACATATTAAGTTGATCCACTACATACTTCAAAAAATACTATGTTTAGGATGCACAAAGTAAGTTATTTATTCATTATTTTAATTACGCCAGGAACTAAGTTTTTCTCAAAGCTTTGCTCTTATATACGTTTCATTTTGTTATCTGCACTTTTGTTCTTTAGATAATAGAAAATATTTCAAATACCGGATTATTGAAGCAATTATTTTTTGGAGATTTTTAAAATATCTGCAATTGGGAAATTAAACTATTTTTCTGGTAAGAAAAAAAATCTTGAGTTACGGGTTAATACCCGGTTTTTCGTGCCTTTACACAATTACAAGTCAACAACGTGGTTGAATATCAGCCGATTTTAAGATTCTCAGTCGATTTGGAAAGGAGAGACTGCGGCCTTTCGAATAATTATATATATTATTGTACAGATAACTTGCCATACATATCTGTTTTTGCCTCGAAGTCGCAGAGTTTTATGTTTTTTTTTCACTATTTATTAAATTTGAATAAGTTTTTGTTCACTATTTTATAACTCCACCCTAATTTTTATTTCTTTATTCAGAAGAAGCACGCTATCACGATTATAACACATACTTAATATCATATAATTAAATCACACAATTGAAGAAATGATTTTGTTTTAGTGTGGTTGGTAATTTTCTTCAACTGTTTGAATCGTTTGAATTTGCAAATATCGGGCTTTTCCCACACGTATGTTAGGATGTTAGGAGGAAAATACTTGTCATACATATTACCCCTCTAGGAGGCATCATCGGGGCAGCAGGAACTTATTTCATAAAAAATAAGAAAATACCAAACAATTTTATGGGGACCAACCTAATGGTTGAATATGGAAAAAGTTAAGATGGAACCAGTAAGAAAGTTTCAGTCGGGTGAACCTACTTACATATACCATCACCCTCGGTAAAATAAAAAAAAATTGCTATTATATTGATATTATTACTCGATTTCTAAAGTGGGTGGAGTGGTAAATTTGTATGGGAGGTACTAGAAGGGGCGTGTCTAGACTTCTAGGTTTATCCTCCAAAACTGTATCCTGTTATAGCTTTACTAAATACAGAGTTTGGGCACGAAAGCTTTGGATGTATTGGTATTATTACTCCATCTCTAAAGTGGGCGGAAAGGTACATTTCTATGGGAGGTATCAGAATGGGCATGTATGGACTTCCAGATTTTTTCTCCAAAACTTTATCCTGCTTGAACTTTACTAAATACAGAATTTGGTCACGATCGCGGTAGTTCTAATAATAATATTTATCGATTTCTAAAGTGGGAGGTACCAGATGGGGCGTTGGTAGATTTCAGTTTTTTTCTCAAAAACTGTATCCTGCAATAGCTTTACTAAATTAAGAATTTGGGTACGATCCCGTTGGGTGTATTGATATTAAAACTCGATTTCTAAAGTGGGCGGAAAGGTGAATTTGTATGGGAGGTACCAGAAGTTGCGTGGCTAGACTTCCAATTTTTTTTTCCAAAACTTTATCCTGTAATAGCTTTACTAAGTACAGAATTTGAGTACGATCCCGTTGGGTGTATTGATATTATAACTCGATTTCTAAAGTGGGCGGAATGATGTATTTGTATGAGAGGTACCAGAAGGGGCGGAGCCATGTAGCCAATTTGCAATACCGTAAGTAGTTTTGGGGAAATATTAACTCGTGCAAAATTTCAAGACATTTGGTTGCGTCTTTCGAAAGTTATCGTGCGAACCAGCCGGACAGCCACCAGACAGACAGACGGACATGGCTCAAATGACTTAAAAAGTCATGAATCGAATTTGGTTCTAAGAAACCTAGGGTCTGAAGTGACTCCTTCTATGTGTTACACTTTTGGGTCGTATCAAATGATATATACCCTCATCCCTAAGGGTGATGGTATAAAAATGACTGGAGGTCGGTCATATATTTTATACCTCAAGAAGCGACTCAAAGTTCACCGTCAGGCTGAGAGTAGTCATCTTACGACCTCAGTGTGTTTGCTCTGCCATCATCATATAAAAATGTCCTCATGAATCAGCACTCTACGTCTAGTTCTGCTTATACCCAGCTTAAATTTTAATTAACCGTAATTCTTTTTATGACATATTGAATAAACCAGTCTCAGCCCATTACTAAGGCAACCAAGGCGTTACAATGTACTACTTTACTGCGGTAAGAGGTATACTAGATAGGGTTTAGTTTAAGTTTGTCTGAGGACAATTCGATACGACCTCCCTATATAGTAACTACAGGGTGGAGCGCGGTAATTGACTTATTTAAGAAATAAATGAAAAAAGTATGAACCTTGGAAAAATTTATTTAATATTTTAATTATATTAAACTGTAAGGGAATTTTAAAATTACATGGTTTCAAATAGTGTATCTGGCAAATGTCGAGCTTCGCTATCCACATGCCGCTGCATACGAACTTAAATCTCTCGTCGGACACTTAAGCCACGCACACTCTCCACTCTCTTCGATCAACAGTGCCCCCACAGCCTGCAGTGCAAAAAAGCAAATTCCAGCGCTCCACCCTGTATTTCTTAAGTTGTATCGTTATTTGGTAACCGCTCGAGACGAGTCCTATATCGTCATTTATGGTTAATTAAGGGCTACATTTAGCTTATTGGACATTTTTTAACCCCACCTTAATTTAAGTTTTTGAGTTTTTGCCAGTGTGTAGGGTGACCTATGGACTTTCAAAACATCTATAATTATTGTTTTTTTGAAAAACATTTGACTACCTGCGGGGTAGTCGGCGTAATGTAAAGATATTTCGCCTTGTTGCGAATAGTTGCTATTGGATCACTAACAGTTTAAACCGCGAGACCAGATATCGAAGTCTCTTGCCGATTATGAATCCACATCCAATTCACGTCCTTCTGCATGGAAGCTGTAAAAGATATCACAGTTCTTTCATCGTGTGCATCCCTGTATCGTCTATAGCATTTCCTGTATTTTGCTGATGTCAGCCTACATTATGTATGTAAGATCTACCAGGTGCATATCCTTAAAATATGTAGGCAACATTTGATGGGAAGCTTGTATTTTCTTTTTTTAACGAGGTGGGCTTATAAGGGCACCGCTTCTGATCCTAGTCTATTCGGGCTGTCAACACTAATAAGAGAGTCGTTGGGTTTGTCCCTACAACGCATCGATGGTAACATGGCATTTAAGTTACTCAACTCTGCACTTTCTCACATTGGCTATTACTGAAATAATGACCAGTGCGTTTTTGGTTATTTCAAAGTGAATAAGAATCATATTTAAACATATCATGAATAATAAAACGGCACCAGAAAATTAGGTCCCATGAATATACACCCCAAATTGATAATGAAATTTAGCCACAAAATTTTTGTCTAATTGCATTATGAAAAAAGACCTAAGGAAATTGCACCCCATATGTATGCCAATAAGTTGAGAAGATTAGAAAAACATTATTATTAAAAAATAAAAAAAAAAATTATGGTGAAGTTCAATTAAAACCAGTCAGAAAGTTACAGTCTACATATACCCTCACCCTCAGTAAAACATATGTGTAAATAATGAATATGTTTTCATCGTAAGGTTCAAGATCTATTCTATTATTGCTAATAGAATTTGTTTTACAAGACTTATGTGAAATGGATTATGTTAACAGCTAGCAGGCAGATAGCTATTTCGATGGTTGCCGAACCATCTTCATCAGTACCCTTTGCTTGCCTTCTCCAGTCATTATCATAGCCTTAATTGTTAAAAGCTTCAATAAACCATCGTAAAGCCCAAACACACCGGTGCGAAAATGGTATCAACGAAGACCACACGTCAACATAATTCACACAAGCTCTTGTCTATGCTTTGTCCATCGGACAAAATTGCATAGAATTGTTTTTGGCAACAAATGCCAACCCAGTGTACCTCACGTGTATGTATGCTCTTGTTATGTATTGATGATCTATATGTTTAAATAACGAATGTGTTTTCATCGTTCGGTTAAAGATCTATTCTATTATTGCTAATAGAATTTGTTTTACATGAGTTATGTGAAATGGATTATGTTGACAGCTGGCAGGGCAAATAGCTATTTCGATGGTTGCCAAACCATCTTCATTACTACCCTTTGCTGTGCCTTCTCCACAAATTATCACAAACTTAAGTGTTAAATTATATTAATATTATTACTCGCTTTTTAAATTGGGCGGAGTGGTACGTTTTTATGGGAGGTACCATAAGGGGCGCCGCTAGACTTCCAATTTTTTCTCAAAAACTTTATCCTGCTTGAGCTTTACTTAATACAGAATTTGGGCACGATCGCTTTATGTCTATTAATAATATTAATCGATTCCTCAAGTGGGCGGTAACTGATGGGTATGGTAGGTACCAGGTGGGGCGTGGTTAGACTTCAGTTTTTTCTCCAAATTTTATCCTGCTATAGTTCTACTAAATATATGATTTGGGCACGATCGCGTTGTTGTATTGATATTATTACTCCATCTCTGAAGTGGGCGGAAAGGTACATTTGTATGGGAGGTATCAGAAGGGGCGTGGCTAGACTTACAATTTTTTTCAAAACTTTATCCTGTTACAGCTTTACTAAGCTCAGAATTTAGGTACGATCCCGTTGGGTGTATTGATATTATTACTCGATTTCTAAAGTTGGCATAATGATGTATTTGTATGGGAAGTACCAAAAGGGGCGGGGCCATGTAGCCCATTTGTAATACCGTAAGTAGTTTTGCGAAAATATTAAATCGTGCAAAATTTCAAAACATTTGGTTGCGTCCTTCGAAAGTTATCGTGCTTACCAACCGGACAGCCAGACAAACAGACAGACTGACAGACGCACATGGCTCAAACGACTTAAAAAGTCATGAATCGTATTTGGTTCAAAGAAACCTAAGGTCTAAAGTGACTCCTTCAGTGTTACACTTTTCGGTCACATCAAATGATATATTCCCTCCTTCCCGTAGGGTGAGGGTATAAAAATAAGAAAAAGGACTCACAAACATTATACATATAAGCAAAATCACAGTTATATGTTTAAACAGTGAACACCTGTAACAGAAAAAATAGGCTATTAACACAAAATCAGTATCTTTGTAGATCAAGTAAACAGTTTTGTAAATAGTATATATAATATTACAATTGTATATATATTGTCTATCCTCCACTCTGGGAGAAATATGACGATGACTGCATATCAATGAAAATTTTCCGAATATCGATGAGTTTAATTCTCAGGATGTTTACGCTTGCAAATAAATAAATCTTATACTATTAACTTGACCCAAATTGTTTCATATCCGGAGCCAATCGAGACTAATATCGTGGCAGAGTTTGCATGTCTACATGCAGAAATATCCATTTAGTATGCACACGACGAAGTTGATAACATTTGCACACATATGTATGCCAACAATTTGGTTCCATGCATGCTATGTGTTGGTGTTAGTGTGTGTGTGTATGTGCATAAGCAAATAATTTATATGGCAAATTCTGGTATTAAAATATGTAGTTGCAAATAAAATAATATGTGGTATCTACATTTGAAATCACAAACACAAATATCTACATAACACAATTTATTTGAAAATCATTTCATGCAAAGATTTACAAAGAGAACTTTTTGATATCTTGACTACACATACACAGTGATTAAACAAGCACACATACAGTGTGCTAACATTCGTGTGAACGCACTCAGCTATTTCATATGTCGACGGCGCATAGTGCTCTGAGCTATAGACGATAGCACAAACAAATGTTGTATAATATTAAAATTACTTTTTTTTTGTATTATCCTAGTAAGTCAAATAACAATGAGATTTTAGAAATAAAATTATCATTATATTATTACAGAATGTTTAAAATGTATACATTGTTAACAAAATTCTTTTTCCTCACATAATGTGAAAATTATTTTCTTTCACCTTTAAACAGCACTTACACTGTGATTAAAAATTTTAAATAAAAAGATATTGTTGCAACGACGTTCTCATATATATGCGACTCAAAATTATTTCCATGAACAAGGAAATTACGTGTTGCATATACGAACATGTTATCGTGCGTTACAAATGCATTTTTTTAATTGACTACTTTTAAATAAAATTGCGTTTTATATTCATGTTTGTATTTTTGCATGCATATATATTCAAAGAATATGCTCAGTGAAATGTATTGTAGTAGTTATAATAGTTGTACTAATAAACACATCAAGTAAATAAACCATATCTGCCAGGCAAACTGGTGACGAGTTGAAAGTCATCTTGATTACAAATAAAAACTTACAGTTCCGTGTAACTTGACAACGAAAACACAAAAACTTCGTTTATTTGCATAGAATACGCAATTGAAGACATATTTTGTTTGGTTAGTTTGGAACTTTTCCAAAATAAATATAAATATTAAAAAATCTAGTTATTAGAGAAAAGTTACAAAGTAGCACACACAGATGCAGTACTCGCATGACTAATTTCAAGGAAATTTTTAATATATTACTATCTAGCAATCAATTTTAATTGTTCCAGTAAAAGTGACACATATGACCGATTACAACAAAATATAAAATGTTTTGGTTTTTTCAGCGACTATATATCAAACAGTAGTTTCTTACAAAACAAAAGAGTAATTGTGTACAAATTTGATATGACAGCGACATCATATTATGTATCACTTCTATTTAACTCATTACTTATTACTAAAGTTCAACCATTAACTGATGTTTACCAAATTAAAGAACTTTAAGTATTCGTCATGGACTGTCATTCTTTATATCCAGCACAGGAATAGCATTTGTGGAGTCAGACCAAATATTCACAAGGACATCAATTGATGTTAATGTTCTATTCAAGGACACAGTTCAGCTACAGCTTTGAATGTGTTACAATGTTTATAATGTTTATTATGTGAACGTGCCTATGAATGAGAATTTCTGTTGGCATTAGTAAAATTGTGTTTATTTCAGAGTTATCCACGTGTCATTAATTTTTATCTTTTGCTCGAGCATTACCCAGATGTCAAATTTATTATTATTAAGAAAAATGACAGGGACTAAGCCAACTATTTAATATGAATACAAATACCATATTTTATAATTAAAGTCTAAACGTAATGTGTTTATATATGACTATATAATCTCGTACACAAATTCATCCGAATGTCTTGCGTAGGAGTTGTCTGTCATAGCAGTAGTAGTGGAAGTGAAGGGCATTTTTTCTTTAAGAACAAAAAATAATGAAATATGTTGTCAGAAAAAATTTTATTGAAATCACTTGGTTTTGTTTGTAAATCACTACCAGAGGGCAATGACATGAAAGTTGTTGGGAGTTTTACTTAATTTCTACGTAAATAGATGTGTTGGTGCCAAAAAAGACTTGATACGTGGCATCATTGTTAGAGATGGTTACCATGTGGGAGATCCCAGGTTCAACTACTGGCTTCAGTCATCTGAAAAATAATAAATACATTTTTCTTTCAAAGCCGGCCCCCACGATGTTGTCGACGGCAACTTCGCAGTATAAGTATTAAGTCAATCGGCATTTCTAGTAAAAGCTTCTTAAACATTGACGTTCGCATTCGTCGATAAACAAGTGAGTGCATTTAGTTGTGAATCTAAAAATAGAAAGCGTATTAAATCACAACAACGCGAGAAGCTATCCTATACCTCATTCATTGGGTATAAAGGAAAATTAAGTTTATGTAAGGTCATCACCTAAGCATTGGTAGGCATAACCAAACTCACGCACACAAAAATTATGGTGTGCTAGGTATGCGGTTCCACAAGAAGCGTCAGCGTTTTCGAATTGTATACGATGAAAGCGTTGTGCTCTCCCAACAATCGTGCTTTTATGCTATTCCAGCAATTGTTGAAGATTGTTTTTCTGTCTGTATTTGTGTCGATACTAAGTTTTTTAAATCTAACAAATCTTTCGAGTACGTGTGAATTCCCGATAGTATCTGTGTGAAAACATAGTCATTGCCGGCCTCGCTAGGCCATAGCATGCCTAATATTGGTCTCTAGCCTGGCTTGGTATAAAAACACCGTCAGTTCTAACTGAACGAAAGGTACCCCTAGGATAGTCAAATGTGTGACCAACCCTCAATTTTTTTTGCAACCCCAACAGTTTCTTAGAACACATCTACCCTCTATATTTATCCCTTAAGGTCGTTCCCATACAATTTTTTTATTTTTTATAATTTTTTTTTAAGAAATCGTCTCCTGCTGCTCGCATTGTGCCTCCTAGAGGGTTAAAATTTATAACTGACCCCCAGCCAATTTTCTCTTCTAACATTTTGCCCAAATGTACCTCCCCCATCTACCCGCCCTAAGGGAGTTCCTACATAAAAATCAAATTTTTATAAATACTGGTCCCACCGCTCTTACTGCCCCAAAACGTGCCACTAAAGGAGTCAATGTTATGTATGGCTAACCCCCAATATTTGTGCCACCCCAACAGCTTCTTGAAACATATCTACCCTCTATCTTCAACCCTTAAGGTGGACCCCATACAATTCCTTTTTTTTATATTATTTACCATACCTACATACCTACCTCAATCTTCACCCCAAATGGGGGCTCCCAAACAAAAATCAATTTTTTTAATTTTTGTCACATGTATGACCATCCCCCAATATTTTTGCAACCCCAAAAGTTTCTTGGAACATATCTACCCTCTATTTTCAACCCTTAGGTGGTCCCCATAAAATTTCTTTTGTTTATATAAATTTTTTAAGAAATCGGATCCTGCCGCTCCCATTGTGCCTCTTACTTACTTACTTAAGTGGCCCATTACAACTAACAAACATGGTTCATAAGTTTGAGGCCTGAAGTACTAAAGAATTCAACACGCTTCGGTCTTGTGCTCGCTGGAGCATTTACATCCATCCTGGCAACATGACCCAGCCATCGTAGTCGTTGCATTCTGACTCTTTTAGCTACGTCGAAGTCGTGGTAAAGCTCATACAGCTCATGGTTCATCCGATGGCGAAACTCGCCGTCGACACAGATAGGTCCATAAATTTTTCGGAGTACTTTTCTCTCGAATACTTCCAGGTTTTGTATGTCCGTTGTCGTAAGCACCCATGATTCGGCATCATACAAAAGAACGGGTAAGATTAGATTTCGCAGATTTCGGCCAATGATATCTATATCATCGGCGTAGGCTAGTGGCATGTGGCTTTTGTGGAATATGGTGCCAGACATGTTGACACCAGCCTTTCTCATCACCTTCTCCATAACTATATTAAATAGTGTACAGGACAGGCTATCGCCCTGCCTGAGACCTCTTTCCGTGTTGAATGGTTCAGACTGGTCCTTACCAATCTTAACCGAGGATTTGATGTTGTCTAAGGTACATTTGCAAAGTCGAACCAGCTTTGCAGGAATACCAAACTCAGCCTATTCCTTATCGGAGTGGTAGGTGGTAGGTGTCGATCTGCTTTTCATGGATTTTTTCCAGGATTTGTCGTAAGGTGAATATTTGATCCATCGTAGATTTGCCAGGTCTAAAGCCGCACTGATATGGTCCAATTAGTTTTTCTACAATTGGCTTTAGACGTTCACACAATATGCTTGAAAGGACCTTGTACGCAATTGGTAATAGGCTTATTCCACGCTAGTTCTTATATTCACTACGATCTCCTTTCTTGTATATGGGACATAACAGACTGAGACTCCAATCCCCGGGCATGCTCTCCTCTTGCCAGATGTTCTTCATGAGCTGATGCATGCTCCTAATCAGCTCCTCCCCGCCCGCCTTAAACAATCCAGCAGGGAGACCATCGGCTCCAGCAGCTTTATTGTTTTTAAGGCGGGAGATGGCCATACGTGTCTTCTGAAGTGGTGTCTTTATCCAGTAAATTTCTAAAGTGATCTCTCCATATCTTCAGAACGTTATCCGGGTTCGTCACTACCTGACCATCGCGGTCCTTGCAGGAGGGCAACCCTGTTCCACGCATTCTCGCTTTAACTCTCTAGTAGAATATTCGGGCTTCCCCTCTACTTCGGAGCAACTCGGTGCACTCATCGTGCCTCTTCATCAGCTCCTTCTTTTTTCTTCTAAAAAGACGAGTTGCCTCTCGTCTCTTCTCCCTGTGCCGTTCACGAACAGCTCGCGTTGCCATTGGCTGCAGTTTTGCCCTGTATGCAGCATCCGTCTCTCTCGTGGCATTGCGACATTCATCATCGTACCAGGCATCTTCTTGAGACGGCTTTGAGTACCCAAGTACGCTTCTCGCAGTCCGTTCTATGGAGTCGGCTATATATTGCCACTGTGAGGTTATATTATCAGGGGTTGGAGCATTCCGCAGCAGTTGAGTTACGTGGTTGGAGTAGGCGTCCGCTACCTCTGTGGCCCGCAGTTTACCGATGTCCAGCTTTCGTTGTGCCTGGTTACGTACGTTTTTCGCCATGCTTAGCCTAGTGCGTACCTTAACTGCGGTAAGGAAGTGATCGGAGTCAATGTTCGCACCCCTGATCACACGTACGTCCTGATTACTCGATGCGTGCCTTCCATCGACTACCACGTGATCTATCTGATTCCTCGTCAAATGATCTGGAGATAACCATGTTGCCTTATGAATATTGTGCCTCTTAGAGGGGTAAAATGTATGACCGATCACCAATCATTTTTCCCTCTTAACATGTCTCCCAAACATACCTACCCCCCATCTTCACCCCCTAAAAGGGCTCCCAAACAAAACAATTTTTATGATTTTTTCACCCACAGCTCTAACTGCCCGAAAGTCAGAGGAGTCGAATATATGACTGACACCCAATATTTTGGCAACCCCACCAGTTTCTTAGCACATATCTTTCTCTAATCCTTAAGTGGACCCTGCTATTCCGAATGTGCAAAACATAAAACCAAACGGTTTAACGAGGTCTCACCTCCTTAGTTAATATACCAGCTATACACTTAAGATTTACGCAGTTTAACAAAATCGATAGATTTTGAACTACACTCCTAATAATTAACTTCTTTCTTAGCTCTTCGCATAGCATACAAAGTGCAAATTAAAAAGACACAATTGATTCCAAGCAGTAAATTAAGGACCAGGCGACATAATTCATTACAGCGTCTTTGGCAAATCTTTGCTATTGTATTTGCGACGACCAGTTACTTGGTTTGAATGTAGGTTGAAATATTACTTGCCATTTCTCTTGGTTATCTTTTATCTTTTAGCATTCTAGGTAATTATTTGCCAATTTATAATTATTTCCAACGCCAAAGTAAATAATTTCTTCGAACCACTGCAATAATTTATCATTTCAATTGTTCCTGTAACAAATGCCTATAAAGCACTAATTGTTGTATAGAAGAACTTAATATTAATCGTAATGGCCACATTAAACGCAAAACAGGACGAGGTATCGACGGCCAATTGAAACGCCTAACAGGCCCACCAAGCTCTGCCATTAACCTCGATGGAGCAGCCACAGCAACATTGATGGTTACCATAGCTCAAAGGAATCTGTTCGTCAGCAGCACACGCAGACGTTCACATAATATATTGGGTATTACAGAAAGGCTAAATGAAAGCTGAAAATGATGATAAGTGGTAGATTAAATAACTGTATTTGACGGCATTGGTATTGGCGCTGTCCGGGTTGGGCGTACATGGCTCGCCGCTATGAAATGACGCCTTCTTATACTCATTGTGCTGCCAGGAATCATGGAGAATTATGGATGGCAGCAACAGCAGCAGTTCGATGCTGATATAACAACGAAACGAAACAAAGGAATGAAGAAACAAAGCACTAACACTGAATAGAACTGAAAGACACAGAGGAGGCAAACATGTCGGCATTGACTGCTCATGTGAGCATTGTTCCTCACTGGATTAGCCGACTAATGAAGCGTGCAATCAGTATAAGCTCACAAGGAGCATGGAAAACGTTCAGAAATAGCATTAGGCTTATGCCTGAATACACCAACAAAATCTTATAATAACTCCCAGCTGAAATGTACGAAGCAATGTTTCAAATCGTTAACAAAGACATTCAAAATTGGAAAATCAATAACGTGTAAACATAGACATGACTACAAAACAAACTTACAACGTAAGCAGCTCGCCTCGACCACTGATCGCGTATTGTTAGTATAGTTGGTGTCTCCTCCCAATTTCTTGCGCTATTATTTGGGTCACTTGTTAAAGTTCGTTCCATATTAAATTTGTGTGTGTGTGTGTGTAACAAAACATACTTTTTATAGATTTGTTATGTTTTATCATGGCCATTATAGTCACAAATGTCTTAAATGTCCTTTGGGCCTATCAGCAAAGTTATTGGTCATTAACTTATATATGAGTTTGACGTCTTCACATTTCCCTATAGTATTCCCATAGCGGTCGGTCGTCATTAGAATTGATGTTCAATTTTTATAGCAGGAAAATTATAAGTTCTAACGGAAATTTGAATAAAATAACTCTTGGCCGTAAGGGAAATAGAGAACAGGATAATTGACTTTGACGTAACAAAAAAATGGTGCTTTTATATTATGGTTTCATTACGAATAGATTAGTTGTTGCCTAATCTACTCTAAATAACTTTCATCATAAATATATCGTCATTTTAAGTTGACGTTTAATTATGCAAAATGTTTAGTAGGCACATTTTGGCCGATAACAATTAATGGGTTGTCGATTAAAAGTACTTAACTTCTAACTGTTAGTTGCAGTGCAATATATGTTATGGCTAAAATCGTTAAATTATGAAAGTACTCATAATAACATACTGAAAAATTTTGATAATAAAGCTAAATTTCTCATGAAAGTAATGAAAATCCAAAATGCATCTTAGTGTATTTCCTCTGCAACCGTAAGTACAATACATCGACCATTTATAGGGCCGTTTTGGGTTTCTATACATTTGGTCTTCAGCTCGCCTCTTCCGTACACACATACGTAGTTATTTGTTAGTTTGTTTCAAAATATTTACAAATTAGAAATACCTAATTGAATACCTAATTAACAAACGTTGAAAAATTTCTGACGAATCATAGCTTAAAGGCTGTTTTACACACTTTGCACCCAAATAACCAATCCACAGAGAAATCAGTACATTTGAATTTTCTAATCACCTTCCTGTTCGTGAACAGCTTTTCGTGAACGGCACAAGGAGAAGAGACGATAGGCAACTCGTCTTTTTAGAAGAAAAAAAAAGGAGCTGAAGAAGAGGCAGGATATGTGCACTGAGTTGCTCCGAAGTAGAGGGAAAGCCCGAAAATTCTACAAGAGAGTTAAAGCGAGAATGCTTAGAACAGGGTTGCC
The DNA here is from genome assembly GCA_964034835.1 of Muscina levida. Taxonomy (NCBI): domain Eukaryota; kingdom Metazoa; phylum Arthropoda; class Insecta; order Diptera; family Muscidae; genus Muscina; species Muscina levida. Next base: position 59,886,450 of record OZ035884.1, on the reverse strand, counting down.
CTCCTGCAAGGACAGCGATGGTCAGCTAGTGACGGACCCGGATAACGTTCTGAAGATATGGAGAGATCATTTTAGAAATTTACTGGATACTAACACCACTCCAGAAGACCCCGATCCAATCAATGACGATGGTATTAACTGCCCACCTCCGAGCCAGAGCGAGATACGTATGGCCATCTCCCGCCTTAAAAACAACAAAGCTGCTGGAGCCGATGGTCTCCCAGCTGAATTGTTTAAGGCTGGCCGGGAGGAGCTGATTAGGAGCATGCATCAGCTCATGAAGGACATCTGGCAAGAGGAGAGCATGCCCGGGGATTGGAGTCTCAGTCTGTTATGTCCCATATACAAGAAAGGAGATCGTAGTGAATGTAAGAACTATCGTGGAATAAGCCTATTACCAATTGCATACAAGGTCCTTTCATGCATATTGTGTGAACGTCTAAAGCCAATTGTAGAAAAACTAATTGGACCATATCAGTGCGGCTTTAGACCTGGCAAATCTACGACGGATCAAATATTCACCTTACGACAAATCCTGGAAAAAACCCACGAAAAGCAGATCGACACCTACCACCTCTTTGTCGACTACAAAGCTGCCTTCGACTCTCCGATAAGAAATAGGCTTTATGAGGCTATGTCTGAGTTTGGTATTCCTGCAAAGCTAATTCGACTTTGCAGATGTACCTTAGAAAACACCAAATCCTCGATTAAGATTGGTAAAGATCAGTCTGAACCATTCAACACGGAAAGAGGTCTCAGGATGGGCGATAGCCTGTCCTGTACACTATATAATGTAGTTATGGAGAAGGTGATGAGAAATGCTGGTGTCAACATGTCTGGCACCATATTCCACAAAAGCCACATGCCACTAGCCTACGCCGATGATATAGATATCATTGGCCGAAATCTGCGGGACGTTACTGCAGTCTTCTCATCCCTAGAAAAGGAGTCGGCAAAAATGGGTTTTCGCGGTCAACGAGGACAAAACAAAAATAATGATTTCGACGAACAAAGAGTCCTCTCGATGGGGACGCAACGTCAACGTTGACAATTATTGTTTTGAGGTAGTAGATGAGTTTACCTACCACGGATCTTCCGTCAATAAGAAAAATAATGTCAGCGAAGAAATTAAGCGTAGAATAGTGCTAGCCAATAGATGTTTTAACGGACTTCGGCAGCACCTTAGTAATACCACCTTATCTCGGAATACTAAGAAACGCTTTACCAGGTGCTAATCTTACCCGTTCTTTTGTATGCTGCCGAATCATGGGTGCTTACGACGGCTCTATGAAAAATGCCCCAAATGCAAAATGCCCCAAAAAATAAACGAAAAATTACCCAAAAAAATTTCCATACAAAATTGGGGAATTTTTCATATGAAAAATCCCCCATAAATTTTGGGGAACTTTTCACTTATTTTAGGTAAAATTTCGTTTTTTAATTTTGGGTCATTTTTCATATGCAAAATGACCCAATTTTGCAGATATGAAAAATACCCCAATTTTTTTCCATATAATAAAAAATAAAAAAGCATGGTGCAGATGATAAAGAAAGGGGGGGGGCGGACGCCCCCCCCTCTCTTTATTTTTCGACTTATGAAATATGACAGAGAGATAGTTAAGATACTTACTTCGACGTATGCGGCGGGGGGCGTGCCACCCACCGCATTCGTCTTTTAATAAAGCTAAAGAGAGAGTATAGAAACTGATAACGACGGATGCGGCGGGGGGCGTGCCCCCCACCGCATTCGTCTTGTTTAGAAGAATATTTTTTTGGGGTATTTTTCATAAATCTTGTGGGGTATTTTTCATAATTTTTGGGGAAAATTTCGTTCTTGAGTTTTGGGTCATTTTTCATTTTTTTCGCCCAATTTTATTTTGGGTAATTTTTCGTTTTTTTTGGGGCATTTTGCATTTGGGGCATTTTTCATAGAGCCCTTACGACAACGGACATACAAATCCTGGGAGTATTCGAGAGAAAAGTACTCCGAAAAATTTATGGACCTATCTGTGTCGACGGCGAGTTTCGCCATCGGATGGACCATGAGCTGTATGAGCTTTACCACGACATCGACGTAGCTAAAAGAGTCAGAATGCAACGACTACGATGGCTGGGTCATGTTGCCAGGATGGATGTAAATGCTCCAGCGAAAAAGGTGTTTGAAGGCGAACCTGAAGGACGGCGCAGAGCAGGGAGACACAAACTCCGTTGGAAGGACCAAGTGGTAGGCGACGTGCCACCATCTGGTAGGACTAAATGGACAACACACGCACAAGACCGAAGCGTTTGGAATTCTTTAGTACTTCAGGCCTCAAACTTATGAACCATGTTTGTAAGTTGTAATGGGCCACTTAAGTAAGTAAGTAAGTAAGTAATCACCTTCCTATGAAGCATAGTAAACGCTGTAAAAATATCATTACACCATAAAGAAGACCTAGTTTTTAAATTCTACGTGTTTTAAAACATATTCGGCAGTCCGACTAGCTGTATGATTGATAAAAAAATTTTTTTTTTCCTATCCTATTAATATTATAAATGTGAATGTCTGTATGTTTGTTTATTTGTTTGTTTGTTTGTATGTTTGTTGGCCAATCACGCGTAAACGACTGAACCGATTTTAATGAAATTTGGAATACAGTTAGTGTACCATATGGAAATTACCGTAGGCTATAATTTTTTTTAGGTCTTGACCCTATGGGCGGTGTGGGCGTGGCAAAAAATTTGTTTGAGCTAGGTAGATAAAATTTGATACACAGATAGTACTCGACAACACGAATATGAATATGCAGACGAAATTTTAATTTTGAACCAGTGGGCGAAGTGGGCGTGGCAAACCATATTTTAAGAGCTAGGGAGATAAAATTTGATACACTGATAGTGTATAGCAACATAAATATGAATAAGCAGACAGAATTTTAATTTTGGATCAGTGGGCGGAGTGGGCGTGGCAAAACATATTTTTATAGCTAGGGAGATAAAATTTGATACACAAACATTACTCGGCAACACGAGTATCAATATGCAGACGACATCTTAATTTTGGATCAATGGGCGAATTGGGCATGGCAAAACATATTTTAAGAGCTAAGGAGATATTCTATACGAATAGAATATGCAGACGAAATTTTAATTTTGGATCTGTGGGCGGAGTTAGCGTGACCAAACTGTATTTTAGCCCTAAAGAGATAAAATTTGGTACACAAATAGTACTCGACAACACAAACATGGATCTGCTGGCGAAATTTAAATTTTGGATCAGTGGGCGGAGTGGGCGTGTCAAGACAGCAACACGAATATGAATATGTAAACAACATTTTAATGGGCGGACGGAGTGTGACCATACTGTATTTTTGCTCCAGAGAGCTGCAGTTTGCTATACTGATAGTACTAGGCACTTCATTTTCAAATTTGCAGACGAAATTGTTGAAAACTGTATTTAATCCCTAGTGCAGTAATACTTGATACACAAGTAATAACGATACCAAAAAAAGAAAAATTTATTGTACTAAAAAGTAAATTTATTGTACCAAAGTTACAAGTGTTGTCCCAAAAAGCACATTTATGGTTTCAAATAGTACTTCATTAGTATCAATTGTGCCAAAAATTGTTTTTATTGGATCAAAAAGGACTCTTATTTTTATAAATTTTTATCAGTGCTGTTGTTGGAGCAAAAAGCAAAGACTACAATTGTTTTTTCTTAATTTCATAACAATTTTAAATTTTAATTGCTGACATTGTTGTAGCATTTTGACGAATTTTTTTTCCGAATTGTGTCATTTAAGTTAAAGGACAATTTACGCGGCGTCAGTTGGTAGTACTCGGCAATGCAGACATGATTATACCGGCATAATATTTATTTTCGGTCAGCGGGAATATGAAGGCGAACATGTTATTTCTGATCGATGGGCAGAAGGCAAAATATTGGATAAATGTTTTTAGAACTATATAAAGTAGTTTTTGTATACAGGTTATACTTGGCGCTATAGATATGAATTTTCCGGCAGATTTTTTAATTTCGGTTAGTGATAAGTTGTTAATTTGATCAGGTTAGGAACTAACTTAAATTGTTAAGAACTAGCAAATTATTTACAGAGCGTGCAAGATAGACTTAAACTTAGCCCTTTAGGTAAGCAGGCCAAACATATTATAAGTATACGCGAAGTACGCAATTGCGAAGCATTGCCAGGTCCACTAGTATATATATATATCTATAATATAAAAATAAGTCGCTGAATGTGTTGCTAAGCGCTAAACTCGAGAACGGTTGGACCGATTTGGCTCAATTTTTTTTTCAGTTATTCGTAATTGCCAGGAGTAGGTTTTTACGAAAGAAAATTTTGGGAAAATCCTCCGGAAAAGTCGGAAAATTTGAAAAATCGAAAATTGCCTTTTTGTACGGAATTTTGTATGCAATTGATACGGAATGGATTTTCGAATAGAAAAATAGAAAATTTTTGTGGAAAAATTCGGAAAATTCCGGAAAAATTTTAAAAAAATATTTTTTTTTCGATTAAATTTTGAACGATGTAACTGTGAAAAATTTTGGATAATTATTCCGAAATGACTTTCGAATGGAAAAATTCTTGGTGGAAAACTCGGAAAATTCCGGAAAAACTCGAAAACTTGGATATTTTTCGACGAAATTTTGCATTTTAACGTTTAGTTTGATAATTTTGGACGATGTTAATGTGAAAAATGTCAGATAATTATTCCCAAATGACTTTTCAAATGGAAAAATAGAAACATTTTTGGTGGAAAACTCGGAAAATTCCGGAAAAAAACTAGAAAAAAAACTTTATGAATACAGTTGATTTAAAAGTGGAAAATTCGTTATGATGCGTGGAAAGTTTCGGATTACTATGAAATTTATTATGTAAAAAGACGTTTTCCGTGACACAAAAATATAACAGATGCTTTCAAATGACGTCCGAGTTATAAGGTAATGGCGTCTCATTTCACAGTGGAACAGTGAAAAACCACACAAACGTAGTTATGCGTGTCTGATAGTATTACTGGAGCTGAGTAAAACCTTAGCTAAGTACGACAAGAATAGTAAATTTCGCTTATTCTAAAAAGTTACAAAATTTAATCTTTGTCACTTTTTCAAAATAGGCCGAAACATTGCATTTATTTTCGTTGCGTTTTTAACAAATTACGAAGGTATAATATTTTTTAAAATTAACTATTCTAGGAATATCTTTAACAAAGTGTTAACTAAGCTAGCGATTACTCAACGTTCCGATGTTTTCGAAAAAGTCAGATTTTGTGTATTTTAAATTGCTTTTAAATATTCAGATTGAAGGGCAAATACACCATCGAGCGGCAGCTTTGTTACCACCACCAAACGAAGATCATAAGTTCCTTCAGATATATTTCGTTGGTGATTTGGCAATTGTATTAGATCAACGTTGTACAATTTTTACTGCGATTAAACTCGAAATGATCGATCAATTGCAAAATCTTCTGCATTAGCATAACGCATTGGTCAGATTGTTCAAAACCGCATTGGAAACGACGAAAGAACCTCTGGAGGCCATGGAAGACAATTCAATGCTCCCACTAATAATGAAGTCGCAATGGTAATTGTTGGGGAGAAATTGTTCTCAAGCGTCGAGATAGTGGACACTGCACTTCAATACCCGTTGATGTTCTGCCGTGGAGAGGATGGCTATCATCTCAATTTAAAGATGGTCAATACGAGTACAACGAAATGTTTGTTTACAAGTCATCACTTCTCTTTATTTTCCATATAAGTTCGAATTCGTATTTCAGGAGAAGCAACGAATTAAAAGGATAGCTTAATGGATTTGTATGCCTATCGATTGATGATTCGGCAAGATGGTGAGAATCGTCTGTAAAGATATCGCAGGTTATTTTAACAGTACAGCGTTGACATGTACGTCAAGGTCGAAACTGAGCGTCTCAATTTTATTCGTTTTAATCAGTTGCCACATTGCGAGAAGCTTGAAAACGTTTGCATTTGCTCGAAAACGATACGCATTGGAACTCAACGCTCGCCGAGGCAACTGTTTCTGCTCCAGCGAATCAAATTCGTATATTGTTTGCGATCACTATAACCACGTGTCAACCGTCGAAACCGAGAGCATTGTGGGACAAATACAAGAACGAGATATCTAACGACAGTTTGCACAGAGCTCGCACGACAACATCGAATTTTGAAATTAACGAAATTGGGAATACCAGCGTTAAATCGTTCGTGACCGACGAGAATGAGGCGACCAACTATCCGACAGAATTTTTGAACTCCCTAGATGTATCAGCTGAAGGTGGGATCATAATCATGTTCCGAAATTTTAATCATCCGAAATTGTTCGACGGTACTCGGTTGTCTGTCAAGAAACTGATAAACAATGTGATTAAAGCGACGATCATCAAGGGCAAATTTAAAGGAGAGGAAGTCCTTATTCCACGAATTCATATTATTCCAACCGACCGTCCCTTCCAATTCTAGCTAATTTAATTCCTCATGATGACAATCAATAAATCGCAAAGCGCTTCGTTGGAAGGTTGTGAGATCAACCTCGAAGTGTCGTGATTTCGCACGGTCAGCTGTACGTTCGCGTGTCGGCAAACCGCCTTTATTCGAAAAACATTGTTTATCAGATCGATCTTCACTGATTTAAATTAAATTCAAAAAAATTTAAATAAAATCGGAACTATTTGTGTTTTAATATAACCCTAGAGCTTATATGAAGGCTTTAGCATAGGAGCGAGAAGAAGTTTGCCGGGTCCGAAGTTGTATGGCAGAACAACGTTTGCCGGGTCAGCTAGTATATATATATATATAAAATTGTTGCATTACTGATTTACTGACTGACTGATCATTGTCCAGTCCAAACCCAGGGCTTAACCCAGAATCTCGAAAATTGGGGTGAACATTTTTCTTACAGAGTAGGTGGTCGATAAGAAGATATTTTTCGAAATTCATATTTGTAGGGGTAAAAAAGGCCCCTCAAAGGGATAAAAAACTACAAAGTCTTACGGAATGAATGTCCGAAATCTAATTGGATTACTAAATATTTCGCACATAAAAACATTTTTTGAAAAAAATTATCAAATTGGAAAATATTGCATAGGATATCAATATTTATTTTTTATTTAAATAGTATTTATCTCGTTTAATTCACCAACCAACAACATCCACCTAAACATCGTTCAAAATCATCAAATCATGAGAAAACTACAAAATAATTAAATTTTTTGCGTTTTTCCGCAATTTTCCGAGTTTTTATTTTTCGGCGAAAAAATTGTCGAAAAAATCCAAAACCTTCGAGTTTTTATTTTTCGAAATTTTCCTAGTTTTCCTCCAAGAATTTTTCTATTTTACCATGCGAATGATTATCCGAAATTCTTCACATTTACATCATCCATTAGTAAAATATACGATAAAATGTAAAATTTCGTCGAAAAAAAATTTTAATTTTTGTAATTTTTCCATAATTTTTCAACCAATATTTCCTACTTTTCCATTCGAAAAGCCACTACGGAACAATTGCAAACAAAATTTTATACAAAAAAATCAATATTTTTGCGAAAAAATCCATATTTTTCTTTCACATAAACCTTCTCACGGATCAAACGAAACGAACAACAGAAAAAAATGTTAGCAAAATCGGCCCAGCCGTTCTCAATTGATGAATTACTATACATTTTTTGCTCCATTTTTATACCATCACCCTTAGGGATGAGGGTATATATCATTTGATACGAAAAAAAGTGTAACGCATTAAAGGAGACGACTTAGACCCCAAGTATCTTAAGACCAAATTCGTTTCAGAACTTTTTAAGAAGAATGAGCTATGTCCGTCTGTCTGGCTGGCTGGCTGGATGGCGGCTCCACGAAAAGCCCCCCAATGAAATAACGCCCAAACGAGAAATGAAATATTCCCCAAATTTTTTTCATACATTTTTGGGTGTTATTTCATATGAAATAACTCCCAATTTTTTTGGGCCATTTTTCATTTTTCTTTGGGAATTATTTCATTCTTCATTTGGGGTTTTCAAATTATGAAATAATCCCCAATGAAATAACACCCAACAAATTTTTTAAATTTGGGGATTGTTTCATATCGTGAATAATTTGGGTGTTATTTCATTTTTTATTGGGGGCTATTTTATTTTAAAAGCTGTTGGCTTTTAGGGGTTATAATTATATAATTATATAAAAATAGGCCTTTTACAAGAAAACTTTTAGCCTGTGAATATATGACAATATCTTTTGAATGTTTACATGTACATATTACCATTTATGTTCATACTGCAAAATTCGATTAGTACACACTAAGAATGTAATTATTTTTTTAATTTGTAAGAGTTCTCCAAGAGGATTAATTCAATAAAAGCAGAGAGTTTGATTTGCTTGTGAACACTGGAGGTGGTTGTGTAAAGGCCAAACGTAAAAGGCAAATTGCCTACCGAACTGCAAAAATAGAGCAGGGCTACAACGATCCACACGATTCATTTCAATAATTTTGCGACTTTGCTGATGGCCCATATTGACTTCATGAAATCCTTGGTGAAACTGACTTTTATGAATTTTGGGCATAATTTCATTTTTGTTGCTGGTGGGGTTTATTTCATTGGGGGTTATTTCATTTTCATCATTGGGTGTTATTTCATATGAAATAACTCCCAAATATTGGGGGTTGTTTCGTTTTCGCTTTGGAGTTTATTTCATTTATTTTTGGATGTTATTTCATTTACTGTTTTTGGGTGTTATTTCCAATTTTTTGGGGTTTATTTCATTGGGAGTTATTTCCTGGGCGTTATTTCATTGGGGGGCTTTTCGTGGAGCCTGGATGGCTGGTCAGCAAGATAACTCGAGTAAACCTTAACGGATCGGTATGAAAATTTACCAGTATTAATAATTTTCAAAACGAACTTATGGGATTGTAAATGGGCAAAATAGTCTCACCCCTTCTAGTACCTCCCATACAAAATGACCTATTTTTGGATAATTTATATTTCTTTCATAACTTTCAAACGAACGATCGTAGGATATTTGAATTGGCCAGTATATTTATCTTACAAAAGTAGATAAACCATAAGAAAACCGAAACCTTCTCGATACCGCTTCTGATACCTCCCATACAAATGACCTAATTGACCCATATAGTCTTACATACATATATTTTTTGTAAGTTAACTTAATTCACTCAAATTTTTAGTATGATGTTCGCTTATGAAAATGGGACTCAGGAATGAATATGAACTATATCGGTTAACGCTTTCTGGTACCTCTCATACAAAATGACCTATTTTTGGAAAATTAATATTTCTCTCATAACTTCCAAACGGACTCTTCGGGAGTAATGAAAATTTGTCGATGAATTTACGTTGTTATAGGACGCGAAACCCCAACAAATCTAACTATTTGACACACCCCTTCTGGTACCTCCCATACAAATGACCGAACCCACCCCTATAGTCTTACAAACACATCTTTTTTGTAAGTAAACTGAATTCGTTCAACTTTTGAGTATACTGTTCGCTTATGAAAATGGGACTCAGGAATGAATATGAACTATATTGGTTCACGCCTTCTGGTACCGCCCATACAAAATGACCTATTTTTAGAAAATTAATATTTCCCCCATAACTTTTAAACGGACTCTTGAGGGGTAATGAAAATCGGTCGTTTAATTTATGTTGTTATAGGAGGCAAAACCTAACTATTCGGCAAACCCCTTCTGGTACCTCCTATACAAAGGACCGAACTCACCATCATAGTCTCACCATCAAATTTTTCTGTTGGTTTGTAAGATGTACGTATATATATTTGATTCAGAAATGAATAAGGACTGTATTGATTCACCCTATAAAAATTACCTTTTTTTTGAAAAATTAATATTTTTCACATAAATTCCAAACCGGCACATATACATCCTACACAAATAAGTCAAGTTATGGACGATTTTGCACCACAAGCAGGAAAAAAATTATACATAAGTAATTTTATTTTATTTAAAAATCTATTAATTTCAATAACTTAAGACTTCAGCAATATAATATATTCGGTGATGGTATTTGTCAGTCAGTTTACCTGACTGAAATTTCCGTACAGGTTTTATATATAGATAGATGTGAAAAGTTTATACATTTTGTGTTTCCTCTGTTAAATATGTACAGATAAAGCACAAATATTATTGCACCAATTTGAGGTTTGCTAAGTTTATACACATGGGAGTTCCAATAAACCAAACTGTCACTTGTTGTACACTCTAAATTTTATTAAAGTCTAACACCAGTACTTCAGTTCAATACCAAACCAACAGAAATTGCAATAACATACATCCCATATCTTTTATGGCCCTTATTCCAAATAGTTTAAACCCTATTACAGTTAAACAGTAACAAACGCGCGTCATATGCATCGATTCTTTCAGCAGAATTTATTAATTTTTATTATTAATAAAATATTCGTCCCTGTGATTTTCACACTTCGTTGGCAATTGACTGCGTTGTTGACGTCATTTCATTCAATAACGGTATTTTTTAGAAATTCACGGACATCGTTCACATTTTTTTCTGTATCTGTTGACTTCTTTCCTTTCGCACTTTGACATTTTGTATATACGACAAGGGTTGTAACATAATTAAGAAATTCTAAGAGCTTTCGGATCATAATCAAACATTTGCAGTTACCTCTTAATGTATCCGACGTTGTCCTTAATGACTTGCAAGGATTATCTGCAAAAGAAACGAGAATGACAGAAAAAGGGAAACATGTCACTTAATTTATATAAAATCAATTTGTGCTGCAAAAAATTAAAAATTTAATTAAAAACAAATCATTTGCGCCATTTATATCACAGCTTTGTCCTTTGCTACGGGTGCTGCTGTTTTTACTTTCCGTGATATTTTTCAATTTGTCCATCATTAACAATAATTGCATATAATAAGTAGTATGTACTATGTGTATGTGTAGATCAATAGGCTGCTGGAATGGCACCCGGTGTGCGTGTGCGGTGGCATTTCATCAGATAACAGTTGTTTATTTTATATTAATATCCTCACAAAGTGGTCTTATCACATGCGTGCCTGTGTGTGTGCAACCAAACACTTTTAACCTCTCACTCACAGCAGATGACATGGCGACGTCACTTCACATCCAGATGCTATTAAATACCATCACATCACACACCATTCTTGGCGTGTAATTGTGCACATATTCAAGCACAAATGCAAATGTACTATTAATTGTACACACAAGCACACACACATACACATACAGTCTTTTTGTCGGGCATCATGAAAAGCAACATTAAAACCACCGCTGGCAGCCATCACAATTGTAATTTGATTGACAATTTTATGGCAAATCGAATGTGTGTTATGTGTGTAACTTTGTGATCCTTGCTCATACGCGCACATACGCTTATAAGTACAAGCTCATACATGCGAGTATATGTATATCAACATATATTCAGGTAGGTAGGTAGGTCTCTGTGTATATAATTCACAATAATCAACAAATATTCGATAATCATACGCCTCTACTCCCTCGTGCTATGTTTGTGTGTATACATAACATAATTTTAACAGAAGCAAAAAGTAATCATGTATTTATATCACTGGAGAAAGTTTATTGATTGTTATTTTTAATTTAATTGAAAAAAAAAAACAATTAGTGCCTTTCCACACATACACATACACGCCGAGAGCTGGGAACCGCATGTGTGCGCAGCACACCGACAGGGACTTAAACAAAAAAGTTTAAAGTCGATGTATGCTAAATATACTGAAAAATTAGGGATTTTTGTGAAACCGACTACGGTATTTGAAATCGTCACACTTGGTCTACACAAAATTGTTTTACCCCAAGTAGCATAAAATAAGAGCCGACAAAGTTTCTAATTTCGAACATGAATTGCCACTCTAATGTACAATGTAATACTTCCATTTTGTTCGATACTGGTTTTTAAATGAGCAATCATGTTTTATTAGATTATCGCTAGTGTGATAGTATTATTCATTTTTTTGGAGTTTCATATAATGATTATTGAATTGAATGTAATACAGTAAAATTAGCATATTCAATTGTGTAAACATTTAGCAATGAGATATTTTCGACGTCACCAACAGCATCGTCATTATGCGCTTGTACTTGTAAAGTGAATAACATAATTTGTATACTCAAAAGTATCGTAATTTTGTAAAAAATGGGTCAACTGGGACAATTGACACAGAGTACATTAGAACAAAGAGTGATTAAGAGATCAACGATTAGTTTGTGAAAAACCATTCTAGTATACATACTTTGATATGGTACTAATTCTTCCTACTCTCAACTAGTCTGGAAATACAAAAGTGTTTTTGTGAATTTGAGTAAATATTGTAAATGTTGGACAGACTTTTTTTTAACTTACTTATATTCCCTTACCCTTGTTTTTTTTCTCAAAATTTTTTCCAGATTCAAAATCAGCGACCCCAAAAACCCCATTATGCACAATATCGGTTGAATTTTTGGTATTTTTATCTAACTCTGGATTCGATATCAGTGTCCCCAGTATCCTTCTTAGGCAAAATAACAGTTAAAGTCAAGCTTTTTTGAAAAAAATAATATCGACATTTTGTTTTTTCAACACTCCAGATTCGAAAACAGCGACCCCAAAAACCACTTTGTACTAAGCTTTAGGCACTTTGGAAAAAGACATCACATTAAGGCCACATTTATCACAGATCCAATCAATGTTCATGAAAATTTCTTTTCTACTATTGGTTTCTTATTAGCACAAGTTACTTGCAGTGATATATTGAGAGCATTTGTAACTTTATTCAGTGCGTTGAATATATGTATATAAAGGCATAACGACAAATTAAGGCAAATTTTGATGCCTTTTTTTTAATCTACTATAACTTCCAATTTCAATTTTCATAACCATATAAAAAATGTCCACAGCTAATTGCAAATCCTAAAACTTATTAACCCATTAAAAGCTGCAACATTCATATTAGATGATTGGCTCCAAATAGGTCAATTAGATGTAAAAAAAAAAATTGCAGTAGAAAGGTCTCTTCTATGATATTTGTGTTATTTTGGATAGACTGATATAACATTTGTAAACATATTTTAATATCCTAAGTTTTAATTAATTCTGCTCGAGGTCAGTGTTTTGTTGTTATCTTTTATTTTTCAATATTTCGTCTTTCATCAAAAGACATCATCAGAATTGAAAAGAGTTTGAGTATGAACACTATATCACAGACAAGTAGTTTAGCGACCACTCTCCTCTTCAATCGGTAGGGCCTAATTAATTAAAATTTGGGATATTATAATTTATTCAAAGGTCGAATAAACACTAAAAGCTAAATATTAGTAAATTTATTTATAGTTAGAATTATTTTTTTTCTACGTATTCGCTGTAAATCTGTTCTGATTTCATACTACAAATTTAGTTAAAAGGTGGTGAACCAAGTTCAATACAAAGTTAAATACAGCTAAAATCCAAAATTTTGAGTCTAGCATACATTTATGCATATAAATGCATAATGCAATTCTCCTTTTATTTATACCTATCCACAAAATGCATTATATTATTACAGCAAAATTATAAGCACTCCACGACTCCGTTCACAGTGAGCCACAAACTATAGATATTGGGTTATACTTCAAAGATGTTTATTAATTTTAAGAATATTTACCAAAAAGATGACAAAATTCAAAAAAAAAAAATTGAAACAAAATGCACAACTTTTCATCCATTCAACCCATTTGCAGTCAACAACTTAATTACAAATTTGCAGCTTTTAATAAGTTAGAAAATTCTAGAAATCACACTTTGCGGCTGGTTCCTTTTTTATAGAACCCTAGATAGATTTAGATAGAGTGATTTAATAAAAAATGCATACAAAATTGCATTCAAATCCTTAAAAATACCAATTTATTTGATTTGCGACTTAATTCTGAGAATTTTACGTGAAAGTAGCCCTGAAATAAGAACTTATGCACCATTCGTTTTGTCAAGTTCGCTGCATTAATAACACAAGGGAACAAGGTATTTGTTGTTAAAGAACTGAATATTGTTTTAAAGGTAATTTGGGACGCTGAATCCAAATCTGCACTTGGTTTTTTCGTATCAGCTCGACTTTTCGCGATATACCGTTATTTCCAAAACTAAGGTACTTCCACTACAAATATTTAAATAACTTGAAAACGGTTCACCATATTCAATTAAAAAAAAACCTAAACTCGTCAACAAAATTATATTTAACCCGTGCCTACATTGTTTTTAATTTGGCCCAGTAGTTTCAGAGATATTGTTATAGTTTTAAAAAAAAATACAAAAATTTTACAAAAACAAAAAAAAAAATTGTTTTTTAAAAATTCATAAAAAAAAATAATGCAACAAAAATCACAGTGTTGGTCTTAAAACATTTAGCTTAATAAAGTTTGAATGAAATGAGCTTTATTTCATTGAAATCTGTGCACAACTTTTGATTTTGTCAACAATTTACTGAGATAACTAAATTTACAAAAATCGCGATTTCCATACAGAAATAACATTTATTAATATGTTTGTGAAAGTGTAACTCGAGCAAACCTTAACGGATCGTTATGAAAATTTATCAGTATTAATATTTTTCGAAACGAATTTATGGGATTGTAAGTGGGCGGAATAGCCCCACCCCTTCTGGTACCTCCCATACAAAATTACCTATTTTTGGATAATTAATATATTTTCAATAGCTGATAAACAGACAACCGGAGGATATTTAAATTTGGTCAGTTTATTTATCTTGCAAAAGTAGACAAACCCTAAAAAAACCGAAACCGTTGCCATACCCCTTCTGGTACCTCCCATACAAATGACCGAACTCACCCCAATAGTCTTAGATACATATCTTTTTTGTAAGTACACTGAATTCAGTCAAACTATGCGTAAGTTTTACGGTTATGAAAATATGAATCAGGAATGAATTTGCACTATATCGGATCACCCCTTCTGGTACCTTCCATACAATGACCTATTTTTGGAAAATTAATATTTCTCCATTAACTTCCAAATTGAAACTTCTCGATTAATTAAATTTGGTCAGTTAATTAATATTGTAATAGGAGGCAAAACTATAAATTAAACTATAAATAAATTTGAAAATTTGTCATGATTTTTAAAAATACAAAATTTTAATTTTTTTTGGGTAGAAACAAAAATATTCGGAAAATCTGTTATCACCGAACTTAGCATAACTCATTCAATTTTCAATCGATTATTATGTACATACATGTTTTAGAAAGTTACTTTAATATGATATCCAATAAAGCTAATAAAAAGAACAATTTGCCCCCAACCGATTAACTTTCAGCGTGAAGAAAATTAAATTGTGTAATTTTTTTGAATAAAAGAGCCTTTACTCAGTCATTTTTTTTTGTGATATTAAAAAATTTGATTTTTTTCAAAGGTAACAACGATATCATTAAAGAAAAAAACAAAATTTTAAAATCCGGCTTATGAAAAAAAAAATTATGATTTTTTGAACTATAATTTTTTGGAAAATAGGCGAAAATACGATTAGTACCTGTAACTTAAAAATTCGAGCTGATGGAGAAAAATGGAGATTAGATTTGAAATCAGTGACCTCAAATTAGTAAAAAACAGCTATAGAATTCCAAACAACACTCAAAAAGTTCAATTTTGTTCCCTTGTGTAATCATATTGCGGAATCTGAATCAACCGAAATTGTGCAACGGTACGCGGTTATCCGTCAAGAATCTGATAAAAAAATGTGATTTCATACGATCATAAAAAACAAATTCAAAGAAGAGTAAGTCCTATACTTACGAATCAGACAATCAATAAATCGCAAGGCCAATCGTTGGAAGTATATGAGATTAATCTCGAATTTCCCTGTTTTATGTCCGGTCAGTTGAACGTTGCCTTTTCGAGTTTTGGAGAACCGCCTTCGTTGTTTGTTTTTGCTGTGGAAAACAAATCGAAAAACTTTGTTTATCAAACATTCTCTACTGAGTTTATATGAAGGCATAAAATTGGGGCGAGACGAAGTTCGCCGGGTCCGCTAGCCCCTTCTGGTATCTCCCATACAAATACATCATTCCGCCCACTTTAGATATCGAGTTATAATATCAATATACCCAACGGGATCGTACCCAAATTCTGTACTTAGTAAAACTATTACAGGATAAAGTTTTGGAAAAAAAATTGGAAGTCTAGTCACGCCCTTCTGGTACCTCCCATACAAATTCACCTTTCCGCCCACTTTACATATGGATTAATAATATCAATAAATCCATCGCGCTCGTACCCTAATTCTTAATTTAGTAAAGCTGTAGCAGGATACAGTTTTTGAGAAAAAAACTGAAAGTCCACCAACGCCCCATCTGCTACCTCCCACACACATCTGGTACCGCCCACTTTAGAAATCGATTAATATTATTATTAGAACTACCGCGATCGTGACCAAATTCTGTATTTAGTAAAGTTCAAGCAGGATAAAGTTTTGGAGAAAAAATCTAGAAGTCTAGACACGCACACACGACACGACCGTGCCCAAATTCTGTATTTAGTAAAGCTATAACTGGATAAAGTTAAAGGAGGTCCTGGTACCTCCCATACAAATGTACCTTTCCGCTCACTTTAGAGATGGATTAATAATATCAATATACTCGACACGATCGTGCACCAATTCTGTATTTTATTAATTTATAACAGAATAAAGTTTTGGAGAAAAATTTGAAAGTCTAGCGGCGCCCCTTACGGGACCTCCCATACAAATGTACCTTTCCGCCCACTTCAGAGATGGAGTAATAATATCAATACACCCAACGCTATCGTGCCCAAACTCTGTATTTAGTAAAGCTATAACAGGATAATGTTTTGGAGGATAAACGTAGAAGTCTAGACACGCCCCTTCTAGTACCTCCCATACAAATTTACCACACCACCCACTTTAGAAATCGAGTAATAATATTAATATAAAGCAATTTTTTTATTTTACTGATGGTGATGGTATATGTAAGTCGCGTCGCCCGACTGAAACTTTCTTACTGGTTTCTGCATTTCATTTGACATTTCTCAATTACAGACTAACTAACCGGGTCTGTAGGATATGTGAAACACCAGTGCATGCGCGTACAGCTCGTACTGCAAAAAATATTGCTGCTGTTCGCGATAGTGTGGCTGAAGAACCGTCCACCTTAACTCGTCGTCGTGGTCAACAATTGCACAGCTAACGAAACAATGGCGCTTTTACGCGACAAATTCAATGGCCGTGTTATCTCACGTGGTGGCGATGTCAATTGGCCGCCAAGATCATGCGATTTGATACCGTTGGACTTCTTCCTTGTGGTTATTTGAAAGAAAAGGTGTACGTCGATAAGCCAGCAACAATTCAAGAGCTAAAGGATGAGATAATTCGGCACATTAACGGCATAGATCGTCAATTATGCCTCAGCGTCATCGAAAATTTGGACCATCGGATGGAGGTGTGGTGCCATCGCGGCGGCCATTTGGTCGATATTTTTTCCCATACATAATTGAACCATACCAATATTATCATAATAAAAAAAGGATTAGAATAATTTCCTATATAATTTGTGATTTATTCAAAATCAACATAGGCCCCTAAAATTTAACCACCCTTTGCCTTAAAGTATTAAGTACGCCATTGAATTCAGCACGATCGAGATATACATAACTGTAGAATTAGTCAAAATACCTCATGTAATTTTTTAACAGTAGAGTAATAAATTAATAGTCTGAATCTTATAAATGTTCTGCAAAAAATTACTTCAATAAATATTCAACTATTTGTGATAAATCACAATTATATGTTGTACTGAGTTACTACTTACTTACTAATTTTCCATTAAACCCCATGAGTGAGTTATGGGATAGTTTCTCGCGTTGCTGTGAATTAACATGTGAATTAACACGAATGCGAACGTCACTGTTTGAGAAGCTTTTACTAGACATGCCGATTTACTTGACACTTCTATTGCGACGCTGCTGTCCACAACACCGAAGGGGCCGGAAATGAAAGAAAAATGTAGATGACTGGAGGCGGGAATCGAAGCCAGGATCTCCCGCATAGTATTCTGTATTGTACTGTTATGATTGACTATTTTCAAATAATTTGTTAAGCATTTAATCAAATTAAATTGTCATGTTGTTTTTCCTCCAAAAAATTTTGCTCCAATCACTTCATCTAACAAATATTGAATTTTTAGGGTTTATTTTGGGACTGTTTATCTCACAAATGGCCATTGACATTAAGGATAATTTTTGGGAATATTCGCAAAACTGAACAAGGTTTCATTTAAGTCGGGAACATCGACCCTTAATTTGGCTTTCATAAAAATGGGGTCCACCTAATATATATAAATCACCTATGCACCTTATTTCAGCAGTTGTCTTCGACTGCATGATAGACCAGTAGACAGCAAATTCCGAGCCAGTTGGCATATTTACATAATGTTCAAATTGGGGCCGGCCGTAGCCCCAGGGTTCGATTACTTGCTCAGCCATCTACATTTTTTCTCCGTCGGCCTGTCGATGTTTTCGACAGTATATAGCATAAGCTTCCCAAACAGGTGACATTCGCATTTGTATGTTAACAGTAATTTCCGTTATGTGTGTCTTAAAATAGAAAGCGATTCCGTTCTCATTAACGCGAGAATATATCCCATACCATATTCATGGGATGTAACTCTTAGCAGCAATATTGGTATAAATACTCCGCCTTTATGTGACAATCGTGGACACCTTAATTTTTTTTAAATGAGGAAAATTTTTAAATTTTTTTATATTTACACTAATAATTGTTTTGAATTGTATAACATATAAATGCACATTGTTATCAACTACCCCGAAAATCAATTAACTGTACCTAAGTTAAGGGAATTTCTCCTGAGACTGTTAAAATTTAAGCTATTATCAATTACGTATTTTTTGATTTTTACAATAAAACTATACGTCCTTTGCTTTGAAATGTCCGAGATATAGAGTTCTCCTAGTAATATTTGCTGAAATAGGCTCCTTAAGCATAAGGGTGCATAAACCTAAAACTGATTAATCGATTTTATGTGGCCCATTCGATTAGCCAACATACTGCGTCTCTTGATAATCCTAAAATACCAATTTAATATTATGTTACAACATATTCTATTTAAACGAATTATAGCATTGCGATGAAATTTTGTGGACAATTTGCTATTAACATTTAAATTCATGTATTATTAGTTAAATGTAAAAACCCCTCCCCTTAGGGCATAAATGCTTAATCTTCCCAGAAAATTTAAGCAAATAACATCCAAATGTAATAAAAACATGAACGTAATTGTCACACAAATTTACTTAATTTATAGCCATGATTAACAACTTTGATAACATCAGGGCGAACGGGCAGAAAAAATGAAACAAAATTCCTGTTCAAATATTTACGTTTTTTTTTGCTTTTGTTATGATTTCATTTATTTGCTTTCAGACGAGACACAGAAAACCAATTTGATTTTAAAGCATTTTTTATAGGGTTGTTAGCCTTTTTGTGGAAACGTACATATCTCCGTTCTCGCACCATCTCCAGAGATTCAATGCAACGGAAAAATAATACAAAACAGCATCCGAGGCAAAAACAAAATAACGGCGTAACTCTAATGAATTTTATATCTACACTGATGGGATTTGTTGAATTTTTAATGGGTATAAATTTTAGTAACCATAGGAATTTTTTTGTGCAAGAATGTGTTTGCTTATGAATCTGTGAGTGTTTTTTTTTCTTCTGTGTACATACACACGAATATCAACAATTGGCCCCATATGCAGGTGTATGTTTTACTCGTATTTGTGCTTTGTTAACTGGGTTAACTAGACCCTCGCATTCAGTTTTAGCCAACACTTAGCAAACAAGCCACTTAGCATTTAACAAAAGGAAAATTCAGGTATTCACGTGTGTTTGAATTCGAGTCATGAAAGCTCGTATCTGCATAAAAGGGCAAAACAGGATGGATTCACTTGAGAGCATCGCACACCAGCACTGCAGCACCATCCATCCCTTCCTGTACGAGCTAGAGCATGAACGAAAAGCAT
The DNA here is from genome assembly GCA_964034835.1 of Muscina levida. Taxonomy (NCBI): domain Eukaryota; kingdom Metazoa; phylum Arthropoda; class Insecta; order Diptera; family Muscidae; genus Muscina; species Muscina levida. The sequence continues at coordinate 59,866,384 of OZ035884.1, read as the reverse complement.
ATTCACAATAAAGTTTCGGTATTTCTATACAAAGTACCCATTTTGGTTATAACTATTTTACATACTCACCCACTCGCCTTTCCCTCGGCTGTGTTTATAAACTTTTACCAGTTGCTGTTGTTTACCTACGGCGGACTCTAAACATCGCTACCTGAATTGAGATGAATCTCTAATGTGGGCTCATGCCACTGTGTCCGGAAGAGTGGGGCAACTGCTGCTTTTAGCAGCACATATGTATGCTGTGTCCTGTTGTACGGCACCGATCTATAGCAAAGCCTTTGAATGCATTAATTTTTTGAGTACACTCCACCACTTAAATATTGAGATAATTCTGCTCTTTGAATATTTTCAATGGATTGGACTTAGCCATGCACACGAGAACTTCTGGAAGGCTCATCTGCCATAGCAAAGTATGGTTATGCAAATAGTTTTAAATACATCCCAGAAGCTGATGACGGCTTTCCCTTTTGCAACCTCATTGGCAAGTCGTAAAAGCAACAAAGGGTTGAAGCCAAAGTAGAAAAGTTTTTTGTTAACGACAGGCTAAATTATTGCAGAATATTTTTGCATTTAAAAATACTTGCAGCAGGTGAAATTAATTGCAAGATATTAAGAAATTTAAGAGTGTTTTTATTTTTTCTTTTACAATTTATGTATTTGAGGTAACAATTTTTTTCGTTATATGACTGAAATTATCAATCCTGAAAACAAATGACAAATAAATAGATTTTAGTTGAGGTGTACACATACGTTAAACAAACAAGTTGTGGTTTACTTAAATATATACAACTATATAATATACATAACAAATATTACTTGATTGTCTCTAGGCATCACGCAGCAAGCAAACTCGAATACTTGGTAGTGCACACTGGCGTATACTTAACGCAACGTTATTCATAAGACGTAGAAACTTCACAAATAACAAACAAGAAAACAAATATCAAAACAAGGTATTTTTTTTTCATTTGCTCAACTGTGTGTGTATTATTTTTATATTTTAAGGCAAAATGTTGTCAACATGCTCTAACTTCTTCTTATGAAAACTTGTTGGAAATATTTTGTACAATATTAACATTCATATGTAAAATAATGAGCATGCCAATTACTGCGAACAATAACATACATATTGTTACAATCGTAGAATACCCATCAGAATTTCATATCACAATGAGATAACATTTAATAAAACTAGGAACAATATAGGTATTGTTATACTTAAAAAGCAATTTTAAAATTTAAGTGTAATACAGGTAAATATTCATTTTGTATAACATTCTCAGCTATATTTTTATTGTAATATCAAATCAATTATACATATATCTGATAGATGTTGACATGAACATGAATCTGTTGTTTGGAACTCTTATTATCATGTGTATATAGATTTCACTGAATTTGTTTAGAAGCTGACTAAATTCTTAATATAAAAAGTTATGGAAAAATAATAAAATATTATTTTTCATATTTCATATAACTTTTTGACATTTTTACATAAAATAGGCAAAGAATAATGGTTTGGTCTAAGACACAATTGCTATGTGACTATAACGTAGATGGTGGATTTGTATAGGACTACAGTTGTGTTGAATTCATACTTAGTGTATGTTTACTATATGTTAAGGGCTTTTAGTCAGACTACATTGATTGGCATTTTGTGCCGAGTGCAGTGGTTGTCTTCCTTCTGGTTGTAATTCTTAAAAACAAATTTCCATGCAGACAGTTACGCTTGATGGTGACGTGCAATACAGCCATAGGTAATAAAGCCATATGGCCTTATTTCCCCTTCGATTGGGAAATAAGGCAATATGGATTATTTCCCTTCGATTGGGAAATAAGGTCATATGGCTTTATTACCACAGAATGTGTGAAATAAAGCCATTATGGCATTATTTCAGCTATGACAATTTTTTGAAAAAATTTATCTAGTATGTTCGTTTTGCGCGCCCTAGTCTAGCTGCATAACCAGCCTATCGCTCTATCTCTGTTGTAGTAGTTAGTCTCGTTGCGTACTTAGTATCGCTACTCTATCTATCTGCAGCACGAGACGAATGCGGTGGGGGGCACGTCCGCTTGATATCCAACATTCTCAGACGGCCCATTATTACGGCCCAATATTATCCAGTGCCATCCTCTTTAATCCGATAGACTTGGTGGTAGTTAACATCAAGACACACTTGCTGAGTCCATAAATGTGGGCTCGATGAATGTTACAACCTAAAGACAGGGCAGTGGTAAAAATAACACAAGCAAGTGTAACACCCGGCCCTATGAACTTCCATCTGATAAAAGGGGTATGGTGGGAAGTTAGAGCTGAGTTAAAGGTATTTTATTAAGTTTGTTATTGATAACATTGTTATGGGGGTTATAAACTAAGGACCGGAAGCTGAGACGTATTCGAAAAGCTGGACATGTATCGCCATGAGTTGTACTGGATATAGTTCGCAGCAAAGATCACCATAATTCCAGCATAGCATAAATATAGTTTAATACATTATCAAGCATAGTAGCCTTAAACTAGTAAGTCTGTCGCTTGGAAAGAGTAGAGGGTGTTTGCAGATTCACGATGTGCAATTTAAACTGCCACTCCTAAAAAAAAAAAAAAACTTAATTTCCCTTTGCACCCCATGAATGAGGTATGGGATAATTCCTCGCGTTGTTGTGAATTAACACGCTTTCTATTTTTAGATTCACAACCTACCACTCCTGGGGAATAATTTAAGCTTGATTGATCTAACCCACATTAACATGAAGAACTACAAACGAGATCAGAATTACCTACCACAGACAATGTCCGAGGAAAGATTTTAAAATGAAGTCTCGTGGGAAAAGGCACGGAAAGAGATGAGAAATCCTTTAGCAGATCCGAAAGAGGATTTTATTCTACACGATGACAACATGAAGAGTAGTACGGAAAATTCTCAATGCATTCATGACAATGCATTCATGCACAATGCAAATGTGGTCATAATCAGATTTTGCGGATTGAGGACGAGTGAACAAAAAATAATTTTAGTAACTAATGGGGATTTCCCCAAGAGTTTGAATTATATTTCAATAATTTACACAAGTTTCCTACAGGGCAGAGTACAATGACAGTGATAACTTTGTGATAATCCTAGAGCTTAACGCATCCTGATTTGGCATATTATATCGAATATGGCACACGAAGAAACCATGAAATATTTTTTCAAGGAGCAAAGATCACTGACCATCGATACCCTTGAGGAATTTTGTGGAAGTTCATCATTCCTCTTTAGTAATGGGGACTGATGAAAATGCACTCCACCCTCTCTAGAATATCACCGATATTCTAACAGAAGATGTTTTTTGTGTGATCAGGCATTTACATACCATAAATGAGAATTTATTTTTGTTCTTTAAGTACGTCGGATTCCTGTAGGATTTGGTCGTAGCACGGTTTAGGTGATATAGACCACGCAATGCGTAGAGGCCAAGAACGAAAAAGAAGACCCCATGGGGGATAACTTTCAGATATGCGGAAATTTTACCAGCAACTTTAAAATGTAGTCAAATGTTCGAGAAAAAAAGGAAGACTGAGATATGTACCTCCTCATGGATCTTAAGTTGTCAAGCAAAATTTTGAACAAGCGAGCATTCAAATGTGGGCTTAACACCAATTGATTCATTGGATTTATAAATAAAATTAATTTTCCAGTACACCCCATAAATGACGTATATGTTAGCTGCTAGCAAAGGGGACGTTCCTATATAATTATGTGGGTGTGGTGGTCAAGCAGTACCAGTACACTTGAAAAAGATTTGGCTTAACTGAGCATACAAAAAAAAAATGTTTGTTGCTGTTGTGCTCGATAAGGCTTGCGCCAATTTTTTTAGCCTGTGGTAACACAATTCTCTAAAAAATCGAAATCTTAAAAATCATCGTCTGCCAAAAAAAAATATAATTGTACATATCCCGGCTATTGGTTAGGTTAAAATGCAAGTATGTAGGGGGTAATCTTCTAAACTACACATCCGGTTTATTAGAAAGCTAGTCTATTAAGATTTGTGGAGTGCAGTGGAGTACGGTTGGAAGTAGTTCTCTCGGTCGTATAACCAGACGTTACCTGCATGCAAATAAACTGCAGAAAGGGTAACAGTATAAAAAGTGTTAATCGAAAGTAAAAAGTTTAATTTTATATTCATGGATTAAGTGGGGGTACCGAAAGGGATTTCACGATACTAACTGAGGATTATGGAAAACGTCTCTAATTAATTCGTAAAAAATCTCAAAAGAATTAATAATTTCTTATAGGTGGGATAAACCTTCCAGTTTCTTGAGTTTCTCTTATTAATACAAAATATTTAAAATAAACTATGTTCAATGTCTTAGAGAGTTTCTTTTATAAATTGTTGGAAAAACGGGTGCAGAACTTTCAGTCAGTTCAATTGACTGTATACTATCATTAAAGATAAAAAATTCCAGATGGACTGCGTAGAAGCGGCAAATCAAACCTTCGTTGAATAGACCGGGTGAAAGAGCTGGTATCTAAAATTAGTTTGACTAACAATCTACGGAGAGCAAAAGCCCAAAACGCTTGCAAATCTTCTCTACGTGTGGCTTCTGATGGATGATTTCTGTTGCTGCTGCCATATAAGAAGAAGAAGATATTTTTACCAATTCATAATGATAAATAGACGGTTAGATTTGTTTTGGTTGGCGCAAATCAAAATCTGCAAATGGGATCAAAATATCCATCAACTTGATTAGGCAACAACCGAGGAAATACTTCAACATTATGAGGCAAGGTGTCAGAAGGTAATTCATACCGTATCGAGTAGAAACGAGCAAGAGAATATTATAGGAAATCTCGAAGTACAGCTTCTCAAACAGTGACGTTTGCATTCGTCGATAAACAAGTAGATGCCGTTAGTTGTGAATCTAAAAAAAAAAATAAAAAGCGGGTTAATTCACAACAACGCGAGAAGGTATCCCATACCTTATTCATGGGGTGTAAAGGGAAATAAAATTTTTTAAGTTTAAGTTACACAATAATTTAACTGACAAAATTTAAATATCCTGCAGTTCGAAAGTTATGGGGGGATATAGTAATTTTCCAAAAATAGTTTTTTTTGTTTAGGAGAAACGAGAAGGTGTCGGCCGATATAGTCCATATGCATTCCTAAAGCTACGCACAGACGGTTGCCAGATCTTACAATGTTGCCCGATAAATTTGCAGAAAATGTCCAACAACCGTGCGCACTTTAAATTTTGTATGGCAACGTTTGCAGAAAAAGCATTGTAAAACAACAATATTGCCAGACATCCGATAATCGTCTGAACCGCAAAATGTTGCCACCTTCAAATTTTTGTAAGATAATTGTAAACACATTAACTTTGCAGATGTGCGAATTTATGCATCTGCTAATTTCACCATATGCAGAGATAAGTTCTATGGCAACACTGTCCATGTCAGTACATTGCCGGTACATTAGCAAATTTGACAAAATTTTTATTTCTGGCAACCGTCTGTACTTAGATAAAGCCAAATTTCAATAAGCTTATGTCTTGTTCAGAATATGACTTATTTCAAGGTACTAAAAAAGTGTATGTAAAACTATGAGGGTGAAATTTAAATTTTGGAAGTAATGGGAGAAATTATAAAAGGTTATTTTGTATGGGAGGTACCAGAAGGTGTCAGTCGATGTAGTCCATATTTATTACAGAGTCAAATTTTTATAAGCGTACATCTTTCACAAAATATGACTGAATTCTGTCTACTTAGAAATAAGATACGTATGTAAACTATATTGGTGGATTCGGAAATTTGTATGGAAGGTATCAGAAGGGGCATGACAAAGATTTCGTTTTTTGAGGATTTAGAGTTAACTAAACTGTTGATGGTAAATTCGATCATTTGTATGGGACGTGTCATTGGTTGCGGTGTTTTGAGGATTTGACCAGTAGTCGGTTTGGAAAAAATTTTAATTATTCAAAATAGATAATTTTGTATGGGTGGTATCAGAAGGGGTGTTGCTATTTTACCCATTTACAATCCCATTATTTCATTTTGGAAAATATTGATACTGGTAAATTTTTATACGGATCAGTTTAGGTAAAGTTATCGTGCCCACCAGTCATCCAGCCGGCCAGCCGGCCAGCCACCATACTTATGGTCTAACTCAGATCCTACGTATTCAGTAACTTATTTAAATAGCCACTTAGCTTGAACCGACAATTTTATAAATAAAATGTTGCTCATCACAAATCAAATGGTAATATCTTGATGCCTCGGATCCCTATAACAGAAATCACTAGGTGACCCTTCATATATTAAATATATTGAACGAATAAATATATGCCAAATCCAACATCAAGGTAGTTTCAGAGCATCGCTTACGTTAATATATGCTTAAAATTAAAAATTTTCGTGTTATCTTGTAAAAGTGAAAATTCGAAACACGGTGTCGGAAAGCAGGGTTTATCCAAAACTGTGGGCAACCGCCAAAGTCGCTTTACATTGGGCTGATTTACTTCGACTAGTTTCTGTGTTTTGATACAATATATGTGAAAACGCAAATATGTGTTGACGCTCTACCTGTATTAAATCATTCAATTCAGACGGCAAAAACTAAATATTATTAGTTTTTAAAACACTTTCGTTAAAATTAAGCCATTAGTTTATAATGCTCTAACTTAACATAACTCATTCTCCATATAAGGTACAGTGCATTGGTGTAGCGAAGTTTTCACTGCAACCATCAATGATCTGGTCTATACATACAACATAAAAATATACGATAATGAATGATATACACATCACATGTTCACTTGTGTATGTGTGTTTGTTTGTTGGTATATTCTCCATAACCATCGTTATTATATATTTATTTACTGTTGTGTAACATGCATATAATATACTATGGCATCGCTTGTGTAATGGAGTGTGGTTTTGTTCAATGGTCTGTTAAGTAATTTTCTCTATCATCACATACAATTTCATTGCATCTATTCTTTATTTCTCTGGAATTTATTTAACTTTTGCATTTTTTATGTCGCCCACATATCATGTACATGGAGTTGCTGCTTGTGTTCATTCAGCGAGTGTTAAATGGCAAAAAAAAAACAAAATGTATTGATTTTCATTTAACTTCATCTACTAAAATGCCAACGAAATGGTTTAGGTGTTGTGTAATTAATGTCATCCATTTTATGTAAGCAAAGAAGCGTTTTTTTTTTGAAAATAGCACAATATGTTTATTAGGAGATTATGCGAGCCAGTAAAAAGCGAATGTGGGAAGTTCTACCATGTAGTCATAGAGACACATCAGGGAAATTGGCGCTATATTTTATCATATTAGTTAGACAGTTTGACCTTATTCAGAATCTATGCTCGAACTTTAATCGAAATTTGATATATAGAATGATGCTTTATAGTGCGTCTATTTAAGCAATTGAGTATACCCTTTGCCATAAATAATATTTTTTATTCACGCTTTTTACAATGAAATTTATACAACCAAAATATTCCGCGACAAGCAAACGCTCTTTCTTATGCAGGCAGCATCGTAATAACAACAAATCAATCAACGGAAGGACAAAATAAAATAAATATGGAATCCACTTATGCTGACGACACCTGCAAATGTCAAAAGTTTCATGATTTAAGAATATACAGCAGAAGTCTCCAAATACTATACGAAGTGATATTTCTATCATCCTTGACATGCGACAACAGGTCAAGGATTTGCATGATGAAAGAACTATGGCTTATGGAACAGATGCCATGTTGAATGTAAAATCCGAAAAATGGGATGTTGTGAAAGCACAATACAAACAAAATGAATGAACTGTTGTCAAGGGAACCGCGAACATTTAAAATGTAAAGATAAAAAACGGAAATACAGCCAAACAGTCAGATGCACAGTGGTAAGAGACTCTATCTCATATTTATTTTACCAAGATGTCTTATTTCCCATGTGTGGGGAATATGTGAGGAATGTGGTGAAGAAATGGGACGAAAAAATTTTTGTCAGAATATATGAAAAATCGTTTTTCAATAAAGATATGCAACCGATCGAAAATTATGAAATATATTTCTCATAAACCAGCCAAAATGAATAGATAACGGAGTCGAATACATTTGTAGTTTTTTTTGTGAAGGTTTCTGCATTGTTACTATCACTCAATAAGGATCTATCATGAACAACGTACTTTAGTTTTGCTATGACGTCCTTATGCAAAGTATAGAACTGAAACAAGAGACGCTACAACCAAGACACATCTACAAAAAGTCACATTGCATATATTCCAAAATTTGCCTTAAAAGTGTACCTAATAGTTTTGTTTTACAATAAGCTATGCGCAGTACACTGCACCCAAACAACGAGTGGACAAAACCAGGATATGTCAAGGTTAAATAAAATTTGGTACATAGCAGTAATAAATTACTGTTTAGAAAAATTTAAACCCATTACCAAACTTCCAATCCCACTATTTTCAATACTATCTGGAAATTTGAATCTCTGGGTACTTTTTGGATGATACGATAAGAATGTTGCTGAAGACCTGAAGCAATCGATTTGACAACGCGCGAAGCATCTTGGCACCTCGTATTCAGCAACAAGTCGTATTTCAAGTAAAGTAATTGGTTAAAAAACTTACAAGGTCTGCAGAAATTTGAAGTAATGCTTTAATTTCAGTCCGTTTCTTTTTATACCCTCACCGCACAGTAAGGAGGGTACATATCATTTGATACGACCCAAAAGTGTAACACATAGAAGGAATCACTTTGGACCCTAGGTTTCTTTCAACCAAATTCGATTCATGACTTCAAGTCGTTTGAGATATGTCCGTCTGCCTGACTGTCTGACCGACGGTTTTTTCAAAACTTTATCTTTATTTAGCTTTACTAAATATAGAATTTGGGCACAATCGCGTTTTGGGTGTATATATATATTATTAATTCTTTTTTAAACTTGGCGGAATGGTACATTTGTATGGGAGGTGCCAGAAGGGGTGTGGCTAGACTTCCAGATTTTTTCTACAAAACTTAATCCTGTATAGCTTAACAAAATACAGAATTTGGGCACGATCGTATCTAGTGTATTTATGTTACTGTTCGCTTCCTAAAGTTGGCGTAATTGTACATTTGTATGTGAGGTACCAGAAGGGGTGTGGCTAGACTTCCATTTGTTCTCCAAAACTTTATTAACAAAGTACAGAATTTGGTCATGATCGCGTTGGGTGTATTGATATTTTTACACGATTTTTAAAGTGGGCAGTACCAAATGGGTATGGGAGATACCAAATGGGGCGTGGCTAGACTTCCACTTTTTTTCTCCAAAACTTTATAAATCGTGCTCAAATTATGTAGTAAGTAAAGCTATAACAGAATAAAGTTTTGGAGTGAAAAACGGGAAGTCTAGCCAGGCCCCTTCTGGGACATCCCATACAAATGTACCACTCTACCCACTTTAAAAATCGAGTAATAATATTAATATACCCAACGCGATAGTGAACAAATTCTTTATTTTGTTAAGCTATAATAGGATTAAGTTTTAGAAAAAAAATTAGAAGTCTAGCCAAGCCCCTTCTAGTATCTCCCACAAAAATTTACCATTCCCCTGACTTTAGAAATCGAGTAATAAAATCAACACACCTATTGTGATCGTGCCCAAATTATGTATTTTGTTAAGCTTTTGGAGACAAATTTGGAGGTCTAGACTCGCCGATTCTGGTACCTTCCATACAAAGGTTTGATCCCTTCCACTTAATAGTTCGAATAATATTATACTATCACTACGCCTAAAGCAATCTTATCCAAACTCTGTACCCAGCAAACCAAAACTTCCGACGTGTCGGATATCAGATGTTTCTCTTACATTTCATCAGAAAATTTGCCGAAAATAAACGATATCGTCATAAATGCCTTCAGAAATAAGACCGAGTATTTCTGCACACTCTTCCGAATTTTGTCCGCAAAATCTGCTCGTTCTCTGAATTTTTTTACACTTTAAACGATTTTGTCTGCACATTCTCCAAAGGGTGTTTTTTGTTCTTCTTCTTCCCACAAGAGAAACCTGTAGCTAGAGCATATTTGTTTTGTTTTCCCTCACAAACAACAACAACAAAAGAAAACCTGTTTAGCAATTCCTAAAACGGGTTATTGTTGTTGTTGTTTGTTGTTTTTCAAGTGCGTTGCGCATTCCAATGTATGTTTTTCATTCCCGTTATGATTGTGCAATCAATATATTAAGACGTCACGTCGCAAAATATGTGTCAAATATTTAAAGGAAAGAAATGTTTTGCCGTCAGGTAATTAGATAAAAGTGAAAAAAAGACGCTGAAGCACTGTTAAAAAAATTATTGCCAGAAGAAGACGATGAAATTAGTAAAACTAGTAATAAAATTAGTAAAAACTAAGAAAAAATAATTTTTGGAATTTTTGTGTAAAAAAAAAAAACAGAAATCCCTGACGATTTTCGTACATTTATTCATAATTCTGTCAGAAATTCTCACGAAATCTCGTAAAAAATTTCCGTATACTGTCAGGTATTTCTGGCAATTTTCTGATTATTTGCCAGAGGTACCTCAGAAAAATCCAAAAGTCCTTTCGAAATTTCCCTCAGATATCTGACCGTCTTCTGACCGAAAAGTCTGCACAAGTTTCCGAATTTCCCCAGACATTTCGGTCCGAATTCTTGTCAACCACCCATACAACTTTCGGACAGAATGCTGACAGAATTCGGCATCAGAATCGGCAACTTGTGCAGACTTTCTGTCAGACATCTGACCGAATTCGGAGAAAATGGTTTGCTGGGTAGTTAGTTATAATTTAACTTGATAAAAAATTAAAGAACATAAACCCTAGCCAACCCCGATAAGGGGTGTGACTGAAGGTGAGGGTATATGTAAGTTGGTTTACCTGACTGAAAATTTCTTACTTGTTTTTTTATTTTTATTTTTTGGTGACTGGATACATTTATGGCTATATCGTTACTAAATAACCAAATTGCCGTATTAAGACTGATGAGTAACCCAATAAAATTCTCGAACTACATTTCATCGACAAAAATTCACTTTTTGGTGTGTTTTGTGGGTATGTAGATTCATCGGCCAATATTTCTTTAAAAACAAGGCTGGACAAAACTGAACCATCTATAGCGAGAGTTACCGTAGAAACATTACGAATCTTATGATCTAGATATAGTGACTTCACACCTCTGTATGGTTTTTGGGTCATTTGGAGCTGACATTCGGTTTCGTTGTTAAACTGAAGGTCCAGTTGTGTGAGTCTTAAAATAAAACAGTGTTTGCCTACACAAACTATGCAATATATGGTTTATGAAATGCAAAGATAAAAACAGTTTAGTCTAAGTCAGACGTCGAAAAATAGAACTTGATTAGTCTTCACAACAGTTGATCGTTTGTTGATTTCTTACGATAAAACAGAAAAAAATTCTATAGGCCAGACTACTTAGTTTTGTAGACAGCTTCCGATAGTAGTTACGCGTTGTTTAGGAAGTTAGATACCAGAATAAATCACCCAAAGCTAAAATGTTTATTAATAAATAATATTATGTTTTTTTAGGAGACTTTGCAGCCTGGCTTATGCAGGTGATGTTTCATGTTTTTGCACTTTTTAGATTGTAAACAAAATTCAATTCATATGATAAGGTCTTCGGACACTTGTGGCCAATACCAGTCTATCAGAACGATATTTGCGGAACACCCATGTCCTCATCAGAGCCACGAAATGGGTTAAGAGCGACGTTGACCAACAGAATAGGAATATTTGTTGAAAAATTTGGAAATGATACCACAACGAGGCTCATATTAGGACCCATGTGAGCTGTGCTGAATGCGGCTGCGGAATTAATCTAACATAACACATCACAACCGTATCAGTGACAAATAAATTAAATTTCTAAAATAGACGCCATAAGTCTTTTAGTATTTTACCATGCCAAGTAAGTCTCATTATTATCGCCACTGGCGGAAAATTACTTAATTTTTTCTAATTGCAACATCTTTATATCAGTAGAGTTGTCCCAGTAGGTCTTAAAACAAACATTTACTAGTTTATCTTCTAACGGTAATTAACTGACCATGACATGCAACGTTATGTACATATATGTGTGTGGTATTCAAAGCCAAAATTAATTTGGTTTGGGCTACCGATTATGCTCATAAACAAAAGCAAACAACACAAAAAAAGAGCCTGCGTCACAGTGCGGGCACCTGTGTGCGTATCTGGGACAACGTGGACATAATTCGTACATTTAATTGTCAAACAATGTTCATTGTTTCTTCTTAATTTCATAGTAAATTACTACTAGATACTAGTGGTAGTGGCATCTCCAGTGTAGGTACGTTTGTGTGTGTGTTGATCATGAAAATGAAAACATAGTACCCTTGATAATGCCCCAAATGAATTTATGCACATTTTGAAATGAATCTTTAAGCTGAGCCAAATATACTACCTAAATCTCAGGACACTTTCTACCACAGCTAAGCTACACAAACTACATACTTTTAATTTATTTAACCGAAATTCGACACACTTACCTACTACTCATACAACAACAACAAAAACATTAAACTTTGCATGAACAACTTTATGTGCGTATACAAATATGTTATGTTTCAATATGTGTGTACTGCTATCACGTAAGATTGTTACATAAAGTAAAAGCCTTTAGTGGTTTACAAATGGTCATACCAGGGATGCCAAGGAAAAAAATCGATACAGGTAATATAGGGATTTTTGGTATATGCAAAATTTAGTTATAATATTTATACAGCTTGTGTTTATACCATAAGTAGTGAATGAATTTCTTTTTGAATAATTAATATTTAAGTCATAAAGATTTAAGTCAGTGATAGGCATCTCATAGCCACGCGAGACTGACAATAAACGTTTTTTTTCAACAGACACGATAGACAATTCACATGTACTCTAATGTTTTGTTTCACTCAAAACAATAAGTCTTTGGTTGAGTGTTATGAAAGCAACACCAGATAAGCTTCTCCCGTATTCAACACAAAAACAGACACAAGTAAAGACAGAGAAACAATGTTCAAAGGTTATCGGAAGAGCATTAGAGCACGATGATTGGAAAGCACAAAATTTTCGCTGTGTAGAATGCAACATCTCTGACGCTTCTTGACTTTATATATCTAACACTGATTTAAATTTAAGAGAATGGAAAATATCGTTGACATTTTATTACTGTCATGAAACAGTTACGCCTTATTATTAAACATAAAACAAAGAACTAAATATGGCCACGATTTACAATAATCTCACGTTGTTAACATTTGTATGTGGCATCTCTGGTACATATAATTGTGTATCTGTCGGTGCATGTAAACAAAATTTCTACTTTGCAAGGAAACAAGAAGGACGTCATTCAATTCCTTACAGGAGTTGTTGCCAATTATTTTTCATTATAGCAAACGGAAACACTAAACCAGTACAACAATTTCAGTCAGGTAAACTTACTGATAAATACCCTCACCCTAAATATGATGATATTCTTTAAATCTTGAGACATTAAAATTTACCTATTTTTAATTGTTCGATTTTCGGACAAAATTTATATTCCCTACAGTTGTCCTTTTGGAAGTTATGGTAGAAATATTAATTTTATTAAAATAGGTAATTTTGTAATTTTTTGGACCGGTCGTGGCATAGTGGTCATAGTGGTCGGCCCCCTCGATGTTGTCGACAGCAACGTCGCAGTATAAGAGTCTAGTCAATCAGCATGTCTAGTAAAAGCTTCTCAAGCAGTGACGATCGCATTCGTCGATAAACAAGTAGGTGCCGGTAGTTGTGAATCTAAAAATAGAAAGCGTGTTAATCACAACAATGCGAGAAGCTATCCTATACCTCATTCATGGGGTGTAAAGGAAAATTAAGTTTTTTTTTAAGTTTAAGGTAATTTTGTATGGGACAGAAGGGATATAGTTAACGCTCATATATTTTTTTTGGACAAAAACAGTACATTTGACTGAAATTTTTTTAAAAAGCAGTACATCGATTTGGAAAAACAGTACTTTCGCAGTACATATTTACACAGCATATATATTTTATTCAATATGTAAAAAAAATTAACAATCATTTCCAGAATCAACTTTTGTGGTTGTTTTGTATTTGTCGTTTGAAGCAATTTGATTAAGCAATCCTGGCTTCGTTTTGAGATAATTGTAGAAATCAACGCATTTGTACTTCATATTACATTTGACGGTCAGAATCGCCTTCAATATTTGCACGTCTAATCGGGTTTGGTCTGGCGTCCAAGAAGATTCACTCCACTGATGCTGAAGTTCCTGGCAATCATAAAATATATTCAACGATCGTGGCCATTTCTTTGAAATCGCAATCAGCGTTATTGAGATGAATAAATATCTTCACCCACCGATCCACATCCGAAGCATTGCCTTCTTTCCATTGCATAATTTTGTCGCTCGTTTTTGATATATCGAAAATTGTATTCGCTTAACTTGTTTATAACGGCTTCAACTTCATTCCATTAGGCAAAATTACCGACGGTGGCCTTCGATAGCTCAATGGAAGCGACGTAGACTAGCAATCCGAAGGTGCCGGGTTCGATTCCCGGCCGGGGCTCTGGCCAAATCAACATTGATGAAAAAAAAAATACTTTTCAAATACTTTTGAGTTCTCCAGCCAAAAAAAAATCGTACTAGATGCTTCCACTACAAAAATCCAGATTGCGCAAAGATCAAGGAAAGAGGAAAATGATTTATCAACATCGCATATAAATCAACAGCCAGCTGGCGCCATCTTTGGTGGAATTTGGCGGTTAAAACTCACAACAACAACACCAAACGATCCTTGACACAAACCTTGTTATCTACAAAAGGAACGAAACAGAGTTGCCAGAGTAGGATAATCGGATTATATGCCCGATCGAGTGGCGATAAATTAAAAATCGGTATAATGAATTATCACCCCAGCTACCACCAGCTGTTACAACAACAACAACCGACAAAATCAGTGCGTAAGGCAGCCATCTCAATCGAATTGTATCCATTGTCAATAAGTTTTTGCTTTTCTGCTACTACAGCTGGGAATAAAAAATCATAATCTTGACGCATTTTTAGTGTTTCTTCGACCTTATTTTTGAAGTAAATAATATTATTGCATGAATTCGCTGTTCGCCGTTTATATTTCTATTATATATCGAAAAACAGTTCTTTGAGGGAGAAAAGCAGTACGCAGTTTTTGATGCCGAAAAACAGTACAGTACTGCGAAAAACAGTAAAGAAACGAGCCTTAGGTATAGTCCATATCCAAACTGAATTAAATTTTCATAAGCGTACATTTCAGTAGTCAGAATTGTCTAAAGCAGTTTACATTTGACAATATTATAATCGCCAACTGAGGACAAGTAAGCGGACCGAAACAGCGGAATTGTAGTATGCGTTAGTGGGGTTGAGCCCACTGGAACATTCATCTAGCATCGCCTTTAAGGTGGTTCTAGATGTAAAACACATACAGAATTCTGTACATATGAAGCGAGTTTGCAAATGGTACTCCCTATATATGTATGAACAACGTGTGAGTAATATTAATTTTGGGCAAATTTTCAATTAATCTTACGCACATTGTTCCAATATTGTAGATATATGGCTTAATAACACAGTGCAACAGCCAATTTATTGGATCAGAAATTCCATGTCAGGACTACGGTACTTTGCTAGTTTAGTAAAAACCCCAAAGAATTTAGAATTCCCCCCAATCTTCTGAAAAATGATATGAAAAATCACCAATGGTTCTTGAGTAAAAGCTAAAAACTAAGCGAAGGTCATAAAAAAAGCCTGAGAACTAAACTGGTCTAGTACCTTTACCGCCCTGACTTAGAATTTTCGCCCACCAGACAATGATCCCGAATATTTTCCATAGTGTTATTAAAGGGGTGCCTCAAGTGTCCGCCTCCTTTATTAGGATTCTGAAGAATACCCTTTTCGTTATGAGTCATATAAGAAACAACTAATATAATTTTAAAACAATTCAAATCCAGACAGATTACTCTGTTATCACTATCATTGTATTTAACATAGTTTGTTATTGAAAGATGGACCAATCGTGGAATGATGGTTAGAACACGTGATTATCATGCAGGAGACCTGGGTTCGGGCCCTGTTACAGCTACCTAGATTTCTGCGATCGGCGGCGCCCTTGATTTTGTCTATGGCAACTTTCGCGTAGTCAATTAACATTTGAAAGCTGAGGTTGAAATTCGTCGTATTACTGTAGGTCTTGTTATGTGAGTCTAAAAGTATAAGCATAAAAGTTTACTCGGATAAGAAAAGCTCTCGCACATCTCAATCATATGATGCATAGGGAAAAAATCTTTTTTAAATTTAAGGTATTTAAAGATATCATCGAGATAGTAACCATTCATCAAGTTCTACCGGCAACACTTTCACAATATTCTAAAATACTGGACTTGATTTGTTGTAGACATTTTTATGTGTGCTCAATATAGTGCGCATTTACTATACATTTAGATATTTAATGTGTTAATATATACGTAAGCATAATTGCTATACTTCATTTTATGCCAAAATAAAAAAACATGACACAACGCAGAAACTTTGCCAAACTTTTTGCTATATAAATTTATCGACATGTAATTTACTTTATCCTGACATATTTAAGCATATACTACATGCATGTTCGTATATAGCTTACACATATATGTAGATACATAAATTCATTATATTTAGATAGAGTTACATACTATATACTCGTATAGTTAGTTATGCTCACATACTATGTGTATATGTATATGTTTTTGTTTGAGCACAGTGTGTACATTGGTTACGCTACTAAACCTATAATGGAGACTATAAAGTGTGTGTGTGTGTACAACATCATGGAAGATACTTGCTTCAGATTGTTTCGCCCATTAAATCTATCCAAAAATAGATTGATTACCTGTTGGTTTGGGTTGTCGGCATGTTATGGCATCACCGTGATGGAAACCTACTCCAACTTGTCATTTAAAACTGAAAGAGCTGATGGCGTCGCGCATGACTTCCATGGAATGTAGGCAAATGACAGAGTATGTTAATACAGCTCTGCTGTTGGCATTGTTGTTATCTTTAGTTACAACTTTTGTGTTGGGAATATACGCCACACAGCAGTGACCCACAGCCCAGTTCTTTGTGATCTAATACAGTGGAATGATTTAGTTATTTTTTAAATGGATTTAACTCGATTTGGCCATGGATTGTTATCCATTTAATTCATTTGTGTTTATTCAGCTCTGCATCAATTCGAAATAATAGATGAAGTTCCATCAAATAGAGCAACTGACACGGAAAGCTCGTAAAATGTATTGAATGGGGACAATCTGCTCTAAAATAAACATTAATCCTTTACAAATAAGTAAAAAACAAGATAATGGAGTTTATAGAATTGCGAAACAAATGAATCGCACGTTGTGCAATAGAAAATTTCAGTTTTAAAAGGAGAATACGAACAATATTATCATAAATTCTTGACAATATATTTCAAAAACAACAAAAATAAGTAAAGTGACTATAGGCAGAATCGAATTATGCTTACTGAAAGGAACTTTTAGAATAATTAATACAGCGATAATTGCCAGACAGCGAAAACTTACGCAAACTTGTGACAGCAAAGATCTGGATTTTGGCCATGATTACACAAACATCAATTCAACAATTCCCTCTTGGGATTCTTATTCTAGGAATTATATAAAAAGTTTCATTATGAAATGTCTAGATGAAGCCAAAGCGTTGCGTTAAAAATTTTGCGAAATAATAAAAAATTCTTCATATCTTAAAATTATTATAACATTTATTTAATAAACGCATAATAGGGCGATAAAAAAGTATAGAAGATAAAGGAGGGTTGTTGATTTGTCCACGGCCTTTAAAGTCTCTTTCAATATTTTTTAGAGAGTTATGCTCTTTGCGGAACTCTTTAAAGAGGCGCGTATATTGCTTTTTAGTTTGTCTATATACATTTATAGTTTGTTGTTGCCAACAGTGTCGAGTCAATCCGGTACTCAAAAAGCTAATGTTATGACTCTAGTTTAAGTGTCCATCCCGATGTGTAAGTCTGCAAATAATAGAGTATTAACTCACTGGAAAAATAAATGATAAACTAAACTGAAACAAGGCAAACAAATAGAAGATAGAAAATTATGGCACCAACCTTTGGCACTTGAAAAGGAGTGCTCATAGTGCAATAAACCGTACCAACTCTTTGAGAAGTGTCTGGGCTTGCACAAGTTGAACATCAATTGGAATTGTATAAGATCGAAGTCCTACGCATAATCGAAGGAGATGGAATGGTAAAGGCGAAATTATCACGAGAAATAACGAGAAATGGTAATACAGTGCTCTACAGTGGAAAAGAAAATGACGGTGAGAGCGGAGTTGGAATAGTAATATCAAAGAAAATTTGGAACTTCCTTCAAACATGGAAACCTGTATCAGACCACGTAATATTGACCGGTCTCAAGAGCAGAGTAAGGCATATTACTATAGTGCAGTGCTATGCCCCAATAGACAACGCTGAAGACATTAAGAAAGATGAATTTTACGAACAAGTAACATCCACGCTCAACAAGATTCGAAGAGAAGATATCATAATACTCATAGATGTCTTTAACGCGAAGATAGGAAGCGATAACCCCCAACATTCGCTGTACCATTGGAAAAAAAAACTTCCCTAGATATTTAACTCTTCATAGGTTACTCCATCTTCCGCCATCTTCCCGCATAAGGATATGCATACATATAAGAGGCAACAGACGCAATTAGATCCATCATATGTGCGTGAGGAGAAGATGGAGAAGCTTCCAATCGGATGTAAGAAATAGAAGAGGAGCTGACATCTGTAATGATCACGAGCTCATCACTCATCAAGATAAAGTTAAAATTTAAAAAAAAAAAACAAGTAACAACACGAAAACGGCTTCATCTACTTTAAACTTAACTTCCCTTTCCTGTTATCGGCAAATGCGAATGTCACTGTTTGAGAAGCTTTTACTAGACATGCCGATTATCTCGGCACTTATACTGAAAGAAAGAAAAAAGTAGATGGCTGAAGCCGAGAATCGAACCACGTATCTCCCGCATGGAAGTCGCCAGTTCTAACCACTATGCCACGGCCGGGCCCACGCTCCATCTACAACAACTCCAAAACAATGTAACTAAGAACGCGCCAGCAGTGGCAATTCGCGAAAAACTGCCATCAAATCAACCTCACTTATGGGAACGACATCGTGGCAACATACATTCAAGTCGCAGAAGAAATACTAGGAATAATGCAACTACAAAGAAAATGCTTAATATCAGATGACACTTAGAACCTAGTTTTTCAAAGAAGGGAACTTAAGCTGCAGCTGAGCAGCAACAACACTACGAGGCAGCAAGAAGGGACAAAAGACAGCTCCTGGAACGGTAAGCAACAGAAGCAGAAGAAGTAGCTAACCAGAACAATATGAGAAAACTTTACGAGACGATAGATTGTCACTCACTAGTCGAAGGTGTAACAGGAACCAAGCTGTCGCTGATCGCAGTTGAGCGCTACAATGACAGACAATAATGCACAGGCGCAAAGATGGAGAGAACATTTCGAAGAAATTAGTAACGTCATCATAGATGTAGCTACCGAAGACGACAAAATGAATAATAACAGTCTTGCACAAAACAAATGAAAAATATCAATCAACTCTCCCAGCATAAATGAGATAAAAGTGGCCATTGGAAAATTAAGAAGTAATAAGGCAGCAGACGAAGATGGAATACCAACTGAAATCCTACGTGCTGACATCGAAACCACAGCTCAACTCCTATAAGAAAGGTTATCTCCAACTTTGAAAACGGGCATTATTGTAAAGTTGCCGAAAAGTGGCGATTTCAAAAATTGCAACAACTTGAGAGGAATTACACTAATAAACACCATATACAAAATACTGGCATTCTTAATACAAGGAAGACTTCAAAATAACATAGGGAACAATATGTGAGATGAACACGTAGGTTGCTGGCCAATTAGAAGCTGCTTAGATCGGGCCAATACTCCACGCATTATATTAGAGCAATATATAGAATGGCGTACTCCACTGTATTTACTGTTCATAGACTTCAAGAGAGCCTTCAATACTATCAAACGGTCTGCCATATGGAAAGCATTGAGTAAGAAAGTAGTACCCCAGAACATCATTCGAATCATCAGAGCTGGCTGAAGAACTTTCAGTTCTTCACAGCCGAAGCATCAGCCAAACATTTCATACTAACGCTGGAGTAAAACAAGAATGCCCTTGTTTACTATCGTGCTAGAAGAGAACACGAGCGAAGTCTGTCTAGAGGGAAGGGGAATAAATGAAGTCTTTCATGCCAACTCAAGGATTTGAATTATGCGGATGACATTTGTCTACTCTCGCACAAAATCTCCAATATGCAAACCAAAGTAGTTGATCTAGAAAGAGTAGCGCTTATTGTTGGACTTGAAAAAAATATCAAGAAATCTAAAACATCTTGCTACAAGGCCAACCAGTCGAATGAGTAGATAGCCTTTGCTATCTGAACAGTATAGTGACAACATATACTGGCGTTGAAATCAACGCAAGCAGCAGGCTCAACAGAGCGAGAGCTGCATTAGAACGACTGTAATTTAGTAAGGAGAAGCTCACAAATATCCAGACTAACCAAGCTGTTGTACGGAAGTAAAACTGGGCTAGTTTCGAGCACAACCACTCAAATACTAAAGATATTCATCAAAAAGTGCAGCAGAGTCATATGCGAATATTCTGGCCCAACACCAAAAAGCAAATTATACTCAGAAAATGGAGGTGGATCGACCACACCATCAGAAAAAAGTCGGAAAGTATCACAAGGATGACCCTAGTGTGGAATCATCAAGGCTCAAAAGCCGTGACCGACCAAAAAACACCTGGAGACGGACGATATTTCAAGAGCTGGTACAGTGCAATCTTACATGCAAAGAAGCTAAAATAACAGCAGCAGCTCGAGTAAGATGGAAATGATTTGTAATGAAAAAAAACACTGACATGCGAGAAGACCTTGACAGATCTTCTTCAGTTTTTTTTAAGAATTAGGATTCTTTGTTAGCACTTAAGCTATCTTTAAAAATAAGACATTTTTTGACTTCGATGTTTTTTTACATTGGGGAATGGGACTTTGCCCAGAGGCTGAAAACTACTGATTGTCACTCACTTGGGAGTGACCAGAAGCGATTCCTTTGTGGCACTGTCCAAGCAGCTAACTACTTCCGGTCCTAGACCAAGTATTCCCTGGGCAATGACTTCAAAGCAACCGCTTAGAAGTTAGCTAGAGTTAGAAGGCGAAGCGTTGAGTAACCTAATCGGCATGCTACCACCGATGCGTCTTAGGAAGTAGGTAACAAAAGTTACTGAAGCTCAACACAGGCTCTCCTAGTGGCCTTGGCAGCCCCAAGAAACTAGGATCGGGAGCGGTGGCCTAATAAGCCACTCTCCTTAAACAAAATTTATTATGAAAACACGAAGAAAAGAAAAAACAAGAACCCCCCCAAATGTTGACGACCCCCGCAAACGATATAAGGACCATGATTTAAGGATATGCACCTGGAATGTCCGAACTCTATACAGAGATGGTGCCTCTATCCAACTGGCGGATGTCCTCGACAAATACAAGGCTGACATCACCGCCATACAGGAAATGAGATGGACGGGACAGGGATGCACACGACGAAAGAACTGTGGCATCTTCTACAGCTGCCATGCAGAAAGACACGAATTTGGATGTGGTTTCATAGTCGGCAAGAGACTTCGACACCTGGTCTCGCGGTTTAACCCTGTAAGTGACCGAATAGCCACCATTCGCATCCGGGCGAAATATTTTTACATCACGCTGATTTGTGTACACGCCCCGACGGAAGATAAAGACGATGAGATTAAAGATGCATTTTACGAGCGCCTAGAGGAAACATACGACCGCTGCCCTGGCCACGACATTAAAATTGTTCTAGGAGACTTTAATGCAAAAGTAGGAAGGGAAGATGTTCTTGGTCCATCGATCGGCAAATTCAGCCTGCATACTGACACGTCAGACAACGGGTTTAGGCTGGTTAGCTTCGCAGCGGGAAGGAATATGGTAGTGAGTGGAACCAGATTCCAGCACAAAGATATCCACAAGGCAACTTGGCTATCCCCCGATCAAAACACCAAAAATCAAATTGATCATGTAGTAATCGATGGCAGACATGCATCTAGTGTCATGGACGTGCGTGTGATTCGTGGTGCTAATATTGGCTCGGATCATTACCTGGTTGCAGCCAAGGTGCGCACAAGATTGAGCAGAGCGAAAAACGCACGTAACCAAACACAAAGAAAGCTGGACATCGCGAAGCTGCAAACCCCAGAGATAGCTACTGCCTACTCCAACCAGCTCTCCCAACTTTTACGACACAACGCCTCTACTTCTGACGTTCCCGATACACAGTGGCAGCATATTGCGCATTCCATGGCAACCGCCGCAACAACCGTGCTAGGATATGAAAAGCGGAGCTCAGACGAATCCTGGTACGATGAAGAATGTCGCATAGCGTCTGAGGAACTGGATGCTGCTTATAGGGCAACGCTACAGCCAATTGCAACCCGTGCTGTTAGGGATCGGCATAAGGAGAAAGCAAAACGGGCGAGACAGCTATTTAGGCGAAAAAAACGTCAGATGAAGGAACGGGAGAACGAGGATATAGAGCGATACAGGGATAGAGGTGAGGCCCGAAAATTTTACCAGAAAATAAGAACAAATGGATACGGTAATGGCCTCCCCACCTGTAAGGACAGTGATGGAAATCTGGTCACGGATACGCAGACGGTGCTGCACATATGGAGAGAACACTTCCAGCAACTGCTGGTTCCAGAAGGCTGCGCACGTGAAGTTATCACGCCAATTGTCGACGACGGCTTAGATTGCCCACCACCAAGTCAAGCCGAGGTAAGAAGAGCAATATCGCGGCTGAAAAACAACAAAGCAGCCGGTGCCGACGGTCTGCCCGCAGAGCTCTTCAAGTCCGGTGGCGAGGAGCTGATAACGAGCATGCACCAGCTCCTGCGCACGGTTTGGCTTAAAGAGTGCATGCCCGACGATTGGAATGTAAGCGTATTATGTCCTGTGCTGAAAAAAGGTGATCCAAGTGTGTGCTCCAACTACCGCGGGATCAGCCTTCTACCCATCGCATATAAGGTCCTGTCGAGTGTGCTATGTGAAAGACTAAAGCCAGTGTTATCCAACCTGATCGGGCCTTATCAGTGTGGCTTTAGACCTGGAAAATCAACAACTGACCAGATTTTCACACTTCGGCAAATCCTGGAAAAGACCCAAGAGAAACAGATCGACACGTACCATCTTTTTATCGACTATAAAGCTGCCTTCGACAGCCCGATACGGCAGAAATTACTCGATGCCATGGCTGAGTTTGGTATTCCAGCGAAGCTGATACGTCTTTGCGGAATGACGCTGACTGACACGAAGTCTTCAGTGAAGATTGGCAAGGACCTTACGGAGCCATTCTATACCAGACGAGGCCTAAAACAAGGCGACGGCCTATCGTGCGATCTCTTCAACATTGTGATGGAGATGATAATGAGAAAAGCTGCAGTAAACACGAGTGGCACTTTATTCAACAAAAGCCACATGCTACTCGCGTACGCTGATGACGTAGACATCATCGGTCGAAAACTGCGGGATGTGACTGCAGCCTTCTCAGGTATACAGAAGGAATCAGCGAAAATGGGCCTAACGGTGAACGAGGACAAAACGAAGTTATTAGTTTCAACGAACAAAGAATCTACTCGTTTGGGAAACTGCGTGAACGTTGACAACTATAATTTCGAGGTGGTAGATAACTTTGTCTACCTAGGATCCGCCATCAATAAAGCAAATAATGTCAGCCTAGAAATCCGGAGAAGAATCCTGCTTGCAAATAAATGCTACTACGGACTAAGCAAGCGATTCAATGACAGAGCCCTCTCTCGACCAACAAAACTCCAGCTATACCAGATACTGGTTCTACCTGTCTTAACGTATGGCTCAGAATCCTGGGTTATGACACAAGCGGATGAATCGGTTCTGGCGGTATTCGAGAGAAAAATACTCCGTAAAATATATGGGCCCATCATCGTTAACGGAGAGTATCGGCGTCGTATGAATCATGAGCTGTACGAGCTGTACACTGACATTGACGTGGTCAAACGCATTAAGGTGCAACGGCTGCGCTGGCTAGGTCATGTTGTACGCATGGATGAAAATGCTCCAGCTCGAAAAGTCTTCGACAATGAACTCGATGGACGGCGCAGAAGAGGGCGACCAAAACTCCGTTGGAAAGACCAGGTTACTGAGAACCTTACAGAACTCGGTGTGACTAACTGGAGAAGAAGCGCAGAAGATCGAGGCGCTTATAATATTTTTCTACGTGCGGTATATAATCCACTGGGATTGCATAGAAGTACCAGCTAAGTAAGTAAGTAAGTAAGTAAGTAAGTTTTTTTTCATTAATGTAAAGTTCGAATTTGCACAAAACCCATGTAAGTTTCGATTTTTTATTTAGGTAATCAAGAGAGAGTTTTTACAATAAAATCGACCTTAATAGAAATTTTGCACCTTAGTGTTGATGGTATATATTATTCGATACGAGAAAAAGTGTAACGCATTGAAGGAGACGTGTTAGACCGCAAGTATTTTAAGACCAAAATTGTTTCATGACTTTTTAAGACGATAGTTCGAGTAATCCTGAACTGATCCTTTTTCAAAATTAAGTAATGGGATTGGTAATGAGCAATATTGTAATCATAAATATTTGTCCCATGACTTCTATCCATCCAGGAAATATAACATTTTCACAAAAATTGATTTAATAACAAGACATCATAAAATCGCAATGGATATAAGAAAGAAAAATCGACAACCGAACTAAATGTATGTATTGTACGTCTATACGAACTCGAAAATCTGTAATCCGATATCCATTAATAGGTATCAACATTTCTTTGTGATATGATTTTCAAAAGGAATTAGATCTCTGCATCTTACATATAACAAACATACGTGTAAGTTAACATGTAACAGTAAAGTTTTATACATCTGCCATTTTCAAGTATAAAGATGGATATGGCTCATCGTCTCATTTACCACAATAACATATCACAGACTTATACATATATCAGATTAGTGTGATAGAAATATTAGAAGTTTAATATGCACGACGAATGACATTGAGACGTCCCATGTTGAATTGCTTATTGTATTCCTGTGACAACGTCTGTCCCACAAGTTTTATCTAAATAATGTGATCATGAATTTTGATTGACTCCCACGCATCTACACATGACAGACTTTTTCTTTGTATATATGTAACACATACATATGTAACAACAGCTAGCATGCGAGCTATATCCCAGTAGTGGGATTGAAATTTGGAGGTGCCTTCTATAAAACTCAAATGTGCTAAGAAAGACGCTTTATTATATTACAAATGATACAGATACTGACAGCAAGTTAAATATTTCAAATATAATATCTTTATAATAACAAAGTTCGTCATCGAAATTGTAACATTCGTGTGTTATAAGATTTCATTTCATTGAACAGTTACATTTTGGTAACTCAACTGTTAAATGCAACAACATCGAATGAATTTCGAAATTACTTTTTTACAGCATGTGAGGCTGCCCTATATAACAGAAGGCCTGTACAAGTTTGCAACTGGTGTATTGAGAAATACATACAACCAAAAAAGTATGCACACACAATTTTGTTTTAGCAGATAAGAAGAATGTTCCATATTTGTCATACTGTCGTACTTATTGCCAATTAGTGAAAGTCTTACTCGCAGATAGATGTGTAATCGACAAATGCTGATGGGTAGACTCATCATAAAAAACGAAATTGAAATATCGCATTTCCAGCCACCCAACACACACATGAACGAACACGTGCACAAATGTGACTTCATGAAATTTCTTCAAAACGGAGTATACATCTGAATATGTCCGTCTGTCTGGCTGTCAGTCAGTTTAGCTTATTATGGTGTTGAATTCTTTTGCTCCTCAACATTTCGTGCGGGAATGGAATATCACGCAATAGTCGCGTACACACATGTTCCTGCGTATGGATGCGTGCAGAGTATGACGATACTTATGCATATGTACGTGTGTGTACTCTTCCTACCAGTGTTTTATGATCAACCAGTTGATTGATTGTCGACATTAAGGTAATGACGATAGCTGCACGATATTCCACCCAAAAAAATTGCTCAGATTAACCAAAGTAGAACACATTTTCAGTCTGCTGTTGTAGTTCAAGTCCAATTAGAAATAGTGTAGCCCCAATTTGAGGGAAAAAAATATGTAATTTCCCTTCGGTCGCATTACAGTATCATTCAAAATGTTGTATATAATAAACCATAGTATTATCACATGCCATTTTATAATGTCTAACATGAGCTCTCAGGTATATGGGTGTTAGGTGGTGGGAAACTGAGACAATTGCTATTTGATCATCCGGCTTGAGTTGTTTATACATAGACACCATAGTATTTATTAAATTTTGTCTTAGACATCGCAGAAGGGGCAAAATACGTTAGATAATAAAAACAAATTAAAGGCTTTGAGAAAAAGCTCACAATATTCATCGCATTTAAAAGTAGAAGTCACAAGTATTGAGTTTACGCTTTAATTTCAGTCAAAGTTGTACAACAGCCCAACTAAGATCCTTTTTTGCGCCAAATTTTATCCAATAAGGATAGTAATAAGGATTAATAAACTAGTTGTCTGTTTTTTTTTTGTATTCGTGGCTAGGCAATAAATACCCTTCACTCTAGATCGCTTACTCGCCTTTATAACGGACTTTTTGTTGCTTGAAATTGAAGCCCATATTGGCAGTTCTACGATACACATAGCGATCTATACAACATCTTTCTTGACAAATTATTTTGGTGAACATTTAATTTCGCGTTTTAACTGGCCTAAGCAATGTCACACATATGGACTTTTTTGATTTAGTTAAGTCAATAGCCTTCACCGCTAATCCAGATATGACTCAAGACATAGAAGCCAACATTACTAGCGATATTTGCCTGATATCGTTGACAATAACGGAATGAGTAATCGAAAGATGGACATGAGCTGAGTATATTGTTAAGCATTGTTAACGCTCAAAAAGGATGAGTTTGTATGGGAAGTGAAGGTAACTTTTGGACGATTGCGCTCATCTTAAACTTTAACCTCCGCTTAGAGGATGGAAGCTTGTATACCAAATATAAGCTCGATAGGTTTTAAACTGCGGCTGCACTTAGAGAGACAAATAGACGGACACCCCAAAAAGGGGTTTGTATGAGAAGTGGGTGTAGTATTTGTCCTGTAATGCTCATCTCAGAACAATAGACGTTTGTATACCAAATTTCTGCTCAATAGCTCTTAAATTAAGGGGAGTGTGTAGGGCAGATGGGAGAAGTATTTGTACGATATTGTACATCTCAGAACTTAACCTCTGCTTAGAGCTTACAAAAATGCAGCTCGGAGACAGATGGACCGGCACTCCCAAAAAGGGGAAGATTGTATGGGACTTGGGAGTAGTTTTTCACCAACTTTGTGCTCTTCTAAGAACATAACCTCCGTTTAGAGGACAGTAGCTTGCATACCAAATTTCAGCTCTAGAGCACTTAAAATGAGAATGTAATCAAAGGGTCAGACAATCTATAAGGGGAAAATTGGTTGTAAGGTGGGAATAGTTTTTGACCGATCATGCTCATCTTAGAACTTAACCTCTACTTCAAGGACAGATGCTTGCATACAAAGCTTCGAACTCATCTTAGAACTTTACCTTCGCTTTGACGATATGAGCTTGCGTAGCTCATAAAATGCGACTGTATTCGCAGCGACAGATCCCAAAAAGGGGCAATTTGTATGGGAGTAGTTTTTGACCGGTCTTTCTCTTAACCTTCGCAATGGGGATATAAACTCCAAATTTAAGTTTGATATCTCTTAAACTACGGCTGTCGTCGCGGGACAGACAGACGGTCACCTTTTAGCTTTCTCGGCTCGCGTTGCTTCACTCGTACTTACAATGAATCTTCTTAAGAATTAAACCAATACAGGTTAAATTCAAACGCTTCATAAGACGACGAACACCCCATTTATGTTATTGGAGCTTTATCCCCTATTTATTCCTAAAAGTAAGAATTTCAAAAGATACATTCGTATCACAGAAGTTAAATGGAGCATGGGAGCATGTTCATATACGGTTATAGCATTAGCCATTTGGTCTGAGTGCTGGTACCAGTTTTATCCCTTAACGGACTTTTTTACCCCTAAATGTTTCAAATTCTAAAATATTCTATATGGCGGCTATCTAACTCTATAGCTAGAAATTATATACACATTTTCGTAACTTTATCTTTAGTCATTTGGTCTAAGCGATAGTACCAGTTTTATTACTTTTTCAGTATTTAACACCTACAGAATTAATTTCGAAAAATTATTTTCATATCGCACAATTAAAATATTCACTTAAATTTTTATACCATCACCCTTGGGGATGAGGGTATACAGTCGAAACTCTCTGTAACGAACTCCTATATAACGAAGTTTTCTTTATTACGAAGCAATTATAAGAACACTGTATTTTGGTTCTACTTTGAGTGTATTATTATCTCCATATTACGAATTTCCCTATAGTGAATATTTCCTTATAACGAAGCATTTTTGCGACCGTAATTTCAAACTTAAAACGTTTTCAATCTCCATACAACGAACTTAGCAAAACCGAACGCACGCACACAAAAAAGAAATCGACGTCGCTTTGTTGTGTGTTATTGGTGTTGTAATTGTTGCTCTGTGTGTACTTTGTTGCTTTCACAGTGCACAAGCAGAGATTGATGCTTTGAATCGTTTATTTACCATCAAATTGAAAGTGTATTTTGGGGAACCACCGAACTATTGAAGTGGAATCATTACCATCCCTCACATTTCTTGCAGTCGCTTTCAGTTTGCCTTTGCATATCGCGATATGTAGGTACTGTGTTTACTTCTCTAAATGTATTACAAA